>JAVANC010000021.1:43648794-44322988 GCA_033319125.1 Parnassius glacialis | reverse complement strand
CGTATAAGTATGGATCACTAAATGTTCAAAGATAGGGATAGTGTACATATTTTTGTCAAGATAGACGAGCGGACGAATTGGTGATTAATAGTGTTTGTTACAGGAATTCATGAAGATACATGACCGAGGACGGTCGTATGTCAGGGTTGGCCCTGTCACACTATTATTATTTTTAACAATTAACCTTTCCTGATGTGTTTCCGGGAAATTAGTATTATGCTATCAATATGAATATATTTACCAATATATTATTATGTATTTACATCTATTTAATATACCTTAAAAAATTAATATATTAAGAAACGGTGAAAGTAAATCCCCTTTTTGTAATTTTTTAAGGTTTATATTAATTTTATTTTATTTTTATTTGTTATTAAATTTGAGCCTTATTGATATGCGAAATATAAGCAAACACTTTAGTTTATTGTTCATTGAAGCACTAATATAATATAATAATATTATAAAGGGACGAGTGTTGCGTTGCGGCAGTGGGGTGTCTAACAAAGCGTGTAGAGAGGCGTTGAATTGATAAAAACCGTGGATAATGTACGGAAGAAGGTATTAATTACCTTTGAAGTGTGTAAACATTTTATTAATAACCTTGACAGCTGTGATACTTTTATTTAGTACAGAATAACTTACACTAAATATTAAATAAAGGTTAGATAAAGTAATGCTATTATTTACACCTGTAAACCGTATAAGAGATAATTTTATAAATCTTAAACTAAAATAATTTCATTATATTTTTCATTTAAAAGGAGCAACGCTTAAGCTGTACCAATATCTGCAGCACAATAGATTCCTTCAACCGGTAAAATACTAAGCTCTTACAGAATATCAGCGTAATATAACAATATAATTCTGCTGTGTTACGTAGCGGAGACAGCCGGATGTGCTTTCTACTGGTAACGAGGCATTTCCTCTTAGTCCTTGTGCATCTGTATTTTGATTCTTATCTATTATAGCACCCACATGCATCCTCGTACCATCAAGTGGACTGCGTGATTATTTGTCTTACTTTCACCATGTAAAAAACTATATAGGAAATGATGGTGTAAAACAATACTTTTTAATTTTTTGAAAGTATATTGATATTTTTAATGATAATTTAGAGTATACCAACCACAATACAAAGAGGTTCTGCTTTAAACCGTAAATGTGAAGCACACGCCCCTATGCACACTTCGTCCTTTTCAATTGTCAATGGATTTAGTGATGAAATAAGTTTCAATTATCAAAGGGGATTCCAATATAATACTTTATAAAAATACTTTTTTGAATGCATTATATCTCATCTCCTGTCATAATTTTTCCTTACGGTCCAAAGAAAATCTTTCCCTCTAATTTCCTGTGCACTCCTCAACTTATAATGACAAATAATTTTCTGTTCTTGCAGTAAGACTTTGGAACTCCTTACTCCAGTCAATTAAAAGTGCTCGATCCTTAAATGTGTTCTAGAAACAAGTTAAGAATACTATTTGTCTCTCTAAACCCTCTCTCTTCCTCCGCTTAATAATGGTCAATGATCTACCTCAAAATGTTGTCTTTTTAATGCATAAGTTTGTATCTTTATTTTTTTTATATTTTAGTAGAGTGCACTCTCTTGAGAAATTTTCAAAATATTTCTATGTAGTCTAAAAAAAGAGAAAAAGATATAAATAAACCTAATAACCAAAAATATATTTACTACAGAAATCGTAATGTAAACTGGAAAAATAATCTTGACAGACACGAAACAATGTTGGTACGTCAACCATATAACACGATCTAACGCTGACACTCTGTCCCTAGAGGAAGCAATTATTGTTGACGACATGCTCTATTTTTTTTTTTCACAAAAACACGTCCAATTTCAGTTACGCGTACTTTTTTAGTTCTCACCAATACAATCAACTCGATGTCTGCTTTCACTCACTGACATTTTTTACACTAAGGCTGTTTCACGTATATGATTTAAATAATATCCATTTACTCAAGTGCAGGCGTAAGGTTCAAATTAGATTTATCGACGGGGAATGGAGTGTAAAAATTTTAATGTTTTTGAGGTCAGAGCTTGATCAAATTTATAACCACAAGAAAAGTACCAGCTTTCAAATAAAAAAAGAATCATCAAAATTGGTTCACCTATAAAAAGTTCTGAGGTAAAACACTTAAAAAATACAGTCAAATTAAGTACCTCCTCCTTTTTCAACCGACTTCAAGACGGTACTCAATTCGTATGTGTTCAATTTTTGTATTTTTTCTGGGTGAACCGATTTCTTTTTTTTATTTGAAAGCTGGTGCTTCTCATGTGGTCCCAAATAAATTTGATAAAAGTCTGACCATAGTTATTCTTAACAATTTATAATTTTTGATTTATTCTTAATAATTTATATTGAAGTCGGTTGTCCAAAATATTTAATTTTAATTATTTGAAGTCGTTTAAAAAAATTTTAAAGCAACATTGCAAAAATGTATAATTCATTATTTTGTCGCCAACTTTATCCACAATATTGCAAAAAATACCCTTCAAATGTATCTATATTTTATTTAATTCTTTTGACATAATAATGTTGAACTTCATGACATTTCTTTAAATTTTAGCGTCTTCTTGATAATCAGTTTTTTTTACACTTTACGGTATTCTAATTTTAATATAAACTATAAGAATTAAATGTAAGTATACACAATTTTGTTGCGGATAGTTTCTCTCAATTACTGTACTTAAGACTAAACGTACCAATAATTTAGTCTACCTATGCCGACATCGATTTGTGATGGGTTGTTACGATGATGATGCTAAAGAAGATGTTTGGCATTCAAAAGTGACTTGTTGTTCCATTGTACACAGTCGAAGCATTTTTTTAAGTTATGTGCTCAACATGTTTCATGAGGTGTTAAATTCGTAGGATTTCTCAATAATTTTTCTAATTTAAATAAAACTAATTTTACGGATTTTAGCGCGTAAAATTAGTTTTATTTAAATGTGTAGTGTTCGCGTAAATATAAGAAATCAATTTTTCTAATATTAATTATTGATTTTTTTCTGTCCCTTTTTTTACAACCCTTTTTGAGTGTTCAAATATAAGTTAATACTTCATGCAGTCTTACTAATTACGTGAACAGAATCCTTAATTTGCTATTAGATACAGGAATAAATTATACACTACTTAGCTGCACTTCAGCTACAATATTAATGAGGTAAATGTCTTTCAGCCTGTAGTGAAAGACGACGAAGTGGTACTGACGTTGTTTGTTAGTATATTTGCTACAAGCACTCATGGGGCGATATTTGCGCGCGCCCGCAACGGTAGCAGGAAAGAGACACTCAAATAACATTAATTTATTATTTTATTTTATTCGGAACACCGACCGCTTTGATATATTTCACCTATTACAAAATTTTAAATCAACATAGCTATTTTACGGTAAAGGCATATAGACATTGAAATTTGATTTTGAACTCAAAACAAAATCATTCAATTAAAAAATATAAAAAAGGAGCAAAAGCACCTAAAAATTTGTGGAACAAGTACATGGGGATAAAAAAATCTGAGGCAAACTGCTTATTGTTACGTGATGATTGAAAGAGTTGTTAAAAAAGTTACTTAATAATACTAATAAAGAAAGAGTTTCTTCAATAATAATTATTGTAGCAACCCTTTTTTAATTATTTGTGTTAGTTCTCTTTACGTCGTATTTCGGTACGTCTTACATTACAAATTTACGTGATATGCAAATATTAACTTGCTCCAAGAAGCAAGGGCTATCGATGAGACCACTAACAATTTTTAAGCAGACACATAATGCCTGGTATTTGCCGTCTTTTCTCTAAATCTAACAAATAAAGAATAGAATAGAATATAATCATTATTAATCGATGGGTAATTCTTACTGAAATTATTTTTTACTTTTACCACTGGTTCGGAAAACACCTTTGTCCTAGAAGAATCAGCAAGAAACCCATCGAAACCTTTTTAAAAGCATAATTTACAATATAATATTTTAAACAATTGTAATAAAAATATTTATAAACGGCATGGTAGCGATCACCTCATTCTCAGGGGTTGTTATCAATCATGCATTTTTTAGTAATATAATAACCCTTCGTTTTAAAAAAAAAATGCTTATTAAATATTTTAAACACTTTGATATAATATAAGGTCTGCATATTTTCTGGGACTTTGTTGTAAAAGGGTATACATTGCTCCATTAAGGAATTACTTACTCTTTGAAGTCGAGTAACTGGTATAACTAGTTTGTGCTTGTTCCCAGTATTTACAGAATGTACGTCACTATTTTTAACTATTTTTGTTTTTGTGTTCATACATCAAAACTCCAGGCAAAATTGAAAAGGCTTTTGTTACGCTAAGACAGTGCGATTTACCATCTCGGGCTGCATCACCACTTACCACCAGGTGGGATTGTGGTCAAGCACTGGCTTATAATAAGTAAAAAAAAACATATTGAGAGCCAAAGATATTATATTTCGTTCATTAAATTTTTCTCTAAGGGGTTTCTTCAGCCCTAGGTTACAAAATGCACGTATGGCTCTCTTCTGCAAACACATAGATTCAATATCAGTCGCATGACCTCATAGCAATATTCTACATGACATTATGCTATGGAAATAACTAAAATAGACTAATCTAGCTGTTTCAACACAAGTAAGGCCTCTAATCTTTTTACAGCATATGCTTTAGAACTAAGTTTGCTAGTTAGTGTAGATACAAGGGCCTCATTGAAGCTTCGCGTCAACTGTGATTTCGAAAGAAAAACAGTGGATTAGAAAAGGCTCAGCTCCTTCCCATTTAAAATCACACTGGATATCACCTGTTTAACATTAGGTGTTCTGAATTTAATATATTTTATTTTCGTTTCAAAGTTAAGTAAGTTGACGTTAAACCAGTGTAATAATTCACTTCGTCATATTTTAATAATCGCCTTTTAAGTCGGAAAATCAGCAAAGTATCATCAGCAAATAAAACTATATCATAGTTATTCCCTACGAAGTAAGATAAGGTATTCATATAAACTAAGAAAAGAAGGGGCTAAGAATTGAGCCCTGAGTGAAGGTATAAATCTATAGTAAATTTCACGACGCGTTTCATGTCCGCAGTGCGCGTTGTTATTTTCGGCTGCCTCTGTACCGGCGAGCAACTAGTAAATAGCGAAGGCCGCGGTCGCTCACGCTTGCTGCACTCGTAAATGGCGGAGGCGCACACAAAACTACGGCCTCATTAGTATTCGTGAATTTTTAAACAAAATGGCAGTCCTTGTTTCGCAGCGGGCGCGAGTAAATATCGATCCATTAGTGTTGAGTGTTAAGTATAATAAAACTAATGGTCAAAAGACGTCGACTTGACGATTTCAGTTTATTTAAAATTGTTTTAGACACTATTAGAGTCTCATACCAGCAGCCCCTTACCCCACAAAAATTAATACAATTTAACACAAAATAATGATCCAGTTTCTGGAACGGTACTACACGAATGGTACAGATACTTTTTTAAATTCAAATATTCTAAACATATTCTAATTTTCAAATATTTTCAATATTCAGTTATAAACTCTAATATTTAAATCATAATTAAAATCGTAATTAAGCAAAATGATGTAATTTTGGTTTAGGTTTCAATAACGTCTTCTTCCAGTTGATATAAAATTTCAAATTAATAGTAGCTGCCAAACAAATTATTATTTCAAAATATAAATGGTGACATAAAAGTTTATTTGTTTGATGAAATTGAATTTAATTTTATGTGAAAATCCATACAAAAGATAAATTTATACGAGGTGGAGCTATGCTGTAGCTATATTAATAGTATAGTTGTAGCAAGAATGGTTCGGCTCGACCGAGGAAGGACCACGCTCTCACAGAATACCAGCGTAAAATAGCAGCTTAATGCTGCTGTATTTCGTATGGTGTGTGTGGAAAACCGGAGACCCTTTTTACTGGAAAAGGGGCATTCTACCTTGGTCCTCACGGGTGACAGCGCATCTGCATTTTAATTCGCAAACGAAGATAGATGTAGATGTCTATGGGCCACAGCAACCGCTTACCATCAGGTGGACTGTGTGCTCGTTTGTCACCCTTATTCTATCTATATTATTTGTTAAACTTAATCATATTTTTACGGCTTGATAGCACAGTGGCTTGGAATTTTGATAGGTGGGTTGGGGGAGACAATTCTATTATTTTTTAATAATTAAAAATCAAACGTTAGCTACTACGATCGACCATCCGCTCGTCAATCATGTAAAAAAACATCAAAAGCAAATATTTTCTACGGGAACGACGCTTGTTCGGCAGTAGACTTTTACGGGCTTATGATGATGATGATGATGATAATGAATATTTAATAACCTAATACACAACAAAGTTTCATTTGAAGTAGAATTCGTGTACATCTGATACATGTATGCGCGCATGAAATCGCGGGATTTTTGATATCTATATTTTAGTTGATTATAGCAGTGTTTTTAAATATTTCGTGATACAAAAACATAACGTAAATAAATTTCTTTTTAAGTTTGAGAATGTAACCGATACTGCCATTAATGACCGTTGATTATACTCGTATGCTCCGTGCAGCAGTCAGTCAGTCAACAGTGAAGCGATATTCAACTGAGAACCAAATGTGACGAGTTCAGAGAGCAATTGTGACACCTATTTTATGGAAAGCGATCTCTGATATTGTCAGTATCGATTGTTATTTGGTCCTTACTATTATTTACATACTTCATAGGTACGAACAACGCACTTGCATTTAACATGATCCTAACACACCTCTTTTGCTTCTTTCACATCCATCATCTACGCATAAATACTAGTCAGATGGCTGGGTGTTACCATTTGCTTGGGATCCTATAATTAATTAAATTAAACCCCAACCCAAGCAAGCGTTTATTGGACCAAAATTTAATTATTATAAGTCCGTGGTTAACCATGATGTTGGGACTTCAAAGTGGCCGTGGCCAAGTGTGCTGAAAGTACTCTAAGCGTCGGGAATATAAAATAGGCTAATAAAACGTGATAAAATCCGTAAACCTACTTCCGTTTAATGCTCATCAGGTTGGAAAATTCTTAATTTGACTCATCTTTAATATTATCGCCAATGTGATTGATAAACTTATGTCTTGGTCGTCCCTTGGTACTGTGTTACTCACTTCTGCATCATAAAGTTACTTTGTACGCTTTGCTATTGTCTATAAAAATATTTATACCAATTTATCATCATCATAATTAACAATTTCAACCAGTAGTTTTTGTTCCCACAAATTCTCACGGCAGCAAGAATGAGTTATGACGGACTCGCACCGACTAAACACTGTATTGCTCCACCTTTGTCACGCATGCTTAGAGCAACTGGATTCCTTTAGGTTATATCCTAAAGCAATCCCGTTGCCGCAGCCATACCAGCGATTGCTGCTTTCTAGCCCTACCCCGCTCAATTCGACCCATTCGTGCTAGAACCATAATATATCTGCGACTTAGTTCTACCACGAATTATTAAGTAGTGACAATGTAAGGATATCTACTACCTTATATCGTTCCGTGGGTGTCGTAAGAGGAGACAGTGGTAAATTAAAACAAAGGATGGGTAGCAGCATTTTAGTTATACTCGTAACAGTTCAAAATAATTAAAACTGCGGTCGCCAACCAAGCCTGACAACTATGGCAAAATATTCCCTATGAGGCAATCTATAGGAGAGGTTAAGGTTCAGCAGTGAACTTTTATAGGCTGTAATCGATAGATGGATTGATGGAACTAGAATATCGATGGAAATAATTTTATTGAAATCATCTTCTAAAAATTTAAGTGAATAAAAAACAAAGAAATGTGTCACTATTTATTTGTTTGAAATATTGTTAGGTCATTATTTAAAAATGTACATAATAAAACATAGTTATTATTCAATGTATTTATGTCATAATTAGATTTCTATATCTAGTTATTTTTTTCCTCAAATTCTATACCCGCTTATGTTTTGTATACGTTCCATTTTGTGTTATTTTTATTTACTTTAAATGATCTCCAAAAATATTGTATTTTGTATGCCCACAGGGTAGGACATAGTTGAACTTGATTATATAATAATGTATCTAACATCTATGTAATACCTATGATCCACGAAATAAATTATTATGATTATGATTATTTTTCACCCTTAGGGATATAATTTTTGTGTTCAAATTTGTATGAGACCAACCCTGCACCCTTATATATATTTAATGAAAAGAATAATAATTAAAGAAATCATGCTCAAACATACGTACATTTAAAAATAAATTCAGAACCCATTCCTTTTTTGAAGTCGGTTAAAACTGGTGCTAATCCATATTTTTCATTTTCTTTCCTGTCAATTACCGATAACCATACGCTAGGTCTTTTAATGGAATGTTCACCCTTTCAGTTCTGCGAATGGAGCAAAAATCTATACGAAAATACCATCGTATCGGATTAGTTCATAACGTATGAGTAGGTACTAGTAGACAGCTTTTTTTTATTTTCAGACATACATTTTATAGATATATAAGACGTTAATACGATGAGGGAGGTTGCATGATCAAGAATAATTAGGTACATTTGTAAGAATTTCATAGATTGCAAACTGATGAATTAAGTTTAATTATGAGATCAGATGGAGATAGAAAGAAGTGATACAAATAGGGAGATTTAATCGCCTATTGTACCGGCTATGTTTTTGTTATTATATGTTTTAAGTGCTTGTATAATATCCTATTTATGTATTTCTTTATAGAATAAGGATGATAAACGAGCACACAGTCCACCTGGGGCTAAGTAGTTGCTGCGGCCCATAGACATCTTCATCTATCCTCTATTACAAATCAAAATGCAGATGCGTTGTCACCCGCGAGGACTAAGATGGAATGCCTCATTTCCAGTAAAAAGGGTCTCCGGTTCTCTACACTCACCATACGAAATACAACAGCGTTAAGCTGCTATTTTACGCTGGAATTCTGTGAGAACGTGGTCCTTCCCCGGTCAAGCCGACCCATTCATGCTACAACTATACCACTAATATAGCTGCAGCATGGCTCTACACATTCACATTTACTTTATGATATCCTAGCGACCCGCCACGGCTTCGCCTCCGTAAGATTTATTACTATAGCGTTATTTATTCGTAGATTTATGATAACCAAAGATTTATTAAGTATTCGTTTATTCAAAAAAATATTCAAATGTTTGGGATAAAATATAGCCTAGATCCCTCCTGACATTTCTCTATATCAGTTCATAAAATTTTATCAAATTCGTTGCGAAGATTAGACTGGACAGACAGACAGACAGATTTTTTAAATGATTATTTTTGTTCTAATAGTATGCATTCAGATCAATTTAAGGCAGTTATTTAGATATTACAGACATACACTTCAACATACATTTTATTCATAGGTATAGTTATAGATTGTAGGCTTATTTTACAAATATAAACTTTAGTAAATATTTAGGTTCTTTGTTCACGGTTTTCGTTCTGCGACATTTATGCGATATGCTGGTGATAAATTTCATCGCTTGTAACTTTACTAGATAGAGATATCGATAGAGGCAAGTTTGCCATGATAGTTTTGTCATCGTTCGTGACACTTGGTCTCAGAGAGGCAATTGATAAATATCATTATTTCGTTGGAAACCCATCTTTCGAATGATTTGGGAGGCTGAAAATTTGTGTAACCTTTATATTATGGACAAATATTTGTAAGATTTTTAAAGTAATAGTTTTTTTTAATATTTTGCATATTTTAGATAGGTACAACTTTCAAATTTAATTTCATTTTATCAATACTATAAAACTAATTAAATACAAGATATTTTTATAATTTAAATAGAAAATTCTGAAAATCAAATTAATATAATATAATCCTATTTGTATATTTGCACTACTAACATATTAATAATTCACTAAATAATGATATAATGAATGTAAGAATTAAAATTACAATTTCAAAATAATAATGTAAAAGAGTGTAAATTATTTGTTTACGCAAAAGTGTTGGTGTCAGGCATCGACGTTAGATGGCGCTCGGCTCGGCTGATACGGGATGACGTTCGTGCGTGTTGAACGTCCGAGCTTACTGAACGGTGGGAGTCGAGAGCGAAAAAATTAGAAGTCTTCTGCGAAAAAATTAGAAGGCGGTCCGTTTTGTTTGGGAGCTCTTAGATCTAATTTTCTGTTAGGCGCGTATAGTAAATATACCACTGGAAATGGTAGCGCGTGTTGAGAGTTTACCCGGGACTTTAGGTTTAACGCAGAATCTGTATAAGTGGATTCGACTGTATTAGTTACTAGTGCGGTAGTTAATATTCTAGAAATAACGGTGACCTTTGATCCGTACGTTCTGTGTTCATTTTCGCGAGTCAATCGTAACAAAGGAAGAAAGTGACTGCGGAAGGAAACCTTAGCTTGGAGAGCAGCTGAGGGCCGAACTGCTGCAGGGGGAACGGTCAAATAAGGTCAATAACACTACCAGCCACACCCAAATACACATCACTGACCTTTACTTCCCTAGCACTATACATCCACACGAGACCTGACCGAATCCTGAGGGACCAGTCGCCTTGAATAGAGGTAAGTAAGCTCTGTTCAATATTTGTAACGCTCCCCCCGGATTGTTTAGTGTAATTAGACTTTTAACCCTTGGCGTCAGGACGCCCGACCAGCATCTGCCTGTAGCTTCTTCGTCTATGGGCCGCGAAGGATTCTACTCCTGGGATGGGCAGCTGCCGGCCATAACATTTGGTAGCAGAACGCGGTGCTGGGATCGATTCCCGGTCGATCCACCGACCATAGTATTTGATAAAAATTAAATAATTTTGGTGGCAGGGAGCGTTGGGTTGATTGGTTTAATTTTGTGTCTACAATCACGCCCGTCCGTAATACGTAAAAATATTTTTTTTTATTATATACGTAATAATAAAATTCCTTTCTTTGTTAGCTTGCTTTGTTGTTTGCGGGTAAATTTAAAAAACCGCGCCCGTTTAGCGCGCAAGCGGGAGATTGCGTCATGTAGGTAGATGGTTATTTTTGCGTAATCGGTTAATTATCGTTGCGGATAGTTGTGGTGTATTACTTATCGAAGGGTCGATTTCCGAGCAAGGCATTTTTTGTTGATGTGTATCTTCGTTATGTATCTTTCGTATTGTAATTTGTATTTGAACTAAAGAGTGGTAATTTGTATTTACGTAATTTGAATTTAACTTGATTTGATCGCACTAGTATTTGTTATTGTTAATTTGATTTGCCTTTTCTTTTGTACTAACTTGTGTTTGATTTAATAAATAGCGGTTCTTATTTGTGTAATTTCTATTCAACTCGATTTGATAGGAACTGCATTGGTTAGCTGTTAATTTTTTTTGTATTTTTTATTTGTTATTTTTGTAATTGTGCTCGAGCAGCGTCGTAATTTGTATTTAGTAGTGATGTCCTCGCCCAAGATGCTAATCCGTTGCCTGCGGACTGAGTTGCGCTGGGCCACCAGCGCCCATGCTTTGATAGGTCGACCGGATAGGGTCCATAATTTGATGAAGCGGTTCGAGCAGGTCGATGCTCGAAGGGCTGCAGTGGAGGAGGCTTACGCTGAGCTCGAGGATTCCGATGTGGAAAAGGGAGTCCTGGACTCCTGCTTCGCAGACTACGAGCAGTTTTTGTGGCTCACGGACGAGTTGATCGAGGCTGAAGGCAGGTATGCCGAGGATGCGCGTGAAGCTCGGACGAGTGGCCTGCCCGAGTCCTTTCGGAAGCAGCCTCAGCCGGAGCTGTTGGGACGACTCCCAACTCTGGACTTGCCAAAGTTCTCCGGGGTCCTTTCCGTGTGGCTGACCTTCGTTGGTCTTTTCGACGGCCTAGTGGACGCCCGGAGTGACTTGACCCCGAGCCAGAAGATGGCGTACCTCCTGGCCTCACTGGAGGGGGAGGCCCTGGGCGTTGTCAGCCATTTGAGCTTGTCAGACGACGCCTACCAGACTGCTCGGGACCTCCTAGCCAGAAGATACGCCAACGTCCGGGGAATTGCGGACGAACATGTTAAGCAGCTTCTGAGCCTCCCGCTGCTTAGTGACTGGGCCCGTTTACGTCCGGACCTGTTGGATCCAGTCTTGGTGGCCTGTAATACGTTGAGGCGGCTGGATTTACCAGTAGGCGAATGGGCCTTCTTGTTGCTCCGCATCGTGCTGTCCCGTCTACCTCTCGACCTTCAAATGCATTTTGAGGAGAGGTACGGCGGGGACTAGGCCTCCTATATTCCGCCCTTCTATGACCTGCTGCGGTTTTTGGAGGAGCAGTGCCGACAGATCGAGCACGCGGCGGGCACCGTCGACGACTTACGAGCCGTGCCCAGTGAGAGGCGAAATCCGCCGGGCAAGTCGTCGTCAACCCCCCCCCCCCCCCTGCTCCTATTGTCGAGCATCGGATCACCGGGTAACGTCTTGCCCAAAATTATTAAGTAAGCCGGTTCCGGCGAGGCGAACTATCGCCAAGGAGCGCCGCTGGTGCTACTTCTGTTTGGAAGGGCACCTCCAGCGAGACTGTCCGCACCAGCGGCCCTGTCTGCATTGCCAGGGCAATCACAATATCGTACTGTGCCTGGGTGCGAACGGTGTCTCCTCTCGGGGCGCTGCCAGGCCCTCGACCCCCACGGGCGGGGGCGCTCCGCCATGCCCTTTGACGGGCGACGCTCGGCGCCCGCCGGCTAGCCACCAGGCCCCTAGGTTTGAAAGGGGTCCCTCCCCCGACCAGTCGGGGGGTAATTCCCCCAGGGGCGGGGGTGTCATCACACCCCCTCAGCGTGCGGAGAGGAACTTTACGGCCACTCATCAGTCCGCTGGACCCTTCTCACTCCCTTTAGCTGAGTGGCCGCGACTGGTGGACCACTGTACCCCATTTGATGGAGGCGGCCCTAGCTAGCTGCCGCCTTAGCTCCCACCACGGCTGCCTCTACTGAGCCTTAAGCCGTCAACAGTCCACTTGTCAAGCTGTTCTGTTGCCGACGGCCTCAGTGAGGGCGTACAACCCGAGTGGCGACTGTTAGCGGTTGCGCTCTGTTAGTATCGGGTTCACGCGGTGTGGCCTCCACTTGGTGGTGGGAAGATTAGGGCCCCCTGGAGAGTTGAATCACGCTCTCAAGGGGTATTGGATTTGGTTTGGTCGAGCACTTAGTTAAAAATTCTTTAAATTTAAATTAAAATGCTTTTGGGTTTTCCGCGAAATTCATATTGTAGCGGTTATGATTAAGAGAATTGAATTTAAAATACTCCTTTAAATGCTGCTGCATATGTTTTGTAAATACATTTGATCACTGCGTTTATTGTTGCACGGAAAATTGAGATTAAATTGTGTGCCCTTTTTTAATGCTTGTGATAGTGTTTAATCATTTTGCTTTGTGATAAGGAAGGTTGAAATTAGATAACCCTGTGGTTGCCGAAGGAAATAGGAGTCAATTCTCTTTTGGTTTAGATTTGTTGGCACTGTCTAAGATATTTATTTGAAATAAGAAATAGGGCTGTCCCTTACGTTTATTGTTTTGTTTACTTTGCCAAGTTGACCTATGTGCATCGGTGATTACTTGTTTTAATTAATTCTGTAATTGAACATTGATGCTTTTGAAAAATTAGTTGAAATATGAGCATAGGATCACCTGCTAGGGACCATCTGTGCGTTTCGTTCAGCTCTCCACAGACGACGTTCATGGGGAATTTGGGGGTGCTCTCTGCACTGAAGCTTGAAGGTCCCTCTGGGCCGCTTCGTGTCGCGTCGCTGTTTGCAAACCTGATCCGGTCGAGTTGCGGAACTAATCATAGGAGCGCAGATAGGTGTTTGAAGGAGGTCGTCTGACTTCTGTCTAGGAATAGGACTTATTTATGTGCTGCGATGACCAGGAAGGGCATCCAGTTCAACTCTCCGGCTAGCCCACTTTGGGGCTGTAATTTTGAGGCGTTGGTCAGGGTTGCAAGATCTGATTGGGTGCGTAGGGTGGCCTAGTTTGGTTGTAGATTCGATCTTGCAACTTGCCGTCGCGACCCTGTCTCGCTGACCGGTTTGCTCGCGGACCTAAATCCTTATGTCCGGGACGGGGGTTTGTTTACGCAAAAGCGTTGGTGTCAGGCATCGACGTTAGATGGCGCTCGGCTCGGCTGATACGGGATGACGTTCGTGCGTGTTGAACGTCCGAGCTTACTGAACGGTGGGAGTCGAGAGCGAAAAAATTAGATGTCTTCTTCGCGTCGAAAGAGAAGGCAGTCCGTTTTGTTTGGGAGCTCTTAGATCTAATTTTATGTTAGGCGCGTATAGTAAATATACCACTGGGAATGGTAGCGCGTGTTGAGAGTTTACCCGGGACTTTAGGTTTAACGCAGAATCTGTATAAGTGGATTCGACTGTATTAGTTACTAGTGCGGTAGTTAATATTCTAGAAATAACGGTGACCTTTGATCCGTACGTTCTGTGTTCATTTTCGCGAGTCAATCGTAACAAAGGAAGAAAGTGACTGCGGAAGGAAACCTTAGCTTGGAGAGGAGCTGAGGGCCGAACTGCTGCAGGGGGAACGGTCAAATAAGGTCAATAACACTACCAGCCACACCCAAATACACATCACTGACCTTTACTTTCTAGCACAATATCCACACGAGACCTGACCGAATCCTGAGGGACCAGTCGCCTTGAATAGAGGTAAGTAAGCTCTGTTCAATAATTGTGACGCTCCCCCCTGATTGTTTAGTGTAATTATAAACTAAACCCTTGGCGTTTAGGACGCCCGACCAGCCTCTGCCCGTAGCTTCTTCGTCTATGGGCCGCGAAGGAGTCTACTCCTGGGATGGGCAGCTGTTGGCCGTAACATTATTGCTTAACATTAATAACATAGATAAAGATTTGTGGTTCATTCAACAAATTTGATAGTTAAAATTTAAAAATTATGAAATAGTCGTCAATATTATAATACGCTTTATTATCTAAGCTTTTTTTTAATTTTTTTTCTTTAAAGCTGTTCTAAAGTTTAACTTTTTAAATATGTCACTTATGTTTGTGCCTTATCATTAAGCGGTACAAATAGAGCTGCTAAATCTGTATATTACTTCTTAACCATCTGATAGATGGTTAGGAAGCTTTGTAACTTAACCATGTGCTAGATGCATAACCATCTAATAATGGTTAGAAAATTTGTAACTTAAATATCTGATAGGGGCATAACAATCTGATAGATTGTTAAGAAGTTATAAGTCTGTCATGCTAAGCCACTGCGCCATGAAGCCGTGGTCCCGGTTTTGACCAAGACTGATAATAAAAATCACTATTAAAGAGGAGCTTTTAGTATAAATATTTTCGATATTTTACAAAACGTTTCTTGCCGATAGATTTTAGGACAAGGCCAAGTGACCCCATCTAAAGGCAAGTTAACCTACTGCTATTATTCCTTGGTATATTAGTGACAGTTGAAACAGAAACAGAAACAGAGACAGAGCGTCTAGGAAATAGTTTCTGTCGTAATTCAAATATAGTTTTTGGGCGGCAAGCAGTTCTGACTGTAATATTAAAAATTTAATTTTGTAAATAAAAACATTTCAATGGCTCCGTGGTTCAGTGGCTTAGCAATGAGTTGCTGCGCTGGGGGCCACGGGTTCGAACCCCGCACGGAACAAGTATTTGTATGGCCCACAAATAATTGTTCCGGGTCTGGATGTTTGTCCTTGTGCAGTTTGTGTTTGTAAACTGCCTCCTCGATACAGGAGAAAATCCAAGTGTGGGGGTAACATTTTTTTAATAATTAATAATGTTTTCAAAGCAATTCATAAGAAAAATAAAACAAAGCTTTCATATTGCAAAATTGTTGTAAAAGATCTAAAACAAATAACCAAACAAAGTGTCGTCGGCAGTAGTCTCCCCGGGGAGTAACTGTCAACGTCAGGCTCTTTGGCTAAAGTTTGGAAATTGCATCGCATATCAAGTATTATTTTTGTTAGATTCGGTCTTCTCTAACAAACTAGAACTGTTCTATTAATATTATCTATTATATTCAAATTCAAATTTTATTTATTTGTGAATACAGGTAATGAGACAGAATAGATCTTAAAAAAATATTTTCGCTGCATTCAACCCTTAGGTATAAAAATATTATAGCTACAATTGTATCTATTACATTTCCACAATTAAATTATTTCATTATATTATTTATATTTTAATTATATTACAATATTAAAAAATTATGTAATTATTACATTAGAATGGGATATTTACAATAATAAACAGTCTAATCGAATGTCAAAAACATTATATTTTATGCAATGTCATTATAATATGCCTAGTGATGTGTCGCTTAAATATTCATCTATTGAATAATAGCATTTCTCAAATAAAAATGTTTTGAATTATTTTTTAAATTTATGAATATATTCCATTTCATGTAACATAGATGGAACCTAATAATAGATTTTAGGTAATATGTCGAAAACACTTGTTCTTAATAAAGTTGTGTGATGAAATTTTATGAATTTTATTTTGTGCCGACTTCCAAAAAGGAGACGGTACTCAATTAGACTGTATGTTTTTTTCTTTATTTGTGTTACCTCATAACGTTGTACTGGGTGAACCGATTTCGATGATTCTTTATTTATATGAAAGTTGATAATTCTCGTGTGGTCCCATATGAATTGTCAAATTTTTTCAAATTTGATCATAGTCAGACCAATAGTTTTTGAGTTATTCTTAAATAACTTATATTGAAATCGGCTGTACAAAATTTTTAATTTTAAATATTTTGTCGATTGTTTGTTATTCAGTAATCATTCAATATTTAAAGGCTTAAGGAAATAATACCTTATACGGCTGGACACAGATTTCCTCTCATGAAAGGATTTTGTGGAAGGAAAGAGCAAAACTTTCTCCTTTATTCATGTAATATTTCAAACTTCTCGGAAATGTAGATTTTTGCACAGTATTATCAATTTCACTTCTCTCGTACGCGAAGATTAATACAAGCGGTAAGCTACCACAGCTCTTATGTACGGCTGTATCTAGATACACGGCAGAGTGTCGACTAAGTCCGAAAATAATATATACAGAAACATTGAATGCTATCAACTAAATACAAAATCTTATTGTATCATTATATACAGCATGCGATATCAGTTGCGAAACATACGAAATCAGTTATTGAGTTTTTCCGTCAAGAGATTTTCAGTAGCTGCGCTAAGTAAGAAAGTTGGCGGTTTCTTATGCCCATGCCTCGGAAAGTACGAAAATCCGTTGTTCCTACACCTAACTCTCTCCGGTCATGTCGGTCGGTTTACCGTCCCATCGGATTATGAGAGTGAAGGAATAGAGAGTGCGCCTGTGCTTACGCATACACTTGGGCACTATAATCCTGTCCTGTGACAATACCTAGTCTCCGTTAAGACTGACCGCTATGACCGAAATATGGTCTCGAAGACATTATTCATTATTATACAGCATGCAAACACACTGTCACTCACTTGTCCTGAACACCTGCCGTTATTGGAGGTCGTTAAGATTAATGTTAGATAAAGTTGTATGCAATAGTTGGAAGAGTTGCATTGTTATGGAATAAGAAAATCTTTAATAAGGTGAATGTAGTGCGATGTGATAATACTCGAGTGTGCTGTATTCAAGTTGTGATAGGGCAAAGGTCATTTTTAGTGTTCAGTGTGTACATGCCGACTGATAGAGCGGTAAAGCTAACCGAGTTTACGGATTGTTTGGGAACGCTAAGCGCAGTAGTGGGCAATTAAGATGTTGAGTGTGCTTACATACTCGGTGACTTTAACGCCCACCTTTGTAGCGACATGGATTGGAAATGTGCCGATATCATTCATTTAGGTTTATTGTCTGAGACATATAGTTTTATAAGTGACGCTAATGGGGCTCTAAGATGGTTAGACCAGGGCTTCCCAAACTTATTTTTACTGTGACGCCCTTGGGAATTCGCCACTTTTTTGCGACGCGAAATCAATTGATTTGAAAAAAAAAACTTAATTCCTCTGGCCAAAAAACACCTACCTACACGGACAAGTCTTCTGTCCATGACAACATGAGCATTGAGCATTTAAAGCATGCCGGGGTCCACCTGCCCAGAGTTCTTGCCATGTTATATACATTTTGTATAGGACATGCGTACTTACCAGCAGTGATGATGAGGACTGTGTTGGTACCAAATATTGAGAGTAAAACTGGTAACCAAAGCGACCCGAGCAACTACAGGCCAATCTCTCTAGCCACAGTGGTTGCTAAGGTTCTTAACGGTTTGCTTAATGCACAGTTTGACCGGTATGTAAACACTCATGACAATCAATTTGGTTTTAAACCGGGACTGTCTACTGAGTCAGCTATATTGTGTTTGAAGCAAACTGTCAAGTATTAATCCGAAAGGAGCAAACCTATTCATGCATGTTTCCTCGACTTCTCGAAGGCATTTGATCTGGTTAGTTATGACATGTTATGGCAAAAATTAAAAAACAACTCAACGCCTCTTGAACTGATAGAATTCTCAACCAGGTAAACGTCGTTCCATGGTCGGGTACTCTGTGGGAGCCGTACAGTTTGGAGTGCAGGGTGAGGCTGAGGGGCTGACGTCGCCAAAGCTCCTGTACGTGAGCGCACTGATAGAGGCGCTCAGCAGCACCTGTGTCGGCTGCCATATTGATGGTTTTTGTGTCAATAATATTAGTTATGCGGATGACATTGTGCTGCTGAGTGCCTCGGTGTGTGAACTGTCCAGCTTGCTGGGAACCTGCGATTGTTACGCGCTAGATCACGGGTTGCTCTGTAACACAAAGAAGAGTGAATGCATGGTTTTTCAGGTCAGGGGGCGGGGCTGCCCGGAGACTGTTCCACCTATTAGACTGAACGGTTTCGAGTTAAGAAGAGTCGATCAGTTTAAATATCTCGGGCATATCGTGACTCCTGACCTGAGGGACACACTTAGTTGTCTCCTGGTCACCGCTATGCGATCGGTAGACACAAGAATAAATAATTTTATCCATTCCTGTGTCTATCAATACCCAGATCGTAGGTGGGGTCTTCAAGGTGACGGAGACGCTTACAGCAGATGTAGTTGCGAATGTAAACACGGACTCCGGCGCGCTGATGGAACTTATGATCCAATGTGTACCCAGAGTAGCCAAGGTACGCTGCATCTAGAGGATATCTGATCTGTATCTAAATCAAGAAGAGTAAGTGCGGCTTATCAGTCTCAAGGCGGTAAAGGACTGCATTGCGATTACAGTGCAGGCCTCGGATGTTTGTGAGGTGCACTTTGATGGAGAGGGATGCAACCGCTGTACAAACTTACTCTTCTTTTTCCTTTTTTTTTCATAAATGGTGCGAGTGAATAGGTAGAGAGAATGGCAGTTAGATGATGCGTCACACATATTTTTTAATACGATAAGGGTGACAAACGAGCACACAGTTCACCCGATGGTAAGTGGTTGCTGCAGCTTATAGACATCTACATCTTTTCACGATTTTGAATCAAAATGCAGATACGTTGTCACCTGTGAGGACTAAGATGTAATGCCTCCTTTCCAGTAAAAAGGGTCTCCGGTTCTCTACACTCACCATACAAAACACAGCAGCGATAAGCTATATATATATATATATATATATATATATATATATATATATATATATATATATATATTGATATTAAATCCAGCCAGATACAACCAAAGTACAACCAAAGAGATTTTTCTTAAATTTTATACAAACAAAATACGAAGAAACTTTATCCCCGAGCCATCAGATTGGCAAAAGAAAAGAGAAAGAGTATAATGAACGCGTAAGTTAGAGCGAGAAAGATACACAAGACCATTCATATACACGCTATCTGCCTTGGTGTCATTAATGAACAAAACAAATTCCGCTTATATTTGCTAAATCACAGATTTTAAAATGGAAATTAGTGTTTAATAGACGCAATTAATTAAGACCCAGTGCGTAGTATCTAAACCTCAGAAAAAAATGCCTCATTATTAAGTGGCGAAGCTTGCGAAGACACTTATTGATTTCACGATGTCTGTCCGTCTGTCCGTCTGTCCGTCTGTCCGTCCGTCTGTCCGTCTGTCCCAAGATTATCTCGAGAACGGTTTCGAATTTTCAAATTCTGTTTTCAGCAATCGATTACTGATCACCCAGGCATCTGAATCTCCATTTTGAATTTTTTTCCGTTAGAAACCGCTACAAAGCTGATTGCTTCGCCACTTTGCTATGCTGTTAGCTTGCTAGGTTTCTGATTTCACGATGTCTGACCGTCTGTCCGTCGGTCCATCTGTCCGTCTCTCCCACGATTATCTCGAGAACGGTTTCGAATTTTCAAATTCTGTTTTCAGCAATCGATTACTGATCACGCAGGCATCTGAACCTCCTATTTTGAATTTTTTTTTCCCGTTAGAAACCGCTACAAAGCTGATTGCTTCGCCACTTTGCTATGCTGTTAGCTTGCTAGGTTTATTATACATTTAACCCATGGTACGATTGAAATGTTTAGCCGTCTAAGTGCTTTGTTTTTGAGCAGGTATATATATCACATTTTATAATATTAATGTGATGAATACGTTGAATTAAAAGTAATCACAAATGCGTGATATCCTGCTATTCTAACCTCAGTTTTGTAGAGATTGACACTATTGATAACATGTAATCAATATGTCCCTAACTGACAAAGGTATACCTAGCATGCAGGCTTATTCAATTTCATAATATTTTTTTAATTTTTAAGGTTCCGTAACTGAATAACATTCTTCGTATCGTATGAAAAAAATTGGGTGACAATCGAGCACACAGTTTAACTAATGATTATTGTTATAATTTATTATTATTTTTAAAAAAACGTTACCCCCACACTAGGATTTTTTCCTGTGTCGTGGAGGCAGTTTACAAACATAAATTGCACAAGGACAAACATCCAGACCCGAAACAATTAATTGTAGGTCTTACAAATATTTGTTCCGTGCGGGATTCGAACCCGCGGCCCCCAGCGCAACAACTGATTGCTAAGTCACTGCGCCACGGAGCCGTCAGAGATGATAAGTTGACTTTGTGGCAGATTTTTCATAAAATATTGACGTTAAACAAGAAATAGTTGAAAATAAAAAATTGAGAAGAATGGATTTCCAAAAGAAAATATTGGGCTATATGCAGAAAGTAATTTAAAGAAAAATAGAGGTGCACTAATGTAAAAGCCACAGCATATCGAACCATAAACACTTAATAATAAATTTACTTATTGAAATTGATTTTATTATAAAAATGAGGTATGTAGTAAAATTGCAAAATATCTTTAATGAAAGCTTTTTTTTTATAGGATATGGGTGACAAACGAGCACACAGTCCACCTGATGGTAAGTGGTTGCTGCGGCCCATAGACATCTACATCTAAAAATTTAGATGCGTTGTCACCTGTGAGGACTAAGATGGAATGCCTCGTTTCCAGTAAAAAGGGCCTCCGGCCAACTGCACTCACCAAGCGAAACGCAGAGTTCCCCGGTTAGAGCCGGCCCATCCGTGCGACAGCAAAAGCTGCCGCGTGGCTCTACTACTGTTTAAAGCTCACAACATTTTTACAATAAATTATTTCTCTTTGAGGAATATATAAATCTTATAACTTTTGTTTGTACTTTTCTTTTTATTCTTTAAAATATATTGAAAAGTTCAAAATTAAGTCCCAACTACATTTCAGAACTTCTTAGAAATAACGTGTGACTATAGATACATACAAACTTTTTTATTTTTATTATAAATTATAGCAGAAGGTATCTAAATATATTTCATTATATTCAGAAAAAAATAACATCTCATTTTTGTTTAATACCTTTTTAGTGCACGGTTCCTATCGCAGTTTGGCTTAAATTACTAACTTTTAATTTATATATACATCACAACACGCATATAATTTTTTTAAGAATAACGTTCATTTCAGCGAGTTTATATTAACACTTTTTGAACTATAAACTAGGTGGTAGGGACCCATTTCCGTCTGGGAGGTAGTTTGGGTAGGAATCATCATCTTGCCTAGTACCAGTATAATTACAGGTGTGGCGAAACGCCAAGCTGCCAAAGCACGAAAAGAGCATATTAGCCTTTGGACATAGACCATTATGTCTATGGCTACCCACGCTACGCACGCTAACAACGCAGTTTTTGTAAAATCTAATCCTACTTAATTTTAAGTTATTAAGTTCTGTTATGTATATCAATATAAAGTTCGTCACTATTAATGCCGTTTTAATGGATACCCCAGAACTACAAAACGATACCAGCATAACCCTATACAGGCATTCCATCTCAGTCCTTAGAGGTGACAACTACGTAGCCTTTTTTGTTTCAAGTTAGTTGCAAGTGTCCATAGGCTACAATAGCCACTTATCATCATAAGGCGAACTGTTACTTCGTTTGGTACTTCAGTTTAATAAAAAAAAATTGTTAACTATATAATGAATAATAATGTAGTTAACTTTTTATGACATGTATTTTAGGAATTTCTAGAACATTCCGAATTACACCTCTTATTTGATACCAAACACGATATTTTAATATTTATTTTATTTTTGAGTTTATCAGTTTATGTTCGCAATAAGCTGCCATGGTAGCTTTTATGTGACTTCATGCAGCCTAAAACTCGTGAAAGGTCACAATGCTTCTAAATATATCTTTTATTTAAAATACGATGAGTAATTAAGATGATCTGAGAGAACAGATGAACATATATATACATAACCTTCTAAAATCGTAACCATCCTTTTGGCTTCGCCGTAGTCAGGTAAAAAAAATTACATATTAACTAAGTACGATAAATCAGAAGACACGAATATACTGCAATCGGTATCTATAATTTAAGTTGAGTGCATGGTGTAGCACTAATTGTATTTTAATTTTGGTCTGACCCTAATCACTCCATCGCTAATCTAAAACTTGCCTTTTACTATGGGATATAATATATATATTATATCCCGAGATATAAATTATCTCCCGCGATTGGCTTTCACACTGTGAGATATATCTTTTAACCAATATGCGTTTGTCATTGGATCACACCGTACGCATCATTTAACGTTTACAAATAAAATTATCTTTCAAACAATATGGATATTGTTTTGCTAGAAATAGCCTTGACAGTTCATCAGGGCAAGATGATGCATAATGCAATTTACGTGTGATACTTTTAAGTCAAAACAGGGAGCGTCGATACTGCATATTAAATCATATAAAGTTTAGAGTGGAATATGATGAATTCAGACCTTTTAATGAATTATAAGAACAAAAGTTACGAATAAAAAAGAATATACGCACTACGCACAACTTCACTCAGGTAATGACAGAGCTGAAAGACACGAACTTGAGGACGTGACCGTGGCACGGAGTGGCGTGCGGGGTATGGGGGGGAAATATAATATGAAAATATCGCTCGGTCGGTGGTATGAGATGTATATTATCTCTTCATATCAGTGTAAACGGTTCCATTTAATAGTATAGTGATTGATATTAATTAGTGAGTGAGATGTAATACATAATTTATTTTATATCCCATAATGAAAAGCTTATAAAGTGTATACTATTATCTATGGTCCGTGCGTGTTTTTATATAATTATTGAAAAAAAAACACAGCACCATCTACGGGGTCAGATAATAGATTAAACAAACACAGTTATAATTTCCTGTGAAAACCGTAATAAGTCTAAGGTTAATTTAGCGGAAATATACCAGCTGAATTTAAGTAGATTTGTACGTGGTAGAGCCATGCTGCAGCTATATTAGTAGTTAGTAGTGTAGCACGATTGGGTCGGCTCGACCTGGGAAAGACAACGGTCTCGTAGAATACCAGCGTAAAATAGCAGCTTAAGGATGCTGTGTTTCGTATGGTGAGTATAGAGTACCTAAGATCCCTTTTACTCGAAATGAGACATTCCATCTTAGTCCTCACGGGTTACAACACATCTGCATTTTGATTCGTAGGTAAGAATAGATGAAGATGTCTATGGGCCGCAGCCACTATATAACATCAAGTGGTCTTTTTGCTCGTTTGTCACCCTTAATCTATATAAAAATAAGATTTGATAGTGACCATTTCACGATGTATTTTAAATTATATGACGACAGTACATTCGACTACGTTTTGTCGTAATATGTCAGATTGAGCTTTCATAAACTTTCAATGATATAAATAAGTACTACAAGCCGACCCTAATTTTACAAAATCATAGACTAAATAAATGTATCGACAACGTTTTTTGCTTCACTAATGGCACATCAATTTAGGTATCTATGGAATGAAAAAACGGCAACAACCTTTTAAAAGAAAGAAGGTGAGAGTAATATCAATAATAAGCATAATAATCAAAACAAATTAGCATCCGCAATGTAAGCGAATTAAAAAAAAAATAAAGCGCGATAAATTCCGTAAAATTAATTTAATTCAATTATTAGTATTCGCGAAAATTTAAGAAGTCATCCATCCATCCATCTATTACAGCCTATATATAGTTACTGGGTGGCGTAAATTCTGTGGCGACATAAAAACCTGCGAACAAGCAAATAGGATAAGGAATATTCTAGCTATAGAAAACACGTCGGGATCCATGTTTCTAAAGAAACCCGACGGTAGCTACTCAACATCGCCGAATGAAGCCCAACGCATCCTAATTGAAACGCACTTCCCAGGTTGCTGCGTAACCCAGGAGGCAAACCGACATGACGACATAGTGACACCAACAGCAGAAGACTGGAATTTAGCACAGAGAGTGATAACGATGGACAAAATCCATTGGGTCATTCACAGTTTCCTCCCCTATAAGGCGGCAGGACCTGACGGCATATTCCCGGCACTCCTACAGTGGGGGGTAAAGCCCTAATAGTCAGACTTGTTGCCATAATGCGAGCCTGTTGGCTCTTAAATATGTTCCTAGGGGATGGAGGGAAGTGAAAGTTACATTGATACCCAAACTAGGTAAGAGCGACTACACTGACCCTAAATCCTACAGGCCCGTTAGCCTCACATCCTTTCTCCTAAAGACGATGGAGAGGATGTGTGAAAGGGAATTAAGGGGGTCGGCGCTAATGAACTTACCACTAAACGACAAACAACATGCCTACAGTCTAGGCAAATCAACAGAATCGGCACTTCATCAGGTAATTACAAAGATTGAAGAGGCCATCCAAAACAAAGAAATATGTTAAGGTTCCTTCATAGATATAGAAGGTGCTTTTGACAGAACGAACTTCTCCAGCATAAAAGGTGCACTCAGTAGACCTAAAGTTGAACCGGCACTGATCGACTGGATAGTTTACATGCTCAGTACACGAATAATAAAGATTGCTGGTGAATCTCAACCAATCCAAATTAAGAAAGGCTGCCCGCAGGGTGGGGTTCTCTCACCTCTCTTGTGGAATATGGTCATTAATGAACTCATCAGCAAATTAAATGCCAATCACTTCTATACAGTAGGTTATGCTGATGACCTGACAATACGCGACCTGAGTGCGACCTGAACCAAGCGGCTCTCCGTATAGTGGAGAGATGGTGCAGGGAATATGACTTAACCGTCAATCTAAATAAAACGGTTTTAGCAATGTTCACACAAAAACGAAAGCTGAATAACTATCATCTTCCAAGTCTTTTCAGCACAAAACTCCAGCTATCCTCTGAGGTAAAATATTTAGGTCTTACCTTGGACAGCAAATTTAACTGAAATAAATACATAGAAAACAAAATCAACAAAGCTAGTATAACTTTCTGGCAATGCAGAAACATGATTAGCAAAACATGGGGACTGATGCCAAAAATCATACTGAGGCTTTACAAAACTATAATTCGGCCCAAGGTGGACCAATACAAATGAAGCCACCGCAGTTAAGAAGCTTCAGCGCTACCAGAGACTGGCATGTATGGCTGCCACAAGCTGCATAAGAACTACGCCAACAGCAGCCTTAGAAGCGATGCTGGAGCTAACTCCGCTTCATCTACATATACAAAAAGAAGCGACTTTAGCTGCCATCAGACTCAAGACCCTAAATCTTTGGAGTAAGAATAGTGGTCCCTCATACAGGCATAATCGATAGAATTCACTCAAAAATTCCTATCCTACAAGCCAAATACGATAGGATTCCTAAGCAATTTTTTTTCGATAAGAAAACAAATTACAATTAAATGAAAACAGCCAGCCGGAACGATTAAGCTCAAAAGAGCTTAGAATTTTCACCGATGGTTCTAAAACAAATGAAGGTGTAGGTTCTGGAGCTTTCCCTGAAGACCATAATATTCACATATGCACACCGCTGGGTACCTATAACACGGTCTTTCAGGCGGAATGTATGGGTATCATTCAAGCGGCCCTAGCAATAGATGCTAGGAAGGTTAATGACTTCCCCATCAGAATACTGACCGACAGTAGGGCGGTACTACAAGCTCTGAGTTGCAATGTGGTGAACTCGGGACTAATATATGAATGCCATCAATGATTAAATGAGGTATGTAAAAACAACATTGTGACTCTGCAATGGATAAAGGGACACAGTGGATCCAGAGGCAACGATGCAGCAGACGTACTGGCCAGAAGAGGATCGGCTCTGGCCACTATAAGGCCGTAACCAATCATACCAATCCCCTTTGGTAACGTTCGTACACTGGTACGTAGACACTTCACTAATCAACACGCTCAGCTTTGGAAAAATCTAGTAGACTGTAGACAAGCTAGAGAAGCCCTGCCTGAAATAAACAGTTGCTTAACCAAAGTTTTAATGAGACTGAACAAGCCGCAGATTAGGATAGTAACAAGTGCTATCACAGGACACGGCACCTTTAACAAACATTTATTTACTATAGGTGTTAGAGATAGTCCCATGTGCAGGGCATGTATGGGGGAGGAAGAAACGGCGGCCCACGTGCTACTGAAATGTCCGGAGGTCGCTACATACAGGGCTAAACATCTCGGCACGCCGGGATCACTCCACGAAGTTTTAGTAAACTAAACTAAACTACAGCCTATAAAAGGCCATTGCTGAATATAGCTCTCCCCTCTTAGGGGCAATTTTGCCGTAGTAGTTGCCACGCTTGTCGGTCGGCCTGGCAATCGCAATTTTTTTTTAATTAAGTTTTCCCACCGTCGCCTCTAAGTACACGCACGGGACGATATGGGGTACTGGATATTCATAAACCGTCACTACTTGGTTAAACATAAATAATCTTTATATATAAAAATTACGTGTCACGTTGTTTTTTTTTCTTTTAAAAAACTTCACCCCCACACTAGGATTTTCTCCTGTATCGCGGAGGCAGTTTACAAACACAAATTGCACAAGGACAAACATCCAGACCCGGAACAATTATTTGTAGGCCATACAAATACTTGTTCCGTGCGGGATTCGAACCCGCGCCCCCCAGCGCAAGCAACTCATTGCTAAGCCGCTGCGCCACGGAGCCGTCATATTTCCGTCATAGCCGTCATAGCCGTCATGTTTGTCCGCGATGAACTCCTAAACTATTGAACTGATTTCAATGAAATTTGTACACTCTGTGCAGTTTAGCCCAACTTGAGATATAGGATAGTTTTTATCCTGATAAGTGACACTCAATATTTTTTTTTACGAATTTAAGGATTTTTATGTGAAGGGTCGTCGAAAAGGGCAGTTGACAATTTTGTACAACCGACTTCAATATAAATTATTAAGAATAACTCAAAAACTATTAGTCAGAACTTGATCAAATTTATATGATACCACATGTGAAGCAACAGCTTTCAAACAAAAATAGAATCATTGAAATCAATTTACCCAGTAAAAAGTTATGAGGTAACACACATAAAAAATGCAGTCGAATTGAGTACCGTCTCCTTTTTGAAGTCGGTAGAAAATAAAGAGACTTGATATACAAGACTGGAAATTTCCAACGAAAGTAATGTCGGTTAGTTTTAAAAGTTTTCGTATTTCTAAAATATGTAAGAATAAAACATTTCATTCCTTTTTACTACAATACACGATATAATTTCTTTATTATGATTATATAAAAATGTTCACGTGGTTATTGAAAATAGAAAATAATAATATAATAACATTACATATACAAGGATTATGAAAAGGATGCCACTTGAATTAATTACTCATGTCTAACTTCTGACCTTCATTATTTACAAGTCAAGTTTTTTTTTTATAAGATAGGTTGACAAACGAGCACACAGTCGACCTGATGGTAAGTGGTTACTGTGGCTCATCTAAATTTATCCTCGTTGCGAATCAAAATGCAGATGCGCTGTCACACGTGAGGACCAAGATAGAATGCCTCTTTTCCAGTAAAAGGGTCTCCGGTTCTCTATACTCACCATACGAAACACAGCAGCATGAAGCTGCTATTTGACGCTAGTATTCTGTGAGAGCGTGGTACTTCCCCGGTCGAGCCGACCCATTCGTGCTACAACTATACTACTAATATAGCTGCAGCATGGCTCTACCACATAAAAAAAAACTTATTTTACGTGGTAAAAAAAACGTGGTGGTGGTTTTTTTCTATCGATAAATGCGTATAATTTTTTGAGACGACGAATTTGTTTGTTTTCATTTGCCTGTTACAATCCCACACATAAAACCTTACACAACTTACGATTTTCGATCGTCGTGTTCGATATTTATATAAGTGGGAGAAGAGAGAGAGAGAGAGAAAGACAGAGAGAAAATGTAATAAATTCAGTCTATATGCTTGCAAGCACATAGAACAGATTCATGAACCTTACTTAAACAGAGAACACAGCACTAGACCTAGTTAAAATAACGATATTATTCAATTTAAATGAGTTTTTCACGTGGCGAGTAATTTTAATCTGGAGATAGCCTTCGTTAACTATGACATTGGGACGTCAAACACCTCAGTCTTCCCCGTGACCATGGGTGCTTTAAAGTGCTCGAAACGTCGGGAATATAAAATAAGTAAATATACGCGATGAAATCCGTTATAACTAGTTTTGTTTAAATTGTGTATATATGTTATTTAAAAGGCAAAAAGATAATCACAATCTCTGAATCCGATTTGTAGCACTTTGGTAGAGTTATTAACAAATATTATGTTTACATAGTAAAAAAAAAGCGGAGTGAGCGCGGATTAAAACTGGTGCGAGTTAATTCGGAGCGGATAATTTTTATTTTTTATTTATTCCTACGGAGTGAAATTTTTTGTTTTAATAAAAATGTTTATATAATAAAGAGTTGTGTGAATAATAAACGTTCACATATATTTTTCATGAAATCTAATTAGAGAAAATGGATGCATGTGGTGTTCATCCAACATTCCTAACACTGTTCACTGTATATTTACTGATTATATTCATTAACAACATGAATGAGATCATTTTCGTGTATTTGTACATCCTCTTCATACAGTAAGTTATTAGTTAAATAACACACAATTCACATATTCTTAAACTTATACAAAACAGTTAATGTAATTAAGAAATTAAACTCTTAGCACCACCTAACGCAATCGGAAGTACAATGATTTTAACAGTGGTAGAGCCAGGCGGCAGCTTTTGCTGTCGCACGGATGGGCCGGCTCGAACCGGGGTGGTACCACGACCTCACAGAATACCAGCGTGAAGTAGAGGTTTACCTCTGCGTTTCGCTTGGTGAGTGCAGGTGGCCGGAGGCCCTTTTTACTGAAATGAGGCATTCCATCTTAGTCCTCACGAGTGACAACGCATCTGCATTTTGATTCGCAAACGAGGATAGATGTAGATGTCTATGGGCCGCAGAAACCACTTACCATCAGGTGGACTGTGTGCTCGTTTGTCACCCTTATCCTATAAAAAAAAAATGATAACCTGGCCATCTTCTGTTAAATATTATCGTCCTCATTATATTCTAATAAAAATATCCACATAAAGGCATGGCAGTTAACAAATATGGCTCGTTTTAAATTAAATACTTGTAGTATACCACACAATTGGGTATAAGGTGCTCGTACCTAGTGACAGTAACAATGAGATTCATAAAAAAATTGATATTCTTATGTTATTGTGGTAATTATTTCCGCAATATCATACATACTTCCAACAAATGGTTGTCCGATGAGTTATTCTAAAAAAAAGCCACTGCATATTAGAATCTCATCTAAGATTCTATAATACATGCTGCGATAATAGATTATGCCTTTAATTCCAATAACCAATAAAAAAAATTATGTGTAAAACTCATATCATCAATTAATTAATAAAATTAATAAACTGAGGAATATAAATTTATTTCCGTGTCAAATAAATACATATTATAAGTGATATACGTCCACAAAACAATTAAGAAGTACTTAAAGCGAAACGCCTCGAGCCCAACTCGTCGCTTAGCGAAATCGCCGTGAATTATTTAGAATCAGCCAAGTAGGATCAATGTTTAAAGTAGGGATTACATACAGTCCTGCATTTATTCCGCCGCTGTTACAGATGGAACTATTTACTTAAAGAGGGGAAATGTATTGTGCTTAAAAGCGCTACATAAAGCATCCTAGATGCGACTTGTGCAGCATATTTTATTTTTACGTTTCTTTATTTGATTATATGTGATTAAATGTTTACGAAAATCATCTTAAATATCATTCGCGACATTTTAGGAGGTTAAGTTGAATCGGTTGACCGCATAGAGGCGGTAAAAGGATATACACTACTCCATATCATCCCGTGGATGACGTAAGAGGCGACAGAGGGAATCAAATCATGTTCTCATGATTTGATTCCATCTGTCGCCTCTAGTATCCTCTAAGGGCAGCAGCGTCTTCCTAATAACGACTTAAAATAAAAATAAACTGCGGTTGCCTGCCTAATTATATTTTATTTTAGCGATTTGTGCAGCACGTATTATTTTTAAGTTTCATTAAAATCATCTTCCTTTTTATAGGATAAGGGTGACAAGTGAGTACACAGTCCACCTGATGGTAAGTGGTTACTATGGCCCATAGACATCCACATATATCCTCGTTTGTGAATCAAAATGCGGATGCGTTGTTAACCGTGAGGACTAAGAGAAATGGCTCATTTCCAGGAAAAAGGGTCTATGATTCTCTACATTCACCATGTGCAACACAGCAACATTAAGCTGCTATTTTACGCTGGTATTCTGTGAGAGCGTTGTACTTCACCGCTTGAGCCGACCCATTCGTGCTACAACTATACAATTAATATAGCTGCATCATGGCTCTACCACGTTTATCTTTAATATCGTTTATTAAGTGTCGAGAACCGGAGACACTTTTTACTTACATTCCATCGCAGTCTGCAGGGTCATAAAGCATTTATATTTTGATTCTTAGTCGAGGATAAAAGTATGTCTATGGACCACAGCATCCACTTACCATCAAGTACCATGGATTATCTTCGCCACCACCAACTAGCAGAGAAGATAACGCCATAAGACGTTTAATCCGCTCATTATTAGCTTTAATTATGGATGACTCTATTCCATGATAACTATTTAATGTTAATACATTATTTACAATGTCGCAGATCATGTCTACACAAGTTATAAGCAGCCATTCATAGAAACATAATATTTCGGTAATTGCTGTTGTAAATAAATTATATCACAAAACGAATAATCCAGTAACGTAAACATGAAGTCAGATAAGAAATTATCTGAATTACCTAATTTTTCATTTTCGGTGGTTATTTTCCCGTTTAATAATCTTTAAGAAAAATTTTACCCCTAGACTTTCCTCCGTACCTATTGTTGAGGCGGTTTACAAACATAAATTGCAAAAGGACAAACATCCAAACCCGGAACAATTATTTGCAGGCCAAATATTTGTTCCATGCGGGATTTGAAATCGTAGCCTTCAGAGTCAGAGCAACTCAACGCCAAGTTACTGCACCATGTAGCCGTGAAATAACCATCATAAGTCCACTGCTGAACAAAAGCCTCCTCCAAGTAATTCCACAACAACATGGACCTGAGTAACCAGCATACATCGGCAGGAAGCAAATCTAAAAAATGTTTGTCCATAGTCTGTTCGATTTTTGTGCTATATATTCGGCTCGTTGCTTACTGATCTGACGAGTTATATTGCGTACTCTTGTTCCTACTTAGGTGCTTTCATTAAGAATTCTATCACGCAAAGAGGCTTCGAGCACTAAATTATAACCATAGTTTGCTGAATGATCTGCGAATTCCATCGGTATACGATGTAGCAGTTATACGGCCAGCAGTAAAGGACCACTTGATACATCCATATATCACCATTTGCAATCCGCACTCTTTGAACATTCTTGGGGAACACATAACGAGAAGTAATCTTCTAAACGCTGTGTGATATGGATTTGCAATTGACCTCTCGGACGGAGTTAGAATTATCTAGTTCGGATAATTCGTCCTAGGTACTTGTATAAAACTTCGAGTGCAGTGTTATCAACAATTGCCGGTATAGATGTACATTACTACTTTAATGTTTATTGATTGTCAAATTAATAAATTACAACAATAAAATACGGCGTAATAAATCTCGATGGAAGTGCTCCTTTCCTGCCCAGTTATTTTTGCTGCTAAGCTGATTACTCCCACTATTCCAGATTAATGATTAGTCCCAGTACAAATGTTCGAGACCTGGAATAAAGATAGGCATTTTATCTTCTGTGACATTGAATCTACGTGTATAATCCTTTTGTTTTGGGTCAACTACAACAATACTGACGGATTCTAGTGGCTTCTTATCGCGAAAAATACTCAACATTTAAATTCATTTGTCATTCAAAGCTTAAAAAATATTCTGACGGAAATACTTTGATCATTAAAACCTTGCAAGACAGAAAGACGATATAATACTTTTTGTTTTATTTGTATGAAGAAAAAGAAAATTTTCAAAACATAGCGTTATGTCTGCCTTTTTAGAACATAACTTGGACTACCTCTGTGATATTGTCTCGCTTGTTTGCTAAGTTTCAGTACTTATACGTTGCTAGTCTTCAGTACTTTTTCCTCGTTTATTTTTTGAATACACTCTGTATTTTCAGTAATAAGCGCAACATATTCACGTTATGCATTAGAAAATGTAACGACATTCATGTAGTATTATTTTGAAAAGTTTTTTTTATAGGATAAGGGTGAAAAACGAGCACACAGTCCACCTGATGGTAAGTGGTTGCTGCGGCCCATAGACATCTACATCTATCCTCTATTACAAATAAAAATGTAGATGCGTTGTCACCCGTGAGGACTAAGATGGAATGCCTCATTTCCAGTAAAAAGGGCCTCCGGCCACCTGCACTCACCAAGCGAAACGCAGAGGTAAACCTCTACTTCACGCTGGTTTTCTGTGAGGTCGTGGTACCGCCCCGGTTCGAGCCGGCCCATCCGTGCGACAGCAAAAGCTGCCGCGTGGCTCTACCACTGCTACAAAGTAAAGTTAAAGTAAAACATCAAAACGTCTTTACGAGAGCTCTGTTAAAAATAATTATGATACTCTCACGCAGATGTCTGGCTAAGCAATATATTGTTTTAAAAGAGACTGTTTGAACACAAAATCGATTTTGATTTCTTGATTATCTCGGTCTTCATATAAATATATCTTTGCTACTTTCGTTACATTTTTTCAGAAAGGCTTACAGACGAATACCTCAACAAGTTATAAAAATAAAAACTACATATTACAAACCAAATTAAAATATTAGATTTGCTTTGTAGTAGGAGCATTAGAGGATCCATCTTCACAATTCGTCCTATATGAGTAAGAGGCTACTGTGGGAAATACTAGATAATAGAATGATCGATAGCGGTTTATACCGGTCTTGAGGAGCAGCGTCAGTGTCGCGATACGTTAATACTGCGAATCGCCTATAACCCGCTTGTTGAGTTTTGTAGTTATAGCAATTATACCACAACGAGCGATGATAATAATCGAAATCGAATGACATCGATCTAGCTGTGGGTTGATCAAGACGAATATTTGTAGTAAATTTAAAAGCAATTAGGAATTATACTTTAGTTCTCAGAGAAGACAACGTAACTATAGCCTTCGTTATTTGAAGTTGGTTGCATGTTTCCATGGATAAGAACTAAAATTGTTAATTAAATTAAATGGCAAACATAATCACATTTTTATTATGTGAAATTACCGTGAAAAACAAACCTACAGTTAACCTGATAGTACTCGTATGTGGATACCTGCCAAATACAATCAGATTTACTGTAAGTTTGTTTTTTATATTTTGTTTTATGAAATTTATGGATCTGATATATAAAATTAAATAAAAACTTAGTTAATGCATACGGGAAATCAAGAGACAATTTCTTACCCATTTTTTCTTTAAGTCTTGTATTTGTACAACCACTCGCATTGCCATTAATTACCTAATGAATCGGGACTTGATCCTTCACTTTACTTTTCTGCCTGTATAAAAAAGTTCAAAGGCACTCAGAGGGTTACAGTACTTGCTATGCTGAGAGTTTCTCTGCATAATGGAATCTGAAACTTCAATACCCGCAAAAAAATGGAGCAAAAGGCTCACTTGATAATGAGTGACCACTGCTGGTACATTACCAGTCTATAAAACAAGCTCCTTATTATTGCCAACCGTCTCGGTTGAATTACCGGCCAAAATACTCTCTTTTTATTGTCAATCATCGAGTCGATGCTAACTAATTACCTATCTTAGCTACTGGATTTATCGTAATTACCGCGCGTGATTAGCCAAATTTCCAATGTATCAGAAGCAGGAACTATGGAGCGAGATTATTGAAACTTCTTCAAATTAAGAAAAACTTAAGTAAAAAATAAACCAAATTAATTTTTATAAAAAAAGTTAACACTCGCTGGAAATGTTTCATGTGTCGTAGAGAGAGAGGTGCAATTTATATACATTTATTATATACACGTGGACAAAAACAAATATAATAAACAATTAGGTCATACCAAAGATGTTTTCCCTTGCGAAAACGTAAACAGTGGAGCGGCCCCCAGCCACTCAGATAAACGCTTAGTCACTGAATTATCGTATTGTTTTCAATTATTTAGTTATAATTTTTAGAATCCTAAATACTAAATTTTAATTTTCATAAAAATTATCATCTCTTAAATAATTAGTATAAAAAGTTTAGACGTGGTAGAGCCATGCTACAGCAACATGAATACTACAGTTGTAGCACGAATGGGTCGACTCTACCGGGGAAGGACCACATTCTCACAGAATTAAAGCTGCTGGGTTTAGTTTGGTGAGTGTAGAGAACCGGAGACTATTTTTAATGGAAAAGAGGCATTCCATATTAGTCCTCACAATCACTTGTCACCCATATCCTTTAAAAAAATACAAAAATTTTACAAAAAAATCACCTTTTATAATGCAAAATAGCATTCGGCATTAAAATAGTGGCCCGTAGAGCTGAGATAAAAGTCATGTATGAAAAATTTATTCAAGTCGCGTCCGCTTCTGGCTCTTTGTGTTACTAATCCCATTTTATTCTTTTCTATTCTATTGTCATTAACTTCGTAAAATGTCGCTATAATTTAAGTGAATCCCTTGACGAACAATGTAATTCCATCAGGATTTTCTTTAAAGAAAATCACTGCTACGTTTTGTATAATATTAAACAGTTACAGCAAAAACTAAAAATGTAAGCAATGTATTATTTTTGCCGGACGAATGGGTCAGCTTATCCATGGAAGGAGTTACGCGCTCAACCAACGAGATATAACTTTTTAATGCTGCCGTGTTTCGTAGAATGAGTGTAGAAAACCGGTAGTTCTCAGGGGTGACTATGCATCTACGATTTGATTCTCAACCGAGGATAGATCCATAGATCACAATCGGATAGCCGGCGTGGTCTTTTGCCAGCCTTATTCTATAAAACAATCTACGATACACCCTTAAAACTGTACTAACATATCATCATCATCATTACAGCTTATCAATGTCCACTGCTGAACATTGGCCTCCTTATAGATTGCCGCATAAGATGGGTTGAAAATCGCAATTTTTTGTTTTAATTGTAATTAGGAAGACGCTGCTGTCCATATCTTGGTTTGTTTCCGTCTGGCACGTCTTACGATATCCACGGAAACGTATGAGGAAGTGTTCTTATACCGTCAGTACATGGTAACACGAGAACGAAAATAATTTTTAGTTTTCGGGTTGATAAAGAGGTTTGTATTTTTTTTAAATAATACTACCAGTGTTTTTAACAATAGAAATGGGAAGTGTTTTTATTATGGGGAGGAATTATAAATAGTGGAATTAATAAAGCTAATATTCGAGGTATTACAACAGCTTAAAATGCTATATTTATAAAAATTAAATTACATTGAGCAGGTGGGACATTGGCGGTATTCACTGTTCTTTGTCTTCGAACATGCATTCTAAAATCCATGCAAATGTATTAATTTGTTGCGTCTGCAAAACAATAGTTAACTATTTTATTTTCCGGCCAGGGTTTTAACAGTGGTAGAGCCACGCGGCAGCTTTTGCTGTCGCACGGATGGGCTGGCTCGAACCGGGGTGCTACCACGACCTCACAGAATACCAGCGTGAAGTAGTGGTTTACCTCTGCGTTTCGCTTGGTGAGTGCATGTGGTCGGAGGCCCTTTTTACTGGAAATAAGGCATTCCATCTTAGTCCTCACGGGTGACAACGCATCTGCATTTTGATTCGTAAACGAGGATAGATGTAGATGTCTATGGGCCGCAGCAAACACTTACCATCAGGTGAACTGTATGCTCGTTTGTCACCCTTATCCTATAAAAAAAGGGTATTATAGGTCTGTCATATTTTTTTTAACAAAAGCCCTTAAATAATATCAGATGGGAACAAAATTTAATACCAAAGATTCCAGAAATGCATGCCAGGTTTTAAAAACTAAGAAGTGTATTTTCGCAATAAATAAATTCATTCGCGGAAATTCCTTTAATAAAGATCATATTATATTGACCAAAAATATATATATTTGAAGATTTCGTTTATTTTGTGGTTTCCCAGAAAGAGTATTTATCAATATAAAAATATTTGAACACTTCGTTGATTTTGTGACTCCTCAGAAATATTATCTATCCAAATAAAAATATTTAAAGACTACTTTGATTATGTGAATTCCCAGATTTTTTATCGTAACAATCATAAAATGCGAAGGAAAATTTTAACACAATGTGAAATGCCATGTTCTCAAATTACGTGTCGTATATACCAAGAAGCTGATACCAAAGGGACTTGTGTGGAAACGTAATATAATCTTATATAATTCTTATGTTTCTTTTTTCTTATTCTATTGAATGCGTAGTTAATGTTGGAAATAGAATAAAGTATACGAAATAGAGTATGACAAATTGTAACGAAATATGAAATAATTATACCAATTTTTTTTAAATGTTGTGTGGTAATAGTAAGTAGTAAGAAAATATAACCAGTAGGTATCTTAAGAGGCACCGTTTAGAAATACTAGACAGATCTTTTTGCTAAACAGGCTTCTAATGTAGAAAAAACTAGACATCCAACGCCGCGTAAAATCACTGAACGGTGTTGAGGAATAGTGTTAAATGTTTAAAATCTTTGTGTCGTCACCAGTCGGCCTACCAAGTGGCAGTTATTGTAATTTTGATATAACAAAAGAGCTTCGTATCCAGCAGTGGACGTTGGCAGGAAGCAACAAAAAGTTTACTTCAATACTTCAATCAATTTAATCTTTAATTTATAAACTCAAACGGCATTCAATTAATTATCACTATGTAGATAATGCTCTATCAAAATTAGTACATTGGTTTAACGCCAACAATTTGCTCTTAAACGGCAATAAGATAAAATATATTAAATTTACAATACCTAATATTAAACATTCGAATACCAATGTGCTCTTAAGAGGGAGTTAGGTCTTGTGGATACCACTATTTTTCTTGGTATCTGGAGGCACGGCAGCGACCCCGCCAAGTCGAGCAAAAAAGCGGCACGGCCGTACCATCCTTTTCTCGAAGCAGTTCATGCCATTTTCGAAACCCTATAACTTCGTTGTGGAAAGAACTAGAAGCCTGAGTTTTCAGTAACCAAGTAGGCATTATATACACTCAGTATATTTCAAATTTCATTAAATTTGAACTAGTAGTTGAGGAGTTAAAACAAGTCAAAATTTCTTAATTTTGTCACTCATTAACTGACCGATCATCAAAACTCTAAGGCACTTCTAGGAGACATACGAGCTTCAAAGGCTCGTAGAGCTGAGATAAAAGCCATGTATGAAAAATGTATTCAAGTCGCGTCCGCTTCTGGCTCTTTGTATTGCTAATTCCATTTCATTCTTTTCTATTCTATTGTCATTAACTTCGTAAAATGTCGCTATAATTTAAGTGAATTCCTTGACGAGCAATGTGATGCTATCACGATTTTCTTTAAGGAAAATTACTGCTACGTTTTGTATAATATTAGACAGTTACAGTGTAAACAAAAAAAAATGTATGCAGTATATTATTTTAGCCACACAAATAGGTCAGCTCAAACAAGGAAGGACCACGCTCTCAAATAAAGCTAGAATAAACTAGCAATTTAATGTTGCCGTCTTTCAAATGGTTAGTGTAGAAAACCGGTAGTGCTCACGGGTGACAATGCGTCCACGATTTGATTCCTAATCAAGGTTAGATGTAGGTGTCTTTGGGCCACATAATTCACTTATAATCTTTCTTTGTGTGGTCCTTTTTAGCCTTTTCTATAACACAATCGACGATCCACTTTCAAACTGTAACGATTTACTATCATCATCATCAACATCAACATCCAAGTCCACCGTTGTACATAGGTCTCTCCATAGATTGCCTCATAAGGGAGGAATATACCAAAGTTGCCACGTTTGGCAGGAGGGGTGACAATCGTCATTTTTATTTTATTTCCTAGATGTTATATGGAAAATGCTGCTGCCCACATATTGGGTTGTTTCCCTCTGGCACATCTTACGACATCCACGGTACGAAATGAGGTAGTTGATATTCACACCGCTTCCACTTCACGGTAAAAATGTAACGATTACGAAAGTTACTTCTCGTTTTCGGTTTAATAAAGAAAAGGTTCATATTTTTAATGTACACCAGCAGAGCTTTTAACAATACTAAATGGGGATTTTTACTGTGGAGGGAATTATAAGTACAGGTGCTAGGAGTGGTTTATGACAGTAGGCGAATGGCAGATTTGAAGCCACGGCTTTTTTTATTACACAGTTTCTATTCTAAGCCATTACGCTAGTGTCGCCTTTAAATTTACTTTAGTTTTGTATGTATCAAAATTAAACTACATTAAGCAGGTTGTATATTGTCCAAATTTAGTATTCTTTCGCTTTTGTAGTGGCTGCACAACAGTAGGTAACTATTTTATTTTAGTATCCAGTAAGGGCATAATAGGGTCAGGGCTTTCATGTTTTTTTTTTAAGCAAATGCCTTTAAATAAAGATTGATTTGAAAAAGGTTTAATAGCTAAGATTCAAGAAATGCATGACAGTTCTTAAAAACTAAAGAGTGTATTTTATCGACAAAAAATTTATCTGCGAAAATTCCTGTAGTAAAGTTCTTCAATAGACCAAAAAACATTTTATAGGACTTCTTTGATTTTGTGATTTCCCGGAAAAAGTATTTCTAAATATTCAAATACTTTTAGACTTCGTTAATTTTGTGACTTCTCTGGAAGAGTATGAGGATTAATATAAGAGTTTTTGTGAGGTGTCAATAATATTAAATATGAAAATAAAAATATTTGAAGACTTCTTCGTTATTTGTGTTCTCAGATTTTTTTATCATAACAATCCCAAAATGCGACGGAAAATTTTAACACAGTGTGAAATGCCGTGTTTTCAAATTACGTGACGTATATGCCAAGAAACTGATTCCAAAGGGACTTGTGTGGAAACGTAATGTAATCTTATAACATTCTTATGTTTCTTTTTTCTTATTCCATTGAGTGCGTAGTAAATGTTGAAAATAAAATAACGTACACAAAATAGAGTCTGACAAATTCGAAATATGAAAGAATTATTGCAAAATGATAAAATATGCTGTGTGGTGTCGTAGTAAGGGAATAAAATATAATCTGTGGGTGTCGCAAGACACCATCGGGAAATACTAGACAGATAAGCTTCCAATGAAGGACGAAAATGAACATCCAATGCCGCGTAAAATCACTGAACGTTGTTGAGGAATAGCTTTAAATGTTCAAAATGTTTTTGCACTCACCAGTCTGCCTCCAAGTGGCAGTTATAGTAATTTCTATAATGTACGTACGTGCCTATATAATGATGTTGGCAATGTAAAAAATAAGAGAGAGAGCGAGAGGCAAAGTAAAAATAGTTATAATTGATTAAAAAAATAAACGATCGAGTTGGTATTTAATTGTCAAATATTTTTGTACGCCTTCAAATTTCATCACGATTTACTGAGTTCAATAACTAACACTATTGAAATTTACTCAATAAAAACTGATGAAACTTAAATCTCTGATTTCCATTAATATTTTGAAGATATGTGAAGTTAAATATAAATGGTCCAGCGTGCCTACTACTTTCCTGTTTTAAAAAACCCTATCAAAATGTAAAGTAGTCTAAACGAAACAGTAAGACGTATATAGACTACTACTTAACTTTCACTCTCAAAATTTATTGGATTGCAAAGATTGTATTTGTCAAACAAAAGATTTACCTATAAATCACAGAAATGGTAAAACGAAGTTGTAACTGCGATCTAGAAAATAAATTAAAACTTTGGTAACATTTGGTTTTGGTATTCCGACAAACTGGGTAGTTGTAAATAAAGACTTGTTTGTGAAAATATTATTTGATAATTTGATTAAATCAAGAAGTAACCTAAGTTGTTCTTTAGATATTAATAAATTTATTTACAGTCCATAATATCAACCGAAAATAATTGGTCTCGATTGTATGTTACCTCGATGTAAACTCGGTGGATACTGTTCTTGAGATTGACAATTTTGGCTATAACCAAATTGAGGTCATCAATAAGCCTCTTTCTGGAAATCTTCTTAGAATCTGTAATGTGGCATTTTGTGTCACCATTCCGTATGAGGGAACAGTACTCAATTTGAGATCAATTTGAGATTAAAATACTTATCCTTTTTGCATATTCTTGATTTTTTCTTTTTCTAAAAAGTTTTTTATTTGCTACCATTTCAAAGATTGGATACAATATATTGATATTTTGTATGTAAAACTTCTGTTTGAATCTATTCAGACATAAAAAACATAAGTGTAAGAAAGAAAGAAAAGAAACTGTAAATGAAACGATAGTTTTTCCGTAACTTACGTATTTTAATCAATGCGGTGGGATTTAGACGGACCTGAAAGTTTACCAGCAACTCGGAAACAAAATGTTTTCATATGGACGCAGATGTCTATAAGAAAACTTTGTACTTTTTAAATAAAGCTTATTCCTAGTAAAAACTATACATTTTTTTTAACAAATGGTTTCCAATATTTTACTCTTATAATTTAAATTTAAAATATTAAAATATTTTAAGCGTAGGTATTTAATTTTTTTTTAAAGCCATGAGTGTTTCTAAATATGAAAGGAATAAATATCAATAAATACCTTACTGTAGTTGTAAACATGTACTATTTTATTTTATGAAAAAATAACATTTTATTGACTGCCGATGTAGAGCATACAGGTCGAAACCCTAGCAATAACTTAGGAATCTTTGAATTTGAACAGAACTGACGTAGGCACATTTCATAATATTTTATCCCAACCACAATGGCGACGATGCGAAAGTTCTGTTCAAATCCATGGCCCACGTAGTACAATAAGTAATAACTAATGTTATACGAGTAAGTGATGTGTGTTAGGGTATGATGGGACTGACATACACTAAGCGGTAAATGTCCTTGTAAAAAAAGCTTAGGAATCTATCAAATGCTCAGAGAAAATATAAGTTCCATTAATCGATGTAAACCTTCATATTAAAAATACATACCAATCTACATTTTATTAACTAACGAATGAGACTAACGATGTCGCGTGTAAGATCCCAAATCATAACGTGCATGTCGTAAGAGGCGTTAATGGGACTGGGACTGGGGAAAATGACAATAAACTTGAACATTGGCGGCAGCAGCGTCCTGATAACAACTTAAAATAATTAAAAACTGCGGTGCTAACTTGACTGCCAAGCGTGGCAACTATGGAAAAATAGTTCCAATGAAACAATCTTTGGGGATCAACAGTAGATTGAAGATTTTATTATTCTAAAATTAAATTACTCATTAAAAAGTACCGTACTCAAGTCTAGCCGATGACTGGCGGTATTTACTTTTAGGATGAGTATTTCGGCTCCAGCGTTTAAGTAGCATCACGTGTTCGAAGCATCAGTGTTACCCTCAATAAGTACATCTTTCAAGCACTGCATGGAAGGTGCTTCCTAATAAAGTCGTTAACCCGACGCGGACTTGAAAGGTTGATAAAGAAGAAGTATAGGCGGAAACGCATAAGTCGTTTTAGGTCACAATTTGTTAATTAATACTTATTTTTTCAGATTCAAGGCAAGCCCATCATTCAACAAAGAATTCTACCGAGTCCGGCTGTAGCTATCGACATCCCGCATATATCTGACCAAAGCACTTCGGCCCCTGGTGAAGAAAATAGCAATATCATATTCAGACCATGGAAGGCTTTTGGACCTTTTGTTGATACAATACAGGTAAAAATAAATGCACTATAAAGTATATATGTACTTGATACATATTAATTTTTAGGTAAAAGTGAGATTTTAAAACTTCTTATTCTGCTTGACCTATAGGCTCTGACCGAAAAAATTCGGTATATCCATTCCGAAAATTTTAAACCGAATAAACTAATGTTATAGTATATTATTGGACATTATATACATTAAACATCTATTAAGTAGTGTAAAAGTATAGGCACTACGTTTACTATATCACCAACTCTGTTCAGCGTGGATACTTTGTGTGCTTCTTTCTATGTGGAAATAGGGGTGCATTCTTCTGAATATCCAACATTAGATGTTGAAAAGACTTTTTTTTAATTTATTTATCTATGATGTACAGTCGTCATATTTATGATGTAAAGTATTACTCTTTGTACCCATACCTGTCCGTAGCGTGATGAGAGTCACACCTCTGCACTCACTCCCGAATTTTTACAGTGTAAACTTTAAATTTATTAATGACTTGTGGCGAATATGCATTGCGTTATATTTTATTTGTGTTAATGGAGTAATAAATCCGTATTAGACTAGAAATAATTTTTTTTTACTATTTAGTCCGTTTTAAAGACGTCTTTTATTACTAACCTTCTGAGCGTTCGTGGCTCAAAAAAGTTTAACATGTCATTACAACTTGATCCGAAACGGAGACGACCCCAATAATCGCTAAGTAACAGACTAGCTATGCTAATGAACTGTATAAGATAAATTTACGAATTCCCGAGAGGCTTTGAGATTTTCTTAGAACAATTATTATACTCTAATTGATTTTAGACGTTGATTAATGAAATAATCCAGCAATGTTTCCATCCCCCATCTTTTCGGCTTACTTACGTACCTATATACTATAAAGATGATTCTTGGTACGGAAATAGATTCATAATCAAATCACACTTCTTTTACGATTTTACATTTTTTATTAATAAATGGGTACATTGAAATAATATACAATATTAAAAACTATAATAAGAAAAAAAACACTAAAACTAATAACTTAATTATCATATAGTCCTACTCCCCGCGATATCATGCCAAGAACGCTGACTGCGTTTCACCGCTCAATGGCCATACTTAGCTTTTGAGCGAAAAAAGAACCAGCCCTCTTATCACCAGCAGCAGCGACAAGCCGCGGATGGAGTTCCTTTAGGAACTACAATGCACGTGGACCCCACGGACCGATAGTCTCTACAGCAAATGGCACAAATATGTAGTCATCTCTCAGAGACTCATATTTGCGCCACTTTCTCAGTTGCTGCCTCTGATGTCGCCCCGGCTCTAAACGAGGTACCCCTAAGATGAGAGGCCGCCAGTTTGTCTACGCAAGTAGCATCCCACACTAGGGCTTTACCTCTCTCCCATCCTGTCATCGTATCTCAATATTCCACAAGGCTCTAACACCGAGGGAACATTTATAGAGACAAGAGCCCATCGGATGACATCGTTCAAAGAACTGTGTCGTGAAAACCTACCAGCACTTTTCTTACATGAAAGTCCGTGGAGCCCAACCTTGTCGACGCTGCTACCACATGGGCACTGATGGGGTTGACAAATCGCCGCTTCTAGTCGGATTCCTACAGCAATGCACAGGCTTTCCCCATCAAGTAATGTGCCGAGATTACTTGATGGTAAAGCGTGTAACCAGTGACTAGATTCCTTATTCGAAATAGCTAGAAGGCGTGCCTTATCTTGGTCACTATGGAAATTAAGAAAAAAATCTTTCTATACGCCCTGTACCAACGGAATATCCCACTGTTCTTGTTGGTTAACTTCCAGTGGAACATTTTCACCAGGCCAGAGCGTTTGTCATGTCAGGCGGGGTAGCCGCGTCCGTAGCAAAGCATAGGTCTACTTTATTATTTAAAATTATGTTACATAAGTCACTAACACTATGCACGGAAGCAAGGAAAGCAGACAATGCAACGCTAGAAAGATTTCTCACAACAATGCCACCAAATTTTATAGGTAAAGTAGCTTGAGTTTAGGCTGTTGTATTTAAAGTTAAATAAATAATAATTATATTAATTATTTTATATTAACTTTGATATTTTGTTACTAATAAGAGTATATTAATTTTAGCCTAAAGGAATTTATCAACTTTTTTCTTCTTCCTTTCGATTTAACTATAATCAGATGAACGTGGATTCGGCCAAACTATAGTAAATTTTATTCTTAGAATAAATCGTTATTTATTCCAGAAGAAATACTTTTTACCTTTTACCATTTGCAATTGTAAGAATAGCGGGCGTATTCGGGAATAGTTATTAAACCACCCTTTCGCACGTCATACCAGAGTTATTTTAAGAATATTTTAATGACGTCATAAGTTTCTTCGCTGGTGTTACTGTCACTCTCAATTCCATGCTTACTTCGTCATTTATATTATTACATTTATCGTTTATTTTCACTGGTTCGTTATTTCAAAACAGAATAATATCAAGAAATAATTCACACAATAAAAACAATCATTAGGAATTAAATGTCAAACCTTGCAAACGGATCGACATTGACACTCATTCACAGCTATTTTATAGACACTATTATACGAAGAAAGCGAGTGGACACGATATAAGCTTTTACATCGTTCTATAATAGAACAGTATTCATTTGCCGAGTTCAACATTTGTTTATCATTCATATTGCTAACCGCGTAAATAGTTAATCCAAGCGTAGCTATATATTTAGTATATATATATATGACTTAAGAAAAAAAATTAAACTCAAATCGTAGAATTAATTTACCCCTAGTATAGTTAATCCGGTATAAATGAGGTTTGGTCGTATACACCCTTAAAGAAATCTTAAAATATCGTGTAACATCCGAAATGTTACGGAATCACAATCACGTATTATAAAAGTCAGATAAAAGTTCAGCCTTTACACGTCCAGCAGGCACAAGCTTTCCCTTATTTTTGAAAGGGTTATTAAATAAAAATTTGTTGTTCTACTCCATTGTATTTTGGTGGACTTCACATATCTTCGATAAATTTCGAGTGGTAGGACTTCTCTGCCAACTAGTAGCTATTAGTCCAGTACCGATCTCTTACTTATTTCTGGCACGCAACAGGAGTGAGTACATTACTGTTCGGTTCTGAAGAATAAAAATAGTTAGCATAATTACAATAGTAAGTAAACGAGCTGATAGGCATTCCATCTTAGCTCTCAGTGGTGACAAGCATCTGTAGCTCTCTTTGTTTAATGTTGTTTGCATGTATTCATGGACTGCAGTAACCACTTACCATCAGATGAACTGCTGTTTCGCTTGTCAGTCAAATTTAAAAAAAGTTCAGCTGTCAGAAAGGATTCCTTAACATTACTTTCTTAATCTCCGAGTCAGCACAAAAATTACTATTAGCAATGTGATTGTTGTCGGTTGGTATCGAACTCAGACTGCGAATGCTCTATCTCAATACCGTAAACATATATCTAAACTTAAAACGCCAACCCAGATCAGAGACGAAAAGCGGATTAATGTTCACGAGACAAGTGTGCTCATTATAGCGAACGAAAACATTGAAAATGGCTTAGGTTCAGCAGGGACAAGAATGTATAATCTATTTCTAATGTTGAATACACTAATTAGGTATATTTTTTTCTTCTTGATACTACTATAAGCGTATTGTAGTTAATGGAACATATTGCGATTATTCTAACAATTAAGATGTAATAATAAATTTCGTTATAAAGAAAAACATGAATATAAAATTTAATACGTTGAAAATTCCTGAGCTGGACACTGTTAAAGTTTGTTAATTGCAACTTTCGTTCCAATTTACCAGGATGGTGACCTTCTGCCGAGTCAGGACACAGTGTTCTTTCCTAAACCGCGCCCAAGCGATGGAGTCTCAGAGGAGGACGTCACAGATCCGATGCCCACTGCGGAATCGTCGAAAAAGGTAAATTATAACACGTCTTTTCAACTCGCTTGCTGGTTTGTCTGTATATTAGGTACAAATTTTGCAATCTTATTTATTTAGAACTTTAGACGTAGCTCAGAACGAGGATTAAAATGCAATATTTGCATTCTGTCTTATCTGTCTATTTGTTTTTGTCTGTTCGCTACAAATTTTTGATCCCATTTAAAACAAACTTGCCGATAAATAGAAAATTTAAAAGAAGCTCAGAACTTAATGACTGACTAAAACGCAGAAAAAAAAAACTATTTTCAAAAATAAAGGATGACTTCAAATAACTTAAAAATAATAAAAGAATTTATCATTCTGAAGTCGATTCTAAGACAAAGTGAATAGAAGGATGGAATGTTGAATTTTTTTAGTTGCGTAAAGTTGCCTTTTACTTTTTATTGAATGTTATAATTTTTTACCCATTTTGGGAGGACTAAGGATTATCAGAATCTCAATGTCGTATAATTAGTTACATTATAAATTTGATTAACATTTGATGGATATATTAAAACCACAAAACAAAAGACAACATTGTAAATGAAATGTAACATCCTCTTTTTGAAGACGGCTAATAATTGTTTTTCTACGATACCACGTTTAAAATTGAACTAAAATGTATAATATATTTTCTCCTAGCACCATACCCATACAAATTTATAAATCTATACAAATAAAACGAAAACGTGGAGCGCATGTAATAGTAAGGAGTGTAACGCATGGAATAACACTCAGTGCAATAAAAATGTTAATGACACAGGTGAACTATCAATGCATACAATATACAATATGTAACAAAAATCATGTTGTTCCCATTAAGTACGTTATCAGGATCATTATTGAAACGTATAGAAAAAACTTTTTTTTAAAAACTCGAGCAATATTTTTTTTATTTTATTTAAAAAAAATTGGATGCAAATTGTATGTGGTTTCATTACCTCTGCATTAATGGGGATGTAAGGGAGTAAGAGGATTGTCAAAGACCCCGCTTTACTTAGCTTTAGCATCGGCTAGTGTCAGTAAGATGTAATAAAACTACATAAAATTAAAAAAAATTAAATAAAACTTAAAAATATATGTTAGAGTTTTCTATATATAGGTATTTCTATAGGTTTGAATACTGATCCTGATAACGTAATTAACGGGAACCACAGGGTTTTTGTTACATGCTGTATATATTGCGTTTTCCGTTTTATTTGTATTTGTGGGCTTTTAAATCTGTATGGGGTTAGGAAAAATTATTTAATACTTTTTAGTTGGTTTTAATAACGTCTTTTATTTTAAAAAGAATAATATTTAAAACTTGACTTCTACTGATAGCGCGTCTGTAGTTTTCTTTTTTTTAATTGGGTGATATCCATAGGCTACAGTAACCACTTGCCAGATGTCTCGTGGATAATAAGTTTGTTTATCACTTTAGTTTCATAAAAAAAATATTTAAATGTTAACTAACATACGAAGTAATTACCAAACTATGAAATAACTAAGATAATAAAATCTGACTGAGCCATAGTTATCAGAATCAGTTTTTGACCTCCTATATTAAGTTGAAAAAAATAACAGCATTTATATACGAACTTATAGCTCCACTTCTGCGCCAGATCTCATTTCTGACAAGGTTTTGGAAGAGGGTATATAGGTTTCCGATTTTTTTAGTTTCTTACACATTGAGGTTTTTTTATGATTCTTCCTTTCTTGTCAAGTATGTGAATCAGTATTTAAAATTATAAGCACTTAATAATCTCATTTATGTCGGCGCGAATCAAAATCTGTTGTTTTGCATAATAAAGTTTGAGACGAATGTTGGTTCTTCAGCTACCACGGCTCTTGTAAAATAATAAGTATAATTGGTATAAAAAGAAAGATGGGACCAAAAAGTAAGATTTAACTTAATTATGTATAAATTATATCTCTAATTCCCTAATCCCCTCACCGAATTCAACTTTAATTGTTGATTTATAGAATGATAATTTTACGAAGTGACTGATAATCCGTCCACAAAGGGAATCAAATGATAATCTTGTTCGTCTGAATATATTGCTACACACACTACAGCGTGTCAGACCAATTAACAGAGCATCGTAATTGTGAGTGTAGAAAACCTGATAGCCCTTTTTATAGGATAAGGGTAACAAACGAGCACACAGTCCACCTGATGGTAAGTGGTTGCTGCGGCCCATAGACATCTACATCTATCCTCTATTACAAATCAAAATGCAGATGCGTTTTCACCCGTGAGGACTAGGATGGGATGCCTCATTTCCAGTAAAAAGGGCCTCCGGCCACCTGCACTTACCAAGCGAAACGCAGAGGTAAACCTCTACTTCACGCTGGTATTCTGTGAGGTCGTGGTACCACCCCGGTTCGAGCCAGCCCATCCGTGCGACAGCAAAAGCTGCCGCGTGGCTCTACCACTGTTTTTACTGGTCATGAGGCATTCAACGTTAGTCCTCATGGGTGACAACACATCTATATTTTAATTGTTAATCGAGAACAGATTTAGTTATCTATAAGTAACAGCCTAGACTTACCACAGGTTATTATATTTAAAGAAAATGCTGCGTGACAACTACGACGCGCCACTGGAGTTTTTTTTTAATACTAGTAATGCTATTAAACATTACTAATATTTCCTTTAACCACTTCTGGTAAGCTTAAAATGCTTTTGTTAGAAGTGAATCACGACAGTAGTTGAATGGCGGATTCGAACCCACGCCCTGCCATTAGGCTACTGACGTTTACTGCTTTAAATCATTGCTCTGGCAAAATTTTGAATTAATTGTGTATTCACTACTTGGTGTTGTTTGTTATTTAATGCTTAACGAGATAACGAATGATATTTTTGTCGAATAGTTTGATGTTATTGGTTTAAAGAAAGAAATCATTCATTTCTTTGAAATTAACACACGCATAACAATATAAATCTAGTATATTTGTGTTGGTTAGTAACAAAAACTAATGTTTTAATCATGAAATAGCCGTTTTATTTTTTATATATTTTTTTACCACGGAGGGGCAACATTATGACTTTACATGGTTGTTGATACTCAATTTCGTTCTCCATCTCATTTTGTATACAGCGATTATATGAAAATCGATCCCTAAGAAGTAAACTTCAAAAATGATCGAAAAAGTAAAGGGCGATGTACCGGCAGCGTGTAATTTCACCAATAATTTGATGTTTTTTCGAGTCTCATCACTCAGAAACTAAAAGACATTTTTCATATTGAATAAGGGCGACAAACGGGCACACAGTCTACCTGATGGTAATTGGATGCTGTGACCCATATCAGTTACATTTGTCCTCAATTAAGAATCAAAAAACAGACGCGTTGTCGCCCCTGAGGACTGCGATTAAATGCCTCGTTTTCAGTAAAAATTGTCACCGTTTCTCTTCACTTACCATACGAAACATAGCCGCAGCATTAAGTTATTACCCCGGTCAAACCGAACCATTTGAGCTAAAACCACAATATAGCTGCAGCGTAGCTCTACCACATGAAACTTGCAATTTTTAAAGTCTAATAAGGCTCCGTGAAAACCTATCAAGTTCGGTACAAACGACGTTCACGTTTGTCCCCTTCGCTAAAAAAAAGTACGTTTAACGTGGTAGAGCCCTGCTGCAGCTATGTTAGTAGTATAGTTGTAGCACGAATGGGTCGGCTCGACCGGGGAAGGACCACGTTCTCACAGAATACCAGCATAAAATAGCAGCTTAACACTGCTGTGTTTCGTATAGTGAGTGTAGAGATCCGGAGACCCTTTTTACTGGAAAAGGGGCATTCCATCTTAGTCCTCACGGGTGACAACGCATTTGCAATGTCATTCTTCATTGAGGATAGATGTAAATGTCTATGGGTCACAGCAACCATTTACCATCAGGTGGACTGTGTGCTCGTTTGTCACCCTATCCTATATAAGAAAAAAAGAGTTGAGGTCTTAGCATTGAAGAATGAAGAATAGACACTCCGGGAAGTCTGCAATATGTCAACATGTTCAGGATCGTCCCAACCATTATATCAGATTTAATAGATCATAAAATCCTCGCAAAAGAACACCAACTTCTACCAAGGATGATTCGCGAGGCTATTGAATTTTAACAGACAAAATACCTAATTTCAAAAGACAAGATGGCTGAGTGCTACCATCTGCTTGGGATCCCATATATAATAACATTAAATTCAAACCTAAGCATACTACTGCAAGAAAAAAGCTCGTTATACGTAGAGCGGACCCAAAATAAATAATTATCCCCCCACCCTCTACCTTATTACCATGGATACTGGAAAGTGCCCGAGACATAGGGAATTAAAAATTTTAAAATTAAACGCGATGAAATCCGTAGAATTAATTTTACTCTACGGTTTTCATATTCCATTAAAAGATATTGTTCCCAGGTGGCGTCAATCAGCCAGCTCTCGTTCATGGTGCGACCGGATAGTTTTGAGCGGGGCCAGCTTCGGCTTACTTGCATATCTACGGTACACTCAGTGTACAGCGAGCAAGCTGAGCTTGTCATCAACGAAGAAAGGCCACAAATTGCCTCTGTACTCGGCACAAGGGATCGAGCAGGTATGTAACAATATATTAAGAATGTTTTTAATAAGAAGAATCAATGATTTTAAGATACAAGTGTGTCTTATTACGCAATTTACCTGCAGACCAACGTGCCTTGTCTCGTTCGTTATTGTAGTCAATCATTATTCGATACGCCACGAGTTAGGTAATTTCATACCGTTAGTGTTCAACACTGTAAAACTTTAACTTCTTAAAAGTAAACTAAAATCTATCCGCCGTGTCTATTTGCCGTGTGCTGGAGGCGTAACAATAAGCACCCCCCAATTCCGTTTTGTGGTTTTAGCTACTAGGGCTAGGGGAAATTCCAGAAAAATCCAATGGTTATCGATAGATGGCGTTAAAACCATTCTGGTAACGCTAGATGTAAAATACTCAGCACGGTAATGGGAAGCAGCGTCAAAGGTGCGAAACTCTGGTACTGCAATCGCAAATTTACCTTTTTTTATAGGATAAGGGTGACCAATGAGCACACAGTCCACCTGATGGTAGGTGGTTGCTGCGGCCAATAGACATCTACATCTATCCTCGTTTGCGAATCAAAATGCAGATGCGTTGTCACCCTAGAGGACTAAAATGGAATGCCTCATTTCCAGTAAAAAGGGCCTCCGGCCACCTGCATTCACCAAGCGAAACGCAGAGGTAAATTTCTACTTCACGCTGGTATTCTGTGAGGTCGTGGTACCACCCCGGTTCGAGCCGGCCCATCCGTGCGACAGCAAAAGCTGCCGCGTGGCTCTACCACTGTTAACCTGGCGAGCTTGGCGATTAAGGCAGTGGACTTAAACAAAATGATAGAGTAGAAGAATAATAATACCTAGTATTGTATGATACATGAATATAAACAATTGCAAATGTATTTCGTAAACATACATTCTAAAATTTTGTAATAAAATTATAGCTAGTTAATACTAAATATTAGTACCAAAAATGAAAGGCATTAAATTACTATTGAAAAAGCGAACAGGACTTTAATCGCGAGCGAATCCAATGGAAGCTTTTACGGATCTGACAGATTATCGGACAAGTTAATTGATGAACTGCATTTTACGGTCAATCCGAAAGTAATTCTCAATTTAATTTGCATTTGATATAATTAATAACATTATGAAAATTATAAATAATAAGATTTTTAAAGTGGTAGTACCACACTGCTGCATTCGTGCTGCACCATATATTATGGTTGCAGCACGAATTACACGGCTTGACCGGGGAAGGATCACGTTCTTACAGATTTCCAGCGTAAATAGTAGCGAGTGCAATGAAACGAAGACCCTTTTTACTGGTGATGAGGCATTTATACTGATACTAAGTCTGCACGCAACGCTTCTACATTTTGATTCTTTAGCGAGGATAAATATAGAGCATCCACATACAATCAAGTATTTATTACCTACATCAGATTAACTATATTTACTTACTTACTTACTTATCTTCACGAACAATCCCTGACGGGGTAGCCAGAGAGAACAGATCGCCAAGTGTCACGATCCTTACATACCTCTTTCGCTTCTTTCAGATTATTCATACATGCACGTCTAGGTATCCGAGTACTCTTGACCCTCCCCTCTTCGAGCAGTTTGCTCACATGGTCTTCGAAAGTTAGTCTCGGTCTACCCCGGTCGATCCGACTCATTTGTGCTACGACCACAATTTAGCTACAGCATGGTTCTACCACGTACAAAATATATGTATATATGTTTATGATAACACGAGTTTTGACTAATTTTTTTTAAATACTTTTAACTAAGTGTTTCTTAAGATGGACGTATTTCCTTATGGATACTCTCTATCAGTCATTCCTGGATATATTTTCTTAATATACATGTTGCCTGAGATCGTAAAACAACTTATTAAATAAGTAGTTGCTTTAGTTTCTAAATGCAAACTTATTATTTTGACCACAAATAAAAATTACTTTAATTTTCCATTAATAGGGCAAGTATTATGTTGTTACAGTAAATTGCTTAAACATCTATTTATCACAGGAATACAGGTGATCACAGATTCCAAATTATCAAATAATTCCAATTAGTATGAATATTTATTAAATTAATGCCACAATATATTATATTTGAAATTAATAATTAATTAAAGGTATCCTGATGCCATCTATATATATCATGTATACAAATAAAAAAAATTGAAGTGTCTGTTTGTTATAGTAAAATTATAGGTTATTACTAAATGCATATGAAAGTATTATTATAAGGTACTTATAACAAAAAATAATTTATAAAATTTTCTCACCTTTTTGTTTCGAAATAGCTGGACCGATTTTGACGGGACTTTTACTGGCAAGGAGTAACTTAGGTTACTTTCATTTTAGAAAAATAATTAGGGTTCCGCCCATAGAAATATAATCCATGTAATCGAATAATATTTCATCTTCTCATCAGCTTATTATAATAATTATTCTTCTTTTAATGCGTGATAACCACGAAAAATTTCACTTCTTGAATCGGGCGCTTTCCGTTAAAGTGATAATATACCTTAACCTTAACAGGCAAATTGACGATCGCATTATGGACGTCTCTCACTTTTAAGACAGTTCTCTGTTGGAAACATCTCTACTGGCACTATCCATTGTTGCCTCTTATTATAATACCATCGGACTTATTAGAGCGATTCTTCTATTTAACGCCATCGCACGGTATAAATACACTTAAACAATATTTCAATATTATATTCCCAACACCATTATACTTTTTAGTGGTCAGCTATTGCCGTGTCTATTTTTTTATAGGAATAGGGTGACAAACGAGCACGCAGTACACCTGGTGTTAAGTGGTTGCTGAGACCCATAGACATCTACATTTATCCTCGTTTGCGAGTCAAAATGCATATGCGTTGTCACCCGTGAGGACTAAGTTGGAATGCTTCTTTTCCAGTAAAATGGGTCTCCGGTTCTCTACGCTCACCATACGAAACACATCAGTTTTAAGCTGCTATTTTACGCTGGTATTCTATGAGAGCGTGGTCCTTCCCCGGTAGAGTCGACCCATTCGTACTACAACTATACTACTAATATAGGTGCAACACGGCTCTACCACGTTGAGTGAGTTGATGATACCTCATTTAGAGACGAAACACGTATCGTATTATCAACGGTGGTGTGTCTTTCATAGTTTAGTGGTGTTGAAATTAGTGGTGATGGGAATAGTGCATGCAATTGAGGTAGGGTGGAAGTACTTTTCAAACTAGGTAAGATACATCATTTTTATTTTTTTTATGTGGATCTCAGCTAAATAATTTTAACATCTTTGTTATCAAAAATTTTCGCTAATAACGTCTGATTCTAATAATAACCCATACAACTTCAAAATAAATAAAAAGAAATCATGAATGAAATAAAAAGAAATCGTGACAAATTATAAAAGGTATAATAAGGACACAGTACAGGTTTAACAACGCTTAATTATGCAGACCAATGTTCTTTTGTGACGTGCATTGTATTAAATTCAGAAAGAATTTCAAAGAGTCAAAGTGAAACAAGCAAAACGCTCTTAGCACGGGTTGTTGAGAATTTTTATATTTCGATGTAAACACTGCCTTTGAATACCTAGAAAGCAAACCAATCCCACTCTACAATTCAAATATTTGTTGCAACTGACTTGCGCTGCAATTTGCCTCAAGAGAACTTTCGGGTGAAATGCGAGTGCTTCTTGGAAAGTGAATAAATATCTTAGAATTAAAAAATGCATTTCAGTAACCGTGTCAACATAATTACATGGGAAACTGGGAGAACATTTTGAATTTAAAATAAAATTAAACGAATCGTAAAACCGGCTGCCTATGAAAGTGTTTTACACATATTTTTTAAGAGTGGTAGAGCCAGGCAGCAGCTTTTGCTGTCGCACGGATGGGCTGGCTCGAACCGGGGTGGTACCACGACCTCACAGAAAACCAGCGTGAAGTAGAGGTTTACCTCTGCGTTTCGCTTGGTGAGTACAGGTGGCCGGAGGCCCTTTTTACTGGAAATGAGGCATTCCATCTTAGTCCTCACGGGTGACAACGCATCTACATTTTGATTTCTAATAGAGGATAGATGTAGATGTCTATGGGCCGCAGCAAGCACTTACCATCAGGTGGACTGTGTGCTCGTTTGTCACCCTTATCCTATAAAAAAAAAAAAAATTAATAGAATGGGGATGACAACCGAGTACACACATAGTCCACCGTATGGTAAGTGGATGCTGTAGCCCGTAGACATCAACATCTATCCTGGATTAAGAATCAAAATGTTGGTGCGTTGTCACAACTGAGAACTACAATGGAATGCCTCGTATCCAGTAAAAAAGGTCTCCAGTTCTCTACACTCACCATACTAAACACATCAGCATTTATCTACTATTATACGCTGTTATTCAAGTTAGTATAATGTACCATATCTTTATACACCAATAATAAAATTTTACAATATATAGACCAAACCAGGAATCAGAAAAAGAAATCAAATCAAATTTTATACATATATAAAATAATAAAAGACTATGAATAATTTTCTTTATTAATTCCAAAGCTAATAAAACATATGTAAAACATTCTCCAATTGAAAATATTTTATGGACTACTCACTGGTATCAATAACACGGATTGCAATTCATGTGGTGCTCATCAATAATAAAACATGAATATTGCCAAAACTCACATAAACGGGATGCAAACTCTGCCAATATCTCGTATATGTAGGCAATCACTCAAATATTTGCAACCGTTGGCTTCTATACCATCCCGGCTGTTTGTTGAGTCTGAATATTCCGGCCGAGTAAGCAAAGGTAATGTTTAGTGTATGTAGGCGATGTGATGTTATGTTGGGGCTGTTTGCTCGGCATAGCTGAGCAAATACGACAGGAATGCTGCGTAAGTCATGCCCTGTGGCTAGAATGGTGTCCGTTTTGAGCTGTGAGTGATTTTAAAGGAGTTTCTTTTCTTCAGATAATTTAGAAATCTGCTGTGATTTATCTTTTTAACACGCTTTTATTAGCTTTGTATTTATTTATGTAACGGAATTTGTGAATGTGATTTTCATCCCCTTCAAAACGTCGGATTGATTTGAAATTTTGCACACATATCAAGAACTGATGACAATGCAATAACTTAAATAGTTTGCTCTTGCTTGGCAGGATCCTCAGCATTTGCGAATAATTCATAAAACAAGCTCAAGCAACTATGATTGCTGCCAGTTCAATCTACTGTAAGCCGCGTTAAAGTACTTTGTTCCAAAAAAAAACACACTTTTGTAGTTAGCCGCTCAATAATATTTAAAAAAAAATAATTAATTTTATATTAAAATGAAAACTAGTCCGGAGTTAAATTTGAGTAAAATTCATCGGCGCTTCTAATGTTAAGGTTTATTGTTATCTGTTTTATTAAAAATATAACACAAGTAGTTCATAAGAAGTAAGTGGTTGAACGAAGTATAATTCATGTTTAAACATATAATTCGATAAACCAATCGACATATGCAAAACCGAAACAATTCATGTTGAATATCAGACAATGCTTTTAAAATGTTATTTCAAACTGTCTGTGCACTGGAATAAAAATTCACGCTGAATAGACACGGAGAAATATCTGTTCCTTGGTGTAACGCAAATAATGAGCTTACTTTGAATTTTCTCGGTTGAAAAATATGAAACAGAGGGCACATTTTTATTTCTGTTCATGAAAAACGGCTTTGCGGTATAAAAAACGATGTTTACACTTGTCATCATCATGACTTTTATGGTGATCATAATGTCCTCCTGATTGAGTTTCGATCACGGTGGTCTTCACAGAGACTAGCCATGCATAGCAAAACCTGCGTAGTACAGTATTATTGTGTTCAAGCACAAGTGCACTCTCTATTCCCTGACTCTCATAGTGCTATGGGACGGCCAGGCCACTGACACAAATTTCGTAACGCGGAGGTGAAACACCGCCATGTTTCTGACTCCAGGCTGCTAAGAAGAATTTCTTGACAGAAAAACCAAAAAACTGGTTTTGGCCCGAGCGAAACCTGAACCAGAGACCACATGATCAACGGTCGTGTTAATGACCACTGGACCAACGAGCCAGTTATATGATGATCTATGATGATAACGATCCAATAAGTGTCGGATGCAGATCCGACACTTATTGGATCGTTGTAGCACGAATGGGTCGGCTCGACCGGGGAAGGACCACGCTCTCACAGAATACCAGCATAAAATAGCAGCTTGATGCTGCTGTGTTTCGTATGGTGAGTGTAGAGAACGGGAGAACCATTTTACTGGAAAAGAGGCATTCTATCTTAGTCCTCACGGCTGACAACGCTTCTGCATTTTAATTCGCAAACGAAGATAGATGTAGATTTCTATAGGCCACAGCAACCACCAGGTAGACTCTGTGCTCGTTTGTCACCCTTATTCTAAAATAAAATCGGTTGTCTGTAAAGTCGGTTTACTGACGATAGTTGAACGTGACAACGTCATAAGAAATATTTAATATCGAAAGAATCATTACCTTTATAAACAATTGACACCACATTCACTTTTCACTGCACGTCATACTTGACGAAAACATGTAAATGTATTATTGTATAACAGCTGTCCATGCGGACATGCCAAACGCGGAGGACAATTGTGCCTCTTTGTCGCTCGTTCCGCGCTCTCGCTTGCACTTTAAATGGAACGCCCAGGTAACGCCGCATGAGTCATGATCGATTAGGGACTAAATTAGGAGGGACACTTATCTATTATAGGTCGTCCTTACATGTAGTGCCCATAGACACGCCTCAACTAGTTGATTTAGAGGCCTCCGTTTGCAGAGTAGCCATGACCGGTCATCAACCGATCACGATAGCCTCTGTATATCTATCACCAAAAAAAAGATAATAAAAAGCGACTTCGAAGCGCTATTCAAACTTAGTAATTCAGTTATACTAGCCGGTGACTTAAATAGCAAGCACCAAATCTGGTCAAATAACCATAGGAAAAATACTAACGGCGTGCACTTAGTAAAGCTTAGTGACCGCCTGAATTTCGATATAATAGCCCCTCCGGAGGATACAAGCTATACAACAAATCAATTTAATACGTCGTCCAAAATCGACTTAGCACTCTTCAGGAACGTAACCTTATCGTTGCGCTCCATAGAAGTGGTGCATGAGTTGACATCTGTTCACCGCCCGGTAATAATGTCGTTAGGACAGTCCAGCAGCGAGGTTCCTTTAACCAAAACTGTTACGGACTGGCATAGGTTCGAGGCTAACCTCGAAACTATGAACACAGAATATTTAGACAAAGTGCCAGATATAATTGACACCAAGGTGGTGGCCTTAGAAGCCATCTCTCACATCACCTCTCACATAAAGGTGGTTGCCGGGGAGTCTTCGAGGCAGGTCGAGGCGTCGAGCGATCGGCGCTTTGAGCTCCCCGGGGACGTACGGCAATTACTGAGGGAGAAAAACGCTGCGGTGAGGGCCTATGACCGTTATAGAACCGTCAATAATAGGTCCAATTTGCGCCGCCTCTGTAGAGAGGTCAAGGAGCGCATGGCCCAGCTGAGGGATTCACGATGGGACAAACTGATGGAAGATATCTCGCCCTCGCATACAGCATTCTGGAAGCTGGCGAGGTCTCTTAAATCAGAAAATGTCGCTTCAATGCCCCCATTAGTTAGATCTGATGGTCAATTAGCATTCGACGACTCGGAAAAGGCCGAGTGCATGGCGGACAGCATCGAGAGCCAATGCTCCCCAAGCACCCTGCCAATCGACCCCGTCCACCTGAACAAGGTGAACGAGGAAGTGGCTAACATGTCCGCCACACCACCAACGGATGACCCACTTCCTCCAGTTACTTTTGATGAGGTGAAAACCATAATCAAAAATCTTCAAATCCGAAAAGCGCCTGGAGCCGACGGCATAAACAATAAAGTGTGTAAAGCCCTTCCTCCCAGATTAGTTTGCCTTCTAGTGGCGATATTCAATATCTTAATGGCCACTTGCACCTTTCCAGAAGTGTGGAAAGAAGCAATAGTCATCGTTATCCACAAACCGAAAAAACCCAGAGATAGGGCGTCTAGTTATAGACCCATAAGTCTCCTCAGTGCCATGGGGAAAATCTATGAGCGCATCATCCTCAGCCGTCTGAAGGATGCAGTGCTTAGCAAAAATCTAATTCCTAACGAGCAGTTTGGTTTTCGAGCCAAACACTCAAGTGTTCAGCAGGTGCACCGCCTCACGGAGCACATCTTAGAGCAGGCCGCAAAGGCGAACACGCGCGCTGTTTACACAGGAGCGCTGTTCTTCGATGTGGCCAAAGCATTCGATAAAGTCTGGCACAATGGACTAGTCTACAAACTAATCCAAATAGGAGTGCCAGTAAGACTTATTAAAATTGTTCAAGACTTTCTTGAAAATAGATCCTTTCGTTTTCGCGTGGAGGGTACCTTCTCCTCTCCCAGACCCATCAGAGCAGGAGTTCCCCAGGGCTCAGTGCTCTCCCCGACCCTTTACTCACTCTATGCAAGTGATATTCCACAAATACCAGGTACTCATCTCGCACTATACGCGGATGACACCACCATATACACTTCAGATGTCCACCCGGTTAGAATCTGTGGTCGACTCCAAGATGCAGCAAACGCCTTAGGCGATTGGTGCAGAAAATGGAGGATTGAACTGAACCCAGATAAGAGCAAAGCAATCTGCTTCAACAGAAGGTTTGCTTATAATTAATGGCAAAAATCAAAAAATACAAAAGCGGTACGATCTCCCTCTATGACAGCCCAATTCCGTGGGTACAAGAGGTGAAATACCTGGGGGTGACCTTAGATTGCGCAATGAGCTTCTCTCAGCACATTCAGATAGTTAGGAACAAGGCTAAATTCGTAGTTTATCGACTTTACGCCTTAGTCAACAAAAACAGTAAGCTGTCACTCAGACGCAAGCTGCACTTATACAAAACCTGCGTACGTCCTATCATGACATACGCAGGGGTATCCTTTGCTCATGTTCCCAAAAGAAGTTTACAAAAACTTCAAGTCATCCAGAACAAATTTCTCCGTCAGGTCACAGGAGCTCCATACTATGTGAGGAACGCGGATCTCCACCGCGACCTCGACATGCCCACAAATCAGTCGTATCTAAAGGAATTATCCTTAAGATATTTCAATTCGATAAAGGAACATAAAAATCCGTTGGTGAATGAGGCGGGCTCGTACTCCCCAGATAGGGATGCGGCCCCCCACAGGAGACGTCCCAAGAACGTTCTTCTTGACCCCGATGACGAGATCACAACTAGGAATAGGTCGATCCCGTCCCCCCCTCCACAGGAGAGGGAACCAGTTTAGGTAACACAAACACAAACACTCACACAGATATTTAGATTGATAGTGATTCAAGCCGAGGTTCGTACCTCCTTCAGAGGGGCCCTTGAATCGCATCGAGCCCCCCCCCCCCCCCTAGCTCGAGGAGCCTTACTCCGAAAGCAGGGGTAGGGGTGCCTCGGAACTGCAGTCGGCGAGGTGGCGCTTCGCGCCGCCTCGCCGACGGCAGAGTCATTGCACTCAATAGTTCGTAAGTCCTCACTTACGAACCTAATTCAATGAAGCTGTGAAGGCCGCAGGGCCAACAGTATACACTTTCAGAAAAAAAAAGCCGCATGAGTCATGTTTTTTCGTGCGTGCAACCAGCTTCATCGATTTATAAGACGTTGTCACGTCAAAAGTGTTGGACTTCTAAACTGAACTGAACTGAACTAAATAGGTTTTGAGCCTACCTGCAACTATTGACATCATGCGCACCGTTGTATATCAAGGATGTTGTTTCTATGCTGCGGTCATTACAAAAGTTGTTTATTATTCATTACAATTACAAGTTGGATTATTTGAGCTAAGTCGATTATTGAGATATTTCAACGTTTTATATTCTTTCATACAGGTAACTTCCAAGTACTTAAAAATAAATAATATTGAGGTATATGTTTATGTCAAAATAACAGCTTTTAACTGTTGCATATGAAAGTTCCTTATGACAAAAATATTTTAAAAAATTGTATGTCTGTCTGTTTATTCGATTTTGACGGGACTTTCATTGGCGGATACCTGATGTTATAAGGAGTAACCTAATCTTCATTTATTTTAGAAAAAGAATTAGTTTTCTGTGCAAACAATTAAAACCCATGAAATTGAGAACAAAATCCGATTTAAATAGGGAAGTATAATGGTCACTGAGATGTTGTGACCAGTGGCATAGAGAACGTCTAATTTATAATATTAATTACAAATATATTATGCATATTATATTATTTAAAAATGTTGTTCCGAGAGTTTCGTTAGAGGCGGTTATGGGAAATGTCAGAAAAATGGCTTCTGATAGATGATGATTAAGAAGAGAGAATGTTACAGATTAAGTAGGTACGTTTTGTGTAGTTTATTTTGCAATTAAATCATACTTACAATTAGTCACCAAATGGACAGTTGATAATGATTATAGACAGAATTGTACCCATACCCTTTTACTATCGCTATGAAGTTCATTATTATACTTAAGTACGAAATTGAAATAAAAATAAAAATACTGGGCCCAGGCATTCTCTTGGATTATGGAGACCTTTGTCTGTCCCGCTGCTCCAGTGCGTGATAGTCGACTTCATATTTTTTAAATACTTTTTCTTTAGACCTGTAGTTTTTCTTCGCCGCCAAAAACGTGACATATTTTTTTATACATAATAACGGTGACAATCGAGCACACAGTTTACCTGATGGTGAACTGTGTTTTCGTTTGTATTTATTTGTTATTTGTTGGATGATGATTGAGACTGCATGCTGTAGCCCATTGCCCATCTAAAAATAAGGATTAATATCCTCGATTAAGAATCAAAACGCAGATGTTTTATCACCCCTGAGGGCTAAGATTTAATGCCTCGTTTCCAGTAAAAAAGTGATTTCAGTTCTCTCTACTCACCATTCGAATCACAGCATTATGCTGCTATTATACGCTGTTGTATGAGAGTGTGGTCGTGGACCCCGGTCATAATATAGCTGCAGTACGGCTCTGCGGCTTCTAAAAATATGCATTATATTAATTGAAAACTGAAATTGAAGTCATACATTATATTTACTTGAAACTGTTCAAGATTTTAATATAAAGTAGCGACTGTAAGAAAACGTCATAACACTACATTAGGGGTACAGTTAATGCATCTAACAAACGCAAAGTAACCAACTCATGCGGAAACTGTTATGTACGCGCGAACTTTTAGCAAGTGTTAAAAACAATTTAATTAGCCTTCTAACTCTGTTTCCCGCAACGTACAACAAAGTTGATGCGCTATATTCAAGATAACTTTGCACTGTGTGCACCCATTGCCACAAGCTTCAGAGAAATATTACAATATCTTTCGCAACAGGACTCGGGACTTGTTAGCATTATTAAAAGTTGTATTTCACCCAAAGTTTACCTGAGCTTGTTTGAATTTTTATTATTTTAACACAAAAGTCGCACTTGTTTTAAAGCATTAAGATATGGTATCTTTATTAACCTAAATTTAAAGCTAGGTAACTGTTCTTAGTTAAAACTGGTTAAGCCGATTATATAAACATGTTCTATGACTTTTTTTGACACTTTTGAAAATGCAATAAGATAATATTTTTTATCTTTTATCGATTGAAGTCCGTTGTTAGCTTATTATATTATTTTTTAGCGAACTTTTGACTACCTCGTTTATCTTGTGTTCGTTAACGTTTTCGCGTTTTACATTAACAGGTTGTATTTTTTTTATTATCATAATAAATATTTTATTTTATGTAAGTATTTAAATGTGTCTCACTCGTAAAATGGAATTAATACGAATATTAATCTCTAAAAAAACAGGTAAAATGAGTCTCAGTAAAAACTTTGTACGAACTCACAATACGAATACACAAACACTGTTTCTGTATCTTGTTGTGTGTACAAAAAAAAGAGTCTGCCACTAGAGAACCATTCTTTTACATAGGTTTTCATTGACATCTCATTGCAATTTCAGCTTACTGAGTTTTTTTTTTCTGAAAGTGTATGCTATTGGCCGTAGTGTCAAAGCCTTTACAGCGTCATCGAAATAGAATCGTAAGCGTACGAGCTATCGAGTGCAACGATGTCAGCCACCCCGACCCTGCTTCTGCACTCGCTCGCACTATGATACTTTGAGTATAACCGTTTAGTGGCCATACTCACAGTAATATTGATCTTCCATAAAACAAGTTTTCTTAGGATGGAGTTCAGTGGATGGATTATTTTTGGTTTGTTATTTTAATGTTATCTAATTAATTTATTATAATATATTTTGATATATTTCATTATTTATAAAATCTAGTGTTGTAATAAGTACACATAAATATTTTAATTGTTACGTAGTAATCGATTGTTAATAATCGATTATGTCTACTACCGAGAGCATAGTTGTATAAATAAATAAATGGTACGGTTGCAACCTGTTTTAATAAATAAAAAAAACTAACTAACTAATATTTTTTCAATCGGTGCTTATAGTCAATTACCATATTTTTTTATTAGTAAAATATTTGGCGCCACGGCATTGACCGAGCTTTTCTCGAGTCGATAATTTCAGGCAGTAAACACTTTTCATAAAAAGCTTGTAACTTGGATAACATATTCAAAATCCAAAATTGGTCGTCTCTGTAAATTTTTAGTACTTTTACTGCATAATCTGGGCCAGTAAATGTGGCAAGTATGCAGACATTTTTATTTACTAAATGAGGCTAGCCTTGGATTTGTTAAAACCCATCATGATTTTGATTTAATGTTACACCGGAATCTCTGAATTAAAACTTTTAACTTTTTTTGTTCTAACGGCCGTGTCAAAGTCTATTCCGAAAGCTAAAATAGGACATTTAACTTCAATAAGACCGTCGCTGTATAAACCATTAGGAAAATACCTCAAATAACAATGATCTGGGTCAATGAATAGACCACATTTTTCTATAAAAATATTTTCTTGTTTGCTCAATTATGCCAATGCTACAGACTCTTTGTCCATACCAATAGTTTTAAACCGATCGATCAAAAACTGCGGTTGTAGTTGACGATGGTCTAGCACGCACACCATTGCAGCACATAAACGGCAATCGACGCACCCTACGATAGTATCGAAACGACGCAGTGCGCGAAATCAACTGACGCAGGTTCAACCTTGACAGGCGCTCGCGCTATAGTTATTGCAGATGGCCGGTGCCATGAAATATATGGCCAATTAATTAATCAATCATTCAATCAATCAATCTTTATTTGCCAACCAAGTGTACATAAATGGTCTTATAATAAAAAAAATTGTCTCAACTTAGTAGCCTTTTTCAGGCATTGCAAATTTGAGAAAGGGAGATAAAATAAGTTATTAAATACAAACATTATAGAGTAATTAAATTAATGAATTAACAATATAGTAAATAATTTAACAGTATTAAATCGTGCAAAATATTAAGGCATTTATGACGGATTGGGCTTAGAATCAAGTCGCCTGAATTTGAGGAGTCTGTCACTGTGGGGGGGGGGAGGGGTCAAGGGGGCTTATCTCAATCATAGTATAAAGAGAGGCCAAGTAGGTTAACTCCGGCACAATCCGCGATATAATTGCGTACTGTCTCAGGGTTGTCACTGTCATCAAATCATTAGTTTAAAGCCCGGCCCTATAACTATAATAAAAAAATTGAATAAAGCGACTAAAATATTGTAAAAAAAACAAAGTACAATAACATAAAATTACTAACGCCTGCCACTTAGACTGTAATCAATTTTTTGTTCTGTTGTTATTATTCGAACTTTGCTCTATTTATCTGATTCACAATTAGTCAATTACTTATTTTTAATTACGATTTTATAACCGTAAGTAGGTACTTAGTTACTATTCTTCCTCTGTCTGTTAGACAACTAATACAACAAAAATAAGTAAGTAGGTATCTCATCGTCAAGGAAAAATTATATGCTATAATAAGTGACTCGCTTACGTGACGCGCGAACCTCGTGCGGTGTTAGGCTCGACTGGCGCATTGAGAAACATTTCGAGATTGTGTTTAAGTGTGCGTGCGGCGCCTCATAGATACTATGGCGCACATATACAAGCCGCGCGCAGTGCGATTGTATGCAGATAACGTACTTCCCCTCTCTTTATTCTATGTCTCAATCGCCCCCATGCAATTTTAGCTGCCAGAGCTGCCTCGAAATATTTAATATAATTTTCTAAAATATTCATAAGTCACTAATTAATACCTGAAACGGAACTTGTTTCTACTCAGTCAAATAATACATTGAAGCAAAACACGAATAACAAATTACATATCTTTTACACAAATAACAGAACTAAAATATCTAAACATTAAGTCAACAGAAATACATAAAAAAAGAAAAAACCGGTTTTGATACACAGACATTATTATGGACAGTATCAGTAGAAGAATAAATATTGTGTTGATATAGAATGTCATAATAGGTAAGGTTTAGCATCAAGTCGCCTGAATTTGGGGGTTGGGGTTGGTGGGGGGTAGGGGGGAGGGCAGTTTTAGAGTCACCCCCCAATTCCATTTCCTGCCGCACGTGCTTAGTTTTTTTTATAAATTTTTAAAAATCTCATTTTGAGGTTATGTTTTCGTAATGTTTTTGACAATATAAACCTGATTTGTGGGGGCAGTGAATTGGGGGAGAGTAGCCCAACGCCACTCAACGTGGCGTAGTAGAGGGAAGCTCGGTCGACGAAGCCCCGCAAAGCGGGGCTCCTATTTCTGGATGGTTTATAACAAAATAACCACAATAAGGAGCACATTCACGTAAACTCGAAAGCAACGGAATGACGCTTATAACGCGAGGATATCTGTTACTGATTGCTTGAGAGAAGCCCCCTTGACCCCTCCTCCCAAGTGACAGACTCCTCAAATTCAGGAACTTGATTCTAAACCCAACCCGTCGATATTTCCCAAATCATGTTTTCGAGAGTTTTTGTAATAAATAAATTAATAAGTTATCTAAAAATCGCTTTGAGCTTATTGTAGTAGAGAAAACAAATTATTTTTATCAAGTAATTGTTACATAGGCTGCACTAAAAGTATCGGGAATGGAATATTTCCACTGTTCCTGTCATATTAAAATATTTTTAATTAAAAACTCCTTGGTTTTAAAAATCAAATAACATTTATTTATTTAAATAAAGATTCTCGGTCTTGTCACAAGGTTTTGTAAAAATTGTTTAGTCGTTGAGAAAACGGAATTGACTCGAGAAAATTCAAGAGCGATGATTTATTATGACTTTCGAAGTGGTTTAATACAAAAACAGTGTGTTGACCAGATGATTTCTGCATTTGGTGATTAAGCCCCATCCAAAACCACAATTTATGGCTGGTTTGCTGAATTTCAACGTGGACATGTCAAGCTCAGTGATGATCCCCGTCAAGGTCGTCCAAAAACTGCAGTCACCCAAGAAAACGTTGATGCTGTGCGTAAGCTGATTGAAGAAGATCGACATGTGACATACCGCTAAATTCAGGCAATTTTAGACATTGGCATGAATCAAATTCAAATAATCTTGCATGAATAATTAGTTGTAAAAAAGTTGTTTTCCCGATGGATACCGCATACGCTCTGTGAAAAGCAAAAAGCGGCTTGCGTTACTTGGTGCGTCAGAACTCTCGAAAGATTCCACGCAGGATCCTCAAATGCTGTATACAACATTGTATCAGGTGACGAATCCTGGATATATGCGTACAAACTCGAAACAAAAAACCAGTCACGAGTTTGGATGTTCGAAAATGAGTTTAAGCCAACAAAAATTGTTCGTTCACGGAGTGTTGCAAAAAAAAATGGTGGCCACGTTTGTCTCCAAAACCGGCCATGTTACGACTATTCCTCTTGAGGGACAAAGAACGGTTAATGGAGAATGGTATGCTAGCATTTGTTTGCCACAGGTCATTTCTGAACTCCGTAAAGAGAACTGCAACCGCCGCATCATCCTCCATCACGACAATGCGAGTTGTCACACCGCACACAGTACAAAAGAGTTTTTAGAGCAAGAAAACATAGAATTATTAGACCATCCGCCGTACAGCCCCGACCTAAGCCCTAATGATTTTTATACTTTCCCTAAAATAAGGAATAAATTGCGTGGACAGAGATTTTCATCACCTGAAGAAGCTGTGGACGCCTACAAAACGGCCATTTTTAAGGCCCCAACTTCCGAATGGAATGGTTGCTTCAATGATTGGTTCCATCGTATGGAAAAATGTGTCACATTTCGCGGAGAATACTTCGAAAAGCAATAAATACATTTTTAAATAGTAATGTTGTGTCACTTCCTTGATTCCCGAAATTTTCAGTGCCGCCCTCGTATTTCAAGCAACGAACAATAAACATACAATATCAACGAGGAAACCTTATAATTTCTTGTTTATTTTTGTAATACTCCTCTTAATATACGAATAGATTGTGGGTAAGCCGTCAATCCCAGCACTACCATCCCCAGCATCACCATACTAGGTAGTGCTGGGATTGACGGCGACGGGTAAAGTGCGCACGATTGAGGGAGGGTGGGAGGTCCCCTTAAGGGCGCGTTCCGACGACAAGCAAGACGAGATATGAGAAGGAATCAGTGAGTATCTAGTGTCCTCAGGGGAAGCTATTATATCGAATTGAAGACATTCACTGGATAATTAATAGAATCAGGCGTTACTTTGCGGAAGTCCATTATATTAAATTTGGCAAAAAATTATTACTTCGCATACATCCGCTCAATAAAATAAAATGATGTGTCTCACCTAGTTTGAAGAGCACCTCCCGCCCTCCCTCAATTGTGTGCACTATCACCGTCACCACTAATCCTAGCACCACTACTCCCAACATCACTACGCTAGGAAAGACACACCACTGACGACAATACGACACGTGATTCGCCTCTACACGAGGCATCTTTAGGTAATCTAGACTCTGCGGTGGCTAACCGCGGTGAGAGATGCACAGAGGCTATCGTGTTGGGTTAATGACCAATTATGACTACTCTGCAAACGAAGGCCTCTAAATCTTTTTAGAGGCCTTGTCCGCTGTCCTGATATTGTGTGCTAGAGTGCGCAACTTATTAACGTCAAATATGTCTACGATTTCGAAGAAAAGATTGATAGAGCCACGCGGCAGCTTTTGCTGTCGCACGGATGGGCCGGCTCAGACCAGGGTGGTACCACGACCTCACAGAATACCAGTGTGAAGTAGAGGTTTACCTCTGCGTTTCGCTTGGTGAGTGCAAGTGGCCGGAGGCCCTTTTTACTGGAAATGAGGCATTCCATCTTAGTCCTCACGGGTGACAACGCATCTGCATTTTGATTCGCAAACGAGGATAGATGTAGATGTCTATGGGCCGCAGCAACCTCTTACCATCAGGTGGACTGTGTGCTCGTTTGTCACCTTTATCCTATAAAAAAAAACTCATCGTCTAGCTCTTCCAAAGTCGGGGAGGAGATCGGCTTTACGACCAGTTTAGGATAGGTCTCCTAACGTAGAATGCGGGCGGTTGTCTGAAACAGCACGCGCGCTGACGCAGGAGGGGGTGAGAACACCTTTTAGCTGCCACATTAACCATGTTAATGGGCTTCGCCAAAGCACTCTGTTTAGGAGCTGGAGCCGGGACGAATGCAAGGGGTGGGGGGCTGTCCTTATTTAGGGGGCCCTATGCTCTCTTCTGCTTGGGACCTGCTTGCGACCCCTAATGCTCTTACCCCTCCGCTTTGGCGCTTTGGGGGATTTAGGGCACTTGCGAAAGTTCGCGTTGTAAATCTCCGCTCCACAAATCACACAGCTAGAGGGGGGGGGGAGCATTGCGGGTGCACTCGTGAGTGCACGGCACTCACGAGTGCACCCGCAATGCTCCCCCCTGTTCGCCTGTGCGTTTAACGCACCTGGGGCGGGTGTTACAGTTGCGGTCTGAGTGGCCTTAGAGCTGACTTACTGAGTCCGTTGGACTATGTCGGTACATATACCAAAGATAAAACACTTCATTAGCTTCTAGTGCAGTTATAGTCATTACAAAGTCTTACATATCTCGCTTATACTACAACTTCCTCATACGGCAACATCACAATTTCAACGCTGAACATAGTAGCACAACATAGTACGTTACTGTACCACCTGCATCCATCGACTGCCTGCGAGTTTCATCAGTTTTATCTAGTAGGGGATCGCTATAAAATTAATATTAATAATTCTTTTTTTATAAGATAAGGGTGACAAACGAGCACACAGTCCACCTGATGGTAAGTGGTTGCTACGGCCCATAGACATCTACATCTATCCTCGCTTCCGAATTAAAATGCAGATGCGTTGTCACCCGTGAGGACTAAGATGGAATGCCTCATTTCCAGTAGAAAGTGTCTCCGGTTCTCTACACTCACCATACGAAATACAGCAGCGTTAACCAAGCAAAACGCAGAGGTAAACCTCTACTTCACGCTGGTTTTCTGTGAGTTCGTGGTACCACCCCGGTTCGAGCCGGCCCATCCGTGCGACAGCAAAAGCTGCCGCGTGGCTCTACCACTGATAAACTGATTATTTATTGGGTTTCTAACATACTGTAGGTACATTAAAATATTAAAATACAGTTATCATTACAAATGTGTTTTGAGATAAGTATAGTACAATTAAACAAATAATTAATTTATGTGTTAGTAGGTATTTGTTAATAATTGTAATGTTACGTATTTGACTATATATAACATTTGCACCCCGTTAACGTAGAATATTATGTAGATGTAAATGCACATAAACATAATTGTGTAACCATATTTTATTCAAATACAAGTCCATCCATACCTTACAGTCCATAAAAGTTCACAGCTGAACATACATTTTCTCATGGTCTTTCCTTGATTATCTAATGGATTTTGCTTGGCAGACCTGTTGGTAACCAAATTTTATTGTTATTTTCAGTTGTTATCATAAAAATGTTGCTACCAATCTCCTGTTTTATTTATATATAAATGTATGTACATATTTCCCTCAAGTATATTAAAATTTGTTACTTTTTATAAAATAAATATTAGCTTATTATTTTTAAGTTGAAATTTTTTACACTTCTTAACTGCTATATTATTTTAGTTTAAAGTGTGGTAAAATTATTTTATGTTAACGTCATAATAGTATAGTCTATAATACTTCTGCATTAATTACAAATTGATTGGAAAATAACTTATTCCGATTTATAATTAAGGCGTCATGGGCTAGCATACAAACGTACATACAAACATACATATAAATAATCATACACACATGCGTGCATATATACACCCACATTCATAAACATCACTCAAAATACTATTCTTCTTTTGGGTCCCGCCGCAGTCGGATAATAACACTCGAACAAGCGAACAATCTTTAGAATAGTTACTTATTTCTGGTGATCTCACATAAAACCCAAATCTAAATAACAAATGTGGCCGAGGATACAAAAAACTACGTATTCAAAAAGGAATAAAAGGAAACAATTGCCGGCGCCCCTAAAACATACAATAAAATGAATGGTTAGGAGTAATTTATTACACACATTAACAATACACATCCACATTTTGTACAGTTACAATTACGTAACGAACGACAACGGGTTATTGTTATATTTTTATTTCATGTTATTATAATATCACTACTAGTATTCTGCGAGTTTTCGTAATATGAATATCATCATCCTCGTTACAGCCTACCAAAAGTCCACTGCTGAAAATAGTCCTCCTCCATACATTGCCTCATGAGGGGTTTTTGGGAGGATTTGCCATAGCTGGCTCGGTTGGCAACCGCAGTTTTTACTATTTTAGATTATTCTCAGGAGATTAGATACTGTGGTACTTTTTAATGGCAACAAGGGAAGGAATTAAAAATCTCCATGGAGTTAAATGATTGTTACAAAAATATGGAGCGTGAAAAAAAAATCAATAAAAAGAAAAAAATATTAGTTAAAAATAAATGTTATAAAATTTCTTGAAAATTGTTTCATGTCTTAAAATAAAATTGAGGGGAATTTGTGAGGAATCTGTTGAAGATTTGTCCTTAAAGTGTGAAATTTGACATGAATTTTCGGAGAATTTGACAAATTGGTGTTGGCAACGCTGCCATGATGCACCGAAATTTACCTTCTAAGATTTGTTTGCAGGCGACAAGAATTAGAGGCGGCAAACATAATAAAACTTGCAACTAATTTTTAAAGGTTTTGACGTTTTTATTTTTAAATTCAAGGTATTGAACGGACTAAAAACGAAAAGTCAAAATAAAAGAATAATTTTTTTGGATTAATTAACTGTGGATCATAATTGCAATTGATTTTAAATATTAAATTACTCAGTGCCATTTCATTTATATTTTCTTGTACAAAATCAAAGATAACAATAGAATAGTGTTTATAATTATGTAAGTGAGTACCCAATTACGTACGTTTATTAATTTCAATATCATTTTTGTAGTAACAGACTGCTCGTTGCGTCAATGTACAATTGATTGTTTAATTGTTTTAAAAAAAAGACAACTATAACTTCTACATTTCATATGAAGACTAGTCGTAGGGATCACTTAACTTATAAAATAAAAACTAGCACTGTCGTTACGGTTTAACAATCAGTTGAAATGATCAAAGTGTTTATCGCAAGGACGTTAGGACGCACGCACTTAGCGGTAGGCATCAGTTTTGGTGGGATTCATTATTAGTTTTAGTTTTCGAGACAGTTCCGTGTTGACTGTTGACTACCACGTGCGTGGGAGCGACAGTTCAATCGTTTTGTTTATTAAACTCTTGTTGTTATTATTTGTTATTATTCTTTTCGTTACATTTTGTGTTTCGTGTTTTGTTTTAATAATGCCTAACACGTATGTTTATAGTGCTCGTAAATACGGCAACATGTTAATATGCCTTGGAGAAAATTGCGGCAATGCTTCGCCTCCATTACGAATATACAAAGAGAAATTCCTGACCGCTCGACAGCCAGCTGACTCTCGTCTTAGCAGCCTTTCAGCGAGTGTTGAAAAATCGGCCTATTGCTCCGGTAGTGGCAGGAGTTGGAAGTCAAGTGTTTGTTCACTCCGAGGACCACATTTTAGATGTCGTTTGCCGCAATCCGAACCTAGGTTTGGAATGCACAAACGACATTTAAAATGCGGTACACGAAGTATCGCTAAATTATTAAGGTATCGGGATGGATTAGGTGTGTCCTACTGAACAGTTTCCAAGGCGTTAAGCGTAACCGAATGCGCCTATACAAAGTGCACAAAATGCAAGCTTTAATTCCTGGCGATCACGACCGCTGGCGTGTTTTCTGCCGTTGGTTATTAGGCCAGCAACAAAGTGTGTCTGGTTTCATTGAGCACGTCATCTGGACGGACGAGGCGAGATTTACCAGAAACGGCCTGTGTAACCGAAAAAATACACACGTGTATTTAGAGGTTAACGCGCACGCTGCTCACTAAACCGGGTACCAAACGGGTTAACGTATGGGCAGGTAACGTAAAGACAGCATACTAGGACCAGTTTTTTGTCACAACAACCCGACGGACAGTGAGGTATCGATCTAAACTTCATAAATGTACAGTTGTTTGACATTTTAGGCGATCTATCGTTGGCTGAATATTGCCACAAATTGTTAATGCATGATGGTGCATATCGTGAGGTACGTCCGTGAGTCTCATCGAATGATTTGATAAGCGCTGGATTGGCAGACTAGGACAACACGCTTGGCCACTTTGCTCACCAGATCTGACCCCGTTAGACTTTTTTCTGTATGGGTTTGTGAAAGAAATGGTTTTTAATCGTGAGTGTGATAGTGCTGACGAAATGCGCCAAAGGATCGTGGATGTTTTCGACAAACTATGTGCGGACTTTATCAAAGAACCCACCGTTCGAAATATTTAAATCTTTATATTGATATTTGCATAATTATATTTAGGCAATGTCTAATAAATAAAATAGTCTAAATTATAATATTTTATTATTTTTTGACTTATTTTTTTAGCCGCCTTCAAAAAAGGAGGAGGCTCTATTAAAGTCAAATTTAATTATATATATGTTATTTTGCATGTATGTTATAGTGATGCTCTATACACCGGCCGTGCTAATATTTCTCGGGAAAACGTTGCCGAGTACCAGAACAAACTTTTGTCTGAAGTCGAGTCTTTGCTTAACAAAGTCTCGGATTGGGGGCAACTAAATCTAGTCCAGTTTAATCCTCAGAAGACACAAGTTTGCGCGTTTACCGCTAAAAAGAAACCCTTTGTCATATCTCCTCAGTTTCAAGGCATTCCATTCCTTGCCTCAGCCGGTATCGGAATCCTTGGAGTCGACATATCGAGTGACGTGCAGATTCGTGGTCACTTGGAAGAGAAGGTCAAATTGGCCTCTAAAAAGCTTCGCTGCTCAGCAGAGCGGGACAGTATTTCATGCCGGCATACCGCCTACAACTTTACAAGGCGCAGCTTCGGCCTCACATGGAATACTGTTCCCATCTCTGTGCAGGGGCTCCCCAGTGCCAACTCCTTCCACTTCACCGCATTCAGCGCAGAGCGGCTCGAATTGTCGACGACCCAGTCCTTTCCAATCAGCTGGATTCATTGGCACTGCGAAGAGATATTGCTTCCCTTTGCATTTTTTTTGCATTTACTAAGGGGATTGCTCTGAGGAATTGTTCGGATTAATCCCAGCCGCCAAATTTCACGAACGCACATCGTGGCAGAGCTCCCGATACCATCCACACAATCTGGATGATTCGCGGTCCACCACTGTGCGAATTAGGAGATGTTTTCTTCCTCGCACATCTTCCTTGTGGAATCGATTAACATCAGCGATTTTTCCGGACCGATACGACTTAGGGACTTTCAAGAAAAGAGCCTACTACGCATCTGCAATTCTCCTGGATCCCCTGGTGTTGCAGTTGTTCATGGGCGGCGGTAGTCACTTACCATCAGGTGAGCCGCATGCTCGTTTGCCCCCTCTCCTATAAATAAATAAAAATAAATAAAAAATGTTATGTGACAAATATCTGCAAAATGTGATCCTATCTTGATGGTTATTTTTTACAAATTAAGCTATACCTATATATATAATATATATATATATAATATATATATATATATATATATATATATATATATATATATATATATATATATATATAATTTAAATTGGACCATATTAAAATTTGGAGGAAAATTCCACCTAATGTGTGAAATAATACTAGCTGAAATTTTTAAAGTAAATTTTAGACGATATTTTGTTTGTAACCTTGAGCTTGATATATTAATAAGTCCACTCAAAATTTTTATTGATAATATTATAGTTTTATTATTAATATTCGATATTGTTTAAAAATCTGATACTAAGTTGATAATACTGGGCCTCTAATATGACATTACGGGCAGTAAAATTACGTGTAGTGCACAAGCGCTCTAAGAGCGACAAAAGAGCACACAGTTCACCTAATGGTACGTAGTGGCTTATGTACTTCTACATATATTCTCGATTAGGGATCAAATTTCAGATGCGTTGTCATCCCTGAGTACGAAGATATAATGTCTCTAATGATAAGGGTATACAGCTATTTACACTCACCCTACGAAACACATCAGCATAAGGCCTCATACCCACGAGATGGTTTTTCGCCGGGGCTGAGCTCGGCGTCAAATCGGGTCTAAGTCCGGTCATCAGTATTGTATTCGACACTATGAAGCCAATTACAAGACGCCGGCGCTAGCAGTTGCGCGGTGAGCCGATCGATAAATTTTTGAAAGTAACGCCTGATTGTATACTTTTTATAAAGGAAATCGTTGTTGTAATAACTACTTAAAAATTATATAAGTTAGTAGGTTATGTAGACGATATATGTTTACGCGCATAAAATCACGGACACAGCTAGGATGTAAAATTATCTATGATATTTTCTTCGCCTGCACCGATCTTAACATAATTTATTACAATATTACACACTCGTGCTCTGAAACACGGTGCGTACATGCGTGAGTGCGTACACTCGAAAATAAGGACGCACTCACGCGTGTACGCCCTCACTTACGCACCAACACTTGCACCTACACAAACGCGCATACTTTTGAAAGAACAGTTTAATCAATTTACAAAACATGAAGATGAAAATATTACATTGAACTTGTAGTTTTAAATATGGAAACCATTGCAACAACTAGAAAATAGGAAGTTAAGAATAAAATTTTAAAAAGACATACTCGTACATTTCATCTTCTTAACACCCAGAAATCGCGTTCTCCGTAATTAAAATGTGTGATAATATTTACAAAATATCTTCTTGTTTCTCACATCCTACCTACAACCGCAGCGTAAAACTGCGAAAAACGGAAGCAATAACCTAACAGACCCGGACGCGTCCGCAGCGGGTTTTTCATATAAAAAGGCAATAACGTTAAAGTTTGCATTGCAAGCGGCAATAGAATATCGTGTTAAATTTATTTCCACTTTATTTTCTACATTTTGTAATTGCCAATTCCCATTTGCTTTCGGAAAGATGCAAAAGATTTTTATTTATTGTTTCATCATCATCATCATCATTACAGCCCTTCACAAGTCCACTGCTGAACATAGGCCTCCCCCAAAGAATGCCACAAAGCACGGTCCTGAGCCACCTGCATCCATCGACTTCCTGCATGTCTTACCAGGTCGTCACTCCATCTCGTGGGGGGACGCCCTACACTTCGCCTACCGGTACGAGGCTGCCACTCGAGAACCTTTCTTCCACATCGGTTGTTCTTCGAGCTATATGGCCGGCCCACTGCCACTTCAGCTTACTAATCCGTTGGGCTATGTCGGTTACTCTGGTTCTACTGCGTATATCCTCATTTCTAAGTTTATCACGCAGATAAACTCCGAGCATAGCCCTCTCCATAGCTCGCTGAGCGACCTTGAGCTTCCTCATACGGCCAGCAGTGAAGGACCACGTCTCAGTTCCGTAAGTCATCACTGGCTACACGCACTGGTTGTACAATTTCGTTTTAAGGTTTTGAGGTATGTCTGACGAGAAGATGTGTCGTAGCTTCCCAAACGCTGCCCAGACGAGTTGAATCCGTCGATTGACCTCTCGGTCGAAGTTGGACTTACCTAGTCGGACTATTTGTCCTAGGTAAACACACTCGTCAACAACTTCGAGCTTAGTGCTCCCAACAACTACCGGCATAGGTGTGACATGGACATTAAACATAATCTTTGTTTTGTCCATGTTCATCTTAAGACGGATAAGCCGTTGGGAGACACTATTGAGGTCATTGAGCATAGTGCTTAGGTCCTCCAGCGATTCTGCCATAAGGACTATATCGTCGGCAAATCGAAGGTGAGTGATGTACTCGCCATTGATGTTAATACCGTATCCTTTCCAGTCCAGAAGCTTGAAAACGTCTTCCAATGCAGCGGTGAAGAGTTTCGGGGATATGACATCACCCTGTCTTACACCTCTATGCAATTGGATAGGTTTCGTACTCTGGTTCTGTACTCGGATAGTCATCGTAGCTCTACTGTACAAACACTTCAGCACTTCGAAGGTGGCAACCGAACCTCCACCGGAGATTCTTAGCACCCCCTGCCCCACCGTTACCATGGTCGCCACCGTAGCCAGGAATAGCGGGGCCGCCGGGGACTGGGGGCCCTCTCTTTGTTACTCTCGTCATTGGGGGGTATTTGCCATAGGTGCCACGCTTGGCGAGCGGGTTGGAAACCGCAGTTTTTTATTGTTTAGCTAGGAATATTTTCTTATATTTTTCTTATATAGATTCCTTGTGTAAAATCTCTGACAGTATGCCTTAAAAAGCTCGGATTGCTAATGGCCTACATAATGAGTATGCATTTTATATTATGAACGGTATATATCCATCAGCATATAATCGCCACTAGTACCTCTACAGAGTTCAAAACAAAACGTTTATTTATCAAATCTTTTGGATTTAACATGCCCTTTCCCGTCACGCGGTTAATTGTATTGCATCTGCTGTAACCGATATGTACCTTTTGTTTGTATCTTTAAGACTCTCTTAGCTTTTCCTGTATGCGCAGACGAAAGAGTTTTAAATATTTTTTTCTCTTTGTTATGATTACTTTGGCTGTCTTTTGCCTTAGTTGTTTTTTTTACTCTTCAACCAGATCTTTAGAAGCATGAAAATGTAAAAGAGTTATTTTAAGTACAACTAAAAACTTTGTACGTTCTAATTAATTTTGTATATAGGAGGAGGAAATTGAGCATGCGGCTCACCTGATGGTATATACCGTCATCCGCGAACAACTGCAAGACCGAGTGAATTATAGGTACAATACCGGCCTGAGTAGTTGTCTTATCAGCCTGGAAATTTGTTGGTGGTAGCCGCAATTTCTCAAAAAAAAATGTGCGCTAAAGTAAGCTTCTGGTAAATCGCAAAGTGGTTAGCCTGTCAATCCTCCAGATGGTGTGGATGGTTTCGTGAATTTTGATTTGATATGCAATGGTGAAATTTGGTGTCTGGAATTAGGGTGAACACTCCCCTTGGTAGATGCAATAGGATATGCAAAGGGATGTCAGCCGATCAGAAAGAATTCTGTCATCAACGACTCGAGTCGCTCTTCGCTAGCGCTGTCAAATGTAAGAAGCTGGTACTAAGGTTCCAGAAGAAATGAGAACAATATTCTTTATGTAGTAGACTTGTAAAGTTGCAATCCTAGTGTCGCATTAAATACTCTCTAATACCCCCTCTACTTAGCTTGAAGATTAGCTTTTTAGATAACTTGTCACGTTGTTCGATAGTTTCTAGTTGCACGTGAGAAAGCTGTGTTAAAGTCAACGTTAGCAAACCACAGAGCTTTACTGTATTATTTACTCAAATACCTGTTAACTACAGGTCTATTATGAATAAAATATGTATATATTCATTTATTAAAATATTCATCATTTCCATATAGAAAAACATACAGGAATTTTGGGTACAGTATCTTTATTGACTAATATCCGTTAAAATCATAATATTTAGTTGTTCGTCTTCAACTAGAGGTAATAAAGGACGGGATTAATGCCTTATGATATATATAATATTATGATAATTATTAGAACGATAGATAAAGTGCATTTTAAATTGTTACCGATTGTGAACCAAATTAAAATCTCCCGTGAAGTAAGTGGTTTTTAATGTGAATCACTGGCCATTAACAATGCAGCAGAATCCATAAATGCTCCCAGTTGATACGTGACGTGCGCAATCAAACCGCCCGATGTAAAACCGTTGTACTGACGTTCGGCCGCCCTCGAGGATTAATTTCCGATGTAGACGATAATGAACCGCGTTCCGGGTCATTTGCGTTGATATTTCGATGCCATTAGTGGAATCATTGCTCTGCGCTAATTTGCCTTGCGTCTGGGTACCGTACAGTTTTCATCTATTATCGATTTCACTGATGTGTGAATTAGGAATGTTTACTTTTTATTGATACTGGCTCATTACCAGTAGCCTTTTTTATGAAAAAAAGATAAATATTTATAAAGGGTTAAAGTGTTCATGGAATGGTGCCCATGAACACTTTAACCCACTTCAAGCAAAAAAGACCTCAGATATAATGTCATCATTGAGAACTAATTTGAATTGCCGCATTGCTTAGAATTCCATTGGCTCTCCTATTCCTCTAAACCGGAACAGTTACTTTGAGAACTAAGATGGAATGTCTCATAGCCTGTCATTATATTGGTGCTCTATATACCTTTCAGAATGAAACACATCAGTGCAATCACTGCCATTTGGCGCCAGAAATAATCTTTTTCATTAAAATTGGTTTCGTACAAAATATTTGATTTAAGGGCCCTGTATCATTTTATGATGCTCTTCCACTTTGAGAAAAATGCCTGAATAAATTTAAAACTGTTTACGAAATATGTTAATAAATTTTAAAAATATGAGGCTTTTATACATCATTCTTTTGTTTAAAAAACGATGTTTATTCAAAGCCTTAGACTTTAATTGGGATTTATTTTTAGTTTAAGCTTTAATTAACCCATGTAGCGGAACGTTAGATGGTTAGTTTGAGTTAGATAAGTTGTTCGTGGGCGGCGGTCGACAATATCCATCAGGTGAGCCGTCTGCTTATTTACCCTTTCTTCTATATAACCAAAAGGTAATCTATCACTCAATTTCGTCTCATGGGTGTCGTAAAAAGCAACGCCTTTGGGAAATGGTGACGGCTCCGTGGCGTAGTGGCTTAGCAATGAGTTGCAACGCTTGGGATCGCGGGTTCGAATCCCGCACGGAACAAGTATTTGTATAGCCTACAAATAATTGTTCCAGGTCTGGATGTTTGTCCTTGTGCAATATATGCTTGTAAATTGCCTCCACGATACAGGAGAAAATCCTAGTAAGGAGGTAACGTTTTTTAAAAAGGTAAAAAAAGGGAAATGCCAAAAAAACTTATAGCTTCCGATAGATGGCGGTATACTCCACATTTCTGTTCTGGTACTGCGATTGCCAATCCAATTCGTTTAAGGCTTTTATCCTTCCTGCAACGGGAGAGCCCTATGTGTGCAATGGATTTTTATTTTGAAGAAGAATATATTATTTTTTTATATGATGTCTTTTTCTATGTGTTGCCATCCCGCTGCTAAGAACATGCCTTCTCTCATTTCTGAAAGGGTTATGGTGGACTTCAAATGTTTTAAAACTATTTTATTTCTCAGACATTTAATCATTATCATATAATATATTACATATTATAATCATCCAATTAACCTTCTAGGGCTACATCACCACTTACCACCAGGTGGGGTTGTGTTCAAGCACTGGCTTACAATAATAAAAAAATACATGAGTTTACATTTAGCTTTTCCACGCGATGTTTTTCTTAACCACCTTGATATTAATTGGTGTTAACGGTGAGCTCTTAGACGTAGTGCTACCATGGCTCTCTTTTTGTATTAAAAAATAAAGAAGATATTGCTATTTTATAAGCGTCAATTTTTATTTTCAATATGTAAGCATCAAGTAATCTAGGCTATAAAACCTAAACGAACTAGTCTTTGAAAATATTTATCTTACGGGGAGAGCCGCTTACGCGGAGAGCTCGAGCATAAGTAACACTTCAAAGCCTTATTACGTTTTTAAGTTAGTTGTAAGAAAACAAACCTAATATAGAACGTATGAACCGAAGTTATTTTGTAATTGTTCATAATTTATACCATTATGAATTATAATTTATATTATCAAAAATGTTCTTAAACTTATTTTTTTTTAATTAAATTAAAAAAGTTGTAAAAAAATACCATCTTAAACTATATTAGTTATTTTCTGTTCAATTAACTAATATAATATTATTTATGAAAAATTTGGAGAAGCATATAAGCATTCCAAAAATAAATAATAATTTTATACTTATATGGAAAACTTTTAAGTAACGTGGCATTGAATCGTAATAACGTATCTCGTCAAAATCATCTTATCGAACATGACTAAGATTTGATGCTCTTTTGTACTTATGTTAAACATACAACATTAAATAAAAAAACCTAAAAATAAACTTTATTTATAATTTATAGCAGTACTTTTTTTATAGGATAGGGTGACAAACGAGCACACAGTCCACCTGATGGTAAGTGGTTGCTGTGACCCATAGACATCCACATCTATCCTCAATAAAGAATCAAAATACAGATGCGTTGTCACCCGTGAGGACTAAGACAGAATGCCTCTTTTCCAGTAAAAAGGATCGCCGGTTCTCTGCACTCACCATACGAAACACAGCAGTGTTAAGCTGCTATTTTACGCTGGTATTCTGTGAGCGCGTGGTCCTTCCCCGGTCGATCCGACCCATTCGTGCTACGACCATACTATTAATATAGCTGCAGCATGGCTCTACCACTAACAAAATTACTTCACAATTTTCATCACGTAACAACGACTTTTGTTAAAAAGAGTTATGAGAAGGCTTTGTATGGGGCTTTCCCATAGTGCGTTGGGAAGCGTATAGTGACTGTATAAGAATATTCACTACCCAATATGACCCCGTGGTGTCGTAAGAGACCACATACTGAACTAAGAGTGGGGCTGTAGCATCTTCCTGAAAACAGCTTAAAAAATGCGGTTGCCGAACCCCATTTTCAAGCGAGGCAAATATAGTAAATATTCCCCCTTTAAGGCAATCTGTGGGGGAGGCCTTTGTTCAGCAGTGGACTTTCAATAGGGTAAAATGCTAATGGTAGTGGCTATAAGCAATATTAAACTTAGTATATAAATAAATATATCATTTCATTTTTGATAACATTAAAAAAATCTTATCAATAGCGGCTGCCTTGTTTTGTGCTGAATCAGAGGGGTGAAAATAAATCAACTTGTTTTGAAACGTCAATTTCTCGCGAGGGAAAAAATTGGCACGAAGTTTTACGTTTCAAAATTTGAAAGAGAACTCTTTAATGGAATACCGCTTAACCATTTCACTTGAAATGTTAGCGACAGGCGGCCATTTGTCACATTATCTAATCTAGTTTCAGTGTCGAAAAGATATGTTTTTAAACTTTTTAATAAAGCTTTTTCGCTTTAGATCTTTTTATAGAAGATTTTTTATTTTCTATATAAAATCTAAAATTTCGATTAATAACTCTCTGAAATTGACGATCGGGCACACTATCCACCTGATTAAATGTGGAAGCTGCAGTCCATCAACAATTACATCTTACTTGGTTTAGAATTAAAAAATGCTAATGTGTTTACGATAGTAACACATTATTAGTATTACGAGTACCCTGAGTATTACGATACCAGTGAAAATTTTTACACGTGGTAAAGCCACGCTACAGCTATATTAGTAGTATAGTTGTAGCACGAATGGGTCGGCTCGACCGGGGAAGGACCACGCTCTCACAGAATACCTACGTAAAATAGCAGCTTAACAATGCTGTGTTTCGTATGGTGAGTGTAGAGAACCGAAGACCCTTTTTACTGAAAAAGAGGCATTCCATCTTAGTCCTTACGATGTCTATGGGCCACAGCAACCACTTACCATCAGGTGGACTGTGTGCTCGTTTGTCACCCTATCCTATAAAAGAACGTTTCGCATAACTCACCTTATTAAATAAAAGAGACTTACACTAGTATTTTTCCTGATTATATGTGTTGCTGTGCCGTGTACTGGCGGCCTAAGAGAACTTGTTATCTCATACTATCCCGTGAATGTCGTAGGAGGTGACAGAGACAGCATATTCCTGATCAAAAAGCAAAACAATAAAAAACTACGTCAATCAGCTTTTCGAGGCAATCTATGTAGGAGGCCTACGCAGTTTTGATATTTTCTTACCTTTCATTCTATGAAGATCTTTTGACAGGCTCTAATGATGATAAGCTAATATTATGATGAATATGTACCTAAGCTTAATAGAGTTAAGCCCGACTCGTAATTGGACGTAGTTATGCAAAAGGATCCAACCCGATTTTGTGTCAAAAATGTTGACTTGAAGAATAATGTTTGTGGTCTATACTATTATGTGATGTTACAATATTAGCAAACGTTTTTTTTTATAGGATAAGGGTTGTTTACGCAAAAGCGTTGGTGTCAGGCATCGACGTTAGATGGCGCTCGGCTCGGCTGATACGGGATGACGTTCGTGCGTGTTGAACGTCCGAGCTTACTGAACGGTGGGAGTCGAGAGCGAAAAAATTAGAAGTCTTCTGCGCGTCGAGATAGAAGGCGGTCCGTTTTGTTTGGGAGCTCTTAGATCTAATTTTATGTTAGGCGCGTATAGTAAATATACCACTGGGAATGGTAGCGCGGGTTGAGAGTTCTACCCGGGACTTTAGGTTTAACGCAGAATCTGTATAAGTGGATTCGACTGTATTAGTTACTAGTGCGGTAGTTAATATTCTAGAAATAACGGTGACCTTTGATCCGTACGTTCTGTGTTCATTTTCGCGAGTCAATCGTAACAAAGGAAGAAAGTGACTGCGGAAGGAGACCTTAGCTTGGAGAGAAGCTGAGGGCCGAACTGCTGCAGGGGGAACGGTCAAATAAGGTCAATAACACTACCAGCCACACCCAGATACACATCACTGACCCTTACTTTCCTAGCACAATACATCCACAAGAGACCTGACCGAATCCTGAGGGACCAGTCGCCTTGAATAGAGGTAAGTAAGCTCTGTTCAATAATTGTAACGCTCCCCCCGGATTGTTTAGTGTAATTAGACTTTTAACCCGTGGCGTGAGGACGCCCGACCAGCATCTGCCTGTAGCTTCTTCGTCTATGGGCCGCGAAGGATTCTACTCCTGGGATGGGCAGCTGTTGGCCGTAACAAGGGTGAAAAACGGGCACACAGTCCACCTGATGTTAAGTGGTTGCTGCGGCCCATAGATATCTACATCTATCCTCTGTTACAGATCAAAATGCAGATGCGTTTTCTGGACGCATGGGTACCATTTCCAGTAAAAAGGGCCTAACACAAATAAGAAGAAAAATTACAAACACAGTATGTGATCTATTTTTCTTTACTTCACAATATACTACTCGCTACATTCATATATGTGATTCTTTGAACAGTTACATAACTTTTTATTTATGTGAATGAAAAAGTTATCATAATTTAAAATTAAAAATTTTGTACAACCGACTTCAATATAAATTAATAGGAATAACTATATTATAACTATAACATAAAAAAACATACAATCGCATTGACTACATTACACAACATACAGTAAAATAAATGGTTTAACACTGCTACCAAGAAAACTAGAAATATTTCAAAAGAACGAAACACCAAATCATTGTAGGACAACGCTACGCCTTGAAAATTAGAAACAGTTATTACTAATTTGTAGATGAAGAAATGCCTCATGGTGACTTCGAATAGCTTTTTCCCAAGTCACCATGAGGCCCATATCCAATCAGCTCATCGATGTTTCCTATTGAATGACGTAACAAATACCATGATAATTAGCATGAGAACTAAATTTTTAAATTTCTACGACACCACACTTTGGAGTTGTCTTTTTTTGGTATTAATATAAAATTCAAATAATTTTATCTATGCACATATTTTACCACTAAGTAAATAAAGATATACCAGTAAAGTAGAAATTTAAATAAAGAATACCCTCAATCGATGATCATGATGTATGTGTATCTATGTAGATGGGAAAGAAACAGAAGAGGTGTGTCTGTATCATCACAAATGGAAGTCACTAATCTCTGCCTACCTTCTAACCCAAGGCATGAGATTTTAAGTTTATGTCTAGAAATTTAAGAATAAGTAAAAGAAGTAGAATATACGATTTAGTAATAAACTATCTGCATAAAATTTTCTTTAGTATAAAGTTGTTAGGCTACAAACAACTTGCACATTGTAATATTATTATAACAAGCTGTTTGTTTGTATTTATTTTTTCGATTAAAGCTAATTGCTAAAATAGAATATGCGCAAGCTTGAAATAAATTTTCCTATAACTTGCACCATACCACGGCACGTGCAAGCACCCTGCGTTCAGTGAAAATACTGCCTCTCTATTTGCGAACAGTAAATTTAGAACGGATTTTCGTAAAATAGTATTTCAGAGCAAAAGTTTTACCGCATTTCAGACACGTGAAGTCACATTCCAATTTATTAAAATTTTACTTATTTACATCCGCTGCTCGCCTGCTGGCGGAGCATTAAATTTTTAAATGTACGAATTTCCGTTGCAAAAAGATGTTTTAAAAATACAAAGTTTAACAATCTGTAAAATCGCGATTTTGTTTCCTCGGTAGTCATGACACTGCCGTATTACATCACGAACGAGACAATGAAAGAAATGAACTGTTCGATCGATGAAAGGTACAGTATGAGCGAGCAAAGATAAGAGAGAATGAGGCATAGTGTGTAATTTACTTCATTTACTTTATTACTATGTTCTATGTATTAGGAGAACGGAGGTTTTGAATCATAGACATAAAAGAATGGTCTGTGCGTTCCGTATTCAGTTGTGCGGTAAATACAGATCAAAAGTGCGAGAAAAATAAATAGAATATGCGTGCAGTAGAAGCCTATTTTTGGAATTCTGATTGGTCCACGTCAAATTCTGATTGGTTTTGCAGGACGTGGACCGAACAGGTTTCAGGAAAGAGAAAGGTATTGGCCGCACAGTCGCTTTGTCTCTTTCTAGAGAATGGTCACTTTTGTGAGGCTAACGCTCAGTTCATTCACTATGTCTGTTTTGAATATATGTATTGACTATTGAAAATATAAGGAGCGTGAGTTAAGGCGACGTTTTTTTGAAGACGTAATCAATCATAAATAAGATATAAATATCTTATGATATTAACACGAATACAATACTTTTTATATTAAACGATTTCTCATATTCCCTGTCTTTTTGATCCATTTTTCATACATAAATTATACATAAATAAGTTGTAGACTATAAAAATACTTTATCTGTACCGGAATCAAAACCGCGGCTTCGAGAGCCACACTAAGAGCTCAGCAACTGCGTTACCGAGCCTTCAAGTTTCTACAAAAGCTTAACAATTGAATAAAAAGAAATTCTGAATTAAGGAACTTCTAAAAAAAGACGTAGGGTGAATAAAAATCTCTAAATTTGTCACAGCATAAGAATTGGAATTAGACAAATTCGTCCGTTAAATTAAGGCCATTCCGGATTGGGAGCGGAATTCGATTTAGGGCAAATCTCCCACCCGGCTAGGGAAATATCGTATTTTCCTTCACCGCGCTTAAAGGTCTTGAATATTGCGCCGCTTTGCACGTGATCGGATGAAATAAAATGTGTATTTATTTTTAATTCGGCCTTTAAATCAGATACAAGGCGAGTGCTTTTGCACTGAAACCGTAAAAACGTTTTAAAATAAATTACTTCTTTTAGTGGGTATAATGCGGGAAATAATTGAAAATAATTTAAATAATGATATCAATAGCGTTTTATAGTTACAATCAACATTTAAATTTACCATAAATACCAACAACTATCCAAGTTTCTATTATTATAGTTTCTATTATTGCATTACTATAATGGCAGCATGCAACTTTTTAACTAATTAATGTTATATAATAATGAAGTTAACTGGCATAGGCTGAACGCATATACGCCACAAACAATTTCTTTAAATTTTCTCACTTTTAATTTCAAGGCTAATAAAGATTGCTGTGATTGCAATGAACGCAAAAAAATTAAACTTATTAAGTTTTTACTACCTACCTACTTTTTAAGCTTATTTCTAATGTTTACATTACTTTGTCTTAAAGGTTTAAAATAACGTTCCGTTTTCACCTTGTTAATTTTGCATTGCAATTAGTATTTTTGGTTTTCTTCTTCTAGTATTAATATAATATGTATTCATAGATTAATTTAAAAAACCGTTACGCTAGTGAGTTGCACTGAGTTGAATTGTTTTTACTCTTATTTAATTTAGTTTTTTTTTTGTTTATTATAAGTTAGATAGTATTTTTTCTTTTATCATTTGTATATTTTTCTAATAGGATATTGCTTTTTATTATTAAGTTATAATTTTTTTTATTTTATAGTATATAATTATAATATTAAATTAAAAATATATATAATATATTTTAAATTTCTATTGTCATAATTATGGAAAGTCCAACTGATTTTAATGGTAGTTTTTTCTCGTGTAATTCATCTTCTACCAGTTTCTTAAGCGCGGATACTGAGTCATCCAAACCTCTTGGACTGCATGATCATATTTCTGCCATATTTTCTCCTTACCCCAATAATTTTAATGTTGCCCATATCAACGCACAAAGTGTTCCTGCCCACTATCCTGACCTTCTTGCATCTATTAGCAGTAATCTAATCGACGCACTTCTTATATCTGAAACTTTTTTCAAGTCTTCTCTTCCTTCTTTTCACTTCCTGGTTACGTTTTGATACGTAATGACAGGATCGGTAAGGGTGGAGGTGGTGTAGCTATTTACCTACGTTCTGAAATCCCTTACAAACAGATCTCTGCTTCCCCGTCAACTTATTCTGAATCTGCAGAGTACCTTTTTCTCGAGGTTACACTTCGCCACACAAAAATCCTTCTTGGTGTGATATACAGCCCTAATATGCAAATTGATTATTTTGAAGTATTTGAAAATCTACTTACAGACTTCTGTCCCATATATAGTCATGTGATCGTGATGGGAGATTTCAACACTTGCTTACTCAAAAACGATTCACGTGCATATAAGCTGAAGTCTATTGTGTCCTCACATAATCTACATATTTTACCCCTCTCTGCTACCCATCATTTTCCAAACTCTGCTCCGTCTTTACTTGACCTTATAATAGTTTCATTTTTAAATAACATTGCGAATCATGGACAAATAACAGCTTCTTTTTCGTACCATGACCTCATTTTCATTTCGTACCGTGTTCGTCCACCAAAGCGTAAATCACATTTTAGATTTCTTCGTAGCTATAAGGGCATTGACTTGGAGCCATAAGACGAGATGCAAGTATAATGGATTGGTCTTCCGTAATTGATTGTCAAAATATTGATAATATGGTGAATAACTTTACTGCTTTAATTCTTAGATTGTATGATTGCCATGCACCTCTCAAACGTATAAAAATAAAACATTGTCCTGCGCCCTGGATTACAACAGAGATAAAAGAGCTTATTGCACGTAGAGATAAAGCCAGAAGTATATATAAAAATTGTCCCTTGGAAAGAAATTTAATCAAGTTTAAGATTTTGCGTAACCGCTGCAATCGTCTGTGTAGAGATGCTAAAAGGCGCTACTTTCATGACTCACTTTCAAATTGCGATTCAGGAAAAGCCTGGAGTTTTCTCAAAACAGTCGGCATTGGCAAACACCCTGCGCCTGCAATTGGAAATCTTGATATAGATACTCTCAATCAACATTTTTCTCTCCCACCTGTTTACTTATCTTCATTTATAAAGGCTAAGACCTTGTTAGAATTATCCAGATGCCCTTTACAACATTTCCCCCAGTTTGAATTTGTATCAGTGTCAGAAGATGAAGTAAAGCGATCAGTGCTATCTATATCTTCTACTGCGTCGGGAAACGATAAAATTTCTTCCACAATGATTACTATGATTTTACCTTGTATTCTCCCAGTTCTTACTTACATATTTAATTTTTCATTGTCTTTATCCTGCTTTCCATATTCGTGGAAGTTAGCACACATTATTCCTGTAGCTAAGGTTGCTAACCCTACATTACCTTCTGAATTTCGACCTATATCTATATTACCATTCCTCTCTAAAGTACTGGAACATATTGTTCACAATCAATTTTCTTCTTATCTTAACTCCAACAATATTTTAAGTACATTTCAATCTGGATTCCGCCCCGTCACAGTACAACAACTGCTCTTCTTCAGGTAACTGATGATATCCGTCGAGCCATAGATCAAAAACAATTAACAGTCCTCGTTTTATTAGATTTTAGTAGTGCCTTCAATTCTGTTGACTTTGATATCCTCCTTAAAATTCTTCAGGCTATCAATGTTTCATCTTCGGCCATTCTTTGGTTTGATTCCTATCTTCGGGGACGCTCGCAATGTATCCGCTCCAATGACACTTATTCCAAGTGGTGTAATCTTATTGCAGGTGTACCCCAAGGTGGCGTCTTGTCTCCTTTACTCTTCACCGTTTTTATTAATTCTATAACGAAAATAATATCCTCCAACTTCCATCTTTATGCAGACGATTTGCAGCTTTACCGTCACTTTGAGGCATCTGAAGCTAAATTGGCGATAGATGCACTGAATGACTATTTGGATAGAATTAGTCGTTGGTCCAGATCCCATGGCTTAACTATAAATCCAAGTAAGTCACAAGCGTTAATAGTAAGTAGCAGATATAATAGTAGCATTATTGATAACTGCACCTTGCCAAATGTGGTTATCAATGGCACATCAATTGCTTATTCGGAATCTGCGAAGAACTTGGGCCTAATTATTGACAATAGATTATCATGGGGTGCTCATATAATGGACTTAAGCAGAAAAGTTCATTATGCTTTTCACTCGTTAAAACGACTTCAAAGTTTTTTGCCCTTATCAACTAAAATCTCTCTTGTTCAAACTCTCATTTTGTCAATCTTAGATTACGCTGATGTCTGTTTTTTGGATGCTACAGAGGAGCAATTAAATAAACTTGAGCGATTGCTAAACCTTTGCATTCGGTATATTTATGGACTCAAGAAGTTTGAGCACGTCTCTAAATACAGAAAGCAGCTCAAGTGGCTCCCGATCCGATTTCGCAGGAACACTCGTATCCTTTGTCTTCTTTTTAACATCTTACATAGTCCGAATTTCCCTTCATACCTTCGTGATCGATTTACCTTTTTTAAATCTCCAGATGCAGCTTGTAGATCTCACCTTAAGACCCTCTTAAAATTCCCATTCTTTAAAACTCATTCATATTCCCGTTCATTTTCTGTACATGCAGTAAGACTCTGGAATTCACTTCCTCCTCCTATTCGAGAAATCAAAACAGTCACATTATTCAAAAAACGTGTAAAAGAACATTATTTATCACTGTCTTCTATGTAAGTTTCCATATCTTTGATATTTACTATACTTTTTATTATTTATATATATATATATATATATATATATATATATATATGTATATATATATATATATATGTGTGTGTATGTATATATCTATCTATCTATGTATATATATATATATATATATATATATATGTGTATTTATTTTATCTTGTATGGATATATGTATGTATGTGTATATAATAACAAAGTGCACACCTTATTATCTTTTATTTATCACATATCTTTTTAACTGGCCTACTGGAAGAAATTTCATAATGAGATAAGTAGCGCCCTTGTACAAACTCTTCATCATATTGTGTCCTTTCCACTGTTTGTGTGTACATAAATTGTGAAATAAATAATAAAATAAATAAATATTATTCTGTAAAAAAAAATGGAAGTGGGAACTACTTCCATTTTCTTCGAAATAAAAATATTTCTTTATAAGATTATTACATAAACTAATGGTGAAACAATCCGAGAGAGTAATTTAATATACCTACTCGTGTTGGAGTATTTCACTCTTGTTTTATACTTAACATTAATACATTAAAATACCTGTGTTATTTTTTTAGATTTAGTCTTAAAATCTCAAATCTTATGACTGAATTACACAGGTATTTTTGTATAATATAAATTTAATCCTCATTTCCTATAATTTCCGTTTACTTGTATGTTAATTTTCCAAGTTAAGCCATTCAATAAGCGATTTTTTTCATGCGTGATGTGACGTAAAATAAATTGCTAATTTACGATTTATAATGAAATAAAGTTAAGTACATTGAGAGGTGTACTGACGGCTCACGAAGTTCGACGCTCCTTTAATGTTCAGACAAAATTCTGTGTGCACATAATGGAGTAGAGCAATTTTCAAGTTTCGGTGGCATGGCAGCGCGCTTGTAATAAAAATAAATATATTTTATAATTATCTCAAGTAGGCATAATGATTAGGCAGCACAGGTCCGCATAACACGCAATATTTACGTCAGCTCGAAGACCGAATGAAAAGCGAGATTCCACAGTAGCGTTCCCACCATAACGGTACACCATTACTCCTGAATCAATGACATTAGATGACGCTATGCATGCAAACGCATCATTGAGGCAATCCTGCTGATTTTCGAAACCTGAATGCAACTAGTAGGCAGATGTTATCTGTGGAAGGAAAATTGGAGGCAAAGCAACGGCGAAGTGCTTGCACTGCGGTGGACAGGAAAAGAAATCTGCGTTCCATATTACCGGCGAGGAAGAAGAATAAAAGGTCTTAAGATGATACAAGGATGCCAAGGGCAGAAGATACTACTTCCGAAACGTAATTCCAATAAAATCAAACGAGAAACTTTACAGTCTATTGAATTCCAAACGAAGATCCTATATGCTGATCACTGTGGAGTTTTAGTCGATAGGAGTCCAGATTAGCCTTTTTGTTACGCCCGCAGAAAAAGGTATCCATGAGGATTTGCCCACCTAAAAAGGCAAATATTAAGCATTGTGCAACATAGCAATTGACTCAATTTGCTAGTTGGGCATTGTTTTGCTGTTTCCTCCCAGAGCTAACCATTACATCGAATGTTTCCGATTGCCCTACAGAATCCACTCCAATTCAGAATTCTCATTTGAGTCCCGAATTATTAAATTGCAAGGTTGAGCACAAGTTTTGTTATTATCCGTCAGTATGTAAATACGACCCTGAGCTTCTTAGCTTTCCCGGCTTGACGCAAATAAATCGAAAGCTTATTTACTAACATACAAAAAATTGCTGATCTCAATTCTGACGTGATTTTCTTGACAGCTTTTACATTAATTTGAATTTGAGAATACAAAACGAATACAAGATAATATCTAAATTCAAGCAAGCCAGTATTGGGAAAAGGTAATTTCACAGGTAATCAATAACCCTACATTTTGCAGGTTTCTTCCGAGGACAAAATTTATACAAAATAATGATGTTGTTACTCCAGTATATATTGTGATTTTCCCCTTGTGTAAGGTACCTGAAAATTTACTTAATAATTAGATTTTACTTAAGTAACAATTACTATTACACAAGACACCGTTGGTTTATGATGGGTAGAATTCTCAATGATCTACACGTATTTTTTTAATACAATATTTTAAGATATATGAACTTATAAACAAGTAGTGTAATTGTCTTAATGTCTCTCATTAATTCCATACCACTGTTAGAATGTCCCGCAGTAGGACATTATTTTACGTATTAATCATAATTTATTAATTTTTTACTCATTAATACAGACATATCTCGGTTCTGCGTCGTGGATCAACGTTGAATGATTTGTATATACTAGTTAAAAACCTACCCGTTCAAAATAGGGTATAATCAAAATAGAAATCAATGTTTATAGATAAATAATTAAAGCTACATAAATTATTTACAAATAATCTGATATTATTACATTCATTTCATATCCTACATTTATGAGTAATCGATCAATCTTCATGTGAATTTCAAAGACATTTACATAATGTAAGAATTTGTTACAGTACGCATGACATGAAAATAACCAAAGTCTTTCCATTACTTGTTTTACAACTTGCGCAGCAGTTATATAAAGAAAATGGTAAGAAACAAAGAACAGCAAATGCTATTTGCCATTACGTACCTCGATGTATCTCTCGGAATGTAATACGTTTCTTAAGCTATACATAAAACCTTAGCGAAACGAAACGGGTCCTATCAGCCAGCGACCCGTCAATCTTTTTGTCATTCAATTTGAATTTTCGTTTTAGTATCGGTTTTTGTGAGGCCTAACATATTGGCCACGAAACTAGCGTATATGAAACGACTGATTCGACTGCGAAATACTTTTTGTGTTATCGCACCATATCACTATGAAAAAATGCGAAGGCATGTGATGTTCGCCAATTTACACTATCACCGACTAACTGCTTCATAAACCTCTCAAATATGACAGAAGGCCCGAGCCCAGCAGTGGGACGTGTAAAGGGTATTACATAGTCATATAATGTGTTTTTTAAATGTTTTTCGAAATGCAGTTTATATTTAAAAGTAATTTTTAAAATGTTACTAAAATACATAGGTAAAAGTCTGCTTTTATCAATTAACACAAACAGAAACAGAAACTTTTTTATTCAATATAGATAATAAATAATACTTACTGAAAGTCACTCTTTTGTTTAATTACCACTGGCTCAAAAAATACCTCTGTCCTGGGAAGAACCAGCAAGAAACCCAGCGGGACTTTTTTTAAATAACTGCTTACAATCATGTATGTTACACAATTAACAACACAACAAATTAGAAATAGTTTGGTAGCGATCACCTCATTCCCAGGGGTTGTTATCATTCATAAATTCCTTAATACTAAAATAACCCTTTTTATACAAACTTAATTTAATAAAGTTTTTGAACTTTGAGCAGGTAAAATTTTGTATATTTTCTGGAATTTTGGTGTAAAAGCGTATACATTTAAATACATTTTCATAGAACTGCTCTAGCCCGGCGACAATATTATGTCATTAGCAGTCATTTATATAATGTAGCAAATAAAATAAGCTATATTTACCCTACGTCCCTTTATAAATGAAAGGACAAAATTCTATATTGGTTGCTAAATCTTAATTACATGGAAACAGAGAGGTTAATGAATTTTTAAATACTAACGCACACACACACACACATACACACACACACACACACACACACACTTTGTGGTAATTAGAAAAAAAATGTCTTTATTTTCTATACTTATTTTAACATGTTTGGGTATTGTATAGCGAAATGAAATGATTTTTGTACTACTTAGGGTGGAAGACGCTGAGGGCCGTAACACAGTTTATACTAGTATGGCCGTCAACGCTAACTTCTTTGAAATGTTATTTTGTAATTTAAAATAGATATTATACGTAAGTGTTAGTTGTCAAACTGAGAGTCTAATAACTTATTATTATTATTATCGCCCCAAAAATGAATTATTGACTCCATGGAGTCGAGTAACTGATAAAAATGCGTTTTTGTACTTAAGGTCCCATTATGTGGTGGTGGTTTAATAAAATCTATCACCCCTTTTCGTCTCGTAAGTATCGGTATGGGATAGAAAGGTTTTATGGTTTACGATAGATTTCGGTATCCACCATTTCATTGACGCCAGACGTAAGATATGACGATCAGCTTCGGGGAGCAGGATCAAAGTTCGAGACGGCTGGTACTGCGATCGTGGCTATTAAAGCAAATCCAGGGAGGATTGACTTGATCGTCATGATTGCTAGGTGGGAGGAAGACAAGGGGAGAGATCCATATCCAGCAGTAGACTTTGAAGGGCTTTTTAATTACATGTGATGGAGAAGATAGTTCAGAAATGTAATAAAAAAAGAGAAAGAGTCTTGAGTTAAAAATATCAAAAGAAAAATAAAAAATACGAAAAACGAAAAACGCTTTTGGGGAAAATTTCAAATAATTATAAAATCAAAATTATATATTTTTTTATGTATTACTTCCGCAATTTATCCTGAAAGTCGCTGGTTTTAAGTCCACAAAACACATTTCACCCAAATCTAAAGCATGGGAGCCCACATTTGTCACTGCATTGGAATGTGTTAAATTAGGCGCTTCAAGGACTGAATGTGCTGATAGCTACCGTTTTTTATGGCTATAAGTATAAAGAAAGTAAATTCATACAAATATATTTTAAGAACCGTGGTAGCTTAGAGGCTAAATGTTTGCTGTAAATTTCCATTCAAGTTCGATCCCCGCCGCCACCAAAGAAATTGTTTGTTACAACTTTAAGTGTTGATTTTTCATTTCTGAGAAATCCAAAGAAAAAAGTTGGAAGATATGTAAAGTTAGTCAATACGCATTGAGGCAGCATTTTCTCGCCTTAATACCGTTTCAGAAATAAGAGAATGCCAGTGGAACTTAACATAATTGACTTTATTAAATAATCTTTTGTTGTTTTTAGCTGTTTCAACTTCAGGTTAAATAACTAAGGTATTTACTACCAATGCACATATGACCTGGCTGACTTGACTTAATTAATTCATAGTCACAGTGTAAACATTTCCGAAATTCATTATTAAGTTGAATAAATATTTTTTGTGTTCACCTAAATAAAATTAAATGCAACATTGTACAAAATAAAATCACATTTTCCATGAAAATTCATTGTAACGTATCATTTCGAGAGTTAATAAACAAGTAATTTTTTTAATGTTTTAAAAAAAGTATTTTATCATATTCTTAAATTCTCATCCGAATTTAAGCTATATCCAAAATTTCAAGTTTCCAGCTCATCGGGAAGTTATTTTAAAATTCAATTATTTAATTCCACCCGGAACGACAGACAAACAAGAAACCGCCTTAATAAAAAACTTTGTAAAATTGAAAAATTTAATAAATGAACAGGCAAACTTTTACTTCTATTATATTTTCACAATGTAATTTTATGTAACGAAAATTGTTCTTATAGTGTGTTAAACCTATTCTTATAGTGTTTTACAAATTATAGATTCTATTTCTCGAATTAATTTGGAGCCAGCAAAAATAACATTAATTGCAGAAAATAATCAATTATGCAAGCCCGGATAAACGTATGCGTTAAAAGTTTTAAATCTTATTTGAACTTTGTGCCACATATCTTTTAATATGTGTTTCATGGTACGAATCTGCAATCTGTCAAATTGGGGATTCTTTTGTCTATGAATTGTTTAAAGGTTAGATTCGGCATATTTCGCCTAAATTATCCCCTAAAGTTGCCCCTAAAATTGCCGTGTAGTGGCGGTTAAGAATATCCACTACCCCATATCTTCCCGTGGGTGTCGTAAAAGGCGACAAAGGGACACAGGCAGGAGATGGGCAGCAGCATCTTCCTGGTAACGGCAAATACAATAAAAAACTGCGGTTGCCAACCCGCTCGCCAAGCGTGGCAACTATGGCAATATACCCCCCCAAATGAAAGTTACGAAGAGACGGCCCCCAGTCCCCGGCGGCCCCGCTATTCCTGGCTACGGTGGCGACCATGGTAACGGCGGGGCAGGGGGTGCTAAGAATCTCCGGTGGAGGTTCGGTTGCCACCTACAACGACTTGACCTGGCAACATACAACGCACGGACCCTGAGGACTGACGAGAAGATTGTGGAGCTGGAAGAAGAGATAGACAAGTTACGCTGGCATATTATAGGATTATCCGAAGTCCGAAGAGAGGGGGAGGACACGGTAATCCTCGAATCCGGCAACTTGTTCTATCACCGGGAGGGCGACCATCTGTCCCAAGGAGGTGTCGGATTTATCGTCCACAAGTCTCTCGTTAACAACGTTGTAAAGATTGAGAGTGTGTCGAGGAGGGTTGCGTACCTTATACTCAGAATCACCAAACGGTATTCGCTGAAGGTCATACAGGTTTACGCACCAACCTCGGCACACCCCGATGAGGAGGTGGAGGAAATGTATGAGGATATCTCTAGAGCCATGCATTCCTCCAAAACCCAATATACGGTGTTAATGGGAGACTTCAATGCAAAACTAGGCACAAGAGAGAACGGTGAGCTGAAAGTGGGGAAATTTGGAATAGGGCAACGGAACCCAAGGGGCCAGCAGCTGGCCGACTTCATGGAGAAAGAGGGACTCTTTATGATGAACTCTTTCTTCCAGAAGCGGCCCCACAGGAAGTGGACCTGGTCGAGCCCCGACGGTTCGACAAAAAATGAGATTGACTTCATTATGACGACCAAACGACAACTGTTCAGTGATGTCTCAGTGATCGCGAGGGTGAAAACCGGCAGCGATCACCGAATGGTTAGAGGCACACTGAACCTAAACGTTAAGTTGGAGAGGTCTCGTCTAATGAAGTCAACGCTCCGTCCCCCTCGTGCTCTAATCCAAAGTCCCGAAACCTTTCAGCTCGAGTTACAAAACCGTTTTCAGTGCCTGGAAGACTGCAATGAAGTGGACGATTTGAATGACAAGCTCGTGGAAACTGTCCATGCGGTCGGAGCTAAGTTCTGCAAGACCCGCCGCAGAAGAACACAAAAACTCTCCGATCACACTCTTAATCTCATGGCTGTTAGACGGGAGATGAAGCTACATTCTTCAACAGATTTGACAGCATACAGGCAACTGAACAGACAGATCTCCAAATGCATGCGGCGGGACTTACGCAACTTCAATACAGCTCGTATTGAAGAAGCGATAGAGCGGAACCAAGGCTCCAAAGTCTTTGCCAGAGATCTGTCTGCCAGAAAGAGCCAACTGTCAAAGCTGAAGACCGAATGTGGCAGCATCGTTTCCGGGGCACCTGAGATTTTGAGTGAGATTGAGAGGTTCTATGGGCAGCTGTACACGTCATCGTTGGAGCCACACGCAAGTGTGAGTAACGATCCAAGAGCGAGTCTTATCCGACATTATTCCGATGATATCCCGGACGTCAGTCTGAGCGAGATTAGAATGGCTCTCCAGCACCTTAAAAACGGCAAGGCCCCAGGCGAGGATGGAATTACAGCGGAGCTTCTGAAAGCGGGTGGAAAACCGGTACTTGAAGTCCTTCAGAAGCTCTTTAATTCCGTCCTCCATGGTGGCATTACACCGGAGGCGTGGAGCAGAAGTGCGGTGGTCTTGTTCTTCAAGAAAGGCGACAACGCTCTCTTGAAGAACTACAGACCGATTTCCCTTCTGAGCCGCGTCTACGTGCTGTTTTCGAGAGTCATTACGAATCGTCTCGCGCGCAGACTTGACGACTTCCAGCCTCCCGAACAAGCCGGTTTCCGAAAGGGCTTTTGCACCATAGACCATATACATACCCTACGGCAAATTGTACAGAAGTCCGAGGAGTACAATTTGCCACTATGTCTGGCGTATGTGGACTATGAGAAAGCCTTTGATTCCGTCGAAATTTGGGCGGTGCTGCAGTCCCTTCAGCGGTGCCAAGTTGACTCTCGGTATATCGAAGTGTTGAAGTGCTTGTACAGTAGGGCTACGATGGCTATCCGAGTACAGAACCAGAGTACGAAACCTATCCAATTGCAGAGAGGTGTAAGACAGGGTGACGTCATATCCCCGAAACTCTTCACCGCTGCATTGGAAGACGTTTTCAAGCTTCTGGACTGGAAAGGATACGGTATCAACATCAATGGCGAGTACATCACTCACCTTCGATTTGCCGACGATATAGTCCTTATGGCAGAATCGCTGGAGGACCTAAGCACTATGCTCAATGACCTCAATAGTGTTTCCCAACGGATAGGTCTTAAGATGAACATGGACAAAACAAAGATCATGTTTAATGTCCATGTCACACCTATGCCGGTAGTTGTTGGGAACACTAAGCTCGAAGTTGTTGACGAGTATGTTTACCTGGGACAAATAGTCCGACTAGGTAAGTCCAACTTCGACCGAGAGGTCAATCGACGGATTCAACTCGGCTGGGCAGCGTTCGGGAAGCTACGACACATCTTCTCGTCAGACATACCTCAAAACCTTAAAACGAAATTGTACAACCAGTGCGTGTTGCCAGTGATGACTTACGGAACTGAGACGTGGTCCTTCACTGCTGGCCGTATGAGGAAGCTCAAGGTTGCTCAGCGAGCTATGGAGAGGGCTATGCTCGGAGTTTCTCTGCGTGATAAACTCAGAAATGAGGATGTCCGCAGTAGAACCAGAGTGACCGACATAGCCCAACGGATTAGTAAGCTGAAGTGGCAATGGGCCGGCCATATAGCTCGAAGAACCGACAACCGATGGGGAAGAAAGGTTCTCGAGTGGCAGCCTCGTACCGGCAAGCGAAGTGTAGGGCGTCCCCCCACTAGATGGAGTGACGACCTGGTAAGATATCCAGGAAGTCGATGGATGCAGGTGGCTCAGGACCGTGCTTTGTGGCATTCTTTGGGGGAGGCCTATGTTCAGCAGTGGACTTGTGAAGGGCTGTAATGATGATGATGATCCCCTAAAGGAGTTGTCCCTCCATCTTGACTTTGGATTCAGTTATTTATCAGACGGCTAAGTATTATTACAAACAAAAAGGCTAGTCAATAGAAGATTTCTTATGTTATAGCAATAGATACAATATTTACTTATTAAGATTCCTAGAATCCTAGCTTGGGACAGATTTAATTTCTTACTATGACGATACGCAGTGTCACTTTAAATCTAAGTGAGTTTTGATGACGTCGTTAGTAAAACAGGTCACCACATTAAAGAGCATCCCTTGCACTTCTGACTTCAAAGTAAGCAGTTGGCCCTAGAGCGGCACACATTTAGTCAATGAATTCTTTATGCTATTTGAAACGATTAAATATTTAAGGGCTGTTCAACATTTCCTATTTTAACGTCTTCTTTTTCATTAGTCCCTAAAAGTCCACTGCTGGACATAGACCTCTCCCCATTCAGGGAAGCATTGCATTAATCGTAATTTTTAGCAGGTGGATCAAAGATTCCAAAACCAGACGTAACAAACGTTTGTTTGATGCTGAAACTCGTCTTTATCGTCGTATTTTCACTTAGTTATTTGCATCGTTGGTCAAGTGGTCGTAATCGTTTTTAGTCTTCAGGGGTGGCAACGCATCTACAAAAAATAACTGCATTTTGATATTTAATAGAGGATAAATGTAGATGTCTATGGACCACAACATCCACTTACCATCAGGTAGACTATGTGCACATTTTTCACCCTTTTACATAAAAAAATACCTATGTATCACACTAAGTGTTTTTTTTTTAATTTCAATACGAAGTCGTTATAATATTCATTAACAAAAGAATGAGTAACAAAATAATTTAGTTGCCATTAATTTTGCTAATCTATTAGTTCGAAAGTAAAAAGGAAGTAGTATTCGTTTGTTTGAATCGAAACTCCAAACAACTTTCGTCGCAATAGTAACTGAACTTTGCAAAATTAAACCGGACTTATTTAGAGAAATAACTCAAGGTTTCTTAAGAAGCAAAATAAAGAGATCGCTTCGAATAAATAAGTATGACATAATTCGTAGCTGTTGAAGTTTTTATTACTCATATTAAAAGTTCAACAGCTACAAATTATTATATATATTTAAAGTATGTTGTACACAGACATTCTGCAACTCTCATCTCAGGGGTAACTCGTTTAGAGTCGGGTCAGCATTAGAGGCAGCTGAACTTAGTAAGAGGGGTAAAATTTACTCATATTATATTTTGCGCTATTATCATTGATATACTCTGATTAATACAGGCTGTTTGTGAAATGTTCCCGAAAACGAAGACAGACGATAGTTCTAACTATACCTATGATGATGGGTCAGACAAAAAATCGATGCCGAGAAAAAAAAAACATCTTCTCACAACGTTTTATTAGCTTTATTCACGCTCCATCGTGTTAGCACAGCTAAATGAAACGATTATTTAATATAAAAAATAAAAATACTAAACATAAAACCAGCGGTGTAATTTAAATCAGCTGACTAAGGTCAATTTTCGCGTGGAGGCCGAATGCGCCGAATTTTAACAGTGGTAAAGCCACGCGGCAGCTTTTGCTGTCGCACAGATGGGCCGGCTCGAACAGGGGTGGTACTACGACCTCATAGAAAACCAGCGTGAAGTAGAGGTTTACCTCTGCGTTTCGCTTGGTGAGTGCAGGTGGCCGGAGGCCCTTTTTACTGGGAATGAGGCATTCCATCTTAATCCTCACGTGTGACAACGCATCTACATTTTGATTTGTAATAGATGATAGATGTAGATGTCTATGGGCCGCAGTAACCACTTACCATCAGGTGGAATGTGTGCTCGTTTGTCACCCTTACCATATAAAAAAAATGCGCGCCGCCCGCAGCTAGCGATCATACCAATAGCTAATTATTTACAACACTTGTCTAAATACCTAACTTATCTACTTATCATACTATTTTGCCACTTTGCTTGTCCTAGCCACTTTAATTTGAATTCACAGGTAAAAAACCAAATATCTGGTTCGATTCCCCGCTAATGAAAAATTTATATAAATAAAATTTTAACAAGGATAGAGTCGTGATTTTTTATCCACCGTGTAGGTATGTTTATTATTCTGATGTATTTAGTTATGTTACTAATTAGATCAGTTAAATACTATGTTATTTAGGAAAATAGGTATGAAACAGCTTACCGATCTAAATCCTCCATTACCTAATGAGATTTTCCAAGGCACATTAACATGTTGCCGTATTCATAACCACTATAAACGTACGCGTTAGGCATTATTAAAACAAAACAAGAAACACAAAACGTAACAACAAGAGTAGTAACAATAAGTAATAACAAGTAATAACAACAATAATTTAATAAACAAAACAACTGTCGCTCACGCGCATGTGGTAGTCAACACGGAACTGTCTCAAAAACTAAAATTAATAATGAATCCCGCCAAAACAAAATGCCTACCGCTAAGTGCGTGCATCCTAACGTCCTTGCGGTAAGCACTTTGATCATTTCCACAGATTGTTAGATCGTTACGATATTGCCAACTTTAATTTTATAAGTTTAGTTATCCCTACGACTAGTCATCAAATGGAATTTAGAAATTATAGTTGTCATTTTTTAATACAATTAGAAAATCAATTGTACCCTGATGCAACTAGCAGTTCATTACTACAAAAATGATATTAAAATTAATAAACGTACCTAATTGGGTTCTTACTTGCACAGTTAAAAACACTTTTTCATCGTTATCTTTGGTTTTGTACAAAAAAATAGAAATCAAATAGTACTGAATTTTTTAATAGTCAAATCAATTGCAATTATAATCGGCAGTTAATCTATCGGAATTAATCTAAAAAATAATTCTTATACTTTATTTTAATTGACTTTACGTTATTAATTCGTCCAATATATTGAATTAAAAAAAGAGGTACGTCAAGCTATTAAAATTACTTGTTAGTTTTATTGCGATTACCGTCTCTAATTCTTATATCGCCTGCAAAAAAATCTTAGTAGGTCAATTTCCAACACCAATTTGTCAAATTCTCTGAAATTCCATGTCAAATTCCCCAATTTAACGACAAAACTTCAACAGCTTCTCCACAAATTCCCTGTAATTAGAAGGACTGTATGATAATTTTCGTTTTTAGTTTTAATTTGCTTAATATAGTATTTTAATATTGTTTATCTTTGGATGTATATAAATAAATGATTTACGAATATATACGTTATATAAAGAAAGATGAATATAACATAAAAAATATCCTAACTGTCTAATAATGACATCATCCAGCAGATTTTGAGCAGTGCTATCATCACTTACTGCAGTGAGAAATGATTACGTTCTCGGAATAGATAAGAGAATTTCTTTAAATAAGTTCTTATAATTTAATTAAAATAACAAGGTATCAGAATGCTGTTTTCTATCATTGTCTATTAAAATGACACCTATGGTATAATACGCTCTTACTATTCCTTTGTTATGGACACGTTTCGTTCTCCATAACGATCCATTTTGATCGATACGAAATGCATGTAAAATCAGTTTATATTACAAACTATTGATTCAAAACAAAAATTAATATTTACTAAGGATTCATGAATAGTTTAACTGGCATTTAGTTTCAAAATGGGATTTTCGTCCACTTCATTTACTGAAAGACGGCTCGAAAAAGTAAACTCAACATTTTTAAATATAGAAACCCGCCATAAGCAAGCGTCATATCATTTTTTGCGGGCGTCGTTTTTGTAAGATTAACATAAAATGAAGCCCAAAACTTCAGAGATGAAGAATGTCAAACATCATAAAGCTGTTTTTGCTACAGTAGCTTTCAAGGGAACAGACATAATATTAAGTATAATATACACATACAAAATATCATGAGTACATCCCAAAAACATCCAAAATTCAACCTGTCGCTAACAGGTACCTGTCGTTTATGTACTGAAATTATTGAAAATTAAAAATAAATAAATTGTGGAATCAGAAAAACATGTTCCTCTGGGTTTCTTGCTGAATCTTCTCAGGTCAGAAGTATTTTACGAATCAATGGTAAATTAAACATGAGAATGTCTTTCAATTGATATTATTTGTAATTTTTATAAATTATAAATTGCTAATGGGAGGGTCTCCATCGGGCCCACTCGACTTGCTTACGTCCAGGGAGAATAAGGCTTTGCGAACCGAGCGCTGTGTAAACCGCATATCTGGCATGGAACACTCGGGATGGTTGGTGGTGTGTTCCCCCGTCATCTAAAGTCGAGTTGGGTGCAAAGAGAGAGCTCAACAGATCGGCTTTCTCCTTTGCGGCATGGGCCAGTGATTCGTTCTCTCTGTGAATATATGAAAGAGATGGCTGACAGAAGTTCCCTTGGACAGTCTTGGCGAGAGACCAGAATGCACAGTTTCCCGAAGGAAGGCGAACTAGCTTCTAATTCTGCCGGTGTGCTCAGACCTTGCCTTGGCAATGACGCTTTTGAAGGACCTGGAGGCGGAATCATACTTCTTTTTAAGAGCGCTGGTGTTTACATCCCGAGACATTGATGCTTCAGCCCCGGCCCGGTAGCACTCTTGCTTAAAGCATGATGCTTTTTTACAGAAGCGACCAAGCCTTGGCTTTTTCTTTTTTTTTGCAGATGGAAAATCATCAAATGACGCCTTTCGTCTGGGTGGAGCGGAAGGGAGTGTCAGACTTTTACTAACTAAAAACCATCCGTGTTCCTTCAGTGCCCTTACGTTCCGGAGCCGCGGTATCTCTTTCGAACAGCCCGCAGCCCCGGCAGGGAGATCTGCCTTCGGTGGCACCACAGAGGATGGAATAAAAAGTACCATACCCTGAAGTACCACATAAGCAACAGAATCGGCAATAACGCTGGGATCTTCCGGTGAGAAGCAAACCCGCCCCCAAGGGTAGGATGCAAAAAAAGACCGCATCCCGTCCCAATCGGCCGACCTATAGTGCCAAACACGGCGGCAAGCTGCAGATCGCAACTGCGGTTGGAGCGTGAGTGACACCGTACTCCGAAGCAGACAATGATCCGAAGAGCCCAGAGGAGCATCGATAAAGACTTGAAATCCGTCCGAATGAGAGGTCAGCAGAAGGTCCAACAGGGAAGGTATATTGTCTTCCACATCAGGGATCTACCAAGGCGAAGTAAACAGTTGTTAGACCATATGTCAAGGCAAAGTCATAGACAGATCTACCCGCATGATCGGTTAAACAAGAATCAAGTCATTCAGCGTGGTGGACGTTAAAATCACCGAGTATCACGATCTCTGCGGATGGGACCTGTGGTAGCACGGAGTCTGCAGCCATTTTGACGTGGTCGATGAGTCGGTCTGTGTCGGCATTACCGCTATGGGACCTACGCGCAGCCATAGAATGGACAAGTCTGTACCTTCACGACTGCCGACGCGTCGAAAAAAGATGTCCTCTCTGACGTATACGCAAATTCCAGCTCGGGGCACAAAGGAGTGTTCTAATTTGTACCCCAGGTAGGAGAGATATGAAGTTTCAGTCGGAGAGGACACCTGAGTCTCAGTTAAAAAGAGGAGGGCCGGCTTCGCCGTCTCTAGATGGTAATGGACAGCGTTAAGGTTGGAATGAAGTTCCCTGATGTTGCAAAATTTACGGATAGCGTTACAGGGGTCAACTTGGTCTTATTGCTCTGCTTGCCCCGAGCAGTATTAATCGCGAGCAGAATTTTTCCCTCCCCTTCCCCCAGAATACGCGGGGCAGCCTGAGCACTGACAGGAGTGGATTAGTTTGGTCGTGGGTGCTCAACAAGGGATTCTCCAGAGGTGCTGGGGTAGTCTTTTATTTAATTCCGCTACCATGTCGATGGGGGGGGGGGGAATGGGGCCTCCATGCATTGCATTGATGCATTGAATGCATCAAGCCACCAAGCACCAAGCGTATTGCAAACTGGTTCACGCTGGTATTCTGTGAGGTCGTGTCACCACCCCGGTTTGAGCCGGCCCATCCGTGCGACAGCAAATGCTGCCGCGTGGCTCTATCACTGTTGAAAAACGTTAATTTATTTTTAAAAATTTTTAATTTTTTAAAAGTTGTTAAGTTAGTTATTTAATTTAAAGTTATTTTGAACTTTGATCCTACTATTATTATAAACGTGAAAGTTTGTGAGGATTTATGGATGTTTGTTACTTTTCCCCGCAAAAACTACTGAATGTATAATGAAACTTTACAATACTCGTAATATAGCTCATACATCAGAACAACAGATAGGCTATAATTAAGTAAGTCGGAAAAAAATCTGTTATCTGCGAGCTATTTTGCCGTGCGATGCAAAAACTGTAAGACTGAAACGAATATAATTTATGATGGAATTTTTTCTCCAAATAGTTCTAAATATAAATCCACGACAGTAAAGGTTTGTATTTTATGTTTTTTTTTTTATAGGATGAGGGTGACAAACGAGCACACGGTCCACCTGATGGTAAGTGGTTGCTGCGGCCCATAGACATCTACATCTATCCTCGTTTGCGAATCAAAATGCAGATGCGTTGTCACCCGTGAGGACTAAGATGGAATGCCTCATTTCCAGTAAAAAAGGGCCTCCGGCCACCTGCACTCACCAAGCGAAACGCAGAGGTAAACCTCTACTTCACGCTGGTATTCTGTGAGGTCGTGGTACCACCCCGGTTCGAGCCGGCCCATCCGTGCGACAGCAAAAGCTGCTGCGTGGCTCTACCACTGTTAATAATTGTGTAAGCCATTATTACCAAAATAGTTAACCATAAATACAATAAAATTTGATACTTTGTTTCCAATGCACATTTTGCAGTAACAAATGGATTTTATCAAAACAAATACTTTAATCGCTACTGATGTACAAAGTAGATACATTTGTCTTTTAAACTACGTAATTTGGTCAAATATTTTAAAAGTAATGAGTAATGACGACATAAAATTGTGCTGTCCGGAGCGCGCAGAGCAGTCGGGCGTACTGCGGCCGAGGTGGGAGAAATCAACGCTCATCGCCACGTGAGTAAATGTACCTCTTCCATCTTAAACCGCTAAACCGATTTAGGTGATTTTAACCGATTTGATATCGAGATAGTTACAGTCCCGTGGAAGGAAATAGGATAGCCTTGATCACGGAAATCATCCCTGAAGAGGATGAAGGAATTAACTATGAAAGTACGATTATTAATGGATCACATATGGTTTGTAGTACTAAGTAGTTCAAAACTCTCCTTCAATATCCTATTCGATCATTATTTCCAGAGTTATTGACTATCAAAGTTAAAAATAACTTTTTTGCTTTGGTTGACACTAACTCCGCGGAAAATCACCGTACACGTTGATTACGTCAAACTAAAGGACATAAAATTACCTTAAGAATCTTTTTAGCTAAATAATAAAAAAAAATATAAAAAATATAAGGATTTTTTTTCGGTATTTTCTTTAGGATCAATCCAGAACCAAACATGATAAAAAAATTCATGGCCAGATCTGAAGACTGAACACTTGGAGCTACAATTTTTTTTCTTTTTTGCAACTTTAAAGCGAAAATCTTGTTGAAAATCACGCTAAAATTTAGATTTTTTTTACATCTCTTAATATGTGTATTTAAGAAATTTCCACCTATATACTGACTCAGCACGATACCTCTGGAATCATAAGGCATAAACACTTGAAATTTGGTAGAAATATTTCTTTCGCCGAGTTGAGATGCGCAAGGAGTTGCGAGGCGTTAATTTAAAAAAAAATCACATTTTCAAACTATAGCTCTTGCTCTTGGTATAAAACTTGGCTAGAATATTCTTTTTGGAATATTAAAAATTACCAACAACGGATTGTATGAAATTCCAGCCACTAATGGCAGTGCGGGGGCGTTAATACTTAAAATATCTATATATAAAAATCAATTGCTGTCTCTTAGTCTCGGTAAAACTCACAAACGTATCAACTGATTTTGATGAAAATTATTGTATAAGTTTGAATGAATCCCTAGATAGCTTAGATTCTTAATTGGAACCGGTAGGTGGCGTAAATGTCGAGATCCAGAAATCACCCGTGCGATGCCGGGGCGGACCGCTAGTTTATTTACGATAGCGAATCAAAAGTAATAAAAAATATTGTTGCCAACCCGTATGTTAAGTGTGGCAAATATGTGAAAACTTCATACGTTTATGTTATCTTTATTTAATAATAGTTTATAATGTTTTTGACGTGACAACGTCTTATAAATCGATGAAGCTCGCTGCATGAACGAAAAAACATGACTCATGCGGCGTTACCTAGGCGTTCCATTTAAAGTGCAAGCGAGAGCGCGGAACGAGCGACTGTGCGAGCGAATGTGGTGTCAATTGTTTATAACAACGATAATTGCGGCGATAAAGGTAATGATTCTTTCGATATTAAATATTTCTTATGACGTTGTCACGTTCAACTATCGTCAGTAAACCGACTTTACAGACAACCGATTTTTTTAATAGAATAGGGTGACATACGAGCACACAGTCCACCTGATGGTATGTGGATGCTGTGGCCCATAGACATCTCCATTTATCCTCAATTAAGAATGACAATTCAGATACGTTGTTACCTCTGATGACTAAGATGGAATGCCTTCTTTCCAGTAAAAAGGGTCTCCGGTTCTTTGCACTCATCATACAAAACATAGCAACATTAAACTGTTATTTTACGCTGGTATTCTGTTAGAGCGTGGTCCTATCCGGGTCGAGCCGACCCATTCGTGCACCAACTATATCTGCAGCGTGGCAGTGGACTTTTGATAGACTATGATAAATAAATAAATGAAAATAAACGCTACCAAATCATCGAAAAATGTTCTTTACAAAAAAAATAAAGTTATAAAATGTACTTTAAAAAAATAGTGACAAATCAATTCTACAACAGAACCGAATTTATATCTTTATTCAATAACATTACTATTATGTGTTTGAATGAATCCCTAGATAGCTTAGATTCACAATTGGAACCGGTAGGTAGCGTAAATGTCGAGATCCAGAAATCACCCGTGCGATGCCGTAGCGGACCGCTATTTGTTATATAATAATGTGTATTTATTATATAATAACTGTATTAGATTTTATTCTAATGTAAATATGTAAAACTTCAATTAGCCTTAAGAATTAAAATGTACGGTCTGTGTAAGCACAACTTCTTGGGCGGGATGTGGAGGCGTATATCCTCTATAATAAAGAAAGATCGAGCTCTTTTCCCGAACTATAATTATATTTAACGGACCCTTGGACAAACTTGTTACTACATTTGTTTGAAACCTATTATTGTAAGTAATGAAACGAATGAATGAAAGTTCTAAAATATATATTCTGTTCTACATAATAATAAATATACAAAGTTATCAGATCTTGCTTCCAATTTCACAATAATGTATACGGCAGTAAAGAGCCGTGGGTATCTCAAGGATTAAGAGCTAGCAGTAAATTTCTCAGTACGCGAGCAACTCGTGTGTGATACCTTTGGTCACCAAAGAATTATAGCAATTTTAAATTGCCGATTTACCTCGTGTTCAGTGGTGAAGGAAAATATCGTTTGAAATCCTTCATGCCTGAGAAATAAAAATATTTCAAATATATGTAAAGTCTCACAATAGTCACTTAAGCAGGATAGAGTGACTGCTCCATTACGACAAATATTATACGTCAAATAAAATGTTCTGTCAAAAGCCATTTTACATTACTTATCATTTAGAAATATTTTAAATCCTAACTAAACAGCGTAACGATATCATTGAGTTATATGTACTATAGTACATACTCATTTTCACACCAGTTTACACTCTAGAGGCTGTCAATTTCCAAAATATGATATTTCTAATACATTGATGCATCAAGCCCCTTGTAAAAATGAAGAAAATAAAAGTGAGAATAAAATTGCCAATTGTGAAACAATTTTAATGGTCCTTTTTAGGATCCCGTACCCGAATGGTAACCAGCGGGACCCTATTACTGATGTTGTCCGTTCGTCTGTCTGTCTGTCTGTCCGTCTGTCTGTCAGAAGTCTGTGTCTGATGATCCGTTATAGGTAGACAGTTGAAATTTTCACAGAATATTTGTTTTTGTTGCCGCTATGTGAAACAATAAAAATAGAAATAAATTAAAAATTAAAGGGGGCTCCCCTACTAGAAACGTGTTTTACGATGATACGGAAACCTTCATGCACGAGTGCGACTCGCACTTGGTCAATTATTATTGAATAAGCTATACCTCAATAGTGATCACACTTAAATTTATAATAATAATAATATTTTCCCCTAAAAGTGGAAAATGTACGAAAAAAGTAAGAAGTATTTATGTAACTGCTTAGACTACACAATATTAAAGTTACTTTGTTATTCTTTTTTTTTTTCGAGCCTGTGATGTTCTTTGGTTCACTCAAAAGGTTAAAAATAAACTTCTAAGAAAATTCAATACTACTGACATCAAACGACTGTAAAGAATAAAATTATTTCCACATAATAGCTACTGAGACGCAGCTGTAATTATTTAATACACATTTTTTTTTTCAATACAATAACTTTATTTCAGGCATCAAGGACTTAAAAATTAAGAACATTGGCCCATAGCAATATATACCTTAACCTAAAAATATATATAAAATATAGACATAACGTAACACTATCTAGGGAACTTTTTTCTTTGGCGCGTCCCTGTATCGGCGAAACACTACCCCAGAGGGCCAGAAATCGGGAGCGCGGAATGTCTCTTTATGTTTTGCAGGAACCTGGAGTACGTAGGATTTGAAGTTCGTTGACCTATTAGACTCCAGACGCTGCAAATGTAAAGAGATCGGATCCTCAATGCGGCATCGGCTTCGTTCTTCCACGTAACGCAGGACGTCTTCTCCCGACGTACTTTTGTCCAAACGGGAGATGTAGAGTTGTATAGTTGGCTCCACAACACGCAGAGTTGTACTCGCGTTTATCTTGGCGGTCCCACGCTGGTTACAGACGGGTCGCGACCGACGTCTCTTCTCAACAAGAGTAAACCCGTCCTTATCAATTTTGTCTTGGGTCCCCACTGGAACCGATTTTATTTCCACGTTCTTTCGCTTTCGACCACAAGAGGGTGCCGGTTGTAAAGGTTTTCGGGCAAAATCCGCAAACGTTTTTGAGGTTGGCTTCGGCGGAGGAGTACTAATGGGTCCAGTCATGGGTTGAGGTGGTGACGCAATGACGACCGAGGTCGCCCTAGTTTCACGGTCATCAACCCGCTGACAGGCGGTATCGCATGACGGAGTCGCAATCATCGGTGAAATATGACTACTATTACGGTTACCGCGTGTCGTATTAACATTCTGCGACGGCGGTGAATTCGCAGATGTTGCAATTATGTTGCGCAACATATTGACTTCGTTCCTCAGCTCTGTTGCGGCGCGTTCCGATTCTTCAAATTTGGAACGGATGTCGGTAACATCGGCTTTCAACGTGGTGATGTCTTTCAACAATCTGGTCACGTCTACGTGATCGAACGTCACGGGAGGCAGCTTGTTGAGATCACGCGCGACGAAAGTTGGGATGTCATCAGGGTCGGTCTCATTGAACAACCTGAAGATGTCTTGCAGGTCTTTCTTACCGCGTCCATCCCTGTGACGTGTGATGAGAAAGATTTGGCTCACGGCTGAATCTGCTAACACCTTCTTCGCTTGAATGATCTCGTCCTCGGTGAAGCTTGTCAACAGTATCTGCTCCAGAGACACCTGGTCCATGACGTCCAATTTTTGTTGAACAAAGGCCAGGAACTCGTGAACTACGACGGTTTCGGAGCGTTTCAGTTGACACGCCATTTCGAATTATTTTCGCGCAGTAGGTACGTTTACGCTACGAAAATATTGTAGGTTCAGCATTAGAGCCGTCACGTCATTATGAAGCGACTGCACTGACCGGTAGTAAAATTGCGACTTTTCAGTTCTTTCAAATTGGTTTTTAACTTTTCGAAAGTTTTATTTGTGACTAGCAAGCCGCCTTAGCTTGGTCTGGGTAGGATCTATTCAAGTATATTTAAATTAAAGATAATCAAAGACCATTTATTTCAAAAAATCGTTTTATCAAAAGAACGCCAAGGTCGGTTAAAAGTAGCCTAGAACATTTCTGGTCTTGCTCTCAATCTGTTCGAGAAGTTTTATTTTAAACGATTCAGCCATTCTGAATTTTGACCCAGACAACAAAAAATATGGTTATTGTTGACTTGGCGTTACCGTAACAGCCTATTAAAGTCACAGCTGAATATTTGCCATAAGTGCCACTGTTGGCAAGCGGGTTGGCAATCGCAGTTTTATTTTTTATTTTTTTGATGTGACAACGTCTTATAAATCGATGAAGCTGGGTGCACGCACGAAAAAACATGACTCATGCGGCGTTACCTAGGCGTTCCATTTAAAGTGCAAGCGAGAGCGCGGAACGAGCGACTGTGCGAGCAAATGTGGTGTCAATTGTTTATAGCAACGATAATTGCGGCGATAAAGGTAATGATTCTTTCTATTTTAAATATTTCTTATGACGTTGTCACGTTCAACTATCGTCAGTAAACCGACTTTACAGACAACCGATTTTTTTTTAATCGTTTTTAGTAAAACACTGCTGACCATCTCCTGTTTTGTTTTCCTCTGTCACCTTTTACGATACCCATGGGATGGTATGGGGTAGTGATTATTCTTACACCGCCAATATACGGCCCCCGCTCATGATTCACGAATTAATGACATTCAAATAACCCTCACAGCTCAATATATGGCAGTATTATTGAAATTAGAGACAGACACCTCAATTTTATGTATTTCTATTTATTATGAGTTAAACTGACGGAAAGGGTAGCACAGTATCTCCGTTTGTCTGCGGCGCTTGTGTAAAATTGTTATTCTAATTTTGCCATAATGTGATATTTATTATTATTAATTCAATTTTTAAAACGAAATACATTTTTCCTATAATTTTATCCCTGATAGAATGATGTATGCAATGGTAAAATGCAGGAAAAAAATCTTTTTAATATTAACTTTCAGAAAATGCTTACAGTTCTGTTACACAATTTTCCACACATAGTTAACGATTTTCAATACATTTACGAGTTCTGATCTATGAATCTGTTACCCAAACGCAATATTATTTTTGTAAATTCAGATTTAATAATAAAATAAAATCGTGATTTCTCCAAGGTCGATCCACGAGACTTTTGAAATTAATATTATCTTTTAATAGATCATAACAACATAACATTATAATATTAAAAGGGAAGATGACATAAATTTGTTTAAAAATATCATGCCAAAACATACCACTACAAGACTAAAAGTTGTAAGCTAATACTGCGCTGCAATATATAAGCTTTAGAATGTCTTTCTGTTTTATTTCTCTTCTCTTTCATTACTGCATTTGTTTGTTATTTATCTACTAGTTTTTATAGTTATATAGACTAAAAAGATGTTATATCTTACAAGGTCTTTTTGTTTGTTTTATTAATGTTTTATAATCATAGATTAAGAATATGTAAGGTCCTCTATTACCCTTTTGTTATATTTTATTGACTGTATCTCTTGTTAATCACCTATGTAATATGTCTATATTATTACCATGTTAATGGTAATACGCAGTTGCAACTTTTATTAGTTTTTATTTTTGTACATGCTTTACGTGCCACTAAATAACATGTTTTAATTAATTAGTTTAAAAGTTTATAGAATAGTTCAATCTACTTTCACACAACTAATATGCAATTTAAATTTATATACTTAAACCTACGATAATAATCACTTGTCATTAATAATTTTAGAAAACACTCGTTTATATTAGAGCATAACCAAGACGCTGACTGAATTTGTTCAAACAATTACTTACAAAGCCTTTAGCAAAACGGAAGAAAATTATGTAATTACCATATGCATTCTTTTTTTAAAACATCAAAATAGAATTAGTAGTAATATAGAGTGGAAGAAAGTTATGTATCAAATAGCGTAAATTGTTTCTCCACTCTGTGTGTAATAAATTTATGAAAATTGTGTGACCAATGTAAAATTTTTGTGGAAAATTGACAATTTATTCCCGCTGAGGGAGGGGGGGGGGGGCGGTGTGGACTCTCCAGGAAAAATAACACTACGCTGCATCGCTCGGATCATAAAACTAATATTTGTTATTAAAAATGGAAGGACACTCGGGTTAACAATGACAAAATGCTTAACATCGAAGTCGAGAATTAAAAAGAAGTTCAAATTAAACGCACATCATTTCTAAATTATTCAATAAGACCAGTTTTTCACCCTTTGATAACCTCAAGCGGTAAGCTTAAACATTTTGTATAACTGATTTCAATCAATATAAATAAAATGAGAACATCATCAATGTAGTCGAAGTCAATTAAATACGCATTATTAACAATAACTCAAAAACTACTAGTCAGATTTTAATCAAATTTTTATATGGGACCACATATGAAACACCAGCTTTCAAATAAAAAAAGAACCATCAAAATCAGTTCACCTAGAAGAAAGTTCTGAGGTAACATACATTAAAAAATACAGTCGAATTAAGAATCACCTCCTTTTTTGAAATCGATTGAAAAGAAACTTAGATATGAATTATCGCACTAGATTCAAAATTTAAATGAAAAAATTTTTAGTTAGTAAAGTGAAGTATTTCTAACCTAGGTAAGGTTATATAAAGTATTAGCCTATATTGAAAATATCCCTGTAGCAAAATACCACTTGGCTGCAAACAAATTGTTAATTTATTGAAAAAAACTTAATAGAAAAACTTTAGCGCAACTTAAGAATGATTAAATTGTTTAAAAATAATTTGACTTTTATATTCTTCAATATGTAATGGTTTATTAATATAACGCTCCATAAAATGTGGAAGCGTTTATATATTAAATATTTAGCGTTTACTGCTTAGTGAATATTTTTTTTCATGTTACCGAATTATAAATAAGGTAATAAGATTTTTATTTAATATTGCAGTTATATTTTTTTATTATAAAGTTATGTATGTATATATACTATTTATTTTTTATTATTATTATAGTTATATCGCTCAACAACTCCCTGTTGAGCGTGGTGAGTATTTGCCAATTTTTCAACTTAGGCCTGCCAACAGACGTATCCTGAGCCTTTGTCCAGCGGTGGGCTTGAAATGCCGTTAATATGAATACAAAGTAATAAAGTACATAAAGTGCTAAATATAATAACAAAAAGTAATAAATTAAAAGCATTTGTAACAACAATGTTCAAAAAAAAAAACAAATTCGACCGTTAACAAGTTGCTGAGTAAATCAACACGGCAGTTACGAACACCTGATCACCATCGCGACCTCTGGCGTTATTTATTACTTTCGCGCTTTTTCCCTGCGCCAAAACTTTTTTTAAAAGTTTTTCTATCGTTATCCATAATAGAATTTTGTTCTTGGGTGTAATTCTAAAATAGCGTTCAACTTGTAAATATAATGCAATTATTGTTAATATTTTCTCATATTTATATTCCAAGATTCAAACCTAAAACAGGACCGTCATCATTATTGTCACAGCCCCTAGATGTCCACTGTTGTACAAGAGCCTTTTCCGTTGTATCGAATATAATTATGTCAGAATTATGTTTCAGCCATTTCCAAGAAATCGGTGAACATACATAAAAAAACTTACTGACTTATAGACATATAGAGTTGCTCACTCTAGACTAGTAGATGCGGGAATGGTCGTCGCTATCTACGCGCAGCCATAGGACGGACAGGTCCGTACCTTCAAGACTGCCGAGGCGTCAAAAACAGATGTCCTCTCTGACATACACGCAAACTCCAGTCCGGGGCACAAAGCAGTGTTCTAATTTGTATCACGGGTAGGAGAGATATGAAGTTTCAGCCGGAGAGGACACCCGAGTCTCGGTTAAAAAGAGCAAGGCCGGCTTCGTTTCGCTAGATGGTAATGAACAGCATTAAGGTTGGAATGAAGTCCCCTGTTGTTGCAAAAATTCACGGATAGCGTGACATGGGTCGCCTTGGTCTTATTGCTCCGCTTGCCCCGAGCAGTATTAGTCGCAAGCGGAATTTTCTAACTCTTTGAGGTTAGCGTTTATTTATTTCATTATTCATTATAGTCTATCAAAAGTTCGCTGTTGAATGTAGGTATAAAATGTGCTGTTGTCACCGAGCTTTTCAAACCCACCTGGAGTCGGTATCCCTAGTACTTTTTATTATTTGAGCTGTATATGAAGGTTTTGTTGCCTATCTCCTGTTTCATTTTCGGCCTGACTCCTCTTACGACACTTACGGGATGATAAAGGGTAGTAGATTCTCGCCGACACTACACGACAAAACTTAGCGTGCAAATATGAATGAAGAATATTATGTGATGACAGAGCCACAAATTAAAAAAGATAGTAAATAATACTGAATTCATTTTTAATTTCAATTGTCTAGATTATCCAATTACGTTAATCATTTTAGTCGTTTAAAATATTTACCAATTTTGTTTTACACGAACAAAAATACATCACACGACAATGTAAAAAGTTTTGTTTCACACGTGGTCATATGTTCAAGAAATATTTTTCATTATTATCGTAGTTTACGTAAAAATAAACAAACCTATTTTTAATGATGATGACTCCCTTTAATTGTAATTGTAATGTCATGTATGACAACAATACAGATCTAAATAGAGATAATTGTGTAAAATTGTCCACGGCCTTCAATTATTCCCGCGTTAACAAATAAATGTAAAAAAAACCTAAATGCTTTTTAATGTTTGATAAAAAATGAAAAGGTTCTTTGTTTTTATATAGACTAATGTTATGATTGAGAAAATATTCGGAAGTGACCACTGTGTCGAAGTCAACAAAATGCTTATGATAATATGAAGCACGCTATATAATTTACTATTCATTTTAAGTACAAAAAACATATTACTTTTGAATTTATATTGAGGACATTGAGAATTACTTCAAGTTTATCCCCTCTATACAACCGCTTAGTCTCAACATATTTTAAATTCAGGCAAAAACACGCAGCTTATGTAATATTACTAATTTTACGGATTTTATCGCATTTAAGTTTAACTTTTTTAATTCCCGACGTCTCGGGCACTTTACAGTACCCATAGTCACGGGGAACTGAGGTGTTTGACGTCCTTATGTCATAGTTAACGAAGGTGGATTCAACTTTTAATTATCAATTTTTGACACGATCTACGCTTGATTGATAAAACCATTAACACAGTTTAGTTAATGAAACCAATAAATGTGTATTTATTTAAAAAACAAATATTTTAATGAGCTCGAACCAGTGCATTGTAAAATAATTTCGTATATTCTCTGCGGAATATAGCCACGACAAGAAAGGCCTATCAGTAGACATCTAAACCGTCCCCCTCTCTAAATTTATATTTTCATTCCCTTTAGGTCGCCTAATTATTAGGTACTTACCTTGAACGACAAAAATGAGCAAAACGACAAGAATTAATGTATTAGTTTATCTTTATTTCTTTGAGCAAAATAGCAATATAATGCTAAGTAAAATGCCTATAGGTCAATTTTGTTGTTATTCAATAGTGTAGAGTGTGGCAAAGTCAGAACATCTATCGTCCTATCTCGTCATATGGATTATGGTGGGTGGAAATACTTGGAAGATCTTGAAGATCAAAAATAAGTCGACGGGTCTGCATTATAAGTCACAGTAGATTTATGTACCAAGGTGAGAGGTGCAGTACATTTGGTATTGCGATCGACGTATAGTCTACTAATTAGCTCGATTATAACAACTCTGAAAGAAATGGGCTATGACAAGCTTATAATCCATGTATCGACGTATCCATAATATACGTATACGTATCTACGTATCGATAATATAATTCAACCAAATCAACCAAACTTCCAGGGGTGGATGAAAATTGAATTGCAAAGTTTCATTAAATCAAGATTGTATGAATGAAACTAATATAAAGCGTGTAATAATTTTATTTTATCCTGGTGATGCTGATCAGGATACTAATAATAAACTAATAGTAATAATAAATGAATAAATGGTGAATCACTTAGGCATGTCATCTCCGGTTGTTCGGCGCTTTCTAACTCTGAGTACTTGCATAGGCACAACCTAGTAGCCAGGATTCTACACCAGGAGCTCGCTCTGAAATACGGTCTCGTGGATCGGAAACTGCCCTTTTATAAGTACTTGCCGGAAGCCGTGCTCGAAAATGACCGCGCCAGGCTCTACTGGGACCGGACCATCATCACAGACAGGACTATTCTTGCGAATAAGCCTGATATTGTGCTGATGGACCGGGCACAGTCAAGGATATTTTTGGTCAACATTACCATTCCTTATGACAAGAACCTCGTGAAAGCCGAAACAGATAAGCTGACTAAATATCTGGACCTGGCTCGCGAGGTGACCGACATGTGGGGTTGATTGCCGGCCGAAATTATACCTGTAGTCGTCTTTGCGAATGGGTTTATTCAAGTCAGCCTCTCGGGTCATCTGAGGCGACTGGGACTCCGTTACGGACCGCTCCAAGCTCAAATGCAGAAGGCGGTGCTCCTCGATACCACCCGCATCGTCTGCCGGTTTCTTTCCCTTTCCCCCTAACCCTCAGCCGTCTGGTCTCCTCTGCCGAGGGCTTACATCTGGTTGGGTTTTTATATATTTATGTATTTATTTTACTTTATTGATATTTATGTACGTTTACCATGTTTATTTACAATTATATATTTGTATTGCCCAACTAGATGAGAAAACTTTATAGATACCCCATAATAATAATAATAATATTTTTATTCATTCTCAGTCCATAGAGATGTTATCATCATCATCATCATCATTACAGCCCTTCACAAGTCAACTGCTGAACATAGGCCTCCCACAAGGAATGCCACAAAGCACGGTCCTGAGCCACCTGCATCCATCGACTTCCTGCATGTCTTACCAGGTCGTCACTCCATCGAGTGATCTTATACTCATATAGAGATGTTACTATAACAATAATAACAAAAGAAACTTTAAACTAGTGTTTTTAACTTCTTTTTTAATATTTTTAAATTAACAAATTAAACGTCCCGCGTACAACACATATATCTTAATTAATTAATTTTAGATGTAGACATAACCAGTGCCTCATAATGGCAGAGTCCCACTTATCAGCAAGTGTGTAGAGTGCTGTTGGTAGAGTTACGCAGACGATTCAGTAACGTAGCAGACCTGTTACGTATAACGGCATGAAAGCCATTCATGTATGCCTCAGTGAACATGGCAGATGCACTCAATAACCCGGCAATCCCAAGAGCACCCTGAACGCATTATTATATTGAAAATGCAGGACGTTGTATGCCCGCTGCGTATACCTTACCCACAAGCTGCACGTGTAAAAGCACTGACAATATGCTTTAAAAAGCGTTACTTTTACTTCTTTAGTACATCGTGCAAACCTGCGGCCCAGCATATTACAGTGCCACCAACAGCCAACGCCCTGAGTTCCCTTTTTATATCTAAGTCATCGTTTATGTCCTCTTTTACCCAGTGGCCTAGGTACTTAAATTTGACTACTCTCTTCAAAGGACTATCACAGAGTTTAAAAGTAGGCATGGTGAGCTGCCTTTTAGTGCCTGAATTTAAAACCATAAGCTCGCTCTTTGTTACATTACATTTGAGCCCATGGGTCTTTGGGTAGGAATCACAGATCCCTAGCAGCCTTCTGAGTGCACCTATCGTGGGACTCAGCAGCACCATTTCATCTGCATAGCTTATATTATTTATACAAATTCCGTCTATAGAACATTCGACCTTAGTGCTCTGAGCTCCACAATCAACTGGTTTATGTATAGATTGAAAAGCGTAGGCGAACTCAGCCCTCCTTGTCGAACCCTAAACCTAACGCTAAATACCCATGATCGGTTCCTTCGACCCTGTGTCCATCTTCCTCTCTCTAATCCTTTGCACTCATCCTCCTTTTTAAGAAATCCTTTATTATAATCATTCGCCGCCGAAACGTCGTGTGCATTACACTTATCGATAACCGCGTGAACGTCTGTTGTTTATTTAATTTGTTTCGAAACTACCTACTATGTCTACCAAGTGCGACAACTGTAATAAATCTATTACAAAAAGTTCCCCCGGAGTGGAATGCAACAAATGTGAGCGCATAGTACATCTCAGTACAAAATGCACTGGATTAACCAACAAGCAGCTCATCGCTCTTAAAACAGCATCTCCTGGATTGGGATGGACATGTCTGGAATGTGTGCAGGAGTCGTCGAAGCGTAAATCTTCAATATTTGTACCAGAGGACGATGATGAAGAGGATGCTGAAAATCGAGCTCAAATCGACTCTGCGAAACTACTAAAGGACATCTCAAGGGAAGTAGAAAAAACCATCAGAAATGAAATGAGACAGGTTAACGACTCCCTACAGTTTCACAGTGCCAAACTTGACGAAGTAATGGGATGTATTGAAACATTCAAACAAACAATCAAAAATTTAGAAAAAAAGAACGTTGAGTTAACTAACAAAAATAACAATTTGGAAACTAGGGTAGGCGCCTTAGAACAACAAATTCAAGCGCTGGAACAAGAAAAATACTCAAAATATATTGAAGTTGCAAATGTACCCTGGCATATAAATGAGAATGTAGAAAACTTAGTTGAAAACTTGGCTCAGAAGTTAAGCTTACCTAAAGCCGGTATCAAGCAATCACGTAGGCTGCGAGGGAAAGGAGAGCAGAATGGTAGCTTACTAGTAGAACTTAAAGAGGAAAGTATACAGGACGAGTGGTTGGCAGCAGCGAAATCCACAACAGTGACCGTTGCAGATATTCACCCGCAAGAACAAAGCAACAATGCCATCGTTTACATCAGGGAAACTATGACTCGACTAAATAAACAAATACTATGGCTAGCAAATCAGGAATTAAAAATTAAGCTTAACTTCAAATACGTATGGTTTAAAAAAGGGTATGTAAAGGCACGTAAGGAAGATAAAGGAAAAATACACTATCTAAGAACTCTTAATGATGTGAACGTATTAGCCAAACAGAACAAGTAATGTATTATTTTTATTTTTGTTATTGGAAGTAGTTTTATATATATATATATATATATATATATATATATATATATATATATATATATATAAATATTTAGATTTTGAATGGAAACATTAAGTGATGAAATATTTGAATGCTTAGACTGTACAAATATCAACGACTTCCTTAAATTTCTACCTAAAAATCATGATATTACTTTGTTATGCATGCATATCAACATACGGTCTATGATAAAAAACTTTGCCTGTTTAGAGCAATCTATTATAGCTTCGAATCAGTGTATAGATGTCATTGTCGTAACTGAGGTTAATATTATGGATTCAATTAGTTGTTTATTTCACATTACAGGATACCGAATGTTAACTAGTCTGCGGAAGGCCCGAAGGGGTGGTGGTATTGTCCTTTACGTAAATAATAAACATAATCTCAGCCCTAAAAACATCAAAACAGAACACTTCGAAAGTATTATATGTACAATCACTACCGACTCGGGCTATTCTGCGGACCTGTGTACCGTGTACCGCCCTCCTAAAAACAGTAAATACCTATTTATTATCGAACTTGAAAACACTTTACAAAAACACTGCTGTAATAAAGAGTTGTATGTAATAGGAGACATGAATATTGATCTCAATTTGGATAGTCCTGTAAAACATAAATACAGTAACTCAATGTACAGCTTGGGTCTTGTACGTGGGATTACTGATGACACACGAATAGAAATCTCGGGTGGTAAGTTAAGTAAATCTTGCATCGATCATATTTTTACGAGATCCCATACACAAGAACTTTTCACAGCGGCTATCGGTACGACACTAGCGGATCACCGCGCGATAGTGTTTGCCTGTGTTGTTGGGTCGCGTATACAGGACGTTCCAAAAATTAAAACTTGTATTAATAACGATGCACTAATAAAATCGTTAATTGAAATCGAATGGCAAAAAACAAATACCATGACATGTCCGATACAAATTTATAAATTTATAAATAGTAACTTTAAACAGTGTTATAATAACAGCCAATATAAAACTAAAATTAAACTAAAGGCTAGGCGAATAAATAATGAATGGTTGAATAAAAAAACTTTAAAAACATGTGAATACAGGGACAAATTATTCAATAATTGGACTAAAGACAGTGGAAATATGATGTTAAAACAAACTTACAACAAAGTAAGAAATTATGCAAACTCATTAATTCAAAAAAGCAAAAATAAATGGCTAAAATCAGAAATAAATAATAACAAAAACAATCCCCGATGTCTTTGGCAAATATTAAATAGATTAACCGGTAGAATCAAACAGTCGATTGATAATGTATTGCTAAAAGCCTTCAGCAACGGCAGGAATACAGCTAAGAATATTGCATGCACATTTGCTACAATTTTTGATGAAAGTGTCCAACGAGTCATACCAAAATGTAAAACACCTTTACTGGATAAGTCAATATATCGTGACAACTCTAATGTGTCTATGAGGTATACGCCTGCAGACACTACTGCAGTAGAAAACATTATTAAGTCTCTAAACACCAATAAAGCCCCTGGTTTTGATGGGATACGAGCCATAGATATTAAAAAAATATGCTCAGTGATTAAAGTAGCTATAACAAATCTTATAAATGCATGTATTAAGAACGGTAAGTATCCTCAAGTACTAAAAACGGGCATTGTCAGACCAATACATAAAAAGGGCAGTAAGTCTGACTACAATAACTATAGGCCGATTACTATATTACCTACTATTAATAAAATAGCTGAGAAGTATGTTAGTAGACAAATTTACAATTTCTATGAGAAAAATAATATATTGACTAATAAACAGTTTGGCTTTCAACCTCATAAAAGTACCACTCAGCTATTAACGGCGTTCACTAACAGCATCTACAAGCATCTAGATAAGAAAAAACACATATTGGTAGTGTTTATAGACTACAGTAAGGCTTTCGATACACTTAGTCATGATCAACTTATAGATAGTCTGAACGATAATGGTATAAGGGGACTACTGCTGTCGTGGTGTAAAGATTACCTGACCGATAGAAAATATGTGGTAAAAGTGGGAGATTCAATGAGCAACTTAGTAAACATATCTGTGGGCACAGCACAAGGTTCGGTAATAGGACCTTTACACTACATTACCTATGTTAATAGTTTGGTTAATATTATCAAGCAATGTAAAATTTACCAGTATGCTGATGATACTTGTTTGGTCGCGGCTGGGAGCAATATTAACGACACTCTCAACCTCCTACAAGACGGTTTTAATATTCTTATGAAGTGGTCACATGATAAAGGATTAGTCTTAAATCCTGCTAAGACTAAGTTAATGTACATTAGCTCTAGTCAAAATAGGAGTAAGGTTATACCTAGGCTCATTGCGCATGATCACCAATGCCTACACAGAGGACAGGTCCCAACTATATGTAACTGCGAAGCCATAGACCTAGTAGAATCACAGGCCTACTTAGGACTCGTCATAGATAGTCGACTAAATTGGAAAGAACATATTGAGCACGTGTGTGATAAACTTCGTGGTATGCTTGCAAAATTTTCCGTAATTAAATATAAAATTCCATATAAAATTCTTATACAGCTGTATAAATCACTGGTGGAGTCAAAAGTAGCATACGGCTTGTCTAGTTATGGCAGAACGTACAAATCACATTTAGAACATATTTATTTACTGCAGTCACGTATTCTAAAAACTATAGTTCCGGATAATATCAAAAAACAATATAAAGAATCAGATTACCATAACCTTTTTAGCCATTGTAAAATTATACCGATACACGAAAAAGTAAAGTTTACCCTTCTTGTAGAAGAATTTTGTGATTACTCCAAAACTCGCAGCTCGGGAAAACCTAAATTAGCCTTACCTAAATATAATAATTTATATGGTAAACGTACTTTAGAATATATGATCCCTAACCTAATTAACCAGCTACCAGGATCTGTAAAATCCGAACTGACTCCAAAAAATATTAAATTAAAATTAAAAAACTACTTTATAGATTGCGTCATAAATAATTTAAATAATACATAATATGTATTACCAATAAATATTACGATAACGCTTTAAAACAAACGTCCTGTATATACAATCCATGAGCATTGCATCTTGCAATAGCAGATCACGCACTTAATAAATAATAATTGAAATTTTTTACTTCACCCTCATTTTTATTATTGTCGGCGATATCGGTACACGGTAAAGTTTCTACAAACTTATGATTGTACCGTAATGTAATTTGTAACAAATGAATATAATAGGTATGAAATAAATAAATAAAATAAATAACTGCTGTTTGTTTGTGGAACTCTTTACCTCTCCACATTCGTCGTGCTAAATCTTTTCACTCGTTCAAAAGTCTTGTTAAATCGTATTACTTAGAACGCTATTAGATAAATTACTTTTCCTTTTTCGTACTCTTTTCATTTAATCTATTATATGATATTATATAAAATCTTCACTTATCTTTATTTATATGTATCATATTTTTATTTTGTACGCCCCCCTCTATTTTTAACTATTGTTTGCATCAGTTCTCTACGCTAAGGCTGTCTGGAAGTGAAAAGACCGCCTGTTGTACATATTCTACTTTAGATTTAACTTTCCTTATTATTTTGTATTTTGGTGTACAATAAAGAGGAAATAAATAAATAAAAATAAATAAATCTTTTTTATATGATGCCACTTTAAACTTTTGCGTGAAATCGATTTCACGGATGATGTGAATCTCCTGCAAGCCGACTTGGATAAGTTAACGAGGTGGTGTCACGAAAACAATATGGTCCTCAACGCGTAAAAGTGTTCACATATAAAATTTACGCGCAAACAATATCAACGGTGTCAAATTACGAGAAGTTGACAATGGTCGTGATTTGGGCGTGCTGCTAGATAACAAACTTACATTTATAACACATTTAGACCATATTATAAAAGAGCTTCTGGTATGTTCGGTTTCCTTACACGCAATACAAAGATTTTCAAGACCGACCAAGATGATTCTTCATAATAGTTTTGTGCGTAGTATTATGGAATACTGCAGAGTTGTTTTGAGGCCCCATTTCGCAACACATACGTTACGATTATAAAGGGTTCAGAAAAGATTTCTATGGCACGTAGCGTTCTCTCTAGGTAAATTTCGATCGCTTAAACCGTACAAAAGTAGGCTTCTTGTTTTTGGGTTACGAGTACTGCCACTTGAAGCAACAAGTGACATTTCAGATTTAATGTTCGTATACAAGCTGTTCTATAAAAAGACAGACTGTAATCCTTTGCTAAATTCCTTTTCCTTCAGAATACCTACTCGGCTTTCGAGAAAGCCTGTTCAACCTATAAACTCACCAATGCTGGACTAAACTTGGCTTTTCTCTCCTGCTCCTAAATTGAGTAGAATTTATAATGAATGCAGCAAATCGGTAGATCTTAATATTGATTCTTTAAAACATTTTCGTAAGCAGATCCGGGAATTTTATCACAAAAAATTACTTCTGTAATTTGTTAAAAAAAATATTTATAATAGGTTTTGTGATTTTTCTTTTACATATACGTAACTTATTATTATTAAACGTATGATGTGTACCCCTATAAGTAGTTATGCACTTAATTTAAGACATCTTGGAGCTTGTATTTTTATTCCAACGTATTGTGTTATAACTGTTGGAAAACCTTAAAAATAAAATAAAAATAAATAAGTAAAACCCCACATTCCAGCCCATACCTCCCTGAAAAGCTACTACCCCATCGAACATAGTTTATTTGACTACTAACTACAACTACTAAGATAAAGTTATTAAATAATAGTACTGTCATAGATCCATGATACGAGTGTAAATTTTCAAGTCAATCGGCTGTCTACAATTTGGTCAATATTACATTGAAAGATTCCGTTACATAGATAGATCTACGCTAAGCTAATAAAAGCGTGTTAAAAAGCGACATTAGATTTTTAAAAGAGATATTTATTCTATTATAACTTGTTGTTAACATAATATTATAATCGTAATGATATCAAAATATAAATTATTGTATTCCTTATATAATTAGCTACAAATATTAAAAAAAAAACTAAACGCAAAATTGAAACGAAATTACCATAAAATTCCGTAACTGTATTACACAGCGGAAGTTACTAAGCGGAAATGGAGGAGGTGGATCTGACATAATTATAAAGAATCGGCCCTTATCCCGGATTATTACTATGTTTAACAAGCCCAGTAAGAGTTATAGCTACGATTTTCTTTTCTTTTTTTCTTTTACCTTACCCTATACATTTACAATACCACGTATTTGGGAAAAGCTTTATTTTTTATGAAATACTAAGCGAAATATAACACATTACATGTACATATATGTTTATCTTTACAAAACACACCGATGTAGGATTCGAATTCGCCTTTCAACTACTGTCGTGATCCACTCCTAGCACAAGCATTTTAAGCTTACCAGGAGTGGTTAAAGAGAAAATTAAAGTTATGTTAATAGCATTACTAGTATTTTTAGTTTAATTTATTCCTTACAGCTTTTCAAAAGTCCACTCCTAAACATAGGCATATAAATGCCACAAAGCACGGTTCTGAGCCACCTACATTCATAGACTTCCTGCATGTATTACCAGGTCGTCACTCCATCTAATGGGGGGCCGCCCTACACTTCGCCTACCGGTATGATGCTCTTTCTTCCCCGTCAGTCGTCGATATTTTTATTTAAGAAAATTATATCTAATGAAATGAATCTGAAAGAAGCAAAAGAGGTATGTAAGGATAGTGACATTTGCGATCTGTTCTCTCTGGCTACCCCGTCAGGGATTGTGCGTGAAGATAAGTAAGTATATCTAATGAAATAAATAATATGAGCCCGTGACGTGGCCTAGTGGCGGCGTATAGAAATCGATTATCCAGGATCCATCATGTGAATAAATCTTTTGACCTCCCATAGATGCAGTATACCGTCTCGTTTACGCCAGACGTAAATGGCCAAAAAAAGGATTTAGGTATAAATACATAGTACAAGTACATATAAACGAAATGGTTCCATAATATTACGATAGTATGATATTTTTTAGATTAAATTATCATATCCGCTTTAACGATACCCACAAATAAAAAGGAAACAGAACATAAAACATTTGTTATACAAATAAAGGTACCTCTAACGTACATAAAAAGTATGTATCTATACAAATATATAAAATTGAAGTGCCTGTTTGTAATGTTAAAATAACATATTTCTACTAAATGCTATGGAAGTATGTAATTATGGTTCTTATAATAATAAAAGCTATTTTAAAAATGTTTGTCTGTCTGTCTGTCGGTCTGTCTGTCTGTTTGTTCTTGTGAAATGTCTGAACCAATTTGGTGGTTCTTTGTCTGGCAAATAGCTGATATCATAAGGAGTAACTAAGGCTACTTTTATTTTAGAGAAACAATTGGGGTTCCACGTGAAGAAATCTAAACCCATGAAATCCAACCGTAATAAATTCCACGTGGACAATGTCGCGGGTAGGTAGGGTCGGTGGTAGCAAAGAGCAAAGAATAGGCCACAACACCGCTATAAAGATTCCACTCCTAATGACTTATGTTTACGTAATACTACACAAGAATAACCACTACCCCATTTTCATCTCGTGTCGTCGCAAATAAAAGAAAAAATAATTCCGGGTGCCTCATAGATATGCCTCATCTGAGGCAATCTATCGGGGAGGCCTATGTTCAGCAGTGGACTTTAATAGGCTGTAACGGAAATCTAATTTGCTAAAAGCTAGTTTTTAAGTATTCTTTTGTATTTAATTTAGTAATATATAATTGCATCCTACGTTTCAAGTATGTTGCGGCATCAGGAGTTTGCACAACGCTCAATGCTACAGGCAAGACTAGAGGCTTCAAATGCGAGCGATGTACAGACGCATATAAACTCTCTCAAAAGATTACGTTCATCAACTTCATCATTCTAGCCCTTCGCAAGTCTTACTGTACATCACAACACGCAAAAATAATAGAAAATCGTATATATATATGTCTGGCGTATGTGGACTATGAGAAAGCCTTTGATTCCGTCGAAATTTGGGCGGTGCTGCAGTCCCTTCAGCGGTGCCAAGTTGTCTGTCGGTATATCGAAGTGCTGAAGTGTTTGTACAGTAGAGCTACAATGGTTATCCGAGTACAGAACCAGAGTACGAAATCTATCCAATTGCAGAGAGGTGTAAGACAGGGTGATGTTATATCCCCAAAAGTCTTCACCGCTGCATTGGAAGACGTTTTCATGCTTCTGGACTGGAAAGGATACGGTATTAACATCAATGGTGAGTACATCACTCACCTTCGATTTGCCGACGATATATTTCTTATGGCAGAATCGCTGGAGGACCTAAACACCATGCTCATTGACCTCAATAGTGACTCCCAACGAATAGGTCTTAGGATGAACATGGACAAAACAAAGATCATGTTTAATGTCCCTGTCGCACCTAGTTGTTGGGAGCACTAAACTCGAAGTTGTTGATGAGTATATTTACCTAGGACAAATAGTCTGACTAGGTAAGTCCAACTTCGACCGAGAAGTCAATCGACGGATTCAACTCGGCCGGGCTCGGGAAACTACGACACATCTTCTCGTCAGACATACCTCAAAACCTTAAAACGAAATTGTACAACCAGTGCGTGTTGCTAGTGATGACTTACGGATCTGAGACGTGGTCCGTCACTGCTGATCGTATGAGGAAGCTCAAGGTCGCTCAGCGAGCTATGGAGAGGGCTATGCTCGGGGTTTCTCTGCGTGATAAACTTAGAAATGAGTATATCCGCAGTAGAACTAGAGTAACCGACATAGCCCAACGGATTAATAAGCTGAAGTGGCAGTGGGCCGGCCAAATAGTTCGAAGAACCTACAACCGATGGGGAAGACAGGTTCTTGAGTGGCAGCCTCGTACCGGTGGGCGAAGTGTAGGGCAACCCCCTGCGAGATGGAGTGACGACCTGGTAAGACATGCAGGAAGTCGATGGATGCAGGTGGCTCAGGATCGTGCGTTGTGGCATTCCTTGGGGGAGGCCTATGTTCAGCAGTGGACTTATGAAAGGCTGTAATGATGATGACTGTCCCTTCTGAGACAACTTTTATTCTCATATACATATTGCCATCACACGTAAGACATTTTTATGATTGGTTATAAAAATTATATCTATTAAGTATAGCTGAACTGTTTTTATTTATATCTTATGTTTTATTATTGTCCTTAACTTGCACCTGCCAACATATTTATTTATTCAATTTTTCGTCGGGTTGACTGGTAGAGAATGCCATAGTGGCATTAAATCCGCCGTTTATAAACCTTAGTTGGTGTGTTGCAATAAAGGATAAATAAATAAATATCTGAAGGATCATGTAATAATATATTAATACTATTTATTGCTTTAGAGAATTAGATGCTAACATAAGAAGATCTACATTCTCGACCAGTTTTATAGGAAAGAGTACAACACTGAAGACTGATTGAATCTTAATAATTTATACCGTTCCAATTTCCAGTTTTTTCTTTTAAAATGTAGAATTTGATTGATGATCATAAAACAACCTTCAATCGGAAATCCTTTATAATTGTATCCTTTGTAAATTTCCCTACCTACTGGATTTAACTTAAAAATTTGCAGATTTTTTTTAAATATTTGAACGTTATATCATGAAAACTTTATGTGTACGCACGCGTATTTGTATGAATACACTTGCATTTTTCCCACCTGCGTAGTTCCAAAAGCTTGTCATTCTACCACAGGAAATTTCAAAAGATTAGGCAACAACTTAAAATAAAGGTGAATGTTGAATAGAAGATACGGAATATATTCAAAATATACACGTATACTAAGTGTTTTGCTTTATTAATTTTCATTGAATTGTACATTAATTCATAAAAAAGGTTTTTCACATACTAATTAATAAAAAATAAATAAAAATTACGATAAACATAATATAAACGTAAATAAAGAAAGGGCAAGATCATATAATATTTTGTTAGTAGAAATAACAACCCACCTCATAATGGGTGGACCATAAGCATCAGCCACAAACTCCGGGAAAGAAAGCGATTATATTATACGTTGTTAGCTCTAAAAAATAATAACATCTACCTTAATTATTTCCAGTAATCACAGATATAATTAATATAAGTATTATAAAATAAATTGTATTTTTGTCGTTTGTTTCATAAGCTGATAAAAACTTCAATGAAACTAAAAACTTCAATTTTTCAACGTTTAAGTGCTCAAAACAAACTTTTCAACCAAGCGCCATTGCCATGTAATTGCTTGTTGTGAAATAAACAACAGTGAAACAAATAAACTGTCACCATTACAGATACTCGAGAAAACAACTAAGAGCATTCTTTATCACACTTCAAGTTTTTCTTTATACCAATAACTAAACTTCGGACAATTATAACACGTTTTAAAGCTGACAATCGATTTTACTATTCACAAGGAAATTAGATTCGTCTTAAGGTCTGACTTTTTTAACTATTTTACGTCAGTGCCTGACTATGATCTCACTTGATAGTAATGTATCCGAAGATTGTTTGGCAGCATGCTTAACAATCTTCGGTTATTATTTTATTAATAAGTGAATAAATTTGTGCTGCTTAAAATTATGTTTGAATTCATTATACGCGCTATAAAAGCCCTTGCAATCAACTCATCGAATTTTATATAAATCAAACATGTATAAATCAAAAAGGACTGAAGTATGCATAATTAAAATTCATATGAATCGCGTTCAAACATTGGGTTTCAATACTAATTATTATAATTTAAATTAAGCAGAGCGTTGCTTAATTCGACAAACAGAGTAAAAGTCACGATCCCGCAGTATTCATGTTTGATATTAATTAAATTAACTCACTTCCGCGTTAATTAGGATAAGTTCGATAAAATATACAATATTAGACATTTTTATTGGCATACATTTTTAACTAAATTACCTATTACAGCTGTAGAACTTTACATTTTTATAACGTAAGCAAAACTATCAATATTTTCCTGAAGTTCTAACCTCAAAAGCTCAAGGTATACCTTGTTGATTGATTCACTAAAACTAATGACCAACTCATAGTGGCAAAGCTCTTACCATTGTAAGATATTATTGTGTGTTGTATTATGTTATATATTGTGCCCACCGTGGTAGAATAAATCGCATTGCGAATTTTTTTCAAAATAGGTGCAGGTTGCATTCATTTATTTTTATTATTTGGCCTAGGTATAAAAAGGGTTTGCAAAATTATGAAGTAAATACTCGAAACTTCTATAGTATTAGCGTATGTTGTGAAGGCTTAGAAACCTTCACCCTTGGGTTTTTCTTATTTTCCGTAAAGGTGAACTAAAAATTATTCAAATCTTGATAAATAATTGCCAACATGCAAATTCAAATTGGTACTGTAATAATCAATTAACCTGCTAAAAGAATATGGCCAATCCATAATAGAAAGATAGGAGATGTATGTAATTGGGTGCTTGATATTGTTCGTAACAGTTATACAAAAATATGTAGGTAATATAACGATAAATTATAAGCATAATTAAATCGATTCACAATCATAAACAAAACTGAAAAATTATTTTTTCAGTTTTGTTTATGATTGTGAATCGATTTTTATTATTATTTCGTGTTTTTATTTTCGTGAATTAATTTAACTTCACCCTTGGCTTTCTATACATTTAAAGGACAGAAGGTTGTTGCGCCCATATAACGAAAGAATGTGTTACTTGGGTTTTGAGAGGAATAGAACAGACAATGTACAGCCTCAGGCTGCTTTTCTAGGTGACATTTTATTAATAATTGCAGAAAATAATTAAACGAATGAAAAGTTCGAGTTGCATTTTATTTTATTTTATTTAATAATAACTAAAAAACTGTATCCTTTTGTGTTATTTTCAATTTATTGAAACAAATCCCAAGAACGAGTGATTTTACAACATAACCTACAAATAATAAAACAAAACCTCAGGTCCTACAAAATATGATTTTTTGTCGTAAGTACCAATGTTTAAATCTTCAAAATAAGATATATTTGAACTTTGTTCACGCCGGGCCCAACCTTGTATGGAACCATGTTCATATCCTTTAAGAGAAATGCATTGTTTACGCGCCGATGAGGACGATGATCATAAAAGACAGCGTTAATAAAAAAATAATATAATTAATGTAGCTCATCATAAATCTTCTGCTGAATGTAGCTCATCCAAATAGAGCAAAAATATGATCACAAATAAATCACTTGCATTCATCGGTTACCCCTCATCATCATCATTATTACAGCATTTTATAAGTCAACTGTCATTCGACGAATAGGCCTCCCCAAGGAATACCATAAAACACAGTCCTGAATCACTTGCATCCATCAACTTCTTGCATGTCTAGTTTTATCTGTATGCTTGATATGATATATCGTCACGCACTTGTACAAGTATGTGTTAATATTTCTGCATACATAATATATATTGATATATGTGCCTACTATAACATTTAAACCAACGCACGCTACTTTACCACAGTCGTTTCCTCTCGCATGTGTTTACGTACAGTTAAAACACTTAAATCACCAACGACAATAACAGAACTGTTAGTTAGGAAAAAAGGATAAAACGAAAGCGGATTCGCGTAATGGAACAAAGTTGAAGAAGCACTTTTGTTTAACATTTACTAATGGATAGAAAGACATCGAAAACGATGCAAAAAGCCTCGTTCATTTCTGGAAACTTTCTTCATTTTAAATTGCGTTAACATTATTATGAATGAAATAATTAATTGTTTCTTTAACAAAAAAAAAGAATTTAAATTTTATAAAATGAAGTGAAAGTAAATCCTTTCTGTTAACTAAATAAATAATAAAAACACCAATTATTAAATAATTAAATTCTGATAATGTTCTCTAAATCCGAGCCTAATTGTCTATGTTGTTTCTATGTTCTTTTTTTTTTCTTCTTTCTATGTTTTTTTTTTCAGATTTTTTATAGATCTTTTTTCGATAGAAAGCAGCATTTATTGAAGCATTTCTTAAAAAGTTGAAGTAAAAATTTAATTCTAATCTATATTTTAATAAAACGGTGATACAATTAGATTTTATTTTATATCAAACAAGAATATCTTTAAAATTCTGCCTGATTCCTCCCCATAGCTAAATTCTCAAATCGAAAATGTAAATTTTTAGCATCACGTTTTTTTTCTGAAAGTGTGTGTAGTTGGTCCTGGCCCTGGCCTCATTCGAATTATAGGCTATAAATGCTCATTGTTGAACATAGGCCTCCCCTACAGATTATTACACAATTCTGATGTATCATGCTTCATTGCCAGCTCATTGCTCCCTCGTGCCAGCTCTTTCCACTCTACCGCATCCAGCGCAAGGCGGCTTAAATCGTTCACGATCGACTTCTCTCTGATCGGCTAAATTCACTGGCGCTGCGAAGAGATGTTACATCCTTTTGTATCGCGTTTACCACGGAGTGCTCTGAGGAATACTTAGAATTAATTCCAGCCGCCAAATTTCACCAACGCTCATCGTGACAAAGCTTAAGTTCATCTGAATGCTTGGCGATCCTCTATTGTGCAATTTACCAGGAGTTTTCTTCCTCGCACGACTATTTTGTGGAAACGTTTACCACTGGCGATTTTTCCGAACCGATACAACTTAAGGACCTTCTAGAAACGAGCTTACTCCTTTTTAAATGGCCGGCTACGGATCTGCAATTCCCCTAGTGTTGCAGTTGCTCACGGGTGGCGATCGACACTTACCATCGGGTGAGCTGCATGCTCGTTTATCCCCCCTTTATTAAAAAAATATAGTCTTTATTTATTACGTTGTAGACCCATGCTGCAGCTATTTTACTGGTATAGTTGTAGCATGAATGGGTCGGCTCGACCAGGGAAGGACCACGCACTCACAGAATACCAGCGTAAAATAGCAGCTTAACGCTGCTGTGTTTCGTATGGTGAGTGTAGAGAAACGGAGACCCCTTTTTACTGGAAGCGATGCATTTCATCTTAGTCCTTACAGGGGAGCGACGCATCTGCATTTTGATTCGTAATCGAAGATAGATGTCCATGGGCCACAGCATCCATTTACCATCAGGTGGACTGTGTGCTCGTTTGTCACCCCTATCCTATGAAAAAGCCTCTACAAAAGATGTTCATGATTCCATAAGTTTTTTAATAGAGTATATATAATGATATATAATGAGATTTTTATAATTTTTGCACGAAAAACATCATTAATGATGCTAAACCAAAGCCCACGTGAGTGAATCCAAGAGAAACGCTAGTATGTGATTAAATTAAAATTTAAAATTCAAGCTTTTATATTCTGAATAATTTTACTACATACTTCTGAATTCATTCAGTTGCGGTAAAGTTTGTTCGTACCTAACTGCCTTTCAAGATTAATTCGCAAATACTTGGCAAATGGATATAATTTTGGCTGACTCGTGGTAGCAACTCGAGTAATCTTAAGCTCATCAAACAGCATCACTGGAATTGTTAACCACAATCCTAATTTACCACGTGCACGTCCGTGAAAGGAAATGTTTTTAAAGAACCTTCATCTTTTAGAAATTAAAAAGAAAGTATCCTGATGATACATGTGAAATACGTCAACAGGTAGTGTGTAGCGAAACGGATGTTTTTAATCACTTCGAAATCATCATAGTTACAAGATTGTTAAGTTATAAAGAACCTTGCATATAGATGAATAGGGACAGATATACGTACTTTATGTAGGTTGTTATTTTACTTCTTCTACTTTTGTGTAATTCTAGAGGTCTTTACTATTATATTTAGTCTTTACTCGTATGTATTTTGTCATAGCTTACATTTTTTTTGATGGGCAGGCAACTTTAAAAATTCAATTGTTTTTTGCTAAATAATTCTAGTCAAAAGTTACTTTATTTACCAGTATAGACAAAACTACTTTCAACCGATATTTTAAGTCAAAGCTTCTATGAAGCAATTTGTTGAAGCCAAAAATAATTTTGAATATATTCTATAAATACCTTTGAATATTTTCGCTATTCAACAGCAGTTTTGACCGGCTAAGAGTTTTATATATCCGCATTAAACCTCCAATTACGGAATATTATTGTGACGTGTCATTTAAAAATAAATATCGGATTTCAATTTCGCATAAAAATTTTCAGTTCGCAGCGTAACCTTACGAATAACAACTTCAAAGATTCAGACCGTTTTCATCAGTCAACTGCCCAAGGCGATATAATTAATTTTTAAATTTCCCGAAGCACCACTCTGTTGTAATATTTTGCAGACGGATATTTCAAGGGAATGTACATTTTTATAAGAATTTAGTTTTAATTCAAAGCATAATGAAAAAAAAAACTTGCATCAAATTATCTGCTTGAAATTCATGTGGAGCACTTAAACTGTGTTACACTAGTTGATAAATTAGTAACGAAATCAATTTACTTAGACCAAAACCACATGGTGTGTTACAAAAGTGTAGATTCTAGTTGTAAATAAATTATATATTAAAAATTTGATTAAAAAAATCCTGACATTGGTGGATTGAAGTGGCATAAAAATAGTAATAAAAATATTATTATTTTGGAATCCTTACACACATGGATCATAGATGAGCAAAATTTTATATTTAACATTATTAATGGTCAAACTAGTTACATAAACAGAAACGTCTGATATATTTAAAAAAAATATAATAATGTAATTTGTCGTGTCTTGACGGCGTTAAGGCAACACCGCGAAAAAATGCACCTACTTTCATCGAAAAGTATAGGAGTATGACACAACTAACGAAACTGGAATTTTGATATAGGTAAATGCATGTCTTTATCATGAATTTGCTTGTTCAAAAACACGTTTGTAAAATTTTGACTCAATCATAGTTATTTGCGAAAACACCTCTTAAAAATCACTATAGTTGAAATTACAACGAAATTACTTAATCTATATGCTTGGGAACCACGCAAATGCATTCATAACATCAATATTCGTAATGTACTTGCTCATTATTTTGATTACTAAAATCAATATTTTTTTTAATATTTTAAGATTCTAAGCGATTTCTAAGCGCTCTGAATCTTGGCGGGCGCTACGCGATTTTAGACCTTATGACGGCGTTTTGAAGTTTTATAGAAATTATGTTTCACTCGGGTCAGTCCGGCAATAGCCCTCTTCAACGGTTTTCGATGTGTCACCTTAAATATTCCGTCACCGTTATTTATCCCGTGGTATGTGTGCCATAGGAGACGACTACAAAAAATGTCTCATGGTCTCCGATGGATGGCAATATAATCATATTTTATTTGCCTTGTTTAAAAATATCTACTAACCCATATCATCCCGTGTGTGTTGTAAGTGGCGGCAGGGGTAAACTGGAACAGGGAATGGACAGCAGCATTTTCCTGATAACAACTCTAAATAATAAAAACTGCGGTTGCCAACCCGCTTGCCAAGCATGGCAACTATGGCAAAATCCCTCATATGAAGCAATATATGTGGGAGGTCTAAGTTCAGCATCGGACTTTTATAGACTGTAATAGTAAGTAAAAAAAGGAAATAACTGACCATTTAATATAAGAGGCATAATATGTCCAGCAGTTAACTCTATACCGCTTGATAGCACCATTTCTTTGCAAAATTTTAGGGTGTCAAATCTCACTAATATACAGAAAAAAACTATTGGTAAATCCAATTGGGCATACCTTAAGCGCATTAAAAAAATTACGTATAACATGATTATACGGAATTATTAAAGTAGTTTAAATACATTTCGACAGCACTATCGGCTTCAACACCCTCGAAAACCATGAAAATGACACTCATGACGAAAAAATTGATACCTATTGCAGCCGCCATCTTGGATTTACATTTCGACAGCACTATCGGCTTCAACACTCTTGAAAACCATGAAAATGACACCCGAGATGAAAAAATTGGTACCAACTTCAGCCGCCATCTTGGATTTACATTTCAACAGCACTATCGGATTCAACACCCTCAAAAACCATGAAAATGAAACCCAAGATGAAAAACTTGATATCTATTGCAGCCGCCGCCTTGGATTTACATTTCGACAGCACGATCGGCATCAGCACCCTCGAAAACCATGAAAATGATACCCATGATGAAAAAATTGGTACCTACTTCAGCCGCCATCTTGGATTTACATTTCGACAGCACTATCGGCTTCAACACCCTCGAAACCCATGAAAATGACACCCATGATGAAAAAATTGATACCTATTGCAGCCGCCATCTTGGATTTACATTTCGACAGCACTATCGGTTTCAACACCCTCGAAAACCATGAAAATGACACCCAAGATGAAAAAAATCATATATTTTGCAGCCGCCATCTTGGATTTACATTTCGACAGCACTATCGGCTTCAACACCCTCGAAAACCATGAAAATGACACCCATGATGAATAAATTGGTACCTAATTCAGCCGCCATCTTGGATTTACATTTCGACGGCACTATCACCTTCAACACCCTCGAAAACCATGAAAATGACACCTATGATTAAAATTTTATACCTATTGCAGCCTCCACCTTGGATTTACATTTAGACAGCACTATCGGATTCAACACCCTCGAAAACCATGAAAATGACACCCAAGATGAAAAACTTGATACCTATTGCAGCCGCCATCTTGGATTTACATTTCGATAGCACTATCGGCTTCAACACCCTCGAAAACCATGAAAATGATACCCATGATGAAAAAATTGGTACCTACTTCAGCCGCCATCTTGGATTTACATTTCGACAGCACTATCGGCTTCAACACCCTCGAAACCCATGAAAATGACACCCATGATGAAAAAATTGATACCTATTGCAGCCGCCATCTTGGATTTACATTTCGACAACCCTATCGGCATCAACTCTCTCGAAAACTATGAAAATGACACCCATGATGAAAAAATTGATACCTTTTGCAGCCGCCATCTTGGATTTACATTTCGACAGCACTATCGGTTTCAACACCCTCGAAAACCATGAAAATGACACCCAAGATGAAAAAATTCATATATTTTGCAGCCGCCATCTTGGATTTACATTTCGACAGCACTATCGGCTTCAACACCCTCGAAAACCATGAAAATGACACCCATGATGAATAAATTGGTACCTAATTCAGCCGCCATCTTGGATTTACATTTCGACGGCACTATCAGCTTCAACACCCTCGAAAACCATGAAAATGACACCTATGATGAAAAATTTTATACCTATTGCAACCTCCACCTTGGATTTACATTTCGACAGCACTATCGGCTTCAGCACCCTCGAAAACCATGAAAATAACACCCATGATGAAAAAATTGATACCTATTGCGGCCGCCATCTTGGATTTACATTTCGACAACCGGTTTATCGGTTATCGGTTTCGACACCCTCGAAAAGCATGAAAATGTCACCCATGACAAAAAAAATTTTGCTACTTACTTTTAGTACGTACTACTATTATTTATTCTGTGCTTTTAAATATTGTAATAAAAAAATCTCTTATTATTATTATAATCAAGTATTTAAGAAATTTGGTTATTCGAATATTGTGTATTTGTACAGCGATCTTTTTGAGCTGCTGAAAACAACCGAAACAATATCCACTCACGACTGCGACTGAAGCCGAACTAAACTTAATACAAAGGTACTCTGTGAACTAAACTACTCTGTAGCTGTATCCCCATTTACAGAATCAATTTATATACAAGGCAACCAAATCAACGAAAATTTCGCCATTTTGGAGCCGAAAAAAATTAATTATAGCTAAACAAAACAAAATTACACTGCCATTTACATTCAGTGGCTTCCCACATGATAGATGAAGAGATTAAAAAATAGATTGAGTTAAACAATTGATATTTTCAAAAGTTATAGTGTTTACAAGCCACAGGGACATGATAAATCCACACCATAAGCCACTAAAACCGTTTTTTTTATTTAAAAATAGCAATTAATCGATTTAAAAAAATTATTAATAAGTTCAACAATCATTTATCTTTCTAACAATGTGCTTTTTATATCATTTATATGTATAATATGATTGCTAGATACGATTTTATTCGATAAAATGTTGGAATTTTAATTTTTAGGCGATAGTAGAACATTACCTTGCGCTTTCGCTTAAGGTATGCAATACATTGTAGCCTTACATAACATACACATTTGATGTTAGTAAAGCATGTTCTTCGCCGCTATCCAACGAATATAGCAACTTTATCCAAGCCAGCGCTTGCCTTGAGGGGTTTAAATTAAATAGTTTCATAAATATGCTTGTTAAGATACTTCGTTCCAATTGAAAAACTTTCGCAACTAACTAGCCGCCCAACTCGTGTGGTTATCGCTTTGAAACAGTTTCATTTAAAACATTAAAGTTTTTTTTAACGGTAAGTTATACAATTTTAATTTAGTACGAGTAATAGTTTTAGGAAATTAGCAACAGGTAATTTATTTTAAGTCACTAAAATAGTTTTGACGAAGCATGTCGACCAGTTTATGAAGGAATTTGATTTTATTTGAGAATACAGTCTTCCTGACCCCAGTGGCGGATTTGTTCTATGGCTCCGCCATAAACCAGTTTTCGGCTGCGGTGGGTAGTGAGAGCGGCTTCTCGCAGTAGCGATACTTCTCCCCCCTCGCGATCCAACCACCTCCGCATCAACGGTGCGACCCCGCCAGAGTCGCGGAGGATGGGGGCGAGTGGCATATCACCATACCAACACTCCTCTTCCGTCTTCCCTCTTGAGCCAGCCAAGGCTACTATGCCACCACGACAAAAAGCCCATTTTGGGGATAGTGGGGAGGGGGGGAGGAGGTACCAATCCGAACCGAGAGTAAGCTCACCAACGCAATTCAGAGTGGTCACACCGTGCAGCACTTTACCTAAACAGTGTTGCATTTCTTAGATACAACTTTGGATATCCAAGTTACGGATAATAAGTACTCTCACCGAATTCAATTGTACCTCTGATTTTATCGCATAAGCGTCACATCGTTACAAAGCCCTAACACGCAGTTTAGACACATAGTGTAGATTTTAATGACTACTATACCTTTACCCTTGTCTCTGAGTAGTCGCAGTACCAAACGTTTCGCACCTTTAAGGTGATTTTCCGTCGCTCTGGGTCTATTAAATCTGACGAAAACTGGATGGTTACACAGCCATCTATCATCAGAGTCAAAAATTAGCTATGGAGTATTTCTGTCAAGAAATTTGCCGTAACACCGGGCTAGTTAGGAAGTTGGCGATATTTCACCCTAGTGCATCGAAAGTCTAGTAAAGCAAGTGTTAGAACATTACTAGATATTGCAACTACGCTTGCGCACACACTCAAGCACTAAAATCCTGCCCCGCGTAGATGAAATAGTCTTCTTTGACACTGACCGCAATAACCAAAATTTGGCTGGGAGGACATTATTATTATACGTGTAAGAAGTTTTCTTCCTCGCACAACTTCCTGTGGAATCAACTACCACCAGGTGTTTTTCCGAAACGATATGACCTTCTAGAAAAGAGCTTACTCTTTTTTAAAAGGCCGGCAACAACATTGCAGTTCGTAATTAGTACACTGCTGTTCGGTAGTTCATAGACCTCCCTCATGGAATGCCACAAAGCACGTTCATGAGCCACCGGCATCCATTCCCTGAGTCCTTATCCAATTAACATTTCATTTAGTAAGGGAGGGGGAGGGGCTGCGCTTCACTTTCCGATTACTCAAACGAACTTAACGAATAGTCCTCTTCGGGCTATTGCAGTTCACTGACACTTGCAGCCAAGTTCAAACAAAAGAGGATACAGATCTATTGTCATCAATGAAGACTATTGTACTATATAAAGATCAGTCATTATATGACGATAAAACTCCCATTACCTTAAAATGCGTGTAGTCTGGTAGATATTATGAAACTTTTCGGCAAGTAGCAAGACCTCATTGTGAAGAATCCGAGACCTATGCGAGGGTATATTATATTTGAGAGTTGTAGCAAAAACCTTATTGCCTCATTTGTCTGGCCATTGTCCTATTTTGTTTTCAAAACCTAAAATGGATTAAAATTAATTTAAGTACTACAAATAATTATGAAACTCTTTTTTTTTAAAAAGTATTGTTGAAGATTGTTATGCATTTAACTGAAAACATATTTATTTCACTTTTGATAAAATAAAATTATTTGCTACATTTTTACACGTTAAAAATTAAATCAATATGAAAGTGAGCCCAATATTTATAAAAGTAAATCAAGAAAATTCGACTGCATAAAATAAGTTTACGGAAAGAGAAAAAATGTATATAGGACATGTACATTTTTTCTTCCATAACTAAGACAAATGTCACGACATCAAATATGTTAAAATCCATATAAATGTTTAGGCTACAGAGCGTACCAAAGAAATAGACATACTTACATACATCTCATACTCTATAAACGTTACCTTCCTTTTGGAGCAGTTGGGTAGTAAAATTTGGGGTTAAAATTTTTTTTTTTTATTTTTTGTAGGATATGGGTGACAAACGAGCACACAGTCCACCTGATGGTAAGTGGTTGCTGTGGCCCATAGACATCTTCATCTATCCTCTATTACAATTCAAAATGTAGATGCGTTGTCACCCGTGAGGACTAAGATGGAATGCCTCATTTCCAGTAAAAAGGGCCTCCGGCCACCTGCACTCACCAAGCGAAACGCAGAGGTGAACCTCTACTTCACGCTGGTTTTCTGTGAGGTCGTGGTACCACCCCGGTTCGAGCCGGCCCATCCGTGCGACAGCAAAAGCTGCCGCGTGGCTCTACCACTGTTTAAGAAATAATTATAAAGCATAAATAAATCAATTTATTTACACTTTTTATGTGTAAATTGAATTCATTCTGCTTTCTAATATTGATATACATTTTTTGTGTGTTTTTTACCCGTAACTTTGCTCGAAGCACAGGGCAGGTTTCACAGGGCAGTGTTTTGTGTCTTTCATTGGGGAGGCCTATGTTCAGCAGAGCACTTCCAAGTGGCTGTAATGATGAAGATAAGCACAGGACCTTTTTTGTTTCCAGTTTAATTTTCAGTCAACAATCTTAGTCGCTTACAAGCCACTTTGGTTAGTACTCAAATCTTAAAACAGAATGCAGTTGAACTTGCGGTTAACCGAATTGCGGCTATCCGTAAACGCAACCGCACCGCAAACGCAACCGCAATCGCATAATTCGGTTATGAAACCGTTGATAATATGATGCGGCCAGGAACGGCCACGCGGAAGACGTAGCATCTGTTAACTACATTTACATTAAACAAAAAAAAATCAGGGAAAGAAGTATTACGTGCATCCTTATTTATGTGTATGCACACAACCTGACTCGTTGGCAAGTAGCTTCAAACTGTACACATTTAATATAGATTTTTGTGGCTTCTAAATGAACTATTTCACTTCCTATAAATCTATGTATCTCTTGTACACCCGCTCTCAAAATGTAACAGTGTGTCTTAGTGTGTCGTCGAAATATACGGTCAGCATTCGGTGTTCTTTGCGCTTTCATGTTTATGTATGTTATTACGTCTATTTGGTTTATCTCCATGACAAAGATATTCAAATACATAGTATTGTCTCGAATAAATAATTGGTAATTAGGGACTACTAAATTTCGCGTCTTAAATAATATATAACATATCTTTAGGTGGTAAAGCCAAGCTGCAGCTATATTGTGGTTGCAGCACGAATGGATCGGCTTGGTCGGGGTAGAACCATTCTCTCACAGAATACCAGCGTAAAATAACAGTTTAATGATTCTGTGTTTCATACAGTGAGTGTAGAGCACCGGAGACTCTTTTTATTTCTATTTATGAAAGAAACTGTTTTAATACTGTAGAAAAAATTAATGTTGCCCAAAAATATAACACGCATTAAATCTAAACTTGCTGTTCCAAATACAGACTCAATAAAAATAGTGTTTTGTTTTTGTAGATTCCCTGTAATATAACTGATTTACCATTGCATGAATTCAAAGTATTTGTAAAAAGCACTCTTATCAAGAAATTGATAAGAGTGCTTTATAAATGATTGATTTGAAGAAGATTATTTAAAAGATTACAATGGGTGGACATAATGACGTTCCTTAAACACTTTTATAAGGATAACTTAAACAGTTGGGGGAAAAATAGTCTACTTAAGGGTTTTTAGCCGCTTCTTTTCACAAGGTCTCCACGCAGTGGGTATGGATAGTTGTTGTAGGTATGGCAAAACGTCGCATGTTTGAAAGAACAGCATATTTAGTTTGGGTATAAATGTTCAGTAAAGTAATAGTCTTATAGTAGTAGTTTAATATTTTCATAAGAGTATTTTTCACGTTGAACGATAAAAATCTCAAATTGCATTGCTATGTAAGGTTGCACATTAACGTAGATAACCGCAAAGCTAAAAACAAAACGTCTAACACAAAATTTGGCACCAAATGTCGCATGCGTCCGAAAAACAAGCAAATCAACGTTTACTACACTTCGTCATTCTGCTGGCTCCCTTCCATTTCCATTAACGAATGTTTAGCCAAATTGTTTCCTGAACTTTACTCCATTAGACGAAACAGTTTCCTTTTTGCCTTGCCCCCCAGTGAACGCAAATTTCCCCCTAGTTAACGTTTTTTGTTTCCCTTGTTTGTGATCTAAGTGTTTTGTCCGTATGCAATTTAGGCAAAACTTTTAATTAATTAACTTTTCACCTTAAATGCTTTCTTGTGTTAAAATAATCTTATTATGTTCGGTGACGCATTCTATCTTAGTTCTCAGAAGTGACATTGCATCTGTAGCCTGCTTTCTTTGAAATTAACTGCAGGTATATCTAAGAACTACAATGGTCACATTTCATTAGGAGGACTTAAAGTTTGAGTGTCACTTCTTTTTTGTAAAAAAAAAAGTCTTAGACAGATCAATATTTATCCTATTGACTTAAAGTGCTAAGTTAATTTTCAATCGATATCAAAAAAGGAGGAGGTTCTCAATTAGACTGTATTTTCTATGTGTGCTACCTCATTTATGTGTGTTACCTCAGAACTTTGTTCTAGTAGAACTGGTAATTCTGATTCGTTTTTATTTGAAAGCTGGTGCTTTTGATGAATGTGTGTTTCTTATGAAAAATGTGGTCCCACATAAATTTGAGTATGATCAGTAGTTTTTGAGTTATTGTTAATAATGCGCATTTGGTTGACTTCGACTACATTGATGATGATGTATTAATATTGGAGTCGATTGTACAACATTTTTAAATTTACCGCTTAGACAAAAAATGTCCAATACCATTTATTTTAACCTATAAAATTTGTATGCTTTCCTACTGGAATCTTAAAAACTATTATTGTATTTAGATACCGATATTGTAGATCGATACCAAGCACATCTATTACTAAGCCAGGGAAGCAACTCTGCTAATTTATTTGTTCGCTCTTTTACCTTTATTAACACCCAACTTGCGGTTGAACTATTGATTCACGACGTATACTAAACAAGAAAACAATGAATATCGTTATATAAATGACTGTATCATTAACAGTTGTTTAATTTTCACTTTATAGTTCGACGGCTTCGTGGCTTAGCAATAAGTTGCAGCTTGCAGTGCTGAAATCCTCGAGTTCGAATCCCGCACAGAACAATTATTTGTATGGCCTACAAATAATTGTCCCAATTCTAGATGCTTGTCCTTGTGAAATTTATGTATGGAAACTAAACTAAACCACGATACAAGAGAAAATCTTAGTGTGCAGGTAACGTCTTTCATAAAAAAGGAAAAAAATATTTTGGGGATAATCCTCATAACAAGGAAAGCATTAATAAAGTTATATAGTTGACATATTTTAAAATATATAAAATTACTTTATAATATCTTGCGACATGTTTCTTTCCAGTTTGCATGAAAATCGGTATAAATTATACTAATGGATTTCTTGGAACGGCAATGTTCAGTAAGCTTTTAGTAATAAATTTATGGATTTGCATTACGTGAGTTATGTAGTTAATGCTTAATTTTTAATATAAGTTTGTTAAAAGGGACTAATCTGAACTTTAGTAAACACTATTTATAGAAAGTCAGATAGTTTTTCCCTGTAAGACTTTAGTATTAAAGGATAACGGGTCTTTTAATAAAGTATCTGAAAGGTTCTTGTCTCTATAAATGTTTCCTAAACTTATGGAATATTTACAAACGATGGCAGTAGAGAGTATGAATTTGGTCCCTTGGGAGACAGGCAAAGTCCTGGTGTGGTATTATTTCTTCATTACACTTTTACATCACAGTGAATTGAATAAATGGTGATTTCATATGTTTACGCAAACACTACAAATTTAAATAAAACTAGTTTTTGCGGATATTATCGCTTATATTAACTTATTATAGTTTCCCAAAGTTTTAGTACTTTACAGCACCCATGGTCACGGGAAGACTGAGGTTATCAATGTCCCAATATCATAGTTAATCTTTAGATTAAAATTTTATATTTAAATTTAAATAAGTTAACATACGCGATAAAATCCGTATAAGCTAATTTTATTTTAACTTACTAAATGTTGCAAATATTATTCTCTGAATATAGCGCCTACGTTTTTGCTGCTATTAAGTAGGACTATGTGACAACTTTGATGTTAGGTTCCTCTTCTTCTCTTACCTATATTAAATATTTTTTACGAAGATAAATAATTTAAAAAAGTTGGTGTATAACAATCAAAAATATTTAATTACCGTTATATTTTGTTTTATAGGATAAGAATAACAAACGAGCACACAGTCCACCATCAGGTGAACATGGATAAAGCAACCACTTACCATTAGGTAGTGGTTGCTGTGGCCCATACATTTAAATCTATCCTTGAGTATGAATCAAAACGCATAAGCATTATCCCGCGTGAGGACTAAGATGGAATGCCTCGTTTCCAGTAAAAGAGGTCTCCGGATCTCTACACTCACCATACAAAACACAGCAACATTGAGCTGCTATTTTACGCTGGTATTCTGGGAAAGCATGGTCTTTCCCCGGTCGAGCCGATCCATTCGTGCCATAACTATACTACTAATATAGCTGTAGCATGACTCTATCACGTATAAAACACATTTTAGCACTAAATTTTAATGTATTTCTTATATATGTTTTCATCACCATTCTCTGAATCTGCATAGCTGTATATAAATATTATTAAAATATAGTTTCCATGAGGAGGTGGAGGAAATTTATGAGGATATCTCTAGAGCCATGCATTGCTTCAAAACTCAATATACGGTGTTAATGGGAGACTTCAATGCAAAACTAGGCACAAGAGAGAACGGTGAGCTGAAAGTGGGTAAATTTGGAATAGGGCAACAGAACCCAAGGGGCCAGCAGCTGGCCGACTTCATGGAGAAAGAGGGACTCTTTATGATGAACTCTTTTTTCAAGAAGCGGCCCCCACAGGAAGTGGACCTGGTCGAGCCCCGACGGTTCGACAAAAAATGAGATCGACTTCATTATGACGACCAGACGACAACTGTTCAGCGATGTCTTAGTGATCGCGAGGGTGAAAACCGGCAGCGATCACCGAATGGTTAGAGGCACACTGAACCTAAATGTTAAGTTGAAGAGGTCTCGTCTGATGAAGTCAACGCTCCGTCCCCCTCGTGCTCTAATCCAAAGTCCCGAAACCTTTCAGCTCGAGTTACGAAACCGTTTTCAGTGTCTAGAAGACTGCAATGAAGTGGACGATATGAATGACAAGCTCGTGGAAACTGTCCATGCGGTCGGAGCTAAGTTCTGCAAGACCCGCCGCAGAAGAACACAAAAACTCTCCGATCACACTCTTAATCTTATGGCTGTTAGACGGGAGATGAGGCTACATTCTTTAACAGATTTGAAAGCATACAGGCAACTGAACAGACAGATCTCAAAATGCATGCGGAGGGACTTACGCAACTTCAATACAGCTCGTATTGAAGAAGCGATCGAGCGGAACCAAGGCTCCAAAGTCTTTGCCAGAGACCTGTCTGCCAGAAAGAAACAACTGTCAAAGCTGAAGACCGAATGTGGCAGCATCGTTTCCGGGGCACCTGAGATTTTGAGTAAGATTGAGGGGTTCTATGGGCAGCTGTACACGTCGTCGTTGGAGAAGCACACGCAAGTGTGAGTAACGATCCAAGAGCGAGTCTTATCCGACACTATTCCGAAGATATCCCGGACGTCAGTCTGAGCGAGATTAGAATGGCTCTCCAGCACCTTAAAAACATCAAGGCCCCAGGCGAGGATGGAACTACAGCGGAGCTTCTGAAAGCGGGTGGAAGACCGGTACTTGAAGTCCTTCACAAGCTCTTTAATTCTGTCCTCCATGGTGGCATTACACCGGAGGCGTGGAACAGAAGTGCGGTGGTCTTGTTCTTCAAGAAAGGTGACAACGCTCTCTTGAAGAACTAAAGACCGATTTACCTTCTGAGCCGCGTCTACATGCTGTTTTCAAGAGTCATTACGAATCGTCTCGCGCGCAGACTTGACGACTTCCAGCCTCCCGAACAAGCCAGTTTCCGAACGGGCTTTAGCACCATAGACCACGTACATACCCTACGGCAAATTGTACAGAAGTCCAAAGAGTACAATTTGCCACTATGTCTGGCGTATGTGGACTATGAGAAAGCCTTTGATTCCGTCGAAATTTGGGCGGTGCTGCAGTCCCTTCAGCGGTGCCAAGTTGACTGTCGGTATATCGAAGTGCTGAAGTGTTTGTACAGTAGGGCTACGATGGCTATCTGAGTACAAAACCAGAGTACGAAACCCATCCAATTGCAGAGACGTGTAAGACAGGTTGATGTTATATCCCCGAAACTCTTCACCGCTGCATTGGAAGACGTTTTTAAGCTTCTGGACTGAAAAGGATGCGGTATTAACATCAATGGCGAGTACATCACTCACCTTCGATTTGCCGACGATATAGTCCTTATGGCAGAATCGCTGGAGGACCTAAGCACTATGCTCAATGACCTCACTAGTGTCTCCCAACGGATAGGTCTTAAGATGAACATGGACAAAACAAAGATCATGCTTAATGTCCATGTCACACCTATGCCCGTAGTTGTTGGGAGCACTAAGCTCGAAGTTGTTGACGAGTATGTTTACCTGGGACAAATAGTCGGACTAGGTAAGTCCAACTTCGACCGAGAGGTCAATCGACGGATTTAACTCGGCTGGGCAGCGTTCGGGAAGCAACGACACATCTTCTCGTCAGACATACCTCAAAACCTTAAAACGAAATTGTACAACCAGTGCGTGTTGCCAGTGATGACTTACGGAACTGAGACGTGGTCCTTCACTGCTGGCCGTATGAGGAAGCTCAAGGTCGCTCAGCGAGCTATGGAGAGGTCTATGCTCAGAGTTTCTCTGCGTGATAAACTTAGGAATAAGGATATCCGCAGTAGAACCAGAGTAACCGACATAGCCCAACGGATTAGTAAGCTGAAGTGGCAGTGGGCCGGCCATATAGCTCGAAGAACCGACAACCGATGGGGAAGAAAGGTTCTCGAGTGGCAGCCTCGTACCGGTAGGCGAAGTGTAGGGCGTCCCCCCACGAGATGGAGTGACGACCTGGTAAGACATGCAGGAAATCGATGGATGCAGGTGGCTCAGGACCGTGCTTTGTGGCATTCTTTGGGGGAGGCCTATGTTCAGCAGTGGACTTGTGAAGGGCTGTAATGATGATGATGATGATGATAGTTTCCATTAGGTACTTCACTTAGCCCAATTCCATCACCAACCCAGCTCCGATAAACTCCTGTAAGTTTAACTGATTTTTGCGTACACTTCAGAAAACGTCATATCCAATAATTGAAACTACATCATTGCCAGTTTATTTTGAAAACACCAAATATTACCGCACACATCATTATCATCGTCATTACAGCCCATCACAAGTCCGCTGCTGAACATAAGCCACACAGCACGATCCTGAGCCACCTTCATATTGACTTCCCGCATATATTACCAGGTCGTCACACCATCTAGTAAAGTGACACCCTACACTTCGCCTACCAGTTTGAGGCTGCCACTCGATAATATTTTTCCCCATTGGCTGTCGGTTTTTCAAGCTACATCGCCGGTCCACTGCCACTTCAGCTTACTAATCCGTTGGGCTATGTCGGTTACTCTGGTTCTTCTGCGGATATCCTCATTTCTAAGTTTATCACATAGAGAAACCCCGAGCATAGCCCTCTCCATAGCTCGCCGAGTGACCTTGAGCTTCCTCATACGGCCAGCAGTGAAGGACCACGTCTCAGATCCGTAAGTCATCACTGGCTGTTGCCTTGCCAGTGATGACTTACGGATCTGAGACGTGCACTGGTTGTACAGTTTCGTTTTTAGGTTTTGAGGTATATCTAACGAGAAGACATGTCGTAGTTTCCCGAACGCTGACCAGCCGAGTTAAATCCATCGATTGACCTCTAGGTCGAAGTTGGACTTACCTAGTCGGACTATTTGTCTCAGGTAGACATACTCGTCAACAACTTCGAGCTTAGTGCTCCCAACAACTACCGGCATAGGTGTGACATGGACGTTACGCATGACCTTTGTTTTGTCCATGTTCATCTTATGAGCTATCCGTTGGGAGACACTATTGAGGTAATTGAGCATAGGGCTTAGATTCTCCAGTTATTCTATCATGAGAACTATATCGTCGAAAAATCGAAGGTAGGTGATGTACTCGCTTTTTATGTTAATACTGTATACTTTCCAGCCCAGTTGCTTACAATACCTTCCATTGCAGCGGTGGAGGGATTCATCACCCTGTATTACACCTCTCTTCAGTTTGATGGGTTTCGTACTCTGGTTCGGTACTAGGATAGATATCGTAGTCTTACTGTACAAACACTTCAGCACCTTGATATACCGACAGTCATCTTGGCACGACTAAAGAGACTGCAGCACCGCCCATGTTCCGACGAAGCTATATTGAAGTTGCGAAAGTCCCGCCTCATGCAAATGGAAATATGTCTGTTGAGTTGCCTGTTTGCTGTCAAATGCAAAAGCAGCTTCATTTTCAGTGTAAGAGCAATGAGATTAAGGGTGTTATCGGAGAGTATTTATGTTCTTCTGCTGCGGGTCTTGCAATACTTAGCTCTGACGGCATGGACAATTACCATGAGTTTGTCTTTCAAAATCGTCCACTGCAATGCAATCTTCTAGGCACTGGAAACGGTTTTGTAGCTCGAGCTAAAAGGTTTCGGGTCTTTGAATTACAACACGAGGGGGTGGAGTGTTGACTTCATTAGACGCGACCTCTACAACTTAAGGTTTAGGTACAGTGTGCCTCTCACCTAACGGTGATCGCTGCTGGCTTTCACCCTCCTAAGCACTGAGACATCACTGAAACATCACTGAATAGTTGTCGTCTGGTGGTCATAATGAAGTTAATCTCATTTTTGTCGAACCGTCGGGGCTCGACCAGGTGCACTTCCTGTGGAGCCGCTTCTGAAGGAAAGAGTTCATCGTAAAGAGCCCCTCTTTCTTCACGAAATCGGCCAACTGCTGGCGTCTTGGGTTCCTTTGATCTATTTTAAATTTCCCTACCTTTAGCTCACCGTTCTCTCTTGTACCTAGTTTTGCGTTGAAGTCTGCCATTAACACCGTATAGTGGGTTTTGAAGGAATGCATGACTCTTTATATATCCTCACACATTTCCTCCACCTCCTCATCGGAATGTGCTTAGGTTGGTGCGTAAACCTGTATAACATTCAACGAATATCATTTGGTGATTCTGAGTATAAGATACGCAACCCTCGTCGACCCACTCGATCTTTACAACGTTTTTAACTAGAGACTTGTGAACGACAAATCCGACACCTTCTTGGTACAGACGGTCGCCCTCCCGATTATAGAACAAGTTGCCGGTTTCGAGGAGTACCGTGTCCTCCCCCTCTCTCCGGACTCCAGATAATCTTATAATATTCCAACGCAACTTGTCTATCTCTTCTTCCAGCTCCAGGATCTTTTCGTCAGTTCTCAGGGTGCGTGCGTTATAAGTCGCCATGTCGAGTCGCCTAAGGTGGCAATTAGACCTCCATTAAAGATTCTCAGCATCCCCTGCAGCGCCATTACCATGGCCGCCATTGTAGCCAGGAATAGCGGGGCCTCTGGGGAGTGGGGGCCATATCTTCGTAACTTTATTCATGGGAGGTATAATGCTTGGAAAGCAAGTTGGCAACCGCAGTTTTTTATTGTTATTTTAATTTCGCACACATTAAAAATAAATAATACACAGCAAATAAACAAAGGTTACTTCATTTATCCATTTATCACATGAAACACAATTTTTGCCATTGTACATTTAGCTAGTTTTTTGCGCTAAATTGAAGCTTTTAAAAAGTTACTTCGCAAACATCCGCACTATGAAATAAAATGATGGGTCTTTCCTAGTATGAAGAGTACCTCCCGCCCTCCCTTAATTGCGTGCACTATCCCTGTCACCACTTATCCCAGCACCACTACTCCCAACACCACTACACTTGGAACGACACACCAATGACGACAATACGACATGTGTTTCGCCTCTACACGAGGCATCCTCGGAAGATGTAGACTCTGCGGTGGCTGACCGTTTAAGTGACACTAGTAAACAAAAAAACAACTACTACACTAGAACCAGAGTAACCGACATAGCCCAACAGACTAGTAAGCTGAAGTGGCAGTGGGCCGGCCATATAGCTCGAAGAACCGACAACCGATGGGGAAGAAAGGTTCTTGAGTGGCAGCCTCGTACCGTACCGTACCGCACATAGGTGAAGTGTAGGGCAACCCCCCACGAGATGGAGTGACGACCTGGTAAGACATGCAGGAAGTCGATGGATGCAGGTGGCTCAGGACCGTGCTTTGTGGCATTCCTTGGGGGAGGCCTATGTTCAGCAGTGGACTTATGAAAGGCTGTAATGGTGATGACGATGATTGCTAATATAATAATATGGATATAGGTAAGTGGAAAAGGTACTACAGTTTAATGTTATAATGGATATTTAGTCTAATAAAGTTTGTACAAAAGGAGTGTAAAACTAATTTAACAAAGATTTAAGATTTACAGTACGAGGGATGCTATTAGGAAGAAAAATCGTATAATGAAACGGAGAGGTTAAGGCAGTTAAAAAATTTATGATTGATCGTACCCTCGTCTAATCCACACTCACAAATTGAGCTATCTTTAATCTTAAGTTTTGCCAAAAACACAGATGAAAATTACAGATGAACAAGTGTGTCCCAATCTAATTCTACATATGATAGATGTGCTATGTTTGGAACCATTTCTAAATTTAAAAAACATGGTTTGTAGGGGATGTCAGGTTGGAGTTCTGCATAATATTTACCGATAGACTTCTGAGTTTTTTTTCCAAAGAGAGTTCCAATCTGACATCTGATGGATTTTCGCAAGAGAAATAAGGTCATGAGTATATGTTATATGATGCATCAGGGTACCAGAAGTAGATTCTTGCCTTTCATAACGAATCGACAATTTCGTTGTCACGTATGTTTGGCTTGACTATGAATTGGCAGCCAAGCAAGTTTCAGTTTAAGACCTTGACAAAAACACCTATGCAGTGCATCTTTTATTTCAAAAATAATTGGTAATTTCGATTTTCGATTTACTTCGAAAACGGGTTAGATGAAATGCTTTATAATGAACTATATGAGTCATTCAAAACAATACATTTGTTAATTTTATGCGCTTCTATAAATAAAATTGCTTCTAAAATAGCAACCGCTTCACCAGTGAAAATGATAAAAAAATGTAATAAGGTGAAAATAGATGACGCTGTTTTCACTAATTAAAACGTATACATATTGTCAGCGGAGTTTTATATTTTTATGCAAAGGTTAACAAGGTTAAAAAAGTTTATATTTAAATATGATATTTATTTGAAAAAAACATCCGTCATCCAGCCTATTAACTTACATATTCATATAGTAAACTAACATATAAGGAAGGAAAACTACTTAACCTTCTTTTTTAAGTTACGTAATGGGATAAACAGTAGCCTATAATTTGTCTCGGATTACTAACTACCTACATATAAAATTTAATGAAAATCGGTCCAGTAGTTTTTGCGTGAATCGGTAGTACACAGACAGACAGATAGACAGAAAAAAAATCTAAAAAACACTAATTTGGCTTCAGTATCCTTAATTTAGTCCTCTGGACTTGTTGTTTCAAGAGTATATTAGAATTACAGACACGACTTTTCTACAGATTTATTATATGTATAGATTTATTTTATACTTATCTCTTTGCATTGTACGCACAATCAAGAAGACGTCCTTGGTCCATTACATATTTCTTATTCTTTAATAGACTTATAAATCTATCTATAGTAGAGGCATTTCTAAAATAAGTTCAAAGCATCATCAGACCAGGCTCTATTTTGTGCACCAGGTCAATACCCTAGCTCAAAATATCACTGGTGTGGTCAGTGATATGGTCTCTGTAGTCGCTAGAGCCTCATACGTTTCCTACATAGTTGAGGGAAAATATCGTTTATTCCGTTTAACACCCCAGTTATATATTACGGTAAGTTATTTCACTCCATCTCGTCTTATGGGCACTTTCTTGTTGTAGTTTTACTATCCCAGGACAACTATATGTTGCTAGTACTAAAAATGTCCAAAATAGACCAGTGTCTATATAATTATATATAAAATTATAAAGAATTATAAAGAAGAAAATCAAGACTATTATTATTATTATTATGACGTTGTATAGTACGTTCATGAATATATACGTACGAATACAGTAAATTGACACTGACACATACGATTATACTATACGTAATATCGAGTGAACTAGTGTGCCATACAGCATGCCAAGTCGTGATTTTTACTCCACAACTCACTTGTTCTTTTATATTACCGGTTCATCCGCAGACTCAATCAGCCCAACTGCAACTTTACTTACACTGAAAGTTATGAAAACGAAAATGAAAGTGAAAATTATTAATTTACTGGAAACATGGATACATACATAGATGTTAACAATATTGATATGACCCTCACGTTTAAATTAGTATCCTATTCCAGGGAAGTATAAAAAATTAAAAAGATTTTTTATTTATTTCAAGACAAGAAAATTATTTTGCAAAATACATTTAAGAACACATGTGACTGTATTATTATTTTTATAACAAGCTTTAAAAATATTTGACCTTGAAATAATAAAACACATTAAAGTATTGAATAAAACTACTGTTACGGATTTTATCGCGTTTAATTTACTTATTTTTATAAATTCCGACGTTTCAGGTGCTTTCCATCACCCATGGTCACGGGGGACTAAGGTGATTGACGTCACGATGTGAGAGTGTCAAACGTCGGGAATTATTAAAAATAAGTAAATTAAACGCGATAAAATCCGTTAAAGTAGTTTTATTCAATATGTAGTGTTCGCGTATAAGTAATCAACATATAGTATATAAAAATATATATTTTTTAACTTTTTTATTTAAATTAAAACAACATCGGTGTCATTATTCATCGAAAACAAACAAAATTATGTAATTAAAAGTAGGGTACGTAAAATAAGTTTATGTCGACCACTTGACAGTGAACAAATGACTGTTTAAAGAATAAAATATTTTAATTCAAATTGTTTTTATTGTTTGCTTTATTCGCGATTGTATAAGATTAACTATCTTATAAATTGATGATGAACTACTTTATAAGCAAGAGTAAAGTAACTTAATTAGAAACTAAGGAACAATAATAATTGTTAGTGCTAATAATTTATTGTTTTGCTCTTTATTTATCTAACAATCGATGAAAATTATCTAAATTTAAAATTTAAATTTAAAAACTAAAACTAGTAATTTAATTATCATGCAGTCCTACTACCAGCGGTATCGTGCCAAGAACGCTGGCTGCGTTTCCCCGCTGAATGGCTATACTTAGCCTTTGAGCGAGGAAAAGAAACCAGCCCTCTTGTCATCATCAGCAACGACCAGCCGAGGATGGAGTTCCTTTAGGAACTTCATCGCACGTGGAGCCCAAGGATCGATAATCTCTACAGCAAATGGCACAAATTTTACACATGATGTACTGCTTAATCCTGAATTAACTTTCCAGGAAAAACTCGTTTGACTACTAGGTTATTACTACACTTATGTTTTTCAATGTTAGCACTTTTTTTCTACTATGTTGGTATATGATCATCTTAATGATTATGAATGCAGCAAATTTCAAACTTTATTTTTTGCAGCGATAATTTTGGTCGATTCTTTTAAATTTTAGAGTTTAATTGATAATTTTCAAACATTTATATCTAAAAAAATGTTAAGTAAGTTTAAAAATAAAATAATGTATTAGTATTTTAGTATTGATTCTATCAGTTGTACTCTTTTGATCATTTTTACGTAGACACTCAATGAGCCTTTATTCACTGAAGCATTACTTCCAATGCGCGTACGTACACGGGCGGACGTACTACGTAAGTACATAGAACATTTTTTTTTACATAAAACTGAAACAAGCTGCTGCAGTTTATGAAGCCATTTTTTAAAAAAATACATTTGTTCTCAAAATCCTCGCTTTGCTACAACTGCTTTTACTATTGTAAGTACATTTGCAAGGCTATAACGAGAAATAAATCTAAATCACGGAGACGTTTTGGTTAGACCGGCAATTGTTGCGTAGACTACAAGCAAGCACATAAATAATACAATGCAATAACAACCCAGTCGGCCTAACTGCGGCGTTTCCACTGTTATTACTTTCCCCACCTTAGTCTGGGAGATACCCCACTGCGGTCCACATACCGACCATGAACCCCGCCCGCACCTAATGCGACATTCTTACGTGACAACGATTTATCCAGCGTGTATTGTCCCAGCTTAATTTATAGCTGAGCTTGAAACCGCGGGGACAAAATTATTTCCTCATATTCATACAAAAAAAGCGGATAGCTGAAATAAAGTGAAAGAAATGGTGGAAACGGTCAGACACAAATCATTTTGTGTTCCTATTCTCTTTTATGTCTCTTTCTATTCTCGAGGCCTTTTTTACACCTTTTAAATAAGTGTTTTCAAGTTAAATTCTTTTATTAAATAGCAGTAGTGTAGTCTCGAATTTAAACTATGGTTTAGGAATATTTTTTAATGGGGTTTTGATAGTTTAACCTGAGACTATCGATAAATCTCATTTTGTAAATACTCTGATGCTTTATGCCATTAAATAAAAATAAAAAAAAATTAAAATATTGCCAGATCAACAGTTTAGGAGTTCATCGCGGACAAACAATGTGACACGTAATTTTTATATATAAATATTAAATAAGATTTTTTAGTGCGATTGCCAAGTCAATTTATTTATTTAAAACTTTAAAAAATTAATATTGATATGGTCACTTTAAAATGTTGTTAAGTTAGCTTGTTTTTTATAGGATAAGGGTGACAAACGAGCACACAGTCCACCTGATGGTAAGTGGTTGCTGCGGCCCATAGACATCTACATCTATCCTCTATCACAAATCAAAAATGCAGATGTGTTGTCACCCGTGAGGACTATGATGGAATGTCTTATTCCCAGTAAGAAGGGCCTCCGGCCACCTGCACTCACCAAGTGAAACGCAGAGGTAAATCTCTACTTCACGCTGGTATTCTGTGAGGTCGTGGTACCACCCCGGTACGAGCTGGCCCATCTGTGCGACAGCAAAAGCTGCCGCGTGGCTCTACCACTGTTAGCTAATTACGTAATAACTTAAGACAGAAGGACCCTTAAGTAGCGACTGAATAAATTAACCGACTTGGTTATTTTATCTTGTATACATCTGGATCTCAAACTTTTACGGTAGAAGAAACTGAGTTGCGAGACTTGGTTTTTTTATATGTTATGTTTAAATGGCATCTCATTTCTTTTTGTAGATATTTACATATACGTACCTATCTACACCTATTACTCCATTATAATATACATATATAGATCAACTGATTCATTCAATGCAAATTTAACTTTGTAATCCTATATATTTATATTGGACTACAAAGTTATTTATGCAGTTAATATATCTCGAAAACTGGACCGAAATTACAAAATATTTTAGTTTTTTCTTAATAAATATACTAAACAATAACTGTATTCCAAATTTGAAGCTTCCTATAGAAGAATAATCTAGAAGTGCCTTAGAGTTTTGATGATCGTGTCAGTGAGTGATTGACAAAATTAAGAAAATTTGACTAGTTATAAATCTAAAAATACTGATTGAATAAAACTATTTTTTACGGATTTTATCGCGTTTAATTTACTATTTTAATTCTCGACGTTTCGGGTGCTTTACAGCAACCCATGGTCACGGGGGGTACTGAGATGTTTAACGTCCCGATGTCACAGTTAGCCCGGGCTACCTTCTTACTTACTTACTTATCGTCACGCACAATCCCTGACCGGGGTAGCCAGAGAGAACAGATCGCCAAGGTCACGATCCTTACATACCTCTTTCGCTTCTTTCAGATTCATCACATCTTCTTCATACATGCACGTCTAGGTATCCGAGTACTCTTGACCCTCCCCTCTTCGAGCAATTTGCTCACATGGTCTTCGAAAGTTAGTCTCGGTCTACCTCGACACCCTTTTAATATTAACTTTCGCGTTATATATTTTCCTTCACCATTCGGTCTTCACTCATTCGCTCAACGTGCCCAAACCATCGAAGCACGCCCTTATTCAATTTTTGTGATAAGGTCATCTTACAAACCTGCCATATTGCGAATCTCTTCGTTTCGCTTTCGGTCAGCCATGGTGACGCCCGCACATTTTACGAAGAGATCGCATCTCCACTGCATTCAACTTGCTTTTATGCTTCTTCTGGCATACCCAGGTTTTCGCTGCCATATAACAAAGTCGGTACCAACACTGCGTTATGTATTGCAAGGCGTGCACTCTTCACTACGCCTTGCCTTTTGACTAACGCAGTCAGGGCACCATTGACTTTGTTCCCGGCAGCGACACGCCTGTCCACATCTAAATCACATCTTCCATCCCGGCTAAAATGCACTCCCCAAGTATACCGTATACCGGCTACCTTCAGTTTTTAATATTAATTTTTGGTTCGATTTACGCAGAATGAACTTACAGTATCTTGAGGTCTAGCAGTGGTATGCTTAAGTTTGGATTTAGTTTTGTTAATTATAGGATCCCAAGCAGATGGCAGCACCCATCCATCTTCTCTATCGAAATTAGGAGGATGTTTTTTAATTTAATAGCCTCGCGTATCATCCTTAGTAGGAATCGGTGTTCTTTTGCGAGGATTTGTGGTCTATTAAATCTGATGTAATGGCGGGGGCAATCTTGAACATGTTCACAAACTGCAGGTTTCCCAGAGCGTCGGTGCTTCACATCAGCTATATGCTCTTTCACACGGGTTTTAATGGATCTTTTTGTTTGTCCTGTTTAAGAAAGACCACATTCGCAATCAAGCTTGTACACTCCTGCATCTTGTAGAGGGATATTACACTTGACGGATGGTAAAAACTGACTAATCTTCTTTGGCGGCTTGAAGTATGTTTTAATAGAAGCTCGCTTCAAAATGTAGCCAACCTTGTCTGTGACTTCTCTGACATAGGGTAGTACAGCAGGCACACGCTCGACTGTGGTCGGCTTCACTCGGTCACTGTGACGTAGGCGCGGGACCCGAAGCTTGTTGTCTTGCAATACTTGCTCTACGTGCTGAAGCTCGGCGGCCAGATGTTTTCTGTCACAGATCCCTCGTGCTCTCTGAAACATAGATTATCCCACGGTAGCTAACTGTGATGGATGATGGTGCGATTCACCATTTAAATATCGGTTGGTATGGGTCTTTTTCGAAACATCGGGTATTAAAATAGTAAATTAAACGCGATAAAATCCGTAAAAAATAGTTTTATTCAATGTGTAGTGTTCGCGTAAATATAAGAAATCATTCTGAAAATACTGGTTGTGGTGGCGCTGTCGTCGCGCCACAAGCGAAACACATCGAAGCCTAAATCGCACTAACAAAGTTCCGAAATTAAAGCAGCATATATAGAACAGCTCCGAACTACCAATCGGAGCGTTGGCCGCTCTCCGGGCAGAACACCTTCCCCGGCGGGAGATCTCCTCCTTTCCTTCCACCGGCTACATTGGTGACCCCGACGTGATATGAATGCCCAACCAATGACCTTCGGAAACTACAACTTCAAATCTTCATCATCTTATAGTACCCCATTCATTCGCTCGCGAGCAGATATTGTCTGCAGTCTTCACATTTTGCAAGCCATCTGGTTTTACAAAGGTTCATCGCAACACTGGAATAATAATGCTTCCTGTTCCTTCAAGCTACTCTCTGCGCTACAGTGTTCGGCACGGCTCTAAGCCTTACATCTCGCCTCTGCTTCACGCCACTCTCGCAGATTACTTGCCTTCTTCTCGACTCACCGCAGACTTACAAGGAAATTCCCTGGCACTTGCAAATTCGTCGACATCTAGACTGCATTATCGACCTCCGGTCTAAGCAGGGTGGTGATGTGGCGGCGCTGTCGTCCCGCCACAAGCGAAACACATCGAAGACTAAATCGCACTAATAAAGTTCCGAAGTTAAAGCAGCATATATAGAATAGCTCCGAACTACCAATCGGAGCGTTGGCCGCTCCCCGGGCAGAACACCTTGCCCGGCGGGAGATCTCCCCTTTTCCTTCCACCGGCAATACTGGTTCAAATTTAGTGAAATTTGAAATATACCGATTTTATACAATGCCTACATGGTTACTGAAAATTCAGGCTTCTAGTTTTATCCACAACGAAGTTATAGGGGTTCGAAAATGGCCTGAACTGCTTCGAGAAAAGGATGGTACGGCCGTGCCGCTTTTTTGCTCAACTTGGCGGGGGCACTGCCGTGCCACCAGATTTTAATTACTTAAATTTATTGAATGATCCTATTGAATGCCAACATGTACTGAGTAGTCATAATTGGTTGCCATTATACATTTGTCTATTTACGGATATATAAGTATTTTGGCATCAGTGAATAAAAGCAACTTAGGTGCCAGCTACGTACGAATACGTATACGTATTATTACATAGATTTAGCACTCTTGAAACTTATGAACAATCGTCTTCGTAAAAAAAAATCAATCCATTGACGCCGGCAATATATTACCCTGAGAAATCTTAGCATAGTATAAAACTTTACAAATTAAGTAATTTCTCGGGTTTAATAATAAAAAAATCATGTCTGCAGTGGCAAAAGTAAAACCCCACTACTGAATAGTACAGAGGTTGTGTTTGATCTTCTTGATGGGTACCTTGGGTACTTTACGCAGATAATTTTTACAATTCTGTTGATCTGACAACACTTTCTCTCTGATTGACTTCGCAGTCTGTGACGGCATAGTTGTTTGAATTTTCAGTCATGTGAAAAATGCACGCAACACGACTGAAAAAAAAAAACAAAAGGCATTTTCGGCCAGGTCACCAACTACAACACTGACACATGACTTTTCACTCATGTGACGACATACCTGTATGCAAGTGGAGAGTCAAGCGAGATGTTTTGGTTATTTCGAACAAACACAAGATAAGATAAGAAATGTCAGAATTTAATTTAAGCTCCTAGTTATAATTTTGACATATCTGGAGTCAACCGAGGTGACTAAATGATTTATTATTTTTGGCCTAGAAAAATATTAAGATTGCATAAAAAGTTAGCTCTGCACATTTTTGATGTATACGTACAAAATGCGTGCAGGCTTCTTAGTAAAAAAGATCGACATAGGCTGCTTTCGTTTTCTTCGAAAAAACAATTATGTAACTATTTAGTAAGTAATAAGCATTTTTTTTTATTTATTCAATATTTACAACATTTTAGCCTTCACATGACACGTTCTTCCACTCCCAATCGGAATGTACGCGATTGAACGAAGGAAAGCTTGCACGCGCAATCGTGAGTGATTGTTTTTTTTTTATGTGCGTTGACTCTTTCACGCGTTAATACTTCTGTATTTTTATTCAGAAATGAAATTAAAAAAAAATTGTTACATAGATGTGATTGCACTTAAATAAATATTTTTTTTATTAAATATTTGTAAGTATTACTGACAAATTTGTTACAACTATCAAAATAGTATTTGCAATTAAAATACGTCCTCAATAGTTGCATGCATTGTCAATATACTGTCAAAAGCATGTTCGGATATTGCTTCCTTTCCCTCCACAGTATCAATCTTTTATTAAAACATTCTACCCATTACCCGATAGAGAATATGACCATGTGTCTTGATTTCAATCTAAAAATATTTCTCAATTGTAAGATTTCTTTAATGCTCTCGTTAAATATCTTAGTAACTTTTTCTTACATTTTGATAAAGATTTATTTTAAAGTATCAATTACCATTTATTTAAATACAACAAGAATTTTATATGTAAGAATTTTTAGTAGACAACATATTACATAATACAGTATTCCTTAGCATTAACTGTAGGCAGCTCGTAACCACGATCGGTTCGTTTGTTTGTACAGTCTGCTTGTTTAACGGATAAGATAGAGATAAAGCAGTATTTATTGCGTATTCCATTCTTGTATTTGCTTTTATCATAAAACAACATTTGCTATTTGTTGAAGTAGCTGGAGGAAAGTTACTATCAAACAGAGTTACTATGACATAGAAGTCGCTGTGCTTAGCAAAAAGATTTTTATTGGCTTAGTATATTCTAAGATTATAACATAATATGCATATACATAGTTTTGTGGTGCGACGACAGCGCCGCCGTTTTATCTTCAGTTTTACTGCAAATAACCCATCTTACTTTTATGCATATACATATATTCATAATGGTAATTTCACAAAAATGGAATAGAATATTTTTTAATCAACTAAATATCCTAAACCTAATACGAGTATTTATTTTATTTGAAAGTCATGTTTTATTTTTACCTTAAACCTTTCTCAGTGCTAAAGTACTTTTGCACACATACAAGCACACATGTAACACGTGCGCTATGGATTGCCGTTAGCAATCAAATTAATGCCAACCGAGCAATTTTAATGTTTTACCTGATTTCGATAAGAGCTACGACATCTTACGGTTCACCTGCCTTATGGCACCACTTTAATTGAGTTGTAAAATGAAATAGCACTTCAAATTTATTGTTGTCTGAAATTTATAATCCTTTAGTCTTAAAAGACAAATAAAATATTTGAAGGGTCATATTAAACCTGATTTAAATTTCTCATTTATATAAGCTTTTAATTTTTTCACGTTTCCAAGGGGTAGGAGTCCTCTTCTTACTCACTAGATAGAATGTCTGGAAGCAGCAGTTTCGGTTCAAGGAGTAATAATAATAATAATGTCCTGCAGTTCGAATTTCACTGTGGCCAGTCCCAATGGAGATTAGCCAACAATTTTAACAGTGGTAGAGCCACGCGGCAGCTTTTGCTGTCGCACGGATGGGCCGGCTCGTACCGGGGTGGTACCACGACCTCACAGAATACCTGTGTGAAGTAGAGGTTTACCTCTGCGTTTCGCTTGGTGAGTGCAGGTGGCCGGAGGCCCTTTTTACTGGAAATGAGGCATTCCATGATAGATGTCTATGGGCCGCAGCAACCACTTACCATTAGGTGGACTGTGTGCTCATTTGTCACCCATATCCTATAAAAAAAAACTGCGCAGGTTAAGATTATAGTGCCCAAGTGTATGCGCAATCACACGTGCACTCTCTATTCCCTTACTCTCATAGTCCGAAGGGACGGTAATTCGACATGATCGGAATTAAATAAGACGCAGGACCCACGGCTTAACGTGCTTTCCGAGGTACGGAGGTGAAACACCGCCAACTTCCTAAACTCCGAGAATTTCTGGTAAGAAAAGCCCAATAACAGATTTTGGCCCGATCCGGGATTCCAACCCGGGTTCTCTTGATCAGCAATCGCGTTTACGACCACTAGAGCGCGAAGACAGTAACCAGTATAATAATAGGCAGTGAAACATATCACATTAGTTTTAAGAAGTTTGGCCTCCTTGCTTATACTTGGTTGCAGGTGTTTACGTTACAGAAAGACTTGCAAGTTGGTAACGTTCTACAAATGCTGTATAAAAAGGGTTTTTATAATTATACTAAAGATACATGACTCCCGGGAATGTAATGATCGCTACCATACTGTTTTTAATTGTACTACATGGTAAATTATTGTAAATTAATTAACAAAGGAGACTAGTTTTTGGCTTGGCTTCGTGAAAAACATTGACCTGGGAAGAAAGTTCAATGTCTTTTATTTACTAGTAAAACTGTTCTATTCTGTTCTCTCCTGACCTATCCTATCCAATCTTGTCCCATTCTAACCGGTCCTATCCTGTCCTCTCCTCTCCTAGTCTCTCCTATCCTGTCCTATCCTGTCCTGTCGTGTCCTATCCTGTCCTGTTCTCTCCTGTCCTGTCCTGTCCTGTTCTATTCTATTCAATGGGCTGCAGTAACCACTTACCATCTGTTGGAGTGTTAAATTGTTCGTCATTAAACGTATCTTACTAAAACAATATAATAACTTATCGGTTCTAAATTCGTCATTTTGCTTAAGTTTAATGATGGAGACAGAGAATCCTTCTTGTTATGACAGAAACCTATATCCGTCAGCTTATTTTCTACGCTTAATAAAAAAAAAAAAAAACATGGCATGACTATAGTTCTGTTAAAAAATTGATTTTTTTGACACCTGACCACAGTTCATGACGCATTTTCATCTCTAGCATTTTCTAAAGTTTTATGGTATAGTTTTTATTGCAATTTTAATCGAAAATATTCAGTAAAAACTATTGTGTAGATATACAATAGTTTTTACTGAATATTTTCGATTTCGAATCTTTTCTCGGAGGTTAACAGTAATTACTAATGTACTGTATACCTAACGGTTTACCTAAGGGTTTACCTAACTAGGTATACAGAATGAAGGCTATTTTAAAGCAAAATAATAAAAAAATACTAATCATAATTTATGTAAGTGGTGTGTAATTTGCATGGATATTTGTATAATTATTTCATATTTGAGACATTTTTACACAAATTCCTACTTGCAAACTCTATCTAATTTGATTAAAAACTTCAAAATTATGATGCATTAAGTCAGGCAGTCAGAACAACATTAAAAGGTTTCGTGTACGATGAAAGCGTATACCTAAAAATTATTATGAATCGAATCTCTCTTTCTCCAAAAAATAAACAAACTAATTTAATTTTACTGAAATGCACAAAGTTTAACTATTAATATTTAGATTATCAATTGTAATTTTTTTGTGATTGTAATTATTTGAATGTTCGCGTTTTGATTTTAAAAATTGTCTTTTCATAGTTTCTTATCATTTTGTTTTGCTTGTAATTGTTATTAGGTGCGGGAGTTTTGAATTATTTAATTTATAACAATCATCTAATAACAGGTACCAACTACATAAATAATACAATAGGTTTTTTTTTTTCAGTTACCTATTGCCGATTTTTATATTATGGCTGGCATTGTTACAGAAGCCAAAGATTATATGATTGGGTTTCCCTTAATATTCTTCTTATAAGGGAACGCAAATAATTTAGCCATGTGAGCAGGTTTATTAAATAAGAGAAGTTGTAGGCAACATCTGCTCAATAACAGAACTTTATTAAAATATTCATAATACAATAATAGGACGTATGAAATAAATTAATTTAAAGAAGTAAATCAGAAACAGATATATAAAATGTAAAGGTTGTGTTGACTGAAGATGTCTGATAAGAAAGTTGCTTTATAGTTTAAGCAATCTTTTGATTTAATATTAAAGTAAAAATATTTTAGAATAATATCATTTTCGGCCTCACAGGGGCTACTATTTAAGAATATAATTCTCTTTCTACACGGAATTTCACCATGTTTGCCTGGGCTTAGTTGCCAGTTTGTAATTGCTTGGTCAACGAAAAGAAACTCACATTTCCGGCCCTAGGAGACCGTTCGGAGTGGGTTTTTCGAGCTCTCTCTGGATTCGCTTGATGAATGCAATTCTTGATGGAATTGTGGAGTGTAAGTCCATCATAAGTCATATTTTTTCAGGCGCGCATGTGTAGATATTTTCCCATAAAAACCAGGACATTTCAAGAGAGCAACTAATGACATCGTTGAGAAGGCGTTATGGTGAGCGTAAACTCGAGATTCTTGCGTGTGTTATGCTGCTGTCCGTTATTGTGAGGCTTTAATTTAGTGTTTTTTCGATGGAATTTACACCATAAGATGGTTTTCGGAGCGTGGTTCATTAATCAGTTTCTATTTACATACTTAATATTTGAGATAAAACTGTAAAGAAGTTACATAATCACTTAACTTTAACTCTTTCGCTGTCCCGTGCACTACATATAGGTAATTGCTATTGTCTTACTATTGTGTCTGCAAACCGGACAGTGAGTGTTAATATTAATGAATAGTTTCCATAATATTTTCTTAAACGACTTATATTGTGTACTGAAATGAACTAACATTATTAAAAATTTATTATATGACTAGCTGACCAGGCAAACGTTGTTCTGCCCTTTCCTGGGATGACCCTTTCTCCATTAAAAAAAATCCTTAAATTGCTAATATAAAATGTTATGGGTCGCTTATCGGGATAAAATCTATCCTATCTCTCAAGTGGGACCAAACTGATCACAGTGTGCAAAATTTCATTGAAAGCAGTTCAGTTGTTTAGGAGTCCATCGCGGACAAACAATGTGACACGTAATTTTTATATATAAAGATTAAAATGCGCGATGTATATAGGTATATAACCTACATAGTATTTCGTTGATATGTAAAGTACATCAAAAATGTGAAACAAAATTGTTAAAAAAAAACAAAGTTTTCAGTAGTAGGCACTTATTCCAATCAATTACAACGCAAACATTAAATCAAATTATAAAAACAGACATACCAAATATAATAAATGTTTTGTTCTTGTTCACAGGATCAGTGGCAGCTTCCCTATTACTGACTTTGATGTGCTCGACGATTACATTCTTGGAAATAATGAGGTATGATTTAATTTATTTTATTAAATGATAATGATTTGAAATATAATCTAATAATTCACTCGCAGTAGCCTTTCACAAAGCACACGACAGTTCATCGAGCCGCGACTTCCGCAAGGTTCTGTCTATTGCTGTATACAGAAAATATTACAGAATTTTATATATTTGATAAACTTATGATTTTTCACATCCTTCTGTGGATAGATCAAAATTTAAGAGCAACAGAACAATGGCCATTCATTTTAAATGCTTTGACTAGTAAAATCTTACAAAACGTAACTAAATGAATCATGTGTCGTTTCGTTTATGAATATAACTAAGTAGTATGTCATTTAGTATTTTTAAAGTAGGAAGATTAAATAAATTAAGCAATATGTTTTTGGGGTTATGCGGTATATTAATTATCTGTAGCATTGAGATTTTTTGAGGATTGACACTAAAAATGGTGGAGAGTGCGCGTCAGATTAAACTGCTAGCAGCTCAACACTCTTAGTGTAAGATCAGTTATCCCAGATTTGTTGCTTAATTAAAAATTATGAAATAATATTATATTATACTCCCAATCATTTCCATTATATCTTAACTTTACCTCATCATTGAGACTTCATTTGCATTTAAATCTAAATCGAATGTAATTTTTTTCTTTACTTATCAAATACATAATGTCAATTTCTATACAAATTTGTAATCGATCGAATTGACACTCTTATTATAATGCCAGTTATCTCACATGCTATATTATAATTGAACTGTGTGCTGGTAGTACAATTATTAATTACATTTGCATTTTGGTGATAGTCTCATGTCGATAACAATTTTTGTCTCTTCCTTGTCCAAAATGAACATTGTTATTTACATTGTAGATTTATTTCTTTGGATTTTAAAGATAAAAAGCACGCATTTATATCAATGTTCTGGCGAAGTAATATCTTACTTCTATTGTGTAAATAACAGAAATAGAATGAAAACATTTAATTTACTTTCAACCGTGACGACGTATAATTTTACCTACTTTATCAACATTGCAGACAGATCGTGCGATGATGGCTGGCCTCGGGCGACTAAGCTGTCCTCCTTCATCCTCACATCATTTGTAAATAACAGATATTTTAAAATAATAGACACGTTGTTCTAACCTAACTTATTGTACTGTAGGGGATCGTGGCGTCATTGTCTTTGTGTATGTAAGTGTTTGTTTGAGTCTTTTAATAAAATAAGATTTACAAAACTACCATTATAATTATACTTTTAAAAACTAATTCTGAACAATTAAAATAAATAATAATATGATATGCTCAAACATTTAAATACTTTATCATAACATTATAATGTTTTGTGGAAAAAGGCTCCCTGGGTGTGTTACGGAATCTTAACTACATCCGGGCCATCCGCGAGATTTTCTGCAGTTGATATCGAATCTAAAATGGCGATTCAATACTGGTGGTATTGAATCGCCATTTTAGATTTTAATATAAAATATTACGTTTATATAATTTTGACCACCACGTTTGACCACCACGTTAATATAAATATTGACATGGCGCATGTCTTACTTCTTCATGTAATGGCACACGACTCACATTCAGGCAACAAACGAATATTTGACTTTCACGTCGGGATGTCAAATGTCTTTATGTTTAATTCCTTTAGCCTCTCTTAATTAAATCTGTGTAATCTATGCTTTTAATATTTACTGTAATAATTTTATTACATTATACTTAGTTAAAAGACTCATTCTACACGTACATTTAGTAATGAAAGCCACTTTAGATGTGTTGTTTCGTTCATGAAAACTGTACTGAATAACTAAAACAATGAACTAGTGTTAATATAATACTTTATTTATAATGATGTTAACCATTTTTGTAAGCTAGTAAATTTTTGTACAACTCCAGTTTTCAAATCTGCAGATTATCGATGTAATTTGATGTTTAATATCAAAATTCATATTATAATATTGTAATCAGAATCGTGTTTATTTGTCTGTAAAACCTGTATCATGTCTAAAGCATAAAATATGTGTTTTCGTTAGTGGCCAGTATCTAAAACAGAATCATTGAAATTAAAAACTGGAGATGCATATAACCTAATAGATTATTGAATAAAAAAAAGAATATAAATATAGGTATTTCTAATGTAAATGTGAAATGAAACAAATCTGTGACAAATCACTTCTTGTAACACCTACTTTATGGATGTACATGGATGTAGATGTAATCAAATCTGTATTGCCGGTTCTTACATCAGATTAGGCATATATTCTAGTTTCTTATAATTTTAATTTCAGTTATTTTTTGTCTATATTGTTTTCGTATAGGTGAGGGTACGGGAGTTTTGGCGGGAACTTGACCAGCGTCGGTTTGCTGCTGCTGTATTATAGTTTAAATAATGGTTTAAAGTGGACTTTGATATGTAAAAGTGGTGCGATTTTGTGTATTAAGTGTCTGCGCATGTGAACTATTATTGGAAACTGTGAAACAAGTGCTCTGATGGTGATGTAATTCTCAAAATAAGGTGTCTGTCTGCTTAGGCGCCTTGAGATACCATCGCCAACCGTCAGCTGTCTGCTAGCTCAAGTTGCCGTCAAAATCTCCGAAGGGCTGCACAATGTGATGCATCAACATATTGTGAAGCCATATACTATGAAGGTTAATTATTATAATATATTGTAACTTCAGGCTCAGAAGGGCTAGATCCCAGAGCCGTAAAGCCAGTTATTAAGAAGAAGAGGAAGAAGGTGAGGGTACGATGGGACTGTCATCGTAACCCTGTGAATGGAAATCCCTAAATAACTGAGGTTTAACAAAATCTTTAATTTAACGATAAACATCAGTTTAGTGTAATGGAGATCTAAAATTTAAGCTTTCAATATTACCCTTACTACTTAAATAGTTTTACTGACCCAAACTCAACAATTTGTAAAATCGAGGTATTTACTTTCCAGTTCGTTCCTACAGTTTGTTAATTATTAACATTTCCATGAATTTATATTTAACTGTATATATTAAAATATTAAGAAAATATAAGAAAATAATGTAAAAAATTCCATGTTTTATCACTGTGTGCGATGTGTAGACAATTTATTAGTAGACAAAACTTAGCCAAAGAATTTAATAATAAGTTATATCTAATAACTTGTATATTTACTGTTCGTATTATAATTAATTCTTATTAAATGGCAGCAACAGATCTTGTTTCCTATAAAAATTATAAACTATAAAAATATTTGTATTTTTTTTTGAATAATCGATTTGAAGATTTGCATACATATTTTTTCTTACACTTAAATATAACAATTATGTCTGAAAATTTAATTAAAAGTAGCATTCATTGCAATAGGATGTAAGTTGAATATTCCGTAATATACATATAAATGAAAAGTGCTCATGCGTACCTGTGGAGTAGAATGTTAATCGGCTGTCGTAACTAAAATAAAAATTGTTAGACATAATATTGTTTTTTTTTTAAATAATATCACTAATAAAACCGAAGTAACAAATAATTAAAAAATCATTTAAAACACACAGTAACAGAGAAGGTTCCGTTAAAAGCCCTTCTTACATTTAAAGATCAAAAGAATTGAGTTATTCTATTAATTTTGAATTGGTAGGAAGAGAAGTTGAATCACTTACTAAAAGAAACTTCTTATTTTATGTAAAGGGATTGAAAATTTGAGACTTATTTGATTATCAATTCTTTATAAATAAACGCACCACATGCTTGTGCCATAACTAGAAGCCTTTTTAGTGTCCAAGCCTGTGCAATTTTTATTTTGCATAACGCAATATTGACAGACGTATATAGAGATCGCCTAAAAGGAAGCGGCCATTGTAGCTTTTCTATTTTTTTACAATAGGAATGTGTTATTATCTCGGAGGGCTAAGATAAAATGTTTCTTCACCCACAGTTTGCTTTTGATAATTTCAAACTCATCTTAAAAAAAAGCGTTACTCTGCAATATCGTGCCGTTACTCTTTAAGATGGTTCACATACTAGCTGACACATTTTGAAGTCTTAATACCTATTTGGAAAAACATTAGTCGTAAAGCTGTGAAAAGATAACTAGAAAAAAAAAACATTTTGTTTTCTTTACAACGGTTTTTTCAAAAATTTTGTAACGCACACATTTTAATGCTAATTTTACATTTTATTTTTAATATTTTACTTTTTATTATATTGTACATGCATAAGTATTTTTGAATTTAACATAATTATAACCAAGATCAAAGAAATATAAATACTAAGCGACGTATGCATTTGCGTTTATTTTAAGCATCATGTAATAAAAGATTATGCATACGTGGTATTATACTGCATTTAGGTAAACAATTATATATAATTATATTACGTAGTATTTTTAGTTCAGTAACTAATATTGTAACTAGTAGATTAAATACAAGGTGTGATACCTAAAGATAACAGTTAGTGACAAAATGATCCTTCGACATGTGATCACTAAAAAGCTTTGTTGACGAGAGTGAATATATAAATATATACGTTTATTAATTCTGATAAAAGAAAGCTAAATAATATTTAGTCTGCCCTAGCAATCAACTTTCCATTTGATGATAAATTCTTTTTTTAACATAAGAATTTATATAAATACTAATGAAAATAGTTTAGCGTTGATATCGTTTCGTGAATACGGGAATATGTTCTCGAGGTATTATACAATACGAAAAAGTTCATTATTGTATTAACGTAGAAGTAACAAACGCACACATCCTTTTAAAAACAGTATCCACTAAATGTAGAAATTCATAAAAATTGGGACTTCCAAAATCGGACCTAATACAGTTACTGTTAAATATGAAATTAAAATCAAAAGAAAATTTAATGTCAGAAAAAATAATATCGAAAAACTTCTTGTAATATACACACACTTCAGATAAATACTAGTAGTAAGATATACTTTTACTGTCGTCAGCAGTCTTTAGGGATATTTTCATTAAAATATTGTAATTTAATGTTATGTATGTACTATGTATGTATGGACAAAAGGTAGACAATATTTATATAAGGGATCTACATGGAATACATAAAGTAAAAGACACGGATAATTATAAGGGTTATGTCTGTGTTTCAATCTCGAATCATCACTAAATTCATCTGAGGTCAAAATTATAAAGATCTTAATTTATTTAATAAACCGTGCAGATTATTGTTTGTAAAATGTGATATTTTAACTTGCAACTTATATTTAATATTATAATATATGTGAAATGAAAAATGTGTTGCATTAAAAGCTACTAGATCATTATTAATTTTTTTCTGTTTACGTTTATATATATTTTATACGATGATGTTTACTAGTGCTCTATATTTATTTGCTCAATGAATTCTTGTAAAGAACTCTGTTAAATTGAATAAACTATTAAAATTATAAAAAATATTTTCTTTCAATTTCCTGATAATTACTTATTGGATATTTATCTTTTTTTTTTGTCGTCATGACAGTCTATGGACATAAGATTATCCTGGATTAGCTAAATGACTTCGGGGTTCAAACATGTAGCGATAAGCGTCGCACCTCAACACTAAACTGCTGCACCACAGTGTCATTAAACATTTCTTTGAAATCCTACTCAATTATGAGGATTATGATGTGTCGATACGTGGCGCGAGTTGGTATTTTCAAAAACGCTATCTGTTTCATACCGCATGCCATAGAGGGAGTTGAAAGTCTTGAGGCAATTGCCTATGTTTAATTTTTGAAATATTATTTCGGGCGATAACGTTTCACCCCCCTAAATCTTTAGAAAATGTGACAATTTTGGTCTCATTAGATTCAATACACCTTAATCTATCGTTTTCATTAAGTAGTTCAGTTTAGTTTAACTAAAAACAATGAAAATGTTAGAGGAAGTTTTTAAGTGAAAAACATAGATATTTGGATGTTAATTACTCATATCATACGCAATATTTCTTTAAAATAATAACGTACGGACTTAGTTGTTAGGGTTCCGTAGATACACAACAAGGAACCCTTATCGTTTCGCCATGTCCGTCCGTCCGTCAGCAGTTTTACTCAGAGACCCTAGGTGCTATAAATCTGTAATTTGGCATAGTTATAGATATTAATCACGCCTAGAAAACTGTGAAATAAAATTAAAAAAAAATATTTTAGGTACCATACAAGTAAATGGAGGATAATTTTTTTACCCGTCTATTTCATCATGTGGGGTATCGTTGGATAGTTCTTTCAAAAACAACAACAGCACAGTTCAGGAACAACATCTTTTCGATTCAGGGGTCCGTTTGCGAAATATTTAGCTTTAAAGTGGTATTTTTCATTACAGTAATGTACCCCGCCCCCTGTTCTACCAACTTACTGCTTTACACAATAGTAGTATATATAATGAAGTTAAAAGTAAAACAATGACTCACTCACTCACTTGAATTAGTAAATATATCGATACAACCTCACACAAAATGACCTAAAACTAGCTGCATTATAACTTTTATATGTTATCTGTAAAAAATAAAATGTCTATGAAAAAAAACTACTTATATGCATTACTACTTTAGCTTTCCTTTTTCATTTGCGAGATAGGCAGGAAGGATCTTTCTTACTTACTGACTAGCTTCTCTTATTTTTTAATTGGTAGTTATTTTAGATCTCATTTAAAGTATCTTTTCAATCATATAGTCTCATAGTAGTAGTAGTAGTAATTTCATTCGTCACATTCTTGGTTTACGCGGGCGACCTCAGGATAATTTAAGGCAGTGGTGGTTTTCGTGAAGGTTCGTTACGGTCATAATATATGTATATCTAAGTGTTACACTGCCGGGAATATAAAGATACATAGTCAACTATGATCGTCTTTGTAACTTGGCATGTAAATGGTTTGATGTAAATTATATTATTTTCAAAATGTAAATGTTTTTTTCATCTTTTTTGAATACCGCTTTCTATAAGTCTGATTTGAAAATAAATCCTTCAGTTGCATACATACATACATACATATAATCACGCTTCTTTCCCGTAGGGGTAGGCAGAGACCACTTCTTTCCACTTGCTACGATCCTTACATACTTGTTTCGCTTCGTCCAGTTTCATTATTCTCTTCATACATGCTCTACGGTTTACGGTGCTCTTGACTTGGCCTCTTACGATTTTTCTATTTGGGCCCATTTTTAATGGTTATAGCGGTCAAACCGCGAACTTACTTATAATGCTCATTATCAAGAAAGCTTATGTATTGTGACAATCAACTACGGAACTCCACCTCTACATTGTGCGTGGCCCGACACGCACTTATCCAGTTTTAGTCGTTATAGCGGTCAAACCGCTAGCTCACTTATTATGTTCATTATCAAGAAAGCTCACGTATTGTGACGGACAACTACGGAACCCTGCCTCTACATTGTGCGAGGCCCGACACGCACTTGGTTAGTTTTTTTTTCAGTATATTTAGAACGTTTCCAAAATTTATGAAAATTATACTATGCTTAGTATGAAAATACAGTTTTACAATTCTCTTAATAATTTGAATAAAATAATATTTAATTACAAGTAACGTTATATAAAGTATATATTAAATTCATTTACAATTTTCTACAAAGCGATGCATCCAACCGCTTACAATAGGATTGGGAGACCAATGGTATTGTGTATGTATTTTTAAGTTTGGCCTCCTAACAGTAACAATACACAAAGTAATACTAGACTTCTTTAAGTTGTATTTAAATATTATACATTTTAGGAGATTAAACTTTTATCATAAATATAACGACAAAGTTCCAAGACATAAACTCTTATGAAACAGCGGATTTCCTCTTGCTTCTGGAATCCCATAGGCACTTAAAACTTGAAGACAACAAGATTATCACACGTAATTAAAGTAACACTCATTCAGATAGCGGGCTGTACAAAATCTTCGCCATTCACCCGCCGGCTTACGAATATTAACGGCGTGGAATTACAGGTATTACGCCGGAATTACGGAGTATTATAGCGACGGATATCCGAATGACAAGCAGTACGTTGACAGATACGCAAGGGACGCGTAAAGTCACATACAATAATATCTTCGTAGACGAATTTAATTATTGAGAGAATTTGAAACGAGTCATTTTGATAATCGAAATTTTAAGTCTCTGTGTAGATTATGTCATTAAATGTTAGCCATAATCTACGTTTGTGTGTGGATTATAATATTTTTTATTCAGCTTATTCTTCTTATTAAAAACGTTACCCCACTAGGATTTCTCCTGTACCGTGGGGTACCTGTACAAACAAAAATTGCATAAGGCCAACATCCAGACCAGGAACAATTATTTGTCGGCCATACAAGTACTTGTTACGTGCGGGATTCGAACCGGTGCCCCCAGCGCTGCAACTCATTGCTAACCAGTGCGCCACGGAGCCGTCAATATGTCAAATTATTAACCTTTTACCTTTTTTTACAATTTTCGTAGTTTATAAATCTAAGGCGACGAACGAGAGCAAATAAATAATATATTATGTAATATGTAACATATGATGACAGTAAGTAAAAAGAGTCAGGTTTGCCACCATAAACACAAACATCTATAAGTGATTAAGAATCAAAATACGTGTATAAAGAATATGTCTTAACGAAGAACATGTTAATAAGACCTAACCGATATTGAAAAAAATATTACCGCTGGGTTACTTGCTGTTTCTTCTCAGGACAAGATTTTTCCGAACCAGTGGTAAAAGAAAAAAAAAATCAATAAAAATTACTAGTAATTTACATATATTTAATAAAATTATTCTATTCTATTGTATTATATGCGAAGTAGAGCCATGCTGCAGCAATATTAATTGTATAGTTGTAGCACGAATGGGTCGACTCGACCGACGAGGGACCCCGCTCTCACAGAATACCTGAGTAATATGCAGCTTAGTACTGCTGTGTTTCTTATGGTGAGTATAGAGAACCGGAGACCCTTTTTACCGGAAAAAAGGCATTTACAAATTAGGATATATGTAGATGTCTATGGGCCACAGCAACCACTTACCATCAGGTGGACTGTGTCCTTATTTGCCACCCTTATCCTATAAAAAATAATATTATTCTATTCACAATGATACTGTTGTGGTCATTGAACATAGCTTATTTATTAATTTATTCTTTATTGTATACCCTAAAGTGAAGAATATCATATTTCCATGGATGTGAAATGGTCATATCATTCACTTATCATCATGTGGATTGTGCACTCGTTTGTCACACTTATTGTATAAAAATATGGTGCTATCAAACTTTACATAGACTTGAATACTATTTTTCGTAACATGAAACTTGAAAGCGCAGAGATAAGAAGGTAATACATTGGACGATTAGCGGGAATATATAATATGTATGTTTGAAACAAAACACTGTTTGTAAAGCAATACGCTCTGTTATTCGCAGCGTAACGGTACAGGGGTTAAGCGTCGTCGTAAATTTCACAGTACGCGAGCAACCTGATTTAGGCTTTAGTTTAGTTTTACTAGATAGTGGCGGTGTAAGAATATTTGCTACCTCATGTCGTCCTATGGGTGTCGTAAGAGGCGACAGGGGGAAACAAACCAGTAGATAGGCAGCAGCGTTATTATACTAACAACTAAAACCAAAAATTTAAAAATGCAGTTTAGAACTCGCCTGCCAAACTTGGCAACTACAGTAAATATTCCACCTATGTATGAGTTAACTTATGGGGGAGGTCTATGTTCAGCAGTGGACTTTCGACTGGCTTTAACTATAACGGTAAGTAACATGGTTTTATGTTTTGATTTACTAGATACTTGGCGGTGATGTATAACATCGTGAGAAACCCTATATATGTCTGAGGAATAAAACTATATTACATGGATATGATGTAAAACCTGCCAATAGATAATGGAACGCTGGGGCTGACTAATATTGCTCCGTAAACCTCTCAGGGGGCTTGTACCCAACAGTGGGATATCAAATTTAACCAGTGATTATAATTATGTTCGACGATACGACTGGAGATGTTCATAGCCATGTACCTTACAAAAATTTTGCTGGCTTAAGCGATATACGTGTAATACCTACCTAATGACCCTACAATTATAAAGTCAGATGGCAATTAAAGTAAAGTAAAGTAAAGTTGCAGCCTATTTACGTCCCACTGCTGGGCACAGGCCTCCTCTCATTTCTGAGAGGGTTTTAGGGCAAGAAAATGTCTGCCACGCTGCCCCAAGGCGTTTTGGCGAACTTGACATGTCTTTGATATGTTTTTCTTTATTTCTCAGACATGCAGGTTTCCTCACGATGTTTTCCTTCACCGCCGAGCACGTGGTAAATCAGCACTTAAATTGCAATTAATAGTTTCGTTGGTACCGGCGGAGATCGAACCCGGGTTGCTAGCGCACTGGGAAGCTTACAGCGAGCGCTAACCATCTGAGCTACCACGGCTCAGATGGTTAGCGCTCAGATGGCAATTAACCCGACTTTAATTTATTTTTCAATTTGAACATTGTTCTTCTTATTTTATTATCATTACTATCTATAAGCAATCATTACTATTATAACTATGTCCAACGGCATCTTTAAAACTACGACTGAATATTAATCTAGAATGTACCAATTAGTTATGCTGTATTATGATTGCAAGGCGAGGGGTCGAATCGTTCTAGGAAGTATTAAGTTTTAACCGAATTAAAGCGAAAAACAGCAAAATAACGTAGTACAAAGTAAAGAAAACTGGAGAACCTTTTTAATAGACGAGAATATTCTATATTCAAGTTTAAGTTTGTATATAATTAATACATTTATTTACATAAAAATGAAATACATACATTATTAAAAACTTTAATAAAAAAAACTACAGTAATTGAAGCGTTTATCTATTTAGATATGTTCCCATATTTTTAGGGAACGGTTTTAATTAATTTAAATGTGTTAATAAATTTGTTGAGATGGTAATATATTATATAATATTAGGTTAGGTATTTCAATGTGTCATTAAATAGATTAGGTAAGGATATTTATAGTTGTACTTAATGGTTGGTCCCATTTCAATTTGAAGATAAATTCCATACCTAAGTATGGAAAAATAAATGATGGAAACGACTTTCCATTTATTTCTTTGAACTTGCGATATTATTCCTTTTAAAAAGAGTAAAAAAGTTGTTTTTATTAAAATGTAAAAGCCGACTTCAAAGAGCTAAAACTAATAAAATAATTTTACATAATAGATTCCGACTCCAATATAGAAGCTATTTATGTGGAAATAATTTTATTCTTTTCAGTTTTTTTATGTCGGTTTTCACTTTTTAATAAAAGTATAATTTTTAACTACTTTTACTTTAATTTCAAATTATATTCTTTCAAATAAATTGAAATAATAGAGTGCGACGAAAACAATGTTACCCCCGTAGGTACCCGCATCAAGATAATCTGCTGTATTCTTTGAAGTGTCTTAGTTACGATTGAATATCCTTTCACATTCAAGTTAAAAGATGTTTTTGGAATTGTAAAGTAGCATGCGACATCTTTATCTCTAATTAAACTATTTATTTATTCTATATTTAACACTTATATGAGTATTCGGTGGTGTTGCTTACCTTACTGCATAAATTAGTATTATTTCTTCTGTATACTGTTGCATAGACAACAAAAAAGATTGTAACAACTATAAATTTTAGTATGTTTTAAATATGTATATTATGCAACCATGAACGTGAGTAAGTTTTATAATAAGGTGCAGAGAAAAACTTGCGTGATTTATATATATGATAAACGTGAAAATGTATGAGTCTTTGATTCAAATTGACATACTTGTTAGCTGTGATTTATATCTCTATCTTGAAGTGAAAATTATGTATCAATATATACATTGCAATAAAATGCAAGGCAATAAAATGAAAACAAACACGTCACATTATTTATCACTGAAGACTATTCAGTATACATTTCAATGATAATTTCTATATTTAAGTAATTCATATCGCTCTTTGTTAATATTTAGTTTTCGTTATTAATTTGCTACAAAAGAGAAAATTCAGTAGTACTGGCACATGCAAAATGGTTACACGCGAAGAAGAACCATTAAAAGACCAAGTTAAAGTTAAGAAAAAGAGTTTAAAGGAAAAAATAGCTTACATAAAAGATAACATAACTATAGAACCTGTTTTGGCTGGTTACGTTATACCAGGAGTATTATCAAGACTTGCAACTCAAAACCTTAACCTAGATAAAGCATGTCGGGTCAACTTAAAGTATGGGGATGCCGTCTGTGATGCTCTTATTGCAAAAGAAGGGAACATGTATCAAAAAGAAGAACTAAACATTCAAGAGTTAATCGCGTCGATGGAGACTTGGAAAAATATTATATTAACTGCGTTACCCAGTTTCTTAATTTTGTTTTTGGGAGCTTGGAGTGATAGAACTGGAAAAAGAAAGATATGTATTTTACTACCTATTGTAGGTGACCTGCTTGCGTGCTTAAGTAATATACTCAATGCCTACTTCTTTTATGAACTGCCAGTTCAAGTTACAATGTTCTTTGAGGCATTTTTTCCAGCTATTACAGGAAGTTGGATAACAACATACATGGGTGCTTTTAGTTATATTAGTGATATATCTAGTGAAGAAACAAGGACGTTTAGAGTTGGCATAGCAAACTTATGTCTTACAGCCGGTGGACCTATAGGAACTGCATTAAGTGGAATATTATTAAAATATATTGGATATTATGGGGTATTTACATTAAGCTCAATACTATATGTATGTAGCATATGTCATGGTATATTTTACATTAAAGATCCGCAAAGGCAAATACAAGAAAAGAAATCCGAGGTGAGAGATTTCTAAGTTCTTATTAATTCTCAATCATCTATGAAATGAACTAATATTATAATATGTTAGTTTTCCCGATTAATTCAACAATTTTAATCATACGTCATTAATAGTCTGAGATTTCACCGCGTAATCAATTATTATACCCATTTGTTTTTAATGGAAATACAATTTTTATAAGCAATTGTCTATAGAGAAATACATTTTGGCCGAGTCGCCTATCGAAATTGAGCTGCAAATACTTTTAACTTAAATTCAATGTATGCATTTTTAAGGTTGCCGATTTAAAACTGACCGCAAATATGTTTTGCTTCCTATTAAAGATACGCAAGAGCGAGATTGAGCCCACATTTCACATCGCACACCGTCCATCAGACAAGGACGAAACTGCACGTGGTTGTAAATGAGTAACTACGATTTGTAGAGCATTTAAGGCGACGTTACGATGACAACGCAGTAGACTTTAACTTTTTTACCTAACAAGTGCTATGTGAAGACAGAAACGCGAATCAAAGTCTCGAGGCATTGACTACTAAACATTAACTACGGTATACTGCCTATTGCTTTAGTTGCCAAGCTTGGCGAGCGGGTTGGCAACCGCAGTGTTTTTATTGTTTTTTTGCTGTTATCAGAAAAATGCTGCTGCCCATCTTCTGCCTCAGTTACCCTCTGTCGCCTCTTGCGACACCCACGGGAAGATATGGGGTAGTGGGTTATCTTATCCGGCAAATGGTGAAGAAAAATTAATTTAAAAAAATGTCAAGCATTCGGTCCTTTTAATCTTTTAAATTAAAAATGCCTGGTAATGCATTATTTTTAGTAATTTTACAGCACACGTACTCATTTGTAAGGGGCAATCGGTAAACAAAAACGTTGTTGTTCATATATCACATTCAATTTGGGATAGTTACAAATAAAAGTCGAAGCCTATTTACTTGTTTTTTCAAATAAACAGATGGGATATTAATTATGCGGTATGATTTCGGACTATAACGTTGACTTCTACTATACTTTTATAACAGAAATAATTTTTAATTTAAATTAATTTTGCTAGTGAAAGACAAATTGTATAATGTAATTTTGTATAGTGCTACATAGAGTTAAAAAAACAACAATAAATAATTATATTAGTAAAATTGTTCACAGGAGAAGCCATTTAGTTTATGGGCATTTTTAAAATCTTTTTTCGATATCAAACATGTCAACGACACTCTAACGGTAGCTTTCAAAAACGGTCCAGATCATCGAAGAATAAAGTCTATCTTGGTTCTTGCATCTATTGCTTTTATATATGGACCCGCTCACGGTATGTATTGATTGGACTTTAGATTTTATACAGAATGGGTCCCACATATAGGCAGTAATTTAAACCACATACTTGGTATCGCTTTTGCTGATGATATACAAAAAATTACGTAATCGGTCCAGGAATTTGGTCAAATAGTAGTTTTAATTTTAAGCAAATTTGAACTCTCTATAGAATTGGGTCACTAAGTCAATGATTAAATGAACTTGAATCCTTAAACATTAAAAAGCGATGTTGCCACGCGTTGCAAACTATAACGACATAAGACTATGTACGTCGACAGCGGTGTATTTTGGCGGCGTCCATAAACAAGCGACACGTGGTATGCGGCGTTCTTCAAAAGCGACGGTGCAAATGCGCGTGCACCTATGTCGTAGAGTAGGATACCTGTTATCGACCATTAGCTTCTTTTAAAGGGAGTAATGATCGAATAACAAAAAAAATATGTTTAGCTTTAAATGCTTAGGCCATGGTGTTTTTAGAATCATCGTGCTGTTTTTAATAATTCTAAACTCACTACGATCTAAGTATTTAAAGCTAAACTTTAAAGCTTTATTGTTAAAGTGTGTTCTGGTAGATTTAGAGATAACTAATTATTTTGACATGATAAAAAACCCATAAAAACAACCAATTAAAATAGTCATTCTTACTTGCCCGTTTCTTAGGGAGTCACAAAACGGAAGTTTCGTATGTTCAATTGTACAAGAATAAACCTTTCTTTAATAATCAACTACTTGGGAATTGTTAACAAACCAAAAATAAAATTACTTGTATTCAAATGTATTGTAGTAGGTAAGTAAGTGTAGAAAAAAAGTATCAATAAACGATAATTGAACCTTTTGCCCTATTTAATTACCTTTATTATTTTCGCCATTTTGAAGTTTCGCTTTCAGTTCACCGCGAATCCTTCGGGGATAGTGTGTGTGTATTTTGCTGCTTGTGCGCATTGCTTCAAGTGATTTATTTTTCGTAAGGTAAATACAATTAGTTAAACAATATTTTTACAATGAAATGGACACTTATTGGCTAAGTGACTTTGTGTGTGTAAATAGTGTTTTTAAGTACGTTTATTATTAATTTTTTTCATGGTGAGATTGACATTACCTGACTTTTGTGTATACGCCTATGTTGGCGGCGGAAAATTTCAAGAAAACAGTATTTTTACAGTGCGGTGGGAGTATACAGACATGGTTTTATTGAATTGCACATGCCGCCAAAATTCAGTGTTAACTCTTACTTATCTTACTTATCGTGAGAGATATGGCGCAACTCGCGTCTGCCCTACTAGCAACCGGACAATCCTGGGCGCTGTCTAAAGAATCATTGAAAATCAGTGCATAGTGCCCAACAGTCATGAAGGAGTTGCTTGCGTCAATTTTCACTATCGTTTGAACAACGAGTCTTAGACCATTTCGATCGGAATCCAATCTGCAGCCTTAGACAAGCTGGGCGTGTGTTTAGAGTGAGACATAGAACAATACATCGAGTGCTGAAAAGGAATAAATTACGTCCTTATAAATATTTGTAGGCGCTGCTGCCCCGTGATAATCCGATTACAGAGTCTTACTGCCACCGAGTACTGGAAAAAGTGTCTCAAGACCACCGTTTCCTATCAAATGTGTTTTGGACAGATGAAAGCATGTTTACTCGAAACAGCATATGGCACCGACAAACCATGCATCACTGGAGCAATACAAATCCCCATTTATTTAGGGAATCATCATCTCATCAATACAGAGTTTCCTATAATGTAGGCATTTACAGAAATCAAATAATCGGCCCTGTTTTTATTGACGAAAACCTGAATGCACAGAAGTTTCTCAAAGTTCTTAACGACCCAATAATAGAATATTTAGAAGAATTGTCTGTGGTAGCTTACCAGCGGGTATGGTTGGAGTTATATGGAGCTCCTCCATACTCCGTACTCCTCGCGAGAGAGCGGCTTAACACCGTGTTCGGCGAACAATGGATAGAGCGCTATAACCCTCACAGGTGGCCAGATCGGTCGCCCGACCTCACTCCTCTAGACCTCTTTTTATGGGGCTTTAATAAAAATGAAGTGTACTCAAAGATCTCCGAAACCGAAGATGAACTGCGCAATCGTGTTGTTGCCGCCTATGATAAATAAAAAGCCCTGGCTCTGGATCCTGAACGAAATTTGTTGAGCAGGCTTCAGGACAACATTATGCAGCGATGTTACTAGTGCATTCAAGAACCTGGCGGATATTTTGAAAATTTGAAATTTAGCGTTCCATTAAATTTTGCAATTATATTTATTTCGTTCAGTTCCATTATCGCGATATAAAAAGTGGCAGTAAAAATACCTCATCATCATCATCATCATTACAGCCCTTCACAAGTCCACTGCTGAACATAGGCCTCCCCCAAAGAATGCCACAAAGCACGGTCCTGAGCCACCTGCATCCATCGACTTCCTGCATGTCTTACCAGGTCGTCACTCCATCTTGTGGGGGGACGCCCTACACTTCGCCTACCGGTACGAGGCTGCCACTCGAGAACCTTTCTTCCCCATCGGTTGTCGGTTCTTCGAGCTATATGGCCGGCCCAGTGCCACTTCAGCTTACTAATCCGTTGGGCTATGTCGGTTACTCTGGTTCTACTGCGGATATCCTCATTCCTAAGTTTATCACGCAGTGAAACTCCGAGCATAGCCCTCTCCATAGCTCGCTGAGCGACCTTGAGCTTCCTCATACGGCCAGCAGTGAAGGACCACGTCTCAGTTCCGTAAGTCATCACTGGCAACACGCACTGGTTGTACAATTTTGTTTTAAGGTTTTGAGGTATTTCTGACGAGAAGATGTGTCGTAGCTTCCCGAACGCTGCCCAGCCGAGTTGAATCCGTCGATTGACCTCTCGGTCAAAGTTGGACTTACCTAGTCGGACTATTTGTCCCAGGTAAACATACTCGTCAACAACTTCGAGCTTAGTGCTCCCAACAACTACCGGCATAGGTGTGACATTTACATTAAACATAATCTTTGTTTTGTCCATGTTCATCTTAAGACCTATCCGCTGGGAGACACTATTGAGGTCATTGAGCATAGTGCTTAGTTCCTCCAGCGATTCTGCCATGAGGACTATATCGTCGGCAAATCGAAGGTGAGTGATGTACTCGCCATTGATGTTAATTCCGTATCCTTTCCAGTCCAGAAGCTTGAAAACGTCTTCCAATGCAGCGGTGAAGAGTTTCGGGGATATAACGTCACCCTGTCTTACACCTCTCTGCAATTGGATAGGTTTCGTACTCTGGTTCTGTACTCGGATAGCCATCGTAGCTCTACTGTACAAACACTTCAGCACTTCGATATACCGACAGTCAACTTGGCACCGCTGAAGGGACTGCAGCACCGCCCAAATTTCGACGGAATCAAAGGCTTACTCATAGTCCACATACGCCAGACATAGTGGCAAATTGTACTCTTCGGACTTCTGTACAATTTGCCGTAGGGTATGTATGTGGTCTATGGTGCTAAAGCCCTTTCGGAAACCGGCTTGTTCGGGAGGCTGGAAGTCGTCAAGTCTGCGCGCGAGGCGATTCGTAATGACTCTCGAAAACAGCACGTAGACGCGGCTCAGAAGGGAAATCGGTCTGTAGTTCTTCAAGAGAGCGTTGTCACCTTTCTTGAAGAACAAGACCACCGCACTTCTGCTCCACGCCTCCGGTGTAATGCCACCATGGAGGACGAAATTAAAGAGCCTCTGAAGGACTTCAAGTACCGGTCTTCCACCCGCTTTCAGAAGCTCCGCTGTAATTTCATCCTCGCCTGGGGCCTTGCCGTTTTTAAGGTCCTGGAGAGCCATTCTAATCTCGCTCAGACTGACGTCCGGGATATCTTCGGAATAGTGTCGAATAAGACTCGCTCTTGGATCGTTACTCACACTTGCGTGTGGCTCCAACGATGACGTGTACAGCTGCCCATAGAACCTCTCAATCTCACTCAAAATCTCAGGTGCCCCGGAAACGATGCTGCCACATTCGGTCTTCAGCTTTGACAGTTGGCTCTTTCTGGCAGACAGATCTCTGGCAAAGACTTTGGAGCCTTGGTTCCGCTCGATCGCTTCTTCAATACGAGCTGTATTGAAGTTGCGTAAGTTCCGCCGCATGCATTTAGAGATCTGTCTGTTCAGTTGCCTGTATGCTGTCAAATCTGTTGAAGAATGTAGCCTCATCTCCCGTCTAACAGCCATGAGATTAAGAGTGTGATCGGAGAGTTTTTGTGTTCTTCTGTGGCGGGTCTTGCAGAACTTAGCTCCGACCGCATGGACAGTTTCCACGAGCTTGTCATTCATATCGTCCACTTCATTGCAGTCTACTAGGCACTGAAAACGGTTTTGTAACTCGAGCTGAAAGGTTTCGGGACTTTGGATTAGAGCACGAGGGGGACGGAGCGTTGACTTCATCAGACGAGACCTCTCCAACTTAACATTTAGGTTCAGTGTGCCTCTAACCATTCGGTGATCGCTGCCGGTTTTCACCCTCGCGATCACTGAGACATCACTGAACAGTTGTCGTCTGGTCGTCATAATGAAGTCAATCTCAGTTTTTGTCGAACCGTCGGGGCTCGACCAGGTCCACTTCCTGTGGGGCCGCTTCTTGAAGAAAGAGTTCATCATAAAGAGTCCCTCTTTCTCCATGAAGTCGGCCAGCTGCTGGCCCCTTGGGTTCCGTTGCCCTATTCCAAATTTCCCTACTTTCAGCTCACCGTTCTCTCTTGTGCCTAGTTTTGCATTGAAGTCTCCCATTAACACCGTATATTGGGTTTTGGAGGAATGCATGGCTCTAGAGATATCCTCATACATTTCTTCCACCTCCTCATCGGGGTGTGCCGAGGTTGGTGCGTAAACCTGTATGACCTTCAGCGAATACCGTTTGGTGATTCTGAGTATAAGGTACGCAACCCTCGTCGACACACTCCCGATCTTTACAACGTTGTTAACGAGAGACTTGTGGACGATAAATCCGATACCTCCTTGGGACAGATGGTCGCCCTCCCGGTGATAGAGCAAGTTGCCGGATTCGAGGATTACCGTGTCCTCCCCCTCTCTTCGGACTTCGGATAATCCTATAATATGCCAGCGCAACTTGTCTATCTCTTCTTCTAGCTCCACGATCTTCTCGTCAGTCCTCAGGGTGCGTGCGTTGTACGTTGCCAGGTCGAGTCGTCGAAGGTGGCAACCGAACCTCCACCGGAGATTCTTAGCACCCCCTGCCCCGCCGTTACCATGGTCGCCACCGTAGCTAGGAATAGCGGGGCCGCCGGGGACTAGGGGCCGTCTGTTTGTTGTTTTCATCATTGGGGGGTATTTGCCATAGTTGCCACGCTTGGCGAGCGGGTTGGCAACCGCAGTTTTTTTATTGTACTTTCGGCTATTATCAGGAAGATGCTGCTGCCCATCTCCCGCCTGTTTCCCTTTGTCGCCTTTTACGACACCCGCGGGAGGATATGGGGTAGTGGATATTCTTGACCGCCACTACACGGCAAAAAATACCTAAACCTAGCGAATAAGTTTTTATTTAGTCGCAAATTGTCAAACGAATCAAAGGCCGTGCCGCCAATAACGTCGCCGGCCGCCAACCGCCATACCACCCGCGTGCAACGTTGCCACTCTTCCAAGGCGTCAAGGTACGTAGTCTAAACAGAGTGCTTACTTTTATTGAATTTATTTTAATATTAATTTTGTCAGAAAATTACACTTTTTGAATTTACGGGTTTTAATTTAATATTTAATTTTTCTACACTTCTATGAACTAATATTACTTGTGGTTTCATTTATTGTATATATGTGGATTCCTTACTGTACAATGACCCTTAATTTACATGTATAATACATAACTAAAGAATGAAACTAATTTTACGTATTTTATCGCCTTTAATTTAATTACATTAAAACTCTTTGTAATTTGCTACACTCGTGATCAAACATAGACTAAAGTACCTACTCAACGTTCTGCTGTTAAAGATAATTGCTATTATAGTTTATTTGGGCTTAACTAAGTTTATATTTATCGTTGGTTTTGTTGCGCAAGTTCTTTTCTGAACAGAGCTTTTTCTTAGGAATAATAACTTTTATTAATTTCTATTCTATTGTTTAAATTTTCACATGCACCACTTAAGCCAATATTCCGATTCCCGCTTCTTAATATTGCCAGTCGCCTTGCGTAGATCCGCTGCTAGAGCAGCTCCCTCATTACAAGCTCTCATGACATAATATTTTACCAGCCCATTACTACTATTATTTCCAATTTAGAAATAGAGTGTGATTAATATCTGATCCACTCTTTGTACCCAATTTTAAGTACCTTTTTTTGTTATGTGCTTTGACCATTCATAACGAAATGCTGAGGCGAATAATTTACAAGTTATGTTTGTAGTATTTTCTCCTGCATATAGGAGTAGCTCCGTACTTATTCGGAGCGATAAGTTAATAGAGTGCGGCGGCGTAGCGACGCTTGAATACTCGGAGTGAGTCAATACTTCTTTATCTAAAACATAATTATTGTGCATTACAATTCTCATACATTACAATGTTTCGTGCTGTAGAAAGTGTTTTATAAAAATGTTGTAAGTTAAATCTTAAGTCAATTACTGTTTAAGTACTCTGGTCAGTGCAGTGATCAGGCCCCGTAGTGTATAAAATTGTTTATATTAGTTACAATTTTGTTGTCTCTATAACATGACTTAGCCTTATGTGTAGATTTCCTTGTTTATATTATTTTAGAGTTTTTACAGTAAACCAACTAATACTACTGATGACATAGTAAAAATAAATGTAAACAAATTTGGCGAAATATACGTTGTTATGTGTTATATACAAGTCCTAGAGTGTCGAATGCATTGCTTAGATTCAATGGGAACTGATCATGGCCTCGAATGAGTTCTTTTTTATCTACCTAAATAAACACAGGGGAGTCCGTCACGTCTTTTACAAAACTAGGGCAGATTGTACTTTGACATGTGCATATATATACTGCCCTCTGCCGAAGATAATAAGCAACCTTTGTTACATCGTATTCATGACTGTCAACATAGTTAAACACAACGAGACTAGGGGCCGTGTTAGTTAACAAATAATAGCCCAATCACACAACTTCATGATTTCAAAATACTTTGAGCTCATTCTGCATAAATTAGGCCAAAATAAATAATTAAAAGCTAAAAGTAGCCCGCATCAACTACAGCATTAGGATGTCAAATACTTCAATCCTTTCATAACCACAGGTGTGCTCTGCAAAACACTCCAAACCTTTTGTGATTCATCGTTTACTTTGTCAATCTATTTGTTATTTACTATTTTATTTAAGTTGAAGAAGTCTCAAACCAGTTTAAAAATATAATTTTGAATATAAATCGCTTCTATATGATGAAAAAACTAATCATAAAAATTTAAAAGAAAGAACTACTGTAAGAGGATTTTATTCCATTAAAATTGCTTGTAGTAACATCGAATGCTATGGCCATAAACATATTTCAAGTTGGTAACAAACTTATTAATTTATTATAATATAAAATATTTTATTGATTAATTTTTATTTTCAGGAGAATTTACCATTCGATATCTCTTTACTCGATATCGTTTCAATTGGGATGCCGTCAAGTTCAGTCTCTACAGCACTTTTTACATTTGTATACATACTCTTGGTAGGTATCATCTGTTAAATTACAATCCGAAATTATAATTTATAAATAAAATCGTCACGATTACAAGAGGCATTTTAATCCAGAAAATTGTTATTTATTTTGATAGTCGCTTATAATCACGAGGGTGACACGACTCTGAAGATTTCTACATGGTAGAGTCACGCTGAAGCTATATTGTAGCATAAATGAGACCGAGGACTACGCCAGAGTCACGCTGAAGCTATATTGTAGCATAAATGAGACCGAGCACTACGCCACAATCGTAAAATAGCAGCTAAATGCTGCTGTGTTTTGTATAGTGAGTGCAGAGAACTAAAAACGGTTTTTATTGGAAACAAGGCATTCCATCTTAGTCCTCAAGGGTGACAACGCATCTGCAGTTTGATTCTTAATTGCCTGCCTATGGACCCACAGCGTCCATTTATCATCAGGTGAACTATGTGCTCGTTTTTACGCTTTTCTTATAAAAAATTGTATACAAGTACCACAAATATAAGCGCTAGCCTTAGGACACTCTCTTGTATTAACTCAGAATCCTGATGTAACTCTTATATTAGAATGCAGGTAGGCCTGGATGCACTGTTAGAGACAAGGAGTTCATCCGAATGCAGCAAAATTGAGTTGTGTTTTTTCGTAAAATGTTGCTTTTGAATAGAATTCAAAATTAGGAACTGTAGCATATTGATCATATACTGTAAAGTGGTGTGATATTTTCCGTGTCTCTAATCTTAGATCTAGGAGGGAAGGTCAAAAAGTTCGCGGAATGATAGGGAAGGGATGTGCAAATAAACATTAAATTATTTTTCATTTTCGATATACTAACCTTAATACACTTTTCAAAACGTAAAAATAACTTATTTATGAAAATATAATGTTAGTTAAGGCACTCAAAATAGGTCGAAATTGCCTACTATACTGCTTCGTCAACTGTACTAAATTTCTTTCCCGAAGCTCTTCTTTTCAAATTTACTTAGGAACAAAAAATAGTCCGAAGGAGCCAAACCTGGACTATAGGGAGGGTGATATAAAGTTTCGAAGCTACACCTGTGTAAGGAACTCACCGCAACACGACTCTGTGAAAGGGTGCATTTCGTGCAAAAGGACCATAACTAGAAATCACTTTGCCCTTCTTTTTTTTAATCGCATCTTTTAATTCTTCTGGAAGGTTATAAAGGTGACAATGATATTGACACATTTATTATTATAATAGATTAATTTCCCTCTGAATCCCAAAAAACTAAAGCCATAATCTTTCCAGCCGATTGTGAAACTTTGGACTTCTAAGGCCTTTTTATAGGACTGCATGGACTCTTGCTTTAACTCAGGTTCATTGTAATGAACCCAACATACATGTTCAGTTAGAATTCGATTCGTAATTTTGCCATTGTTCCCATTACACATGTCCAAAAACTCGCGAGCGAACACGATCCGCTGCTGTTTCTGAAGCGGTGTGAAGTATTTATGGTACCCATCTTGCACTGGTCTTAGATATGCCGAGATGGTTATGGAGAATGTTTAAAACAGTCGCAAATATATATCATGTTTCTAATAAATAATGTTCTAATTGGAATTTTGTTTTAGGAGCAGTAATTTCAATAAGTATTTTTAGCAGAAAATTAAAATGGGACGATTCTCTGTTAGGTTTAATTTCCAACGTCAGTAAAATCGTTGGAGGCTTGGCCACAGGTTTGGCTAGAAATAGCTTGGAGATGTACTTCGGTATAACATGACAATATTTTTTTGTGTTTTTATTGATTTCATTTGTATTGGTTTGTTTTTAATTTGAAACTATTTCATTTCAGCTGTTGTAATAGAGATGTTTAATGCGACATCATTTACAGCATTAAGATCTATCTCATCTAAACTTGTAACCAGTGAAGAATTAGGTACGAAACTATGCAAATTATATGTTTTGAAGATTACAGGATATTTATAATTATAACACAAAATATATTAGGAAAACGGAACATAATGTATATGTACCTTTATTTGTAAATAAGGAATACAAGGATATGCTACAAAAGACGACTAAGACGTAATAATATTTTGTAACCGTTATTTATTTCCTTAGTACTCATTGTAATAGTGTGTATTATTACATTACTAAAACCCTACAATTTCTGTGAGCTGTACCTACTTGCTTTGATAAAAAAAATTAAAAGTTGTTGGATTTTTTATTTAAAGCTGGGGTCAAACACATCATCATTAAGCTTATCCAACTCACAGCTCAACATACAGACTGCCTCAGAGGGGGATATTAGTCATAGTTGCCACAACTGGCAGGTGGGTTCTTTCATAGTTTGTTATAGGGAAAATGATATATAAATTATTATGTGTTAGACTCTAGCTGTAATTGAAAATTGTAACAACTTTTAAATGATTTCAATTTTGATTTAGATTATTTTATTTTCATTTTCTCAATCAAGGAAAGTATTTAAAGGTACTCGTATATGTATAATTTCGTCAGCGCCTGTGTTTATTACGTTATTTATAAGTTCTTAATAATACCAAAGAACGAATGTACGTATAAACAATAAAGAATTTCATCGTAGACCTTACAATTATCAACGTATCTGTGGGGGTCCGCAAGGTGTGTGGACATTTAGAAACTCTTTTCCATCAGGTAACGCTTAGCCCGTTTTTACTCAAACATAGTAAAAAAATGGTACGTGTTGGGGTTCCTGGAGTCTATCTAAATAGATATCTTATATTATATTCTTGTTTAACAGCAGCACATCCAATTTGGGTTCTGGATAAAAGGCTAAAGAGAGCTAGTAAGATCAAAATTCGTGTCACGTTCGATCATAACTTGTGGAATTGTTTGTTTGAGATTGGTGACAGGCTTCCACTTACTTAAAATAATCAGGTGTTTTGCAAGCTCATTTGCGATATACGTTCTGCCATTTCTGCTTTTATAGACCTATCCATCAACATAGCTGGCTAACAGATGCTGCTTCCAATAACCAGTCTGTTTAATCCATTTAAAATCTGATTTTTATTTCATTTTAAAATTATATCTGTCGCCAGAGCCTCGTACATCAATCGCCCGGAAGCTTAGAGTTCTTTGAATTTGGGAACAAATTCGGCATATTCCAAATTACGACCGCGCAATTATATTATTACAGTAACACTGATAATTCTTATTTTTAAGGAGCAATAAATCCATCGCGTAATTTAGTGTATATTGGCTTCATTTGTCTTCTAAATATTTTCTCTGTCTAATTACGGTACGTTTTCCTTCACCACCAAAAACGTGGAAAATCAGCACTTAAAATTGTCATTTTGTTTGTGTTACGGTTAAATTCAATGAGCGTTTACCCCTGTCCCTGAACTGCCATTTCTCTATTGTATATTATATTTTATGTATCTAGTATTAATTAAATTTTCTTAAAATATTCTTTAGATCATTAAATGATTATATTATGTTTAACTGTTATTGTTTCCAGGAAAAATGATATCTTTTTTCAATTTAATGGAGGTGGTAACGTCAATGATTTTTGGGCCCTCCTACTCGTGGATATACATGATGACTCTAAAAGTAGATGCCGGAATTGTGTACTATATAAGCACTGGGCTGACAGTTCCACCTATTTTAATTTTCGGGTACGTCACACAATATAATAAGTAATCTTTATATATAAAAATTACGTGTCACGTTATTTGTCCGTGATGAACTCCTAAACTACTGAACTGATTTCAATGAAATGTTTCACAACGTGTGCAGTTTGGTCCAACTTGAGAGATAGGATAGTTTTTATCCCGATAAGTGACCCTCAATTTTTTTATTGTGAATTTAATAATTTTTTTAGGAAACAGGGTCGTCGGAAAGGGCAGAACAACGTACGTAGTATATAATAAAATCAATAAATGACATGTTTGTCATAATTCCCTTCAAGAATGCACCTTATTGCAGAGTGATAGCGGCGTAATCGAATCCATCACTTTATTTCGCCCGACGGTATCGTAAAAGGCAGCAACATTGATCTAATGGCTTCCGTTAGTTGGCGGTACATTATAACGTTTACACCAGATGTATATTATTCTAGCCAGACCAGTGAAATGGATGCATCGTTAAAATTGCAAGACGTCTGGTACTGCGACCCTCAATTGGGCTGCCAAGCGTGGCGATTAAGGAAACCTCCTAAATCTGGGCAGGCTTCTTCTAATATTATCTTTATCGAATTTCTAAAGTGCGTTCTTACCGGTTTACCAGGTCAATAGTAAGGATCGGATACAGCAATATTTGTTTGTATTCGGATGCGGAAACATGCATTTTGCTACATCATGTTTTTACAAGCTTTTACAGATGCTATCTCTTTCTATCTAAATTAACCTCCCTAAGCAAGAATATTGAAAGCTTGTTCTAAGCTGTTTCAGCTATGTTTTCAAACTATGTGGCTCATGAGGCAGGAATAGTTGTTGAAGTTTAAACACAACAGTAAAATCTAATATTTTAAAAAACCCGTCGTTTTTCAGGGTTCCGTACCTCAAAAGAGAAATAAAATGGGACCCATTATAGGATCATTTAGTTGTCCATCCGTCTGTCAAGACCTTTTTACTAAGCAACGGGTACAGCTATCAAGTTGATATTAATATCGGAAGCTTCTAGGTCCTAGTTTGTCTACGGTTTTTTTACAGGTGTACATAATTCAAGCTTATGATTCAACATATATAAAGGATATGGTCATTTATTGCACAATTTCTGATTCTCGAAAACTTACTCACAAATATTTAGGGTATTGACGACCTCAAATCATGAAATAAGGCAAGCCCTACAAGTAAAAAAAAATTCCAAAAATTCGCAATTCATGGTTATATCACATTAGAAATATTTTTACGATTACAAACTTACGGTTGCGCTTGGAGTATCGACCGTAATGTGCGGGAGAACGTTTTGTTCCACTGAAGTTGAATATGTCCCACAACCAAAAATAAATTTTCGTTAGAGAAATGTTTCTGACCTTACCTATGATTCCCAAGATGGTTGAACTTTTTACATAAATAATTAAGTTTGTGCCGAACCCTCAGGGCACGAGTTCTGTTCGCACTTGTTCCATATTTTCCTGTAACAATAAATATGCCTCACTCCTACTAAACAGAGCAGTGGCAACATACGATAAGTATATGTAGTGCGAGAAAATTATTGTATCGGTACTGAGTGTTTGTGAAATACCTCCTTGACAAACAAGAGGTCATTTTGTCATATTTCTTTACGCTTATCGACAATTGCGTAGTCAAGCTGGCACTCAAAATTGCTGAAAAATGTGAAATTCAGCAATGTAAATGTAAATTCATCATGACGTTTAAGTAAAATTTTGTGTATGGTCCAAATCAATAAATTGATTATCAAATGATCCCACAACTTATATCTAAGTTTACTTGATATTTAAGGTGCTAAGTTTACTTGATATTTAAGGTGAATAATAATATGAAGAACATTCGCCGAGATATATTATTATAGTTACCGTTAAAGACTATCTAAATTCCACAACTGAATAGAGTATTTCCTTATAGATATTTGGCCCTAGATTGCTATAGTGGTCACTGGTACCCGCAGAATTTTATTTCTTAGTTTCTTGTAGGAAGACGCTGCTGCCGATCTCCTGGTTTGTTTTCCTCTGACACCTCTTACAACACCCACGGGACGATATTTTAATGGTATTTATTATCTGTACATCGCCATTACACGGTCAATTATTATCTTTATATATAAAAATTACGTGTCACGTTGTTTGTCCGCGATGGACTCCTAAACTACTGAACTGATTTCAATGAAATTTTGCACACTGTGTGCATTTTGGTCCAACATGAGAGACAGGATAATTTTTATTCCACTAAATGACCCTCAAAATTTTTTATTGCGAATTTAAGGATTTTTATAAGAAGGGTCGTTGGAAAGGGCAGAATAACGTCTGCCTGGCGAGATAGTTAGACTATATTTTTTAATTTAATAATTTCAACAGAAAAAAATCGAACATACTTAAAATGAATTGTTTCATTGCAGATGGTTTTTCATGCAACATCGAAAGAGTATAAGACGACAAAAATCTAAGGAATCTAAAGATAAAGGTGATCAAAATGATGACACAAACAAAGAAGACTTCCTGCTTAGCAGCATAGATTTAGCAGATAAAAAAATATTTATGGAATGAATTGTGTAACATGTATGATTAAAGTCTGAATGAAAAAATTAAATAAACATTTTATGAGTATAACATATTATGTTTTTCTCGAGACGTTTCCTTGTTGGCGTGTAAATATTAGTTGTTTTATTATTCAGTACCTGTTGATATCACTGTCAATATCGTCTTGTCGAAATTTTGTTTATTACGATACTATAGAATTAAAGCTATTATTTTATCAGCATATCGTTCTCTAATTTATAATAATGTCTGTACCGAGGAATTTTCCTAATGAAAATTATAAAAGAAAAATATGACTCTTCAAAATACATCAATATATATATATTTAAACCTACCTCGTAGTCTCGTGAATGCAAAAACCACTCTTTGAAACGTAATTACGTTGTGCAATAGGATTCTGTACGTGAACACGGTAATTATTCGATTTATCTTCTTATTTTTTCAGAAGCAGTCTTATTGTATAAATTGCATATGTATATTTCTATTAAAAACTGCTATTGCGTTTGTTAAATGTACCATGTGATAGTATTTATTGTTTTGCAGCTACACCCAGGTTGAAAAAGATGCTACACCAAAACAGTTAGCATGGGCCAAACCTTATGCGAAATCCATTATCAAAAGGACAAAGCGAGCTAATGAGGAGATTGCACTCGCAAAATACTCTGATTTTGGTATAATTATTATTAATACTATTGTATTTAAGAAAAATATACACATGAACACCATCTAGGGATATTTTGTTAAAAATACGTATAATACATAAAAAGTACGAATATGGCGGGTTTTAAAATATTTTGAAAAATTATTATTTTGTGGGCCTTATTGAATGATTCCAAATTTGATTTTGAAAACAAAAATTAAAAACATTGGATTTGCGCGGCATAACTTTTGCGAAGTTTGAAGGTTTAAATTAACCTATCATAGTTTTTGGTAATTTTTGATGTCAAATTAAAGGTTTCAAACAAGTTAGCCGTTAATTTCGAATTTATACCACTGTATGCACCATGCAGCAGCGCTATTTAACAAGAGAGGAAATATTAACGGCTCCGTGGCGCAGTGGCCTGGCAATGAGTCGTTGCGCTGGAGCCGCGGGTTTGAATCCCGCACGGAACATGTATTTGTATGGCTTACGAATAATAATTGTTCTGGGTCTGGATCTGTGTCCTCGTGCAATTTATGTTGGTAAAATGCCTTCACGATACAGGAGAAAATCCTAGTGTGGGATTAGCGTTTTAAAGAAGAGTAAATAAAACAAAATCAAGGGCAGTAGGCATGCTACTCTACTGATTATTGCTGAGGAGATTGGAACAAAACAAAACGTGATATCAAGGTTATGGTCAGGTTATCATGAAGTGGCTGAAAGACACCCAGGCGGGAAGCGCATAACCAACCACTGACAAGTACACCGCAACAAGTAGTCCGCTTCGTACTCCAGCACAACGCCGAGGAAATTGTGGACAAAGATAACAATGGGTTCCTGATCATTTCAGATCAGTTGGGAAGATAACCAGTGGTCTTTAGTGGTGTTTCTGATGACCTCTGATTCGGTTTTTATCCAGAAACGCGAAGAGTATGCGCATGGTAAGTTCCTGGTCGTGAGAGCCGTCTGCAACACCCTCAGCAAGTCCAACTTTACCAACGCGGGACGATTATGGTTTGGGTGGGAATTCGTGTTGGTGAAAGGACAGACCTCGTTTGGATCAGAAACAGCATGACTGCTGAAAAATAACTAGGTGTTAGTACAAATAGTTTACCCTTTCGACTACAAATGGGCCAAGAGTTCACGCTCATGCACGACAACACCCGTTCGCACACAGCGCGAGTGGTGACCAGCCGGCTGCAGGAGCACGGCGTATCGGTATTAGACTGGCCCGCGCAATCACTAGACCTAAACTCCATAGAGCATGCATGGGAAATGCTCCAAAGAAGGGATTTGAAAAATTTTCCTGCAAAAATTGCGACTGAAGAGCAACTTTTTGTTATGCATGACCTAGGACAAAAATTCGAAGCAAAACTTTAATAATTTAATTCAAAGCATGTAAAGCCGTTGCATGACCGTTGTTAACGTCATGGATGGTTTACACCTTACTGATTTCTCGCATAATTGCTGATTTATTATTCACTTTTCTTGAAAAACACATTCCCCGTTAGTTTTACCATTATTTCACTAAGTCTGATAAATGGGTTTTATAAAAACATATACATGTTGTAAATTATTTATAACAAATTTTGAGTAAATTCAGAAAATCCGAAATATCCCTAGACCATGAAATGAGATGAGATACGTCAGTGTGTAGTATGTATTTAGTTTAAAGATGTGAAAGCAACTTTTATGTTAGCAGAATAATACTTTTATATTGTATGCTTGTCAAATTTCGTCAGAGAGTCGAATATCGAGTTAGAATTTCGTCAAAGAGAAAAAAACATGTATGATAAATAAAATTGTCAATGATATCTGTGTGTTTTATTACCAATCAATAATATTAAAATCAACAAATATTTATCATAATGATAAATTAAAAAAATACATTTATTATGACTTTATTTGTATTATGTAATTATTTGCATCATATTATCGCCGCAGTAGCTAAGTATTTCGATGAGACGCGGCTGGGCTGTGGGTTCTAATATTTTACAAGATAAATGTTTTTGGCAAACAAATGTTCATTCTGGGTCTTGGTGTTAGTCCATAAGCAATTCATATATGTATATATCTTTTTAATTATGTATTAGCAGCTATGCAGGTCTAGCGAGACCAGTATCACTGCGACCTAAAAGATCTATTGTGATCTCTGCTATATCTATAGTACACTGGTAAGCCCTACGTCCTCAATGAATAGAAGGACTTGCTTAGCTGTGAGTAATTTTGCTTCTTCTGGGCGAAGTACTTAGTTTCCCAGATGATAGATGACGCATTCGTCATCATGACCCATAGGTCATCTCAACCACTGGAAGGACTATGCTCTCCCTGAATACCAGCGTAAAATAACAACTTAATTCTGCTGTTTTGTATGGTGAGTGCAGCGAACCAGAGACCCTTTTTACTGGAAAACGAGGCATTTCATCGGGGGTGGCAACGCATCTGCATTTTGATACTTAATTGAGGATAGATGTAGTTGTCCATGGATCACAGCATCCACTTCCCATCAGGTGAACTGTATGCTCGTTTGTCACTCTTATTCTATTAAAAAATATCAACATTAAATTATCGTGTTGCATTAGGTAAAAAAAACATATTATATACGTTCCACTACCGGACTCAGGCTTCCTCTAATTTTTCAGAAGTTTGTGGAGAAATTTATGGTTGTTGGCGGACTTCACATTAGTTCCTCAATCAAGTGAAAAAAATTATTCCTCAACCATGTGATATATAGAGCACATAAAAATCGTATGTATAATGCATGCATGCAATAAAAAATTTAAAGAGATTTCCCAGTTCTTCCCAGTTTCCATTTCACGTGTATTTCAAGTTTATAATAAACTAGCTATCAGCCCTGGTTTCGTACGGTTGATTTCTGGATCTCGACAATAACTACAATTACCGGGTCCGATTGTGAATCTAAACCATTATCTAATCAACTTAATCACACAAACAAAATTTCATCAAAATGCGGTCCAGCTGTTTAGGGGAATTTGAAAGAAAGAAAGAAAGAAAAAATATTTATTACATCAAACCCCAACACGCATGTTACAAAAGATATAATGTATTAAAAAATTTATAACTACAGACTAAAAGAAAATTAAAACCTAAATAAAATCAATACAATCAAAATTTTATTATGTGCGTTTTATTGTATTATATGTTTGGTACAAAAGGGCTACACTCAGCATTATTTCGTGGTATTATTCACGAAGCTGGTTTTCAGTGGGTCCCTGATGGTAATCGATTCCACAAGGAAGTCGTGCGAGGAAGAAAACATCTTCTAAATCGCACAGTGGTGGACCGCCAATCATCCAGATGGTGTGGGGGGTATCGGGAGTTCTGCCGCGATGTGCGTTCGTGAAATTTGGCGGCTGGGATTAATCCGAACAATTCCTCAGAGCACTCCCCATGGTAGATGCGAAAGAAAATGCAAAGAGATGCAACATCTCTTCGCAGCGCCAATGAGTCGAGCCGATCGGAAAGGACTCGGTCGTCGACGATTCGAGCCGCTCTGCGCTGGATGCGGTCAAGTGGAAGGAGCTGGCACTGGGGAGCCCCTGCCCAGAGATGGGAATAGTATTCCATGTGAGGCCGAACCTGCGCCTTGTAAAGTTGCAGGCGGTGTGCCGGCATGAAATACTGTCCCGCTCTGCTGAGCACGCCAAGCTTTTTAGAGGCCAATTTGGCCTTCTCTTCCAAGTGACTACGAAACTGCACGTCACTCGATATGTCGACGCCGAGGATTACGATACTGGCTGAGGCAACCAGGGGAGTACCTTGAAACTGAGGAGATACGACAAAGGGGTTCTTTTTAGCGGTAAACGCGCAAACTTGTGTCTTCTGAGGATTAAACTGGACTAGATTTAGTCGCCCCCAGTTCGAGACTTTGTCCAGCAAAGACTCGACTTCAGACACAAGTTTGTTCCGGTACTCGGAGACGTTTTCCCGAGAAATATTAGCAAGGCCGGTGTAAAGAGCATCACCAGTGCTGTCATCCGCATAGCAATGAATGTTACCAGTTAGCAACATATCATTGATATGCAGAAGAAACAGCGTTGGTGATAGCACACAGCCTTGTGGAACACCAGCGTTAATAGGCTTGTAGTCAGAACATGCACCGTCTACAACGACCTTGATGCTCCGATCTGCAAGGAAGCTGGTGATCCAATTGCACAACTTCTCGGGAAGCCCATAGGAAGGGAGCTTCGAAAGAAGCGCTTTGTGCCAAACCCGATCGAAGGCCTTCCCAATGTCCAGACTAACGGCCAACGCCTCCCCCTTGGACTATACTGCCTCCGCCCATCTATGGGTCAGGTAGACCAGAAGATCACCAGCTGATCGACCCCGACGAAAACCGTATTGGCGGTCACTAATCAGCTGGTGATCCTCAAGGTACCGGATGAGCTGGTAGTTGATAATGGATTCCATTATTTTGGAGAACAAGGAGGTGATCGCGATAGGCCTATAGTTGGACGGGTCTGAGCGGTCGCCTTTTTTAGGGATCGGGTGGACAAAAGCTGTCTTCCATGAATTCGGAACTACGCCTTGGGAGTAGGAGTACCGGAAAAGACGCGTTAGGACCGGTGCGAACTCCGGATCACACGTCTTCAGCACAATTGGGGGGATCCCGTCAGGCCCACTCGACTTCTGGATGTCCAGGGAGAGAAGTGCTTTGCGAACCGAGCGCTGTGAGAACAGCACATCCAGCATGGAGCACTCACACCGCGGGATGGTCGGCGGTGTTTTCACATCGTCATCAAGAGACGAGTTGGACGCAAAAAGGGAGCCTAAAAGGTCGGCTTTGTCTTTTGCATCATGGGCCAGTGAATCGTCCTTCCTGTGCAGAGATGGTAGTGATGGCTTACAGAAATTCCCTTGGACAGCCTTGGCGAGAGACCAGAATGCACGGGTTCCCAAAGGAAGGCGAACTAGTTTCTCGCCAATTCTGCCTATGTGCTCTGACTTTGCCTTGGTAATAACTCTTTTCAAGGACCTGGAGTATGCTGGTGTTTACATCCCGAGTCGCCGAAGCCGCAGCCCAGGCTTGATAACACTCCTGCTTACTGCGTAATGCAGTTTTACAGGAGCGACCTAACCAAGGCTGAAATCTGCCTCAGATGGGTACCCACAGACGATGGAATAAATAGTTCCATTCCCTGTAGCACCACATCAGTGACAGAGTCAGCAACAGCGCTGGGATCATCCGGCGAGAAGCAAACCCGCCCCCATGGGTAGGATGCAAAGAAAGACCGCATTCCGTCCCAATCCGCCGACCTGTAATGCGAAACACGGCGGCAACTTGCAGAACGCAACCGCGAAGGGAGCGTGAGTGGCACCGTACTCCGGATCAGACAGTGGTCCGAAGAGCCGAGAGGGGCATCGACGGAAACCTGATATCCGTCCGGATGAGAGGTCAGCAGAATGTCCAACAGGGAAGGTGTATGATCCTCCACATCTGGAATCCGCGTAGGCGAAGTAACCAGTTGTGTCAGACCATATGCCAAGGCAAAGTCATAAACAGATCTCCCCGCATGATCGGTTAAACGTCAACCGAGCCATTCGGCATGGTGGGCGTTAAAATCGCCAAGGATCACGATCTCTGCGGATGGGACCTGTTGTAGCAAGGAATCTGTAGCCATTTGGACGTGGTCGATGAGTCGATCTGTTTCGGCATTACCGCTATGGGACCTATAGAGGCATCCGTAGACGCGCGGATGGTCGTCGCTGTCTACGCGTAGCCAAAGGATGGACAGGTACGAACCTTTAAGACTGCCGAGGCGTCGAGAACAGATGTCCTCTCTGACATACACGCAAACTCCAGCCCGAGGCACAAAGGAGTGCTCTAATTTGTAGCCCGGGTAGGAGAGATCTAGCATTAGCCTACAACTCTCAGCTTGCCTTAAATATTTATTTTTGCTAAGCAGGTCGGAAGAAAAGGCGCTCTCCAACTGCTTTATACGCGTGCGCTGGCGTAACGTTTAGTATTACGAGTACATAAATACAATGTTCTACAAAAATAGTAGCTTTTGCTCCACCTTAAAAAAAATCCGTGCTACCATATGCCTATTTCTTATACATAAGCCATAATAAGGTATTTTGTGACAAAAAATATTGATAATTAAAAAGTGATTTATGAGCGTTATTATTAGGCATGGCATATTAATCCTTACGAACGAAAGTTACTTTATCATCAAGACAATTTTATGAAGATAAGCTTTGCTCCGCATAGCATGTTATTTGGACGCATAGTTTAAGAGATAATGGAAAATTAATATAATAGATGCATGAACGACCCTTTTGGTTACAGACTTCGCTTGGACAGAGTAATAATACGCGGGTGAATATACAAAATAATACATATAAACCATTCCCTAACCATTCTATCTATTGATGGAAACCGCATAAAAATCCGTTGCGTAGTTTAAAAGACTTAAGCGCCCAAACGGCGGGAAGCTAATGTTTGTTATTTATATATGTAGAGATTTTTTTTTAATTTGTTTAAAAAGTTACCCCCACACTAGGATTTTCTCCTGTGTCGTGGAGGCAGTTTACAAACATAAATTGCACAAGGACAAACATCCAGACCCGGAACAATTATTTGTAGGCCATACAAATAATTGTTTCGTGCGGGATTCGAACCCGCGGCCCCCAGCGCAACAACTGATTGCTAAGCCACTGCGCTGCGGAGCCGTCTCTCTCGTCTCTTATTGAGCAGATAAATAGTTTTTTAAAGAATTTAATTGTAATAGCTTATCAATTAAATAACTAAAGATCTACAAATATAACAATAATCCTTGTTCAAGCGTTGCGGTAACGCATATGAGTAGTGTTATAACTCATAATGATGTTTTGTTGAATCTTTATCTCGACATGGTCGATATGGAAGGAACGTAAACACACTGTGTAAATATTAATTAGTTAACTTGTGTTATAATAATGATAAATTGTCTATCTACAGTATGTTTCATGTTTTATGAATTGAAAAATTAAGTATTTTATAGGAAGTTTAAGGATAAATGCGGTGGTCTAATTTCTCTTTTTCATCCAAAATAAGAGGAGACCTGTGCCCAGCAGTGGAACGTACATAAGTTGAAATTTCTATAAAAAAGTCAAGATTCAACTTTGCAGAAAAAATTAACTGAACTTAATCAATCTTATTTGAAAAAGTAGCTTATAATTCTCAGGTTAAGACTAGAATATGTTTCACATAAGAAATACCGCGGAAATATGTGAACTTAAATGTGAAGTATGGAATTCGATAGCTAACATCGAATTATGCGAAGACTGCAGCTTACCGCGACCAAGAGACTTCTTTAGTTGGATAGACTACTACCATAGGTTAAGCCTAAGAATATCAATCAAACAAGATTTGTTACAAAATGTAATGTTTATTTATCAAATTCAGTTTGAACGTAATACATATTATGTACCCGCTTTTATAGACTTACCAGAAAGAAAATAGACCATTAAGCACTGTGCGAGAATTTTGGAATTAACGTGGAAATAAATATTATAGTTCTGTCTATACGGGCTTATTTTGCAATTTGATGGTATCAGTACTCTATCGTATGTTCAAAACTCTAACTTTACAGGAGAGCCGTTTAAAGGTATTTAGTTGGTAGCTCTGCTCTATTAAGAGCCTTTAATCTTTTTTCACCATATGTAGATAAATTTGAATGTATTCTTATGATTTAACATTGAAGTGTTAATTCATACAAGTTTTAGAGATATTGTATGATATACAGTGTTAAAAACTGTAAGTGAGACATACAACTGTTTACACCGTAGTTTAATTGATCAAAGATATCGTATGTGTTATTATCGCCATTATACTTGGGCACAAATTAATTATTTTTGCACGTATATTACATGTAACATGTTTTACCTGGTACTATAACAAATTTGATTATTGTTTGTTTAATACAAATAATATTTACCGAAGAAAACTGAGTTCAATCAAAATATTATATATTTATCACTGGAAAATTTAAATCAAAGGTGTTATTCAATAATTTCTTATATTTACGCAAACACCAGACATAAAATAAAACTTATTTTAAATTAAATTCGTCAAGTTAGTTTCATTCGAAGGTGTTATCATTTTAGGCTATAATTTCAATAAATTAATAATATTTTATTGTTTTAATAACTTAAAGTAATAGGGATAGTTCTTAAACAATAGATAAAACATTATGACTGTTATAAAATAAAAATTGCAATAAAAATCTTTTTCTTTTTTATATAATAATTAACCAGTATTATTACTTACTACAATACAAACCATTATTACTTACTGTAAGCAAAAAATAAACTGAATCTACATAAAATAATAAATTTCTCGTTTCTAATATAATTAATATGTAACAAGTCAAATTTATATAAAAATTATAATTAACATATTTCACTTAATTCAAAAGATCAATATTTTTTAATTAGCTTTATCATTGATACACAATTTTCAAGTTTGTTACATTAAGCAGTTATGTATTTAAGTACTTGTGTAAAATCAATAGTTGTCCATTAGGTTAAAAAATACCTTCAAATTCCAAATTTTCAGAAATAACTATTGTTGGAATAAGTCGAAAACAAGGAATAAGTCGGAATCAGACTCGGGATCAGGGTGACGAAATTCATGGGATTCTTCAAGAATTATTACGTAAAAATCATAATAAATCGCTGAAATGATACCATTGTTACAAGATCTTATCAAATCATTTCTTTTAGCTTTGTAATTAGGCAATGCATGTCTATAAAGTAGGGGGACATCAGTTTTATCTGATTCATCAAAATTACATTTATAATGTAGTTCATTTGGGTATGTAGGAAGAACATTTATGTTCGTCTATTGCACTCCATCACCAAATATATTGTTTGTGTTATGAAGTTAAAATATAAAATGGTGTTGGTTTATCTTAACCAGATAATAAGGTTTTCCATCCTGTTTAGCCCACTGCACTAATGTGATCCAATCAAGGAGGGTCTTGGTACATCTTTCGATTAAGACATGAACGCTATCACCCTCTTGCTGGGTATGGCTATTTTTAAAATGTGTATTTTATAGTGACATTGTATTTTTTTCGCTAATATGATATACCTACGTAGCGAAAATTTTCCGGTTGCAGTTTTCCCCGCACAATTTTGGACCAAAACCTAAACTCAGTTTCTACTCCTTTTGACTTCTTTTGCGTTGAACTTCATATAGCAAGTCGCTATTTATTTTGCAAAATTAAATATCATAAAATTCATAGAATACAATTTTGTTTTGAAGTAAAATATGTTTATTTTTTAATATTTTTCTAAGTCAGCGCTTAACTACAATCCCACCTGATGGTAAGTGGTGATGTGAACTGACTTAACAAAAGCCTATTCACTCTTGCCTTGAAGACACCCACACTGTAATCGGATGAAAAGAAAGATGCTGGCAACTTATTGCACTCCTATGCTGACGCTCCTTTGCTTTGATGAATAGCGAACCAATTGTTTTACTATATATTTATCTACGTGGTAGAGCCATGCTGCAGCTATAATATGGTTGTAGCACGAATGGGTCGGCTCGACCGGGGAAGGACCACGCTCTCGCAGAAAACCAGCGTAAAATAGCAGCTTAACGCTGCTGTGTTTCGTGTGGTGAGTGTAGAGAACCGGAGACCCTTTTTACTGGCAAAGAGGCATTCCATCTTAGTCCTCACAGGTGACAACGAATCTGCATCTTGAGTCTATATTGAGGATAGATGTAGATGTCTATGGGTCACAGTAACTACTTACCATCAGGTGGACTGTGTGCTCGTTTGTCACCCGATCCTATAAAAAAATACTATAAAATATAAGAGAAAAAGAAAATATAAGAAGCTTTAAAACTTTCACGTTTGATGTCTGTGTGGGTTTCATAGCTCGTGTATATGTAAGACATGTCACACTGGTATTTTTTTGACTAGAAAAATCTTATCTTAAAATGATCGTCAACTAAAGTTTGTACTGGCGCACAGTATCAGTTTTACCTTTACAAATTACCGTTACCATTATGGTCTATTAAAAGTCCACTGCTGAACATAGGCCTCTCCATTAATTGTTTCAAAGAGGAAATGTGTGATATAGTTTCCGTGCTTAGCAGGTGGGTTGGACATTTTTTTTAGTTTTATTAATTAATTAAATTTGTTTCCCCCTGTCACCTTTTACGACATCCACGGAATGATATGGAGTATTGGATATTCCTACACCGCCATTGTAAGGTATCATTTTTATAAGTATTAAGAGTAACAGACAGAACTATTACTAAGCTTCCACTGTCCGTCCGTCCGTCTGTCGGCGGTTTGGATCTCATGATCCGTAATAGATAGACAGTTGAAATGGTATGAAACTCTTCATGCGCGAGTCCGATTCGCACTTGATCGGTTATTAGTATATGTTCCTTTATTGGTCTACTAGAAGATATGTCAGCAAATTATGGAAAAAGTAGAACCTGTGTAAGTACTCACTATATCACTCTTTCTGTATGGTTGTTTTGTGAACATAAATAAATAAAAAAAAAAAAACAAAAGATTTCTTAAGATTTAACTTGGCACAGTAGAATTCTTGCAAGCCTTGACTACGCACGTGATATTATTTGATGTTACCTATGATTTTGTGTAGTGGCAGTGCTAGAGTAGAACTATGTAAAAGACTTTTAAGTGCATATGAAGAAGAAGAATAACTATTTACTTTATATAATCCAAACATGAGGCTTTTCAACATATTGTCCTTTAAAACGGGGGCTTGCGCATAAATATCCTAAAATATTCAAAACGTGAACTAATAACTTTTTTTTTATTTTTTCGACATAATACCTGTTAGAAAAGCAACAGCCTGTGTACTAAATTTACTGCAACGTTTCGTTTTGTTTTTCTAACAGGCTTCTTATTTGAAGTAATGAGTTGTTACCTCAGAAATTGTTAATTACAAAGTATTTCTTGTGAAGTAGAATCTTTTACTGCACTTAAAATATTTAAATATGACCGAATCTAAAGAAAAAAATTATAAAAATCCAGAAGAAGAGCCTTTAGATGAAAATACACCACATAAAAGAGAATTTGAAAGCAAAAGCTTCTTTGAAAAATTATGTTTTATAAAATCAAACATTTCCGTCGAGCCGATCATGGCTGGCCTCATCATACCATCGATGTTAGCGAGACTTGCCATCCAAAACTTAAATTTAGATAAGACGTGCCGTGTAAAATTAAATTATGGTGATGAAATTTGTGATTCCTTAATTCTTCGAAAAGGTAATCTAACTTATTACGAAGGAGAAGTACAGAAAGTCATTTCATCTATAGAAGCATGGAAAAGCATTATACAAACTGCAATCCCGACTTTATTAGTCATATTTATGGGTGCATGGAGTGATAGAACTGGTAATCGAAAATTGTGTATACTATTACCAATTTTCGGTGAATTTCTCGTATGTATTAGTAATATAATGAGCACGGTGTTTTTTTATGAAGTGTCAGTCGAAGTCACCATGTTTCTTGAGGCTTTCTTTCCAGCAATAACAGGTGGTTGGGTTATGGTGTATTTAGGAGTGTTTAGTTATATAAGTGATATTACAAGTGAAGAATCTAGGACTTTCAGGGTTGGTCTTGTCAATTTGTGCATGACTGCTGGTATTCCCATTGGTACAGCACTTAGTGGAATTCTTTTAAAATTATTAGGTTACTACGGGATATTTGCGATTTCTGGTTCAATATATTTGTTGACACTCTGCTATGGATTCTTTTATTTAAAGACGAAAACGAAGCCTGGTGTATGCGAAAATGAAAAGGTGAATTAAGACATTATTTTGATTATAATTTGATTGGCATGTATATATTTAATATTAGATGGGTGTTGGTAGATTTTTGTGACTAAACCAATGTATGTAAACAACTATTCAAAATTATTAAAGGTTTTGGTATACTTTTGGTTTGAACTTTTGATACATTTGTATTCGTTTATGTTTTGTTACCTATCATTGTGGTGTTTTATGGGGATATTATTTAATTTTACAGGTCAAGCATGTAACAATATCAGACCTTTCTTCGTTAATCAAAGAAACCGTTATGGTAGCTTTCAAGGACCGAAAAGGAAATATTAGAACAAAAATTATGTTAACACTATTGACTGTCGCTATTGTTTATGGACCAAATCACGGTAAGTGATAATAATAAGGGAGGTCACATTTGGATGTATTTTTGACATAATAATCTAAACATTTTAAACGAAATTCTTATGAAATTCTTTAAATGCATGTATACACTACGCTTTAGCACCCTATTTAAATAAAAAATCTTCATCTTCATCGTCTTTCTGTGTGATAAATGTACATTTATTATATTTTTCGTTTTCAAACTTCAGTTTATTAGTATTGTAGTCTGGATAACTTTATAAGTGTTGGCGTTTTACTGATCTTCCAATTTTATTCTCTTTTCAAATCTTTCTCTCAGCTTACCACAGTGATAAATAAAATGTAATTAATTGTATTAGTCGGTGTACTAGTAGCATTTTGAAACTGAGGACAAAAATTCGTGCTTAGTAACACACTCTTACGCAAAATTGAACTTTATGCCGAATGTTCTGTAAGCTTACTAATTCTTTTTTACTTAAGAATTATCGTTTTTCCTCTTTTTCTATTAATTTTGACATTGATATTATTACTAACTTTAAAGTAATAATTAACTTTAATATCATTGCCAACGTTAAATATTATTTATTATCTTGCGCGTTTTACAGATTTCAATTCTGTAGCCGCCTGCCAAGTGTGGTAACTAAGGTAAAATATCCTCTTTGTGAGATAACAGCAATAGACTTTTCAGGGGCTGCAATGAATAAACGAAAGAATGACGTGTCAAGTACCATGGAATAGCTATGGTTTAGTCTTCAACTATGAAGGAATAATATTTTATTTTTTTTTTATAGGAGAGGGGGAAAACGAGATTGCGGTTCACCTGATGGTAAGTGACTACCGCCGCCCATGAACAACTGCAACACCAGGGAGGGAATTACAGATGCGTTGCCGGCCTTTTAAAAATGAGTAGGCTCTTTTCTTAAGTCGTATCGGTCCGGAAAAATCCCTGATGGTAATCGATTCCACAAGGAAGTTGTGCGAGGAAGAAAAAATATTCTAAATCTCACAGTGGTGGACCGCCAATAATCCAGATGGTGTAGATGGTATCGGGAGTTCTGCCGCGATGTGCGTTCGTGAAATGTAGCGGCTGTGATTAATCCGAACAATTCCTCAGAGCACTCCCCGTGGTAAATGCGAAAGAAAATGCAAAGAGATGCAACATCTCTTCGCAGCGCCAATGAATCGAGACGATCGGAAAGGACTCGGCCGTCGACGATTCGAGCCGCTCTGCACTAGTTGCGGTCAAGTGGAAGGAGCTGGCACTGGAGAGCCCCTGCCCAGAGATGGGAACAGTATTCCATGTGAGGCCGAACCTGCGCCTTGTAAAGTTGCAGGCAGTGTGTCGGCATGAAATACTGCCCCGCTCTGCTGAGCACGCCAAGTTATTTAGAGGCTAATTTGGCCTTCTCTTCAAGGTGACCACGAAACTGCACGTCACTCGATATGTCGACTCCGAAGATTCCGATACTGGCTAAGGCAAGAAGGAGAGTGCCTTGAAACTGAGGAGATACGACAAAGGGGTTCTTTTTAGTGGTAAACGCGCAAACTTCTAAGGTCTGGTTACTGTCTAAATACTATCGATAAACTACCATGAGGATATTCACCTATACCGAATTGTACTTATTTATCTTAAATTACCTTTATATAATTATTTTATATTTAAATTGATTGATCTTAAGTAAAATTACAGCCTATATACATTAGTCCCACTCTTATACACAAACCTCCTCTCATTACTGAATGGATTTTAGGGCAAGGACAGAAGATAGAGTTTACACCACGCATGTTGGTGGGCTTCTCATGACTTAAAAACATTTTTTTAATTTCTCAGACATGCAGGTTTCTTCAAAATGCTTTGATTAATCGCAGAGCACGTAGTGAATCAACAATTGAAATTGCAAATAACAATTTCATTGGTCCAGGCGGGGATCGAACCCGAGTTTCTCATTGAGCTACTATGGATCGATTAACCTTAATTGGATAACGTTTTTTAAAAACAATAATAACGAACGTGTTGCTTACGCCATACTGTCAGGACAAGCCAAACATAATATACTAAAATTAACGATGATATAAATTTTTGTATATTTTTTTATTTGATAATGATAATAATAAAAAACTATGTGTGGAAATAGAGATAAAATTATAATTTTTGTTAATAAACTGTTATTAACAAATACAAAACTTGCTATCTCTGTTTTTGACGTCAATCGATGGAGGCGTGCATATTTGGATTTTTATTTTTTTTATTTTACTTGCTATCGTCAAATGCTAAGTAATTATGTGTAAGTATATTAGACTTTATAGCTTTTTACAGTTTAGTGACGGTGCAAAAATATTTACTACCCGTAACTTCGTAAAGGTGCTGTAAGAGGTTACATAGGGAAACTGAACCAGGATATGGGCAGCAGCATCTTCTTGATAACAGCTTAGTAAAAATTAATAACTGCGGTTGCCAACCCGCTTACCAAGTGTATCAACTATGACAAATATACCCCTATGAGACAATTTATGGGGGACGCCTATGTTGAGCAGTGGATTTTTGACAGGCGTGATAGCAAAGTTTATAATATAGTAGACTTTTTAACGATATCAATATTTCTATTATATCAGGTGAAAGAATAACAACATACATGTATGTAAGATACCGATTGAAATGGGATGCAGTAAAATACAGCATTTATTCCACTTACAGCATCATTACACATTCATTAGGTAAGTTAAAACAAATTTTAAATAAGATTGAAACGTTGCGGAGTAGATAGTGTAAGATTTGCATTCACGCATGATATTTAATTTTTTGACGGCGGGTCTTTTAAATATCGGATTCATCAAAAGTGAGCGAGAGGTTGCGGCACTCTAGCGGAGCGTCATGCTACAAGTGCTAAGACTTGTGGAATGACAGTTTCCTGTTCGTGAGTCTTGACTCTGTCCGTTGTAGTGGTGATTCTTGTAGTGCAGGCAAGGAAGATCGTGTTGCTGAGAAAATGCTATGTGTTACATTGAGATGGGTAGTGTGGCTGTTGGATTGCATACTTTGATGTTATCATGTAATTACGTCCTTTACGTTCACTACCCACTTTAAGATTGTGACAGGGACATATTATGGTATGATCGAACTGTAAATGCTCTATACTGAATGTAAAGTGCAGTACGCTGTTTTATTGCTAATAATAATTAATTGCATAACGGTGCAATTAATTATTATTAGCAATAAAACAGCGTATAAAACTGCCTTCCAACTATGGAAAAATACACCCAAAATAAAACCTTTAAACTGATTTTGTCTCTAGTGCTGTCTGAAATCGACTTCATTATCTTCTCAAATTTAAGGTGTGTATACCTAGACATTTATCGTATTTACTTTTTTCAGGTGCCCTATTCTCGATCAGTGTGTTTAGCAAGCGATGGGGCTTCCATGACTCAATGCTATGTCTTATTTCTATAGTCAGCAAGTTGGCTGGTTCTGTGCTAATTGCTTTTGTCAGAACCGATTTTGAAATGTTCATGGGTATGTAAGTTAAAAATTAAACTTATTTCAGATTTACAATTTACTTTGCGGAAAACCACGGTGCAAATAGTTACTAAGTGTTATTTCAACCTAATTAAGGAAGACCAGAGCTTTAATGGTAACTATCCTAATAAAAAAATTGACGACAGAAGTGTTTATATTAGTCAGTTCAACGAAAAATAAAAACAACATATTTATCTTTCATAATCCTCGAGGACTGACGATATAAAAATTTTATTATCTTTTGTTACTTAAACAGTAATATATTAACCAAGGATTAAAGCATTTTGTACTAGAATTAATACCACTAAGCAAAATTTTAATAACAGATGTAATTTTTTTATATATTAAGTTAATTTGTAGATTTTAAGGTAAATTTCTTTCATCTTAGCGCACCATGCTAAAGTTAGTCCGGACACTTATTAAAAAGGAAACTAGATTATTGTATTTTACAATAATATATCAAAAGCAATGCTACTACGAACCATCTGCGGCTCAAAAATTGCAGATCACTTTCTTCCTTAATATTCTAATTTCATTTACAGATCTACGTGATAGTTTCTTTATATTTTATCGACAAATATTATGAAAATTTGTAAGTAAAAGAATAAATTCTTAGGTAGAGCAAAAACCCTTAAATATGCAAGTAAGACGAAAGTGATGATTTTTGAAAAAGAAGAAAGTAAAAATTATATGTGATATAAGGATAGAAAGGGGAGGGAGTTAAGCAAATGGTTGTGTATTTAGGATATTGTTCACTCTATTGTAGGAAGTCAGAATGTATAAAAAAGTTACTTATGGCAATGTACAATCCCGTGTTAGTCCCTACCGTAATGTATGGTAGTGAAATTTAGGTGAGACAAATGAAGCATGAGAGTAGAATAAATGTTGAAGAATGCGATAATATGAGTAACTTTGAATGTCAGCCTGAGAAATTGTGTGATAAGATTTTCCTTAATCGATGAGCATGTATGCGTTATAATACTATAGCCCAAGCATACACTTTTACATTACATAAATGTTTTATCTTAACCATATTCGAAATTTGAATCTGAAAGTTTAGAAGTGTAATTATTAGAGTATTATATTATCGTAGAATCATAGTATCTTAAAGTCTTGCTAGTCGATTTAATTGTATCATTGTATGATAGGATCCCCAGTAGACAGTTGCACTCAGTCATGTTCTTTATTAAAATTTGGATGTGCTTTTTTAACCTCTATAGCCTTACAAATCATTCTTGGTAGAAATCGTTGTTCTTTTGCAAGGCTTTGTGGTTTATCAAATCTGATGTAATAGTGAGAGCGATCTTGAACATGTTCACAGAGTGCTGACTTCCTAGAACGTTTGTTCTATGTAAAAGAGACCACATTCACAATCAAGCTTGTACACTCCTGCATCTCGAAAAGGGATGTTACACTTGATGGATGATAAAACTGACTAATTTATTTTAGCAGTTTAAAGTATCTACGTATTCTGCGTATATATATATGTACGCTCATGAGACTATTGCCGCGTACGTTTAGTTTATTCCATAGTAACACACTTTACCTTCTACTGATTCTTTACTCAATATGTTAAGTACAAAAATCCATTTCCTGCTTACACATCCGGAATCACACATTGTTAACAAAAATATAGGCAGAACGTAGTTCTGCAAATATGTTGTTATGAAATCAGAATAGTTAGTAAATGACTTACTGAAATGAATTACGAAATCCATACAGAACTCTGTAATCTGTAAGTTATACGCTACAGATGGTTCGTCGTAGACCTTTGTTCTTTTTTTCTCTCTGAAAAGTAATCTAAGAACCAACAACCGAAAAAAATTCTCAGGTAGCTCCCTTGTACAGGTAAGTGAAGTGTAGGGTAGATTCCCAGTAGGTAGAGTGACGACCAGGTAAGACATGCAGGAAGTCGATCGACGCAAGAGACTCGGGACCGTGTTTTTGACATTCCTAGAGCGAGTCCTATATTCAGGAGTGGGCTTGTGGTGCGTGGGCTTTAAAAAGATGATTTAACCTTTTGTACTATTATCTTACAAACGTCATTGAGAGTTTGGATTAGGTTTTAATTTTATATTATCTACAATATTACTTAAAACTATTTGGTTGATAATTTGTTTTATTAGTTTCTTTGTATTATATTAATGCAGTATGTTTAATTTTAAATGAAACGATGTTTCTTCCATTCTTTCTTTCTAATTATGATATATTTTATCAATTTGTCTGTTTATTACAGTACCGATCGTAGAGATACTAAATGCTACAACATTTACATCGCTGAGGTCGATGGCTTCTAAATTAGTTTTAAGTGAGGAGATGGGTAAGTTTCCTATAATTGTCTTTTTCAGCTGCTTGCTTCTTATAAGCTTGTTGTAAGCAAAATTCCGAAAGGCCGTGCTAAGTGGCCTTTTTTGGCAGAGGCCTATGTCCAGCAGTATGCATGCAGTATTAATGATGATGATGATGAAGCGAAGTTGAGAGCTAAGATCTATCGATATGGAAGGTTTAATAGAATAGAATGGAATAGAATGGAATAGAATATTTTTTATTCAATATTGATTAATACATAATACTTATTGAAAGTCATTTTTTATTTACCACTGGTTCAGAAAATACCTCAGTCCTGGGAAGAACCAGCAAGAAACCCAGCGGGACTTTTTTTAAAACATAATTTCACTTAACAATAATTTTGGTTATACAATTTTTAAATGATTTTTCATAGAACCAGCATGGTGGCGATCACCCTATTCACAGGGGTAATTTTCAATCATGTATTCCTTGATATAATAATCAATCTACGATAGAGGCAAACGTCATCTAAAACATCATCTTATTTTACATATTAAAAACTTCATACCCTTTTTCCCCACCAAATTTATATATAGAACTACCCCTGAAGTATAATATACTCAATAAAAAAAATCTGTTCACGATTGACGTAGATATCTCGTTACATACATACTGTCGAATCCGGACTTCCTCTTTTTAGGAGTCGTTTAAAATAAACTGAAAATACTAGAAGCATTTTATTACAATAGTCGAATAGTGGATTCAAAACCACGACTTTGAAATTTTGCAGTTTATTCCTTTAACACTATGCTCATATCACTCAATTTTAATATTTTTTGTTACTTTCCATTTTACTTTAATTTATTTTATTTTATTCCAGGAAAAATGAATTCTCTATTCAGTTTGGTGGAAACACTTGCAGCCTTGATGTTTGACCCCACTTATTCGGCTTTGTACTCTAAAACTATAGCAATTTTCACTGGAGCAGTATATATATTTAGCGCGGTTATGACCCTTCCTGCAATAACTATGTTGATGTAAGTAGCTTCAACCTAAAGCCTCAGTGGAAAGCATGCGGTGGAGCGTATAGCTTTGTGGCTAATTTCCCAGAGAACAGACACTCTGAAACAACAGCGTGTGATTGTTATGACGCCACGCCGTATGCCTCGCCGTACGTACCACCGAACGCTTTCCAATGAGGCCTTACATATAGGCCCCTATAGCGACTTCAAGGAAGCACTGACTGTCATAAATAACATGAAATATTACGCCATACTGAAAAATAGCTTAGAAAACCGCAGAACTGACATCTTGACCTGGTAATGCTCCACCATTAGCCTATGGAGTTGGATTCTGCATTTCGAATTAATAATCGCTTTCATTTTTACGTTGAGTTGTCTCATCTGTTTTTGTTCCTAAGAAGCAGTGCGTGCACTACTTTCTTCTGATCTGAGTGGTATGGATAGCTATTATTATTACAGGCAGTGGGGCATTTGGTTTTAGTCCTCGGAGATGAAAACACATCTATAGTCTACTTTGTTCGAAGTTTGTTATAGAAGTCTGCTAGTTACAGTAGCCACTTACCATCAGGTGAACTGTAGACTGTAAGATCACTTGATCGTTAAATTATTAAAAAAAATCTTTATCTACTAATTAGTATTGTATATATATTATATTATAGTATTGGTAGTAGTTTTTACTAAGTGCTCAACGGTGAAGAAAAACATCGTGAGGAAAGCCCTAGCTGTGGGACGTATATAGGCTGTAACTTTACTTTACTTTATTACTCATATAAATTTCAAATTTAAAAAGAAATGCAGTTAATTTAATTGTACGTTAATTTGTTTCATATAAATATTTTTTAAATTTTTACAGATGGTTATTTGCGCAACATCGTCGAGAAAGAAAACAAGAACGAATGAAGGCTACAACACAGAATATTTTAAAAAGTGACCAAGTAGCCGGAGCAGAAAAATCAAACACATTAATGAAAATGTAATAGGTCCTACAATTACTTAAATAAATTCAATGCTGTGGTATTTTTCATATGTCTTCAGATTTCTTTTCTCTTTTGTAATGAATGTTTTAACTTTAATTACTTCTAGTATAGATAATTTTAGTCAATGCACTTTTGTTATTTCAATTGAAGTTTTGTTGAATTCGTCTGACATAATTTTCATGAAGTAATTTTTAGCTTTATTCATGCGGTCATCCACGGAGCTCCTTGTTGAAATTTTCCATACCAAAGATGTCAAACCAAATATACATAGCGTACACCTAAACAGCGGGAAAACAAATTAACAGCACATTATAAACACAACAAAAACAATAATGTTACGATCTCGATATATTAGTAATGTAAATAATATATTGTATTATGTTTTGTATTTTATGATTTAGTACGTAATAACATTTCTTATCTTATGTTAGTGTTTTATCAAAATTCTTTATTTTTTGAGAAATGTGTGTAATTTTACTTCCTTGAAAATTAATAAAATTTTGCTCAGTCAGTATTAAATATATCAGCGCGTCTATAAAATATCGGATGGATCGAGAGCGAGCTGGAGGTCGCATCACTCTAGCGGAGTTTTAATATCGATGGTGGCTTAGAAGAATTGAGGGTATACCAGTTTGTGCAGTAGAAAATTCAACACGCGCGTGAGATTCCGTCTAAGTATTTCAACGAGCCCAATCCATGTCGCATGTAGCTTGTGGCAGCTGGATGCATGGGCGTCATACGCCCGGTCCACGTTGCATTTTGCCTTTGACAGCTGGATGAAGGGGCCTTGCACACCCGGTCCACACTGCATATTTCCTGAGGCGGCTGGACGAAGGAGCCACGTACGCCCGTTCAGACACCTGCATCTATCCTCTGTGAAGAATAAAAATAAAAATGTGTTCTCAATCCTGATTGTAAACGCAGTTTTGTAATATTTTTGGTTTTTATTAGGAAGATGCCCATCCCCTGTTTTAGTTTTACTCTATAAATTCTTACGCGACACTCACACGATGATTTGGAGTAGTGCATTCCCTTATACTGTCACTACCCAGCTAATACTATTACTGGTATTCTGCGATAGTATGCTGTCGCCATTACAATGCATTGTGGTTCTAACACGTCAAAAAATAATGTAAATAATGCAAGCAGTTAACATATTATATACTATAAAGAATTAATCTCCTATTTTCAAATAGAAATGAACCATTTACTATAAAGAATGGATCTCCTCTTTTCAAATAGAAAATAATCATTTTTATTCAATATTGTGTGAAATAAAGTATTACTTTATGCTTCAATACATTTAATCACTCAAATTTGCAATATTTACCCTAATTATTAATGAGACAAGTTGCACGCGCTTGATACGAAGTGAAGCTGAAGTGACCGTGACGTCCCGCCGCGACCGGGCGGCGCCGGCACGCTCGGCATTACTCGGGTATTTTCGGCAGCGACTCGTAACATCGGCCATCCTGCAAAGTGAATATCATAAGGTATTGACGATGAGGCATTAGAATATTTGCTAGCTTTAGCTGAAATGACTGATGTACATCGATTACCAACAGTTTATGACGGATTAACTTTCTAACAGATTAAATCAGATCTGGCGTATCCATCACTGAACACATCAGCAGAATCTGTTTCATAACTGACGGAACTTTTGTACGGCCGCAATGACTCAGCTACGAAACTCTTTAATCTCCTTTAGACTACGAGTCTTGTAACGATCGTCAAGGACGTTACATATATTGTTACGGCCTATCAAAGTCCATCGCTGAACTTAGGTATTCCCCATAGACTGCCCCATAGAGGGTATATTGAACATAGTTGCCTTGTATTAATTTTGCAGCTTTGAATCTTAGAAATACAGGCCTTTGTGGAAGCACATAAGCAAAATCTATTAAATCCGTTATGTACTAATGTTCTTAATATGAAAATAAAAATACTAGCCATAAGTTCCGCTGCTTACTTCTAGTCAGTCATTCACGAAGAAAGCTAAGTACGTAAGATGAGCAGCAAACAAAAGAGAGCATAGACAGTTAGGTAGGTAGAGATTGCAGCAGTCAAAACTTAGTAAATAGAAAACTGTGACTAAAAGTTTTATCTTCATTAGTATGGGCGATATATCCACCTATGTGCCTTATATAAGACATATTACAGCCACTGAACCAGGTGAAAGAAGCGAAACAGCACAGACAGTAGTATTTCAGAAGCAGTCCAGAATTGTGTTGCATTTTATTAATTACACGATAAATAAGGTCAGAACTCACACACGCCCCACCGCCGACACAAGTCTTATTTTATCAACGAGCACATAGTAAATCAGCATATGAGATTGCAGACTGATTGAGCACTCACGCACCCTGAATTCTAAGGCGAGTATTCAGCCCTGGAGCTACCACGGCTTGATTACAGCGTTAGTAAAAAGGAATAATATGTAATAGCTAAGGTAATTAATATAAAATTGTACAGAAATCATATCGTTTATGAAAGTAAAGTAATAATACACTCTAGTAAACATTCAAAAAGCAGAAACAGAAGTGGAACAGACAGAAACTGGTGCAGAAAGACCTACAGAGACAACACCTGCACAGAACAGACCTGCGTAGAACAGACCTGCACAGAACAGACCTGCACAGAACAGACCTGCACAGAACAGACCTGTACAGAACAGACCTGTATAGAACAAACCTGTACAGAACAGAACAGACCTGCATAAACAGACCTACACAGAAGAGACCTGCGTAGAACAGACCTGTACAGAACAGACCTATACAGAAGAGACGGAACAGAACAGACAGAAATTGTAATACAGAGAGAAGGCAGATTAAATATAAAAAAAAGACAATGATGCACCTTCATTCTGTTTGCGTGTAGTCGTCTCGCAATGTCGCAATCTTCCACCCGCTTCTCCGCGGAAGCGTATTGAATAGGTTCACGCGGCATTCCTCGTGTAATTAAGTCACCCCTTCTCCAAATTTTAAGGTATGGCTCGGATGTCAGCGTGCAAGTGATCAGGATAGACTATCGTACATAAGTCAAGCCGGAAAGTTGCCGTGTTGTTTACAACTTAGCTTCTTGGAGAGCAAAAGATCAGTGGATCGTGTTTATTTGCAAAATACGTCAGTTTTATCAAACGGACTACGAAGAGAAACGCAAACTATATTGCCTACAAAATAAGTTGCAAAATATAATTTTTTTCCCCACTTTTTTATCATTCGTGTCATAAATATCAACAGTGTTATACTATCTCCAACGCTGACCGGGCCGGGCTTATCTAAGTTAGGAGATGAAAACTATTTAACAGATAAAACTCAAGTCAAATTTAGGAATCGCAAAGAACCAGAGCCGAACATTTAAATAAAATAAAGAAAAAATGCAACAAGATATGACAGAAATTAATGAGCAACTAAACAGAAACAGAGATTTTTTATTAAATAAAGATTATAAATAATACTTATTAAAAGTCACTATATTGTTTAATTACCACTGTTTCGAAAAAATAACCTCTGTCCTGGGAATACTTTTTTTTAAATACTTTTTTTTTAAATAACAGCTTACAATCATGTAATCACTACTACATACACAAAACAAATTAGAAATAGCTTGGTAGCGATCACTTCATTCCCATGGGTTGTTATCATCCATAAATTCCTTAATATTTTAATAACCCATTTTATACTTTGTTTAATAAAGTTTTTGAACTTTGTGCAGGTTTTTTTTTATATTTTCTGGGATTTTGTTGTAAAAGCATATGCATCGCCCAAAGAATGAATTACTGACTCGGTGGAGTCGAGTAACTTGTACTTCTAGCTTGTGTCTGTTCCTAGTATTTACTTTACTTTACTGCTGGCCGGATGAGGAAGCTCAAGGTCGCTCAGCGAGCTATGGAGAGGGCTATACTCGGAGTTTCTCTGCGTGATAAATTTAGAAATGAGGATATCCGCAGTAGAACCAGAGTGATCGACATAGCCCAACGGATTAGTAAGCTGAAGTGGCAATGGGCCGGACATATAGCTCTAAGCACTGACAACCGATGGGGAAAAAGGTTCTCGATTGGTGGCCTCGTACCGGCGAACGAAGTGTAGGGCGTCCCCCCACTAGATGGAGTGACGACCTGGTAAGATGTGCAGGAAGTCGATGGATACAGGTGGCTCAGGACCGCACTTTGTAGCATTCCTTGGGGGAGGCCTAGATTCAGCAGTGGACTTGTGAAGGGCTGTAATGATGATGATGATGATAATGAAATGTATTTAGAGGCCAAAGTTAATATATTAATTTACTTAAATTTTTATCGCACTGACTCTTTAGGTTTAAAATCGTAGATTGCTCTTATGGCCCTCTTCTGGAAAACAAATATAATTTCGGTATCAGTCGCGTGTCCCCACAGCAAATTACCATACGACATTATTGAAAACGAAAATAATATAAAACTTCTTGAAAATAATATAAACACTACAAGTAGAATGCCTTCATCTTCGTTACAGTTAAATACGACATCTTTCTCCTATGAAAAATTATAAAAGGATGCCAGGAAAGTTATAATAAACAAAAGACCATATTTTTTAGGAAAACCTGAACTTACAAGCGAAAACCAAACCAAAAGGTCCGACTTTGATATATGCGAAGTTCTTAAATTAATTGACAAAATTTTTAAGGGGCTTTCCCTTAAAACTTCCAGAATAAGCAAATACAGAGAAGAATCGCCCAATAAAGGCATGTTTCGAATCCGAACAAACAGCGATGAAGTTACTACGCAAGAGGGACTATATAAAAAATAATATAAAATATATACATATCAAACTCATAACCAGTTTAACAACATGAAACGTCTAAAAGAGGGATCGGTACGTCGCTAACAGAGTGGTAAAGAAAACCTTATCATCAAAGCACACTGAAAATAACCATGCAGAATATTAATTAATTGATAACAAAAACATATTAAGTAATAATAAAATTAATTTAAAAGAAATTGATAAGTTTTTATCGTTAATAATTACTTAATTTTCAGTTAGAAGAAACTCTGTTAAATTTCCTAAATTGAACCTTGTCCTTGTTTTTATTAGTCTCTATTTCTGGGAGACTCCTAATCATAGAGGAATGTAACCACAATGGTTATATTATAGTCGTTGCTCCTAATCGATTGTTTGTCTTATTCTATTGATTCCTCTGAAATATCCGATAGTGAAATAGAATGTTAACATTAATGTAATTTTTATTATATTTTTTATTATAATACTTAATATATATTTGGATGCAACAAGATGTACTTTTATAACAATTTAAAAAGCATTTATTATACATCTTAAATAGTATATAACTAAGAATACTGGCATCTACAATATAATGTAAGCGTTGAATAATAATGCTTATATTTAACAATATGGGGCTGTTTAAATAAAACTAATTTTACGGATTTTATCGCGTATATTAACTTATTTTTATCTTCCCGACGTTTCGGGTGCTTTCCAGCACCCATGGTCACGGGGGACTAAGGTGTTTGACGTCCTGCTGTCATAGTTAGCCCGGCTACCTTCAGCTTTTTAATATTAATTTTTGGTTCGATTTACGCAGAATGAGCTTACAGTATCTTGAGGTCTAGCAGTGGTATACTTGGGTTTGGATTTGATTTTATTAATTATGAGATCCCAAGCAGATGGCAGCACCCATCCATCTTCTCTATTGAAATTAGGATGTTTTATAATTTCAATAGCCTCGCGAATCATCCTTGGGAGGAATCGGTGTTCTTTAGCGAGGATATGTGGTCTATCAAATCTAATGTAGTGACGGGGGCGATCCTGTACGTGTTCACAGACTGCAGACTTCCCGGAGCGTCTATTCTTCACATCAGCTATGTGTTCTTAAACGCGGGTTTTTAAAGATCTTTTAGTTTGTCCTATATAAGAGAGACCACATTCACAATCAAGCTTGTACACTCCTGCATCTTGCAGAGGAATATTACACTTGACTGATGGTAAAAACTGACTAATCTTCTTCGGACTTCACGAAGTGAAGCACCGACGTATCGGGAAGTCTGCAGTTTGTGAACATGTTCAAGATCGGCCCCGCCATTACATTAGATTTGATAGACCACAAATCCTCGCAAAAGAACACCGATTCCTCCCAAGGATGATTCGCGAGGCTATTGAAATTAAAAAACATCCTAATTTCAATAGAGAAGATGGATGGGTGCTGCCATCTGCTTGGGATCCCATAATTAATAAAATCAAATCCAAACCCAAGTATACCACTGCTAGACCTCAAGATACTGTAAGCTCATTCTGCGTAAATCGAACCAAAAATTAATATTAAAAAACTGAAGGTAGCCGGGCTAACTATGACAGCAGGACGTCAAACACCTTAGTCCCCCGTGACCACGGGTGATGGAAAGCACCCGAAACGTCGGGAAGATAAAAATAAGTTAATATACGCGATAAAATCCGTAAAATTAGTTTTATTTAAATGTGTAGTGTTCGCGTAAATATAAGAAATCAATGTGGGGCTGATTCTCGACTTGATGAATTTGATTCTTTAAATTATCTAACTTATATGACGCTTATTTTAATGATTCCAAGTTAATATCTGTTAGCATAATTTGGGTTAAAATATTAGAGCTGTGGTTTAATAAATTACATTTGCAACAATCACCTTCAACTATGTTAAAATAGATTGATATTTGGCTAGGCAGGGCAGTCTTATAATTATGCAATGGATAAAATTGCAATGTTTGGTAATATACAACGCAATAATTTTTGTAAAATAATATTCTAGTGCCTTGTACGGTATAATCCAAAATCTTATTATTATTCACACATTTAATAGTCAATTTATTCAGCTCAGCTCAGCAACTGACTGAACATAAATAAATTTTCCATCACTAAGTTTTAGCTATAAATTACCATTGCCATATATTATTTTTAAATCGCATATTTCTGGAAGTGACAAAATTACTTCAGTTCAGAGTTGAGTTTCACAGGTTGGATAATTAATCGTGGACAAACAGAAGGTGACAAACATATCATAAACTTGTTATTAATGTTTTTACATTCACTTAAGCTATCAAATAATGCGTAATTTATCAATCATCTGTAAATTACTACATCCGTAAACTGCTAAATACAGCTTGGAAGGATGAATAAGAAAATTAGTTTGTAAATTATGCTTATCATGATGTGCAGATAATGGTAAAATTTTATAAATACTAAACTGTATAGGGTTAATTAGAGGAATTCTTATGACAAATACAATCTTACTCTTAGAAGAAATGTGATATTAGAAATCAATCCTAATAGATCCGAGAGATACGTAAGTGGAGTCATTATCACTGAGACCTTTCAATGTAATTATGTTAGTCCCTAAAACTGGTTCATTTAATAAACTAGAATATTTCACAATAGAAATCGTAGAACTAGTATCGATGAGAAAACATTGGGCTTTTCATTAAAATTAGTCTTTAACATAACGTGAGACTTTTATTATTATTAATATTAATTATTAATTAAGTTTTCTCACGTGTGTTAACCCTAGAGAATGCCGTCATTTTTTCACAACTTGTGACGTCACGTTGATAACCATTAAATTTTTTATTATAAAAAATATTAGAAATTGAGAAATTATTTTCAACCTTTTGAGTCCTTTGAGTTTTTATTGTCCTGTGTAAAAAAATAACTTGGGAACACAGAAATCTTGTCTTTTATTTAAAGTGGAGCATCATGGAGTTAAAGCAGATAAAAGACCTTTCAAATTTATTTAAGGCTCGAATTCAAGTAAGCAAATTAAAATTTGAAATTTTTAAGAAATTTATTTTTACCAGTTTACCAGTGTTACCACTTACCATAAGGTGGACGCTGTGCTCGTTTGTCACCCTTATCAAATAAAAAATATAAATATAGACCTTCCCAAGGAATGCAGCAACGCATGTTCCTAAGCCACCTGCATCTATCGACTTCCTGCATATCTTACTATGTCTTCCCTCCATATAGTGGGAGGCTGCCCTGCACTTCGCATACCGATACGAGGTTGCCACTCGAGAACGTTTCTTCCCATTGTTTATCGGTTTTCCAAGCTTCATGGCTAGCCCGTTGGCATTTCACTTTAATAATCTGTTGGGCAACGTCAGTTACGCTGGTTCTACTGCGGACATCCTCATTTCTAACTTTATCCCGCAGAGAAACTTCTCTCAAATTTAAAAGTTTTATATTTTGCAGATGATAGTTTGTCTAACATTTAAAGAAAACAAACACAAGAATATTTTTATATAGCACTTAGGGAAGGTCCATATTTTTTTATTTAAATTTTTTGATTTATTTTTATAATAGTGTACCTAAATATAAATATCTTTATATAGATTTCCCTCCCCAATAATGTTCTATTAAATTCAAATTCATAAGGAGAGTGTTTTATTGTTATACATAATTATAAAATTCAATTTCACCTAATTAATAAAAATATGCAACAATAAAATTACATAGATATAAAAACTATCAAAATTAAAGTAACGAGAGCATGTTGGTTGTTCCACATCTATATTATAATATAAAATGCACGTTTCAATTTCACTAATCAACGTCGCCACGAAATGTACCAATGTACAGATATTAACTAAAATAAATATTATATTTATAATTGAGTATAAACTCTTAAAAAACTAAAATATATTTGAATGAAGTCGCTCGAACACCGACGTGCAGTCCACCCTCGACGATGTCCGAAAACGGACTGCGACATAGTTTGCGGGTGATTACAGGTACAGGGCAACGGAGCAGGCAAGTTCGCGCGAATTTATTTAATTTCGGGGAAAAATGATATTTTCTCGAGTAAAACGGGGAATAATAATAAAACTCTCAACTAAAAATATTAATATTAGTAAGACCTTTTTTTAGTGTAAAAACTATTTAAAGAGCTTGTGCCTGACAGAGATAGGATTTTGGGGATTTTTTTTCCTAATAAGCGGTTGATAAAAAAACAACTTTGTTCAATTAAAACATTAATTTATTAAATCCTCTTCTGTCACTTTGTGTTTTTTCTTTGCGGATTAAATGAACAGTTATTGTGATTTTTTACTTAAAATGTAGGCATTTCACCCGCACTTAGGGCCTTAAGTTTGCGCTCGCTTATTAAATGGCCTTTCTGTTTGCAATATGCACATATTTTATTAGGATTTAAATCAGAATGAGCTTTATTATAATAATTATTTGAATTTTTATGATGCGATGAATTAGAATTATAATTAAGATGATGGAGGTTAGGACAGGAAAACTTTTATTTATTTTTATAACACTCGGAAGAACTACGTCTCGGCTTGTGACAAATTGAGTACGATTTGAATGAGCGCTGCGATAATTTACTTAATTTAAATAATGTTTCTTCCTCGACAGCATGTACAACCGCTTCGGATAAAGTTTGAGGGTTCCTACATCGCACAATATGCGAATAACTAAGATTCATGCCCAATAAGAAAGTACTTAAACCTAAGTGTTCCATTGCCGCAAGCCTTCCTAAAAGTTATTTTTCATCCTCACAGCTGTAGTAAAAATCGGATGGGACCCGCGTGATGCACGATTCAATCTTTAATGAATTTTGCACCTGTTTATAATTTTGTAGATCTAAGAGTAAATGCGTCGAATGTTTTTTCTCTCCGAATGTCGATTTAAGAAATTGTTTTAATTCAGGCCAAATACTTAATTTCTTTAAGCAACAAGCTAATTGTGCTTTTCCTTTAAGTTGGGACTCAATATATCCGAACAAAACATTCTGTTGGTTTGTACTTGCTAATGAAATTGCGTTTTTGCAATTTGTAAGAAATGATGACAGAGACTCGCGATCTCCGTTGTAGGGCTTAATAAATTTGGTTAGGACAAAAGAGTGATTTTTTCAAACATTTTTAATGTAATATTTTTCGGTATTGGATTTGTTGATTGACAGTGAACTATTTGAGGAGTCAGAATTTGAAATTTTGACTTCTTCAGCTTTGACCTTTTTCAAGAAAATTAATTTACAGGAAATATTTTAAAACACAGTATAGATCATCAGAACACAACAAAATATATTAAACAGAATATTGAAATACAATGACTTAATGTTAAAATAAATCTCTTACTATGATTAATCTTTTTTAGATTAAATCGCTTTCACTTGTAAAACCACTTTAATTAATAACTTTTGAAAACTTTAATTTAATATTATATAAAATAACTCACAAAATGTAGATCCTCACGAACATCTTGGTTTTCCAAAACGTGTCAGTTAATTCGACACTGCAAAACGCGGCATGTGCAGCGATGACGTCAATTGCAGCGGCGGTTTTGAGTGTCCGACGACTCAGGAAGTCATAAATTACGGCGCTACCACGTGTAAGGTCTTCTCACGGACAACGCAACGTGACTTCGAACGTTGCGTTGTCCGTGAGGAGACCTTACACGTGGTGATAATGATGATGATGCAAGGTCTGAAGTTGGTGGCGATTCACACTGTCAGGTGATTCGATAGTGCATGGGTTGTGATGCAGGCCCACACTCGAAAGTAGAGGCTTAACGTCGACCACGATGAAGCAGCAGGAGGTTCTTGGTGATGCGGTGCGGGCTCGCGCTTAGTAGCGGAGTCTTATCGTCGACCATAAGTGCAACTGCGCGGGCTTAGGCACATGTACCCAAGACTTACCGTCAACAGCTGACCTTATCCAAGAACCGTGGTGATTAATGATGAGGTTCACAGAGCCAAAAATAAGTGTGAGGCAGGGATTTTGTTTTCCCAAGACAACCCCACTTCTGACACCCAAATTGTTAGGATGGCTCGCCTTGGGTCCTTTTTATAAACTTTTACTGCTGCAAACTAATTTAGTTTCATTACACTTCGGAATATTATAAATTATAAGAAAGTTGTGTACCGAATAATGGTTAGAGTTTGACTGCTTAAATTAAATGATAAATCACTTTTATATACTTTACATAATGCTTACAATAGAAATTACTCACTTATACATCGGTTCGTAACAGTACGAAGTATAGTTGCATCAGGAAAATTTGATGAACTACAATGTATTATTAAATTTATTGCGAAAACTACACGTTTGATGCTCCCAACTGAAACGTGAATAAAGTCGCATAATGACTGGATATAATTATTACTACAACTTAAGTTCTGACACATGTGATAAGAGCACATTATGACTGAAAATTACTACACAGGCGACAATAACTAACTACCTAAACAAATTATCTCTTAAATGTTGGACTTATATACAAACAGGGACGAACTAATTTCAAAGAATTTATTAATACATTTGAGAAACAACTTGAACAACACTATAGGTCTATTATATTTGAAGATTTCAATATAGGTTTACTGTTAATAGACTAACTACATTACAATTTAAGAATAGAATAGAGGAGGCTGGGAATTATATCATTAAAAAAAATTAATGAAAACAAATCCGAAGAGAGACAGAAAATTGAACATCAGTTCTGGATCCTGTATACACCAATTTATTTGAAGATCTTTTTAATTTTTATTTACTAGATCCTGCGATTTTTGACCATCATCAAAATTACCTGGAGTTGTTAAGATAAACCACAAAAGGCACATCTTGAATATATTCACTCTTAAATTACTTCTTTAACAGGCGTTCTGTGAACCGTCTGCTTAAACAAAGTCCGTTTCAATATATACAATTCTTGAGAAAAATAAATTTCAAATAATTTAGTAGTAGTTTGGGGTAATGCAGTCCGAAAGGTCTTCAAACTTCACTAAATAAATATTTAATTATAAATACCAAACACCGACTAAAACTATTTACTCTATTCCCAGAAACCAATACGGAAATAAAAATCTAATGTATGACGGAGCTAAATTATATAATAAATTACCCAAGGACATAAAAGATGTTAAATGTGACAATAATTATAAAAATAAACATAAGCTATACTATGTATTTGAAAATACAATTTAAGTTGATTTTTTTTAATTTAGTTTGCCAACTTTCAAAACATAAAAGATTTATTTGTAAATATCCATGCTCACTACACTACCTAACTGTACTTAGTAATACAAGTGAAATTTTGTTATTTAGACAATAAATTTCTTAAAACCTAAATAAGCTTAGCTTTCAGGCATTTTTCTCAACCAATTAAAAAGTTAACCACCTGTTACTACAAAACATTTTCTTTAAAGCAATTTTAAGTTAACAAAGTTACTCATATCAAATGATGGACGGCAGCAGCGGCAAATAATGTGTCCGCGTATTATATTGACAGCATCCTTCCATTCGAGAGCAACTAGCACAACACCATGCTTTCTACTAAACTCTCAGCTTCAAACTCCAATGCCGTCGATGTACAATATTCGGTGCAGACTTTAACACTTATCAACACATAAGTACATAAATAGACTACTTCTTTTTAATTCATGGCATATTAAAGTTAAACATTTTTTTTGGTATATCGTCAATCATTTCAAACCCCAAAATGAAGCCCTTGTAAATCATATGAAATATCAAATTACAACACAACTCAAACAGTTTAAATTTCCACCGAATGCAAAATCACAAGTCGTCCAGAACACCTCCAAAATTTTTTTCAACCTTTGTTACATATTTGGGTACATTACGAATTAATAAAAGTACTTGCGGGTACCCTCAATATAAATCGAACAAAAAGATGTAGCTTTGGAACATTAAAAAAAAAATACTTTTTAACTTTTACTCTACACTTCAATGGCGCACCATGCCTTAAATGGGACAGCAAATTCCACTACGCCATTTTAAAAAAAAAACAAAAGCACCAAAGCGAAGCGCATCATAGTCTCACAAACTTAATAACCCTCACACTATTCGTAGATTATGTGTATGTGAACGTTAAAAAGGAAGGGACTTTATCCCATTTTGTCCAGTTAGTAAGGTAGAAGGTACCGCAAAGTATTTGTCATCTAGGTTATGGAATCTCGGCGAAGTACAAACATCAGAATCAGTAGTATTCCTCACAATCTCTACTTCCACAACATGGATTGACAGCTTGATATTTTGTATCTTCCTGAGAAACTTCTTCCAGCTTATCTTTTTTTTATAAAGGTTCTCTTTAGTACCATCGTGATTGGATAACCCATGACTATGTATATCATGTGACGTTCCAACACTTGTAGCTATATCTGAATTACGTCTAGATTTTTGTTGTTACTGCTTAAAAACACTGTCCCTTTTTTGTATTGTTTGTTTCATTTTAAGTTTTAATTGTATATTCCTCTTCTGAATGTAAAATAAACTGTTACTTTATGCTTCAATACATTTAATCACTCAAATTTGCAATACTTAATTTAATATTAATGAGACAAGTTGCACGCGCTGACGCTCAAAACGAAGTGAAGCTGAAGTGACTTTGATGTCCCGCCGCTACGGGGCGGCGCCGGCACGCTCGGCATTACTCGGGTATTTTCGGCTGCGACCCGTAACAATTGATTACATGTTATTCTTATTTTTTTATTTTATAAACCTGCAGGTTTCCTCATGAGGTTTTCCTTCACCGCAGAACTTTCGAAATAAAGTGGTTATTTCGGAATTGCTGGTCGTACTACTGCGACTGGCTACTAAGCGTAGTACTTAAAACTGTCCTTCTTATAAAACCAATATTATATGTTTAACAGTAGATTTTGGTTAGAGCAAACTAAATTCCTGATGTCATATCTCCCTACTTTCTATAATAGAACTGTGCAACAATTTTACAAACCGGATCTGCGAGTCCATCACGGCCCCGTTACAATCACTTTATACGCTCTGCATCATCCAATCACGAACGTACAAATATGGGTTGTCTCATAACTATTTTTTTAAAGAATAAGGGTAAAAAACGAGGAACCTGATGGTAAGTGGAAACTGTGGCCCATAGACATCTCCATTTATACTCAATTAAGAAACTAAGATGGAATGCCTCGTTTCCAATAAAGTGAGTCTATGTTTCTCTACTCTCTGTAACGAAATACAGCGTATTGCTGTTTCGAGTAGTAGTAGTAGTAGAGAGTAGAGAAACTAAAAATAAATACAGTGGATTTCGGGTATAACGACGATGAAGGGACCACTCTTATTTTCGTCGTTATATCCGGAAGTCGTTACAGGCAAAGGTAACAAATTTTTTACATTACAGTTGCTACTCAGAATATAATTTGTTAACTGAACCATAAATTTAACTCCGAAACGTACACGCTTCCCTACCTACTTAGCTGATATCTACAAACAAAAGGTAAAGGTCTCCACACTTGCTGACCATCTGTATGGGTGTAAACAAAAGATAAAGAATGTTTGTAAAAGAGAGAAATCTTTGTGTCTTTGGCGGCCGACTCCGGTCGCAATATTAGCATGGGATTTCTAGGAATTTGTTACAAATGATTTATTAAAAACAGTCGCTACAACCGAACTCGGCGTTACATCCAAAGTCGCTATAGCCACATGAAATTCGTACTAATATATGCTTTAAATTCAAGGGACTTAGATTTAACGTCGCTATAGGTAAATAGTCGCTACAACCAAGGTCGTAATAAATGAAATCCACTGTATGATGTTATTTTACGCTGGTATTCTGTGAGAGTGTACTCCTTTCCCTGTCGATCCGACTTTTATGGATAATTAGTGACACAACCATAATAAAGCTGCAGCTTGGCTCTACCCCGTGTAAAATTGTACCATAACCTTTAAATTACAGTCTACAATATTATTCGTCACCATCATTACAGCCCTTCACAAGTCTACTGCTGAACATAGGCCTCCCCCAAGGAATACCACAAAGCACGGTCCTAAGCCACCTGCATTCATCGACCTCCTGCATGTCTGACCAGTAGAACCATAGTTACCGACAAAGCCCAAAGGACTAGTAAGCTGAAGTGGCAATGCGCCATATATGTAGCTCGAAGAACAGACAACCGATGGGGAAAATAGGTTCTCGTGCGGAAGCCTCGTACCGGCGAACAAAGTGTAGGGCGTCCCCCCACTAGATGAAGTGACGACCTGATAAGGCAATATTATTATATTATATTAATTCCAGCATTAGTGGCAAATGCTGAGCTTGATATTCAAATAATTACCGTCCCGATAACGTTACCTATAATAATATTATATAAATCACTAATGTCGCATTTTACTTAAATTTTTAATTAATTTTAATAATAAATCAATAATTTATATTTGCAATATAAACAATCAAAAAGGTTTGATGATATGGAACATTTAATTTGAGGTATTACCTAAGATTACAGGTTAAGGTTCCTTTGGCATGTATCCAAAAGTTTGTTAACGTAACCGGATTCAAAACGAACATGACCTGAACGTTAGAAATATATGAAAATAAATCTCAAGTATATTTAGAGATGTATCTTCTAAATTAAAAGAAATTTAAAAGTTAATGTTATGCGATATTCAGAGCTTTAATCACTGTAACTAATTTTGTATAATAGGTTATCAGGCCGTGAACACTCCACAAGAGGAGTTTTGAAGATTCATTTATTAATGGTAATGGAAACAATTCAATGTGTATTAAACAATTGCAGTTCAGTAACGCATGTAATTTTGCGTACACATAATCACTTAAAGTAATTTAGTTGCATAAATTATTGAAACATTAATTTTCAATAAGGTAATTTTATGCGATTTTCAGAGTTTTAATCACTGTAACTAATTTTGTATATTGGGTTATCAGGCCGTGAACACTCCACATGATGTATCTTGAAGATTCATATATTTATCGTAATGGAAACACTTCAATGTGTATTAAACAATCGCAGTTCAGTAACGCATGTAATTTTCCGTACCCATAATCACTTAAAGTAATTTAGCTGTATAAATTATTGAAACATTAATTTTCAATAAGTCGGAAATAATCAGGAGTTTCGTCTTAAGTTTATTATATTCATTCTTAAGCACTACAACCCGTGTAATGGTGGGTAAGAATATTCACTATCCCACATTTTTCTTGAGTATCGTAAGAGGCGACAGAGGGAAACTGAAGCAGAGGATGGGCAGCAGCATCTTTCTGATAACAGCAAAACAACAATAAAAAAAGTGCGGTTGCCAACCCGCTCACCAAGCGTGGCAACTATGGCAATATACGAATACAAAATACAAAAGGACGTCTCAAAGTCCCCGGCGGCCCGATATTCCTGGCTACGGTGGCGACCATGGTAACGGCGGGACAGGGGGTGTTAAGAATCTCCGGTGGAGGTTCGGTTGCCACCTACGACGACTCGACCTGGCAACATACAACGCACGCATCCTGAGGACTGACGAGAAGATCGTGGAGCTGGAAGAAGACATAGACAATTTACGCTGGCATATTATAGGAATATCCGACGACCGAAGAGAGGGGTAGGACACGGTAATCCTCGAATCCGGCAACTTATTCTATCACCAGGAGGGCGACCATCTGTTGTAGTGTTATGCTACTTACATTTCATTGTACACTAATTCTCCATTCTGTTTTGATATTCTGCATTCATGTTTTGCAGCACTTTATACTATTTTTTTAATTCTGTTTTTGATTTTCTGCATTCATGTTTTGCTTCACTTTATACTATTTTTCCATTCTGATTTTGATTTTCTGCATTTATATTTTGCATCACCTTCATTTCTATAGGATCCTGTAACGTTTTTACACAATAACATATCATTTTACTTCGTACTTTCACACTATTTAGCACTTTTAAAATAGCTGTCAATGAAGTCTTACCTTTTTCGGTCTTTTATTGAATTCTCTGTAACTCTACAATTTCAGGCTTCGCGCACGCTGCCGTGCATTAGTTTTTCCTATATGAATAATATCTCATTTCTTACTTAAATGTAATAGTTTCTTAATAACAGCCCTAAAACTAAAAATTGTTCAATTTGACAACCATTGTTTATGTGGTTGTTATGGTAAATTTTATTCAAATTCGTCTCTGGTATGATGTTCTTCCTACATAAATACTCTTTGGCTGTAGGTCATTTACAATAAATTTCGTTTTAATTTAAATAATTTCTCGTTCTCTCTAAAAAGGTATAAAAGCCGAACAATTGGAGAATACAGGACAGTCTCGCTTCAGTTCTCAAACGAGAAACATCTACTAAAGGCCTTATCCCGGGGCCGCTTTGCCCCGGGATCCTGCAAGCCTCCATCTACACGTGAAGTCGTCGGCAGTCTGCTTCAAGCGCGGGGCCACACTACCTTCGGGCGCGCTACGACTGCTTGCTCCAGGCGCCGAGTGCACCTACTTCCCGCGCTACCTTCGGGCACGCTACGACTGCTTGCTCCAGGCGCCGAGTGCACCTATTGCCCGCGCTACCTCTGGGCGCGGCGACTACTTCTCCAAGTACTGAGCGCACCTACCCCAGGCGCTGCGTGCGCCGGCTCCGGACGCTGCGTGTGCCCAGTCCAGGCGCTGCGTGCCGTCGCCGCTGAGAAACCTCAAGTTCTGCGTGTGCCTATTTCTATAAAAGCAGCCAGGCTCCAGGCTCCACTATAAAACTATATTGTCCTATTCTCCTATCTTTATTTTTTTTTAAAACCTAATTGTAATCTCATTTCATCCATCATCTTCATATTTCATTTTTTTATAAAATTGTAAATACTCTTTTAAAAAACTTAAATATATTATTTTCTTGGTCTACTTTTGTTGTTTTGCTGTTCTTAGGTTAGGTTCTTTTTCTTTTTAATTGTTGCTTCACGACACTATCCCAAGGAGGTGTCGGATTTATCGTCCACAAGTCTCTCGTTAACAACGTTGTAAAGATTGGAAGTGTGTCGACGAGGATTGCATACATTACACTCAGAACCACCAAATGGCATTCGTGTGTAGTGTAGTATAGCCCCCACGACTATATATATTAGTGTTAAGATAGAATAAGAACATTATAATTAAAGTTATAGAAGCAGCAACACGTCTTCTCTCTCATTGACACACATCCTATATTACATGGCGACCCTGCCAGGCGGTGCGCTGCTACAATGCACGCGCACCGCCGGGCCTACATAAAGAGAGAAAATTTTACAAAATAAATAATAATGTAAATTATCATGGATTGATCGTTTAAAAACAATTATATTACAACGGAGTGGACGCTATACCGGATTTGACGAAAATTAAATGAATATGAATAAAAGAAGAGGCCACAATAATAATTTTGCAGAAATTAAAAATTAAAAAGTACGTATAGTATCTGAAGACAACAGACAATAGCTACAAAGTGTGAGGAAAATAAATTATGGATTTTTTTGTATAATGACCAAATACTAAAATTATCCAAGAAGCGGCAGATTAATTTAAAAAGGAAAGAAGCGGTTGTAATGTTGAAAGCTTCGTCCAGAACCAGAAGAATGTCAAAATTGAGCCGAAAAGAACAAAGAAGAACTTAAGAGGTAACTTCGCACCTGTGTGATTTTAATTCCATTTAAAACTTTATTTATCAATTTGAGATTGTTTTTATATTTTTTTGCTATAATATTTGTTGAAGTTAAGTATTAAATATTCTATATTTAATACATGTATGTTCAAATTGAAATTATTTATCAGATAATTCACGATACAATTGATTTTTCAATATTTTATCACTATTTATATATAAAAAAATGCAATCATCATACAATATCATAAATTAAGCACATTACATTTTAGGCACTTATGGCATTTGCATTAAGGCACAAGACAATTTATATTAAATTTTATTTAGTTATTGTTTATTCTTTTACATTATTTTTATTACTGTGCAGGACACAATACAAAAACGAATGAAATAATATAGTTCATTTTTACGTACTTAAATTTACCATAAATAAATTTTTCGTATAATTAAAATAATACTGATATATTGTTAAATATGATTTATTTCGTAGTTTTTTTCTATACTAAATTTTATTTAAATGTAAATATTAAATTTGAAAAGGGTTAAAAATTATTAGGTTATTATAAGTGTTAGGTTTTCTTTTCTTTTATAAAGGCAGTGACTTTAAAGTTATATATTAACCTACTTAAAAATTAAAACTTTTCTTCCTTTCTTTGAATGTCAAATATTAAGTAAGTAATTAATGTTTTGTTGTGTAAAGTTGATATTTGTTACAGTAATTATTTAATCATTTTCTGTAAACGATATAGTAAATACCATACTTCTAGAAATCTTCTTCGATCTAAACAAAAGTAATGTGTCTAAAGTTCTGTGTAAATAAGGAATTTAAAACTATCATTTTACTTGTATCCACATATTATGTATGTAATAATAACATTGTATAAGTTACGTTTAAATTAGGTGATCATAATACGATGTAATCGCAAACGTTGCCATATACGTACTTTGTTAATTAAAACAAAAGTGTCTCAAATCGCTTGCACTGCTAAGAGTGGAATTACAATGCGATCATGTTATTGTTATTGAAAACTATTCCGTTGCTATGACTTCTTTGTTCTATATCTTAATATGAAAAACAATAATTTATTTTTGATTAAATATTGATTAAACTTTCATATCATAAGGTTTTAACTATTATAATTCATTATTTTTTGGGATAACTGTTGGAATATCTAGCTTATTTGTGTGGATTATGAAATTAACTGCTTTATTTAATTCAATTTTGGAACTCTTAATATTATGTATACAATCAATTAATTTAAATTTTATTGTGCCCATATTGTGAGCCTCAATCCCTGGCCGACAACGATTTAACTAAATATTATACGAGACTATTTTATGATATAAATTTGTAAAACACGCGAGTAAATGTTTGGTTAAGTTACGGAATACGTAATAATGAATAAAAAATATTAATAGTGTGTACCTAAGTGTGAGAGTAAGTTAAAGAAAAATTATCGGAGGTTAGCATATCCACATACAATCAGCTTGATCAGCTGAGAGTTTGGAAAACCTAATAAGCGATTAATTTTTAAGGGGTTCTGACACTATTAAATACGGAATAAGTTTTAATGTATTGTTAATAAGGTAAATGAGAATTTATTTTGAATTGTATAAGAATATTATCCATAATTTTAAATCATGTATGTACGCGAGCCGTGTACGTGAAAATTATGGTTCAATTAAAAAATGGTTAATAAATTAATACTATAAATGTAAAGAAATAAATAAAAATAAAACAAAAGTTGACCTTGACAAATAAATAATGGAGAGATACGGGAACGTCCATCACTGGTAAAGCATATAGTCCTCGAGCAGGGTATGTTTCCATGATTGGATGATAAAATCGGGAGTAACGGGTACTAGGGAACAATACTTTCAGTACAAGTGAGATGTGAACGAGTTTATTCATATTAGTACTGTTGGGGACCAGAGAAGTCTTAAATTTGTTACCCTTAATAATGGTACATAGAGGTCACATCCTTCATTAGATCATAGTGTGAACTTAGTTTTCCTCCGTGACAATTGTTGGAGTCTTTTAAAATGACTTAAAAGTTGACCTCAAGGTTGTGCGCACAGCCCAAGGTACAATTCTACCTTGATATAGTATGATAACAAAAAGTTTATGTACCAATAAAATGAAATGAATGTTATGAAAAAGTAATATAATACCCAAGTAAATGGGGGGCCCATAATTATAAAGTACCCGCGTGATAAATATCACGAAATAAAATATAAATGAAATGAATTAATACCCCGATTCCCGGTATCTAAATAATAAATAAATATATAAGTGAATAGAGAGAAATAAAGCTAGCTAAAGGTAAAAAAAAATCAAGAAAAAAAGTACGTACAAGAATTATGAAAAAAGAAGATAGTAAAAAGGCTTATCAATCAAAAATAAGGAATGAGATGAAAAGTATGAATAAAGATATAAGAGCAGAGAATTTTAAAATATAAATGAATGTACAACTATTCTAGAACTTCGCGAATTACCTAACTATGTCAAATAAGTATGTTGTATGTATGCATGATACATCATACCAATCCTATTATGACGTTGAAATTACTATGGGTAGAGGGATATGGCCACCCGAACTACCCATAGGATATACCTACCTATATTTACTTTTGTAATTTATATTTTTATTAGACTAACGTTTTGTATTTATTGTATAAGTTTAAAAAAAAAACAAATGTATTCATTTTTTTTTTTATTTTTTTTTCGGTGGGAGGTGTAGTGTAGTATAGCCCCCACGACTATATATATTAGTGTTAAGATAGAATAAGAACATTATAATTAAAGTTATAGAAGCAGCAACACGTCTTCTCTCTCATTGACACACATCCTATATTACACGTGGAAGGTCATACAGGTTTACGCACCAACCTCGGCATACCCCGATGAGGAGGTGAAGGAAATGTATGAGTATATCTCTAGAGCCATGTGTGGCGGCGCTGTCGCCGCGCCACAAGCGAAACGCGTCAAAGCCTAAATCGCGCTAACAAAGTTCCGAAGTTAAAGCAGCATATAATGAACAGATCCGAACTACCAATCGGAGCGTAACCGCTCCCCGGGCAGAACACCTTGCCCGGCGGGAGATCTCTGCTTTTCCTTCCACCCGCCATAGTGGTGACCCCGACGTGATTTGAACACTCAACCAATAATTTTCGGAAAATACAACTTCAAAAACATTCGTCATTGTCCTCAAGTACGTATGACAAGTAAGTAGATATTGTCTGCAGTCTTCACATTCTGCAAGCTATCTAGCTTTACAAAGGTTCATCGCAGCACTGGAATAAATAATGCTTCCTGTTCCTTCAAGCTACTGTCTGCGTTACAGTATTCGGCACGGCTCTGAGCCTTACTGCTCGCCTCTGCTTCACTGCACTCTCGCAGATTACTTGCCTTCTTCTCGACTCACCGCAGACTACAAGAGAAATCCTGGCTCATCGTTCTCACCGGCATCTCTTGCAAGTGCGTAGTATGGCACGCATTCCCCACCGGTATTAAGGACGCATCGACATCTAGACTGCACTATCGACCTCCGGTCTGAGCAGGGGGGTGATGTGGTGGCGCTGTCGTCACTTCACAAACAAAACACGTCGAAGTCTGAATCGCGCTAACAAAGTTCCGAAGCTAAAGCAGCATATATAGAACAGCTTCGAACTACCAATCGGAGCGTAGCCGCTCCCCGGGCAGAACACCTTGCCCGGCGGGAGATCTCTCCTTTTCCTTCCACCCGCCATACATGCATTCCTCCAAAACCTAATATAATATATTTTAATAGGAGACTTCAACGCAAAACTAGGCACAAGAGAGAACGGAGATCTGAAAATAGGGAAATTCGGAACAGGGCAACGGAAACCAAAAGGCCACCTTCATGGAGAAAGAGGAACTCTTTATGATGAACTGTTCCTTCCATAAGTGGCCCCACAGGAAGTGGTCCTGGCCGAACCTCGATAGTTCGACAAAAATGAGATTGACTTCATTATGACGACCAGACGGCAGTTCAGTGATATCTAAGTGATCGCGAGGGTGAAAACTGGCAGCGATTACCGAACGGTGAGAGGTACAACGACCCTAAACGTTAAATTGGAGAGGTCTCGTCTATTGAAGTCAACGCTCCGTCCGCCTCGGGCTCTAATCCGAAATCCCGAAACCTGTCAGCTCGAGCTACGAAACCGTTTTCAGTGCCTAGAAGATTACAATGCAGTGGAAAATATGTATGACAAAATCGTGGAAACTGTCCATGCGGTCGGAGCTAAGTTTTTCAAGACCAGCCGCAAAAGAACACAAAAACTCTCCGATCATACTCTTAATCTCATGGCTGTTAGATGGGATATAAAGCTGCAGTCTTCAGTAGATTTGACAGCATACAGGCAACTGAATAGACAGATCTCCAAATGCATGCGGCAGGACTTACGCAACTTTAATACTGCTCGTATTAAAGAAGCGATCGAGCGGAACCAGGGCTTCAAAGTCTTTGCTAGAGATCTGTCTACCAGAAAGAGCCAACTGTCGAAGCTAAAGACCGAGTATGGCAGCGTCGTTTCCGAGACACCTGAGATTTTGAGTGAGATTGAGAGGTTCTATGGGCAGCTGTACACATCATCGTTGAAGCCACACGCCAGTGTGAGTAACGATCCAAGAGCGAGTCTTATCCGACACTATTCCGATGATATCCTGAACGTCAATCTGAGCGAGATTAGAATGGCTCTCCAGCACCTTAAAAACGGCAAGGCCCCAGGCGAGTATGTAATTACAGCGGCGCTTCTGAAAGCAGGTGGAAAACCGGTACTTGAAGTCCTTCAGAAGCTCTTTAATTCCGTGCCCCATGGTGGCATTACACCGGAGGCGTGGAGCAGAAGTGCGGTGGTCTTGTTCTCGAAAAAGGTGACAACGCTCTCTTGAAGAAGTACACACCAATTTCCCTTCTGAGCCGCGTCTACGTGCTGTTTTCGAGAGTCATTACGAATCGTCTCGAAGTGCTCAAGTCCTTGTACAGTAGGGCTACGATGGTTATCCGAGTACAGAACAAAAGTAAGAAACCTATCCAATTGCAGAGAGGTGTAAGACAGGGTGGCGTTATATCCCCGAAACTCTTCATTGCTGCATTAGAAAACGTTTTCAAGCTTCTGGAGTGGAAAGGATACGGTATTAACATCAATGGCGAGTACATCACTCACCTTCGATTTGCCGACGATATAGTCGTTATGGCAGAATTGCTGGAGGACCTAAGTACTATGCTCAATGACCTCAATAGTTCCTTTTTTCGGCGGTAGGTGTAGAAAAAGTCGACGTTGTGCTTCTAATTTTAATCTCAATTAAAATTATATTTAATTACATTTAGTTCTCTCTTCTACGTATAAATTAAATTATTTATAGTTCAGATTAATGAAATATAAGGTGCACAGTTTAATGTTGTAATTTTGCGTTTGTACCAACCTATCGGTTAACCTACAAACAATCTGCTTATTCACTTTACAAAATTTCTTATTGACTTCACTGCACTCGAAAATGGCATCATACGACATGGTATTGGAAAATCAGCTAACCATTGAAGCTAACTTGTTGAAGAAATTATCCGATTTTGAATCCTAACTCAAGCCGTCAATAGCACAGGCAAGCACCTCCACTTCACGTCTTCAAGAGGAATTTCAGGAGTTCAAAGCTCAAGTCTGGAGCATAATGAGTTAACTTCGCCAACAAATATTTGAGTGTGCAAAGTCTATTGAAATAATTGAGATGAGACACCGTAGGAAATATCTCTTGTTTCATGGAGTACCAGCAGATAATACTGGAAACCTCTCCGATTATTTTGTTGAACTATTCGCAAATAAGTTTGGGCTTCGAGTTTTTACTAATGACGCTTTGAAAGTGTGTCATCGTCTCGGAAAATTCACTGAAGGCAAGTGTCGCCCCATATTAGTACGCTTCTCTGAACCTTTACTTAGATCGACTATTTGGAGAAAAAAGGTGTGGTTTAAGGGTACATCTGTTGTTGTATCCGAGTTCTTAACTCGCCAACGACAGTCTCTCTTCCTACTTGCTCGCAAACGCCTGGGCATACGCAACTGCTGGACCACAGATGGCAATATTTGTATTAAGACACAGGACGGTACGCGTCATCGTATATATTGTGAGGAGGATCTTGCTATTTTCGTTGATACTACGAATAAGCAATCAGCCTCTGCTGAGAAAAGCCCGAACTGTCAGGCAACTCCCCTTTCTTCTCCGGCTTCCTCAGAGCAACATTTTAGAGCGAAGAAATCTGTCCGTATTAAGAAGTGATAAGTAGTATTTGTTACTTTATACTGGTTATAATAAAATGGTGTTGTTTTCTGATTATATACTTCAAAGATTATACACTGTTTTTTGCCCTATATTTTGCACTTATTATGAATTTGTGTATTGTTCTAGGTCTAGTTCTTATTGTAAGGGTTAATTTTTATTGTTTATAATGTGCAAGAGTAAGTAAATGTTTACAATTTAACATAACCCATAGCCACAGACCACAAGATATTTGTAATCAATGAATTTTTTTTAGTCTTAACTCATTATTGTCTTGCCCTGGACTCTTAGCTATTTGAGAGTCCAATTATTTTCCTTCAATTTTGTATTTTTTTTTATTTTAAGGCGATGTTCGATTAGTTGTTCTTAGTACTATTATTATTTAGGATTGCTATTTTTTAATTATGATTGATATGTATACAATACATATAACTGAAAATTATTGTCTTATGTAAGATTTTATGTATACCTTAAATTATGTAACTTTTGTTGATAAACTGTTGTTATTATAATTTATTAGCTGATAACCGGCACGTTGCTGCCTTAGAAAAATAATTGTCGAAATATCGTTTTAAATTTGGAAGTTATATTGTTTAATTAGGTCTTTCGAATAAATTTCTTGGTATCATATGCGTGCCACCTATTGTAAGTTAGTAGTTCTATGCCTATAACCTTAAGTGTAAGCAATAATTTGACAAAGTTTTAGCGCAATCTGATGAACATTATGGCAGCGCATAAAACACGAACAAACAGAAATAAATTTTTATATATGAGATGTACATTTTATTGAGTTTGATAATATGTTTCTGCTAAGTTAGCCGGAGGGGATTGATATTTTTTTTGTGCTCCTATTATTATTTTTCTTGCACATATATATATATATATATATATATATATATATATATATATATATATATATATATATATATCTATATATATATATATATATATTAATAAATAATATAAATATAATATAATAAATAAAATACTAATGAATAAATGCAAGAAAAATAATAATAGGAGCACAAAAAAATATCAATCGCTCCGGCTAACTTAGCAGATACATATTATCAAGTTCAATAAAATGTACATCTCATATATAAAAAATTATTTCTGTTTGTTCGTAAATAATAATAGTACTAAGAACAACTAGTCGAACATCGCCTTAAAATGAAAAAAAATTACAAAATTGAAGGAAAATAATTGGACTGTCAAAAAGCTAAGAGTCCAGGGCAAGACAATAATGAGTTAAGACTAAAAAAAATTCATTGATTACAAATATCTTGTGGTCTGCGGCTATGGGTTATGTTAAATTGTAAACATTTACTTACTCTTGCACATTATAAACAATAAAAATTTACCCTTACAATAAGAACTAGACCTAGAACAATACACAAATTCATAATAAGTGCAAAATATAGGGCAAAAAACAGTGTATAATCTTTGAAGTATATAATCAGAAAACAACACAATTTTATTATAACCAATATAAAGTAACAAATACTACTTATCACTTCTTAACACGGACAGATTTCTTCGCTCTAAAATGTTGCTCTGAGGAAGCCGGAGAAGGAAGGGGAGTTGCCTGACAGTTCGGGCTTTTCTCAGCAGAGGCTGATTGCTTATTCGTAGTATCAACGAAAATAGCAAGATCCTCCTCACGATATATACGATGACGCGTACCGTCCTGTGTCTTAATAAAAATATTGCCATCTGTGGTCCAGCAGTTGCGTATGCCCAGGCGTTTGCGAGCAAGTAGGAAGAAAGACTGTCGTTGGCGAGTTAAGAACTCGGATACAACAACAGATGTACCCTTAAACCACACCTTTTTTCTCCAAATAGTCGATCTAAGTAAAGGTTCAGAGAAGCGTACTAATATGGGGCGACACTTGCCTTCAGTGAATTTTCCGAGACGATGACACACTTTCAAAGCATCATTAGTAAAATTTCGAAGCCCAAACTTATTTGCGAATAGTTCAACAAAATAATCGGAGAGGTTTCCAGTATTATCTGCTGGTACTCCATGAAACAAGAGATATTTCCTACGGTGTCTCATCTCAATTATTTCAATAGACTTTGCACACTAAAATATTTGTTGGCGAAGTTAACTCATTATGCTCCAGACTTGAGCTTTGAACTCCTGAAATTCCTCTTGAAGACGTGAAGTGGAGGTGCTTGCCTGTGCCGTTGACGGCTTGAGTTGGGATTCAAAATCGGATAATTTCTTCAACAAGTTAGCTTCAATGGTTAGCTGATTTTCCAATACCATGTCGTATGATGCCATTTTCGAGTGCAGTGAAGTCAATAACAAATTTTGTGAAGTGAATAAGCAGATAGTTTGTAGGTTAGCCGATAGGTTGGTACAAACGCAAAATTACAACATTAAACTGTGCACCTTATATTTCATTAATCTGAACTATAAATAATTTAATTTATACGTAGAAGAGAGAACTAAATGTAATTAAATATAATTTTAATTGAGATTAAACTTAGAAGCACAACGTCGACTTTTTCTACACCTACCGCCGAAAAAAGGAACTATTGAGGTCATTGAGCATAGTGCTTAGGTCCTCCAGCAATTCTGCCATAACGACTATATCGTCGGCAAATCGAAGGTGAGTGATGTACTCGCCATTGATGTTAATACCGTATCCTTTCCAGTCCAGAAGCTTGAAAACGTTTTCTAATGCAGCGATGAAGAGTTTCGGGGATATAACGCCACCCTGTCTTACACCTCTCTGCAATTGGATAGGTTTCTTACTTTTGTTCTGTACTCGGATAACCATCGTAACCCTACTGTACAAGGACTTGAGCACTTCGAGACGATTCGTAATGACTCTCGAAAACAGCACGTAGACGCGGCTCAGAAGGGAAATTGGTGTGTACTTCTTTAAGAGAGCGTTGTCACCTTTCTTGAGAACAAGACCACCGCACTTCTGCTCCACGCCTCCGGTGTAATGACACCATGGGGCACGGAATTAAAAAGCTTCTGAAGGACTTCAAGTACCGGTTTTCCACCTGCTTTCAGAAGCGCCGCTGTAATTACATACTCGCCTGGGGCCTTGCCGTTTTTAAGGTGCTGGAGAGCCATTCTAATCTCGCTCAGATTGACGTTCAGGATATCATCGGAATAGTGTCGGATAAGACTCGCTCTTGGATCGTTACTCACACTGGCGTGTGGCTTCAACGATGATGTGTACAGCTGCCCATAGAACCTCTCAATCTCACTGAAAATCTCAGGTGTCTCGGAAACGACGCTGCCATACTCGGTCTTTAGCTTCGACAGTTGGCTCTTTCTGGTAGACAGATCTCTAGCAAAGACTTTGAAGCCCTGGTTCCGCTCGATCGCTTCTTTAATACGAGCAGTATTAAAGTTGCGTAAGTCCCGCCGCATGCATTTGGAGATCTGTCTATTCAGTTGCCTGTATGCTGTCAAATCTACTGAAGACTGCAGCTTTATATCCCATCTAACAGCCATGAGATTAAGAGTATGATCGGAGAGTTTTTGTGTTCTTTTGCGGCTGTTCTTTCAAAACTTAGCTTCGACCGCATGGACAGTTTCCACGAACTTGTCATACATATTTTCCACTGCATTGCAATCTTCTAGGCACTGAATACGGTTTCGTAGCTCGAGCTGACAGGTTTCGGGATTTCGGATTAGAGCCCGAGGAGGACGGAGCGTTGACTTCAATAGACGAGACCTCTCCAATTTAACGTTTAGGGTCGTTGTACCTCTCACCGTTCGGTAATCGCTGCCAGTTTTCACCCTCGCAATCACTTAGATATCACTGAACAGTTGCCGTCTGGTCGTCATAATGAAGTCAATCTCATTTTTTGTCGAACTATCGAGGTTCGGCCAGGACCACTTCCTGTGGGGCCACTTATGGAAGGAAGAGTTCATCATAAAGAGTTCCTCTTTCTCCATGAAGGTGGCCTTTTGGTTTCCGTTGGCCTGTTCCGAATTTCCCTACTTTCAGCTCTCCGTTCTCTCTTGTGCCTAGTTTTGCGTTGAAGTCTCCCATTAAAATATATTATATTAGGTTTTGGAGAAATGCATGTATGGCGGGTGGAAGGAAAAGGAGAGATCTCCCGCCGGGCAAGGTGTTCTGCCCGGGGAGCGGCAACGCTCCGATTGGTAGTTCGAAGCTGTTTTATATATGCTGCTTTAACTTCGGAACTTTGTTAGCGCGATTCAGACTTCGACGTGTTTTGTTTGTGAAGTGACGACAGCGCCACCACATCACCCCCCAGCTCAGACCGGAGGTCGATAGTGCAGTCTAGATGTCGATGCGTCCTTAATACCGGTGGGGAATGCGTGCCATACTACGCACTTGCAAGAGATGCCGGTGAGAACGATGAGCCGGAGTATGTGCCAGGATTTCTCTTGTAATCTGCGGTGAGTAGAGAAGAAGGCAAGTAATCTGCGAGAGTGCCGTGGAGCAGAGGCGAGCAGTAAGGCTCAGAGCCGTGTAACGCAGACAGTAGCTTGAAGGAACAGGAAGCATTATTTATTCCAGTGCTGCGATGAACCTTTGTAAAGCTAGATAGCTTGCAGAATGTGAAGACTGCAGACAATATCTACTTACTTGTCATACGTACTTGAGGACAATGACGAATGTTTTTGAAGTTGTATTTTCCGAAAATTATTGGTTGAGTGTTCAAATCACGTCGGGGTCACCACTATGGCGGGTGGAAGGAAAAGCAGAGATCTCCCGCCGGGCAAGGTGTTCTGCCCGGGGAGCGGTTCCGCTCCGATTGGTAGTTCGGATCTGTTCTATATATGCTGCTTTAACTTCGGAACTTTGTTAGCGCGATTTAGGCTTTGACGCGTTTCGCTTGTGGCGCGGCGAAAGCGCCGCCACACATGGCTCTAGAGATATACTCATACATTTCCTTCACCTCCTCATCGGGGTATGCCGAGGTTGGTGCGTAAACCTGTATGACCTTCCACGAATGCCATTTGGTGGTTCTGAGTGTAAGGTATGCAATCCTCGTCGACACACTTCCAATCTTTACAACGTTGTTAACGAGAGACTTGTGGACGATAAATCCGACACCTCCTTGGGACAGATGGTCGCCCTCCTGGTGATAGAATAAGTTGCCGGATTCGAGGATTACCGTGTCCTCCCCCTCTCTTCGGTCGTCGGATATTCCTATAATATGCCAGCGTAAATTGTCTATGTCTTCTTCCAGCTCCAAGATCTTCTCGTCAGTCCTCAGGATGCGTGCGCTGTATGTTGCCAGGTCGAGTCGTCGTAGGTGGCAACCGAACCTCCACTGGAGATTCATAACACCCCCTGTCCCGCCATTACCATGGTCGCCACCGTAGCCAGGAATATCGATAATACATTTTATTGAGTTTGATAATATGTTTCTGCTAAGTTAGCCGGAGGGATTGATATTTTTTTGTGCTCCTATTATTATTTTTCTTGCATTTATTCATTAGTATTTTATTTATTATATTATATTTATATTATTTATTAATATATATATATATATATATATATATATATATATATATAAATTTATATTATAAATCGTAATACAGTATCTTTAAGTAGGTACATATTTTATGCTGTTCTAATTTATATTATGATATGTTGTCTGATGATGATTCATTCTATTCTGCTTGCGATTCTTCTGCAAGCTTGGATTCTTTTGATGAACCTGAAACTGTGCGTAATTTGCTAGATAACTCTTTTGTTAACTTTAACTCTTCTATCAACGTCTGCCATATTAATGCACAGAGTATTCCCTCACATTATGCTGATCTTTTAGAGACATTCTCCTCTTCTTCTTTAACTGTGCAGGCCATTCTTATTTCGAAAGTTGTCTTAAGCATTCACTTTCAACTTTCTCCTTCAGCTTACCGGGGTTTGTCTTAATCAGGAATGATAGAATTGGCAAGGGTGGAGGTGGCGTCGCCATTTACCTTCGTTTTTACCTTCCTTTTTTGATTATTGCTTCGAATATTCTGCCTCTGCCGAATATTTATTCCTGGAAATTCAGGTGGGACGATCCAGGTTCGTTCTGGGTGTCGTTTACTGTGCCCTTTCTGTAGGATATTTCTCTAGCTTAGAAACTGTCATGGAATCTCTCAGTGCGGACTCTCTACATCACATTATCATAGGCGACTTTAATACTAACCTTCTCAAGACTTCTACCCAAAGGTCTAAGCTCCTTAATATCCTGTCCTCAGTTAACCTACCCATTCTTCCTTGCTCTCCGACACATCACAATCCTAATTCTCCAGACACGTGGCTTAATTTAATCATAACCTCCTCTCCCCAACTAGTAGTTAACTATGGTCAGTTGTCTGCTTCCGGATTTTTACGCAATGATTTACTTTACCTTGCATATAAACTAAAACCACCTTAATCTAAACCGGACACCATCTTCATACGAAATTTTGCAGAATGGACCCTGCTAATTTAGAAAATGATGCGTCAAATATAGATTTTTCTCCGGTGTATGGTGCGTCTTCAGTGGACGAAAAAAGTGCTTGAAACGTCGGGAATGTAAAAAAGTTAATACACGCGATAAAGTCCGTAAAATTAGTTTTATTTAAATGTGTAGTGTTCGCGTAAATATAAGAAATCATTATGGACGAAAAAATTTCAATTTTCACTGATTTAACTCTGAAACTGTTTGGTTTCCATGCACCGGTGCGAGCTTTTAGAGTTAAGCCTAACCTCCAGCTCCGTAGATAACGAGAGGAATTTGCATGGCAATGACTCGACGTGATAGGGCTTTTAGAAAATAGAAAATTCAAGCGTGACAGGTGTGACAACAACTGGCGTTTGGTGGCTTGCAATCGCTGTAACCACATGGTAAGGGCAGCGAAGCGTTGCTATTTCCATGAAAATATTTCTAACTCTTCTTCGGCCGATGTATGGAAGTCCCTCAAATCTCTTGGTATTGGTTAGCACTCTGAAAAAAGTCATAATATTTTTTTTTACTCTTAATGCTCTTAATTCTCATTTTTCATCTGCTTCTACATTATCTCCTATCATTAAGTCCACTACAATTTCAGAAACTACTTCTTTGGCCACATCTCACCATGAACCATTTTCATTCTCGTGTGTCTCTGTCAACGAAGTTCGTAAAACTTTTTTATCTATTAAATCCAAAGCAGTGGACTGTGATAATGTGAGTCGCCTTAGGACCTCTTCTGTTCTAGAATTTTTTCTTTGTCATAACTCACATAATCAATTTTTCTTTGTTGTCTGGGGTCTTTTCTGCCTCTTGTGTAAAGCTTATACCATCCCTCTTCCCAAAATTGCAAACCCCACTCAACTCAACAACTATAGACCTATTTCTATCTTACCCTTCCCATCAAACTTCTTGAATCTATAGTCCACCAACAATTGTCTGCTTTTATTTGTAGAAATAACTTGCTATATCAGTTTCAATCTGGCTTTCGGACTAGACACAGCACGACCACTGCACTTTTCAAAGTTACAGAGGATACTCGGGAGGGCATAGAGAATAGAAAGGTCACAGTACTTCTATTTATTGATTTTACAAATGCTTTCAACATGGTTAACCATAATATCCTCCTTGCCATGCTTCAAAATCTCAAACTTCCGCCTACTGCTGTAGACTGGTTTTCTTTCTACCTTTGTGGCCGTCAGCAAACTGCCATTAATGGTCGTGACATATCTGACTGGTGTCAATTCTCCACTGACGTGCCACAAGGTGAAATATTATCTCCACTTCTGTTCTCCGTTTTTATTACTTTTCTCTCTTCTCAACTTACCTGCTCTTACTATCTTTACGCTGATGAGCTGCAAATATATGTTCAAGCAGACGTCAACTCTTTGTGTGACGCCATTGCCAGTTTCAATATGGATTTAACAAATCTCCACAGTTGGTCTCGTAAGTTTGGTATTGGTGTGAACCCCAATGAATGCCAAGCTATAATAATTGGCAGTGCTCAACAACTGTGTAAACTTGACGTCCATTGCGTTCCACCTGTCACGTTTGCTAGTTCTATCATACCTTATTCTGACAGCGTTAAAATCTGGGTATCTACTTTGATACAACCTTAAGTTGGTCCACCCAAATTCAGAATATTAATTGTTCTGTTTTTGCTAATTAATAATTTTGGGCATAATTTGTTTTTGTATGTGCAATCGAAAAAAGCTTTGTTTGTCGTGTTCTGGTTCTAGGACAATTTAAACATAGTATTCTGGATACTAAATCTGGACAGTCAATGTGCCCATTACATTAATTAACATTACATTACATTATAATAAGAAGTGTGGAATAAAATTATAAAGTGTGTGATTAGACCTTTTGGTTATATTGGGAGATGAGCCCTCTTCAAATGGGGACATTGGTGCTGCTTCACCAAAAACAACCCCGCTTCCGCTCCTATATAATATATTATATTCAATTATAATTTTAATTATGTATTTGTTTCCCAGCTTTCTATTTAATTAATATAAGTTCTAGCTGTGTTTTATATACCTATAAGTGACAAAAGCGAATAAAATAACACCTGATTGTCAGTGGTTACTGCGGCACATGGACAACTGCAACCAACTTCATAAATAGAAGGATACATACACTTTGACATCTCCGAGGACCCTAGGAGATGAACGGATTTTACGATAGACCGAAAAAAAATATCTTATATATATTATATACATATATATATATGTATATAATATATATATATATATATATATATATATATATATATATATATATATATATATATATATATATATATATATAGGCCCTTTTTACTGGAAATGAGGCATTCCATCTTAGTCCTCACGGGTGACAACGCATCTACATTTTGATTTGTAATAGAGGATAGATGTCTATGGGCCGCAGCAACCACTTACCATCAGGTGGACTGTGTGCCCGTTTGTCACCCTTATCCTATAATATATATATATATATATATATATATAGGTAGATAGACAGATAGATTTCAAGACCTCTGATGTACTAGAGAGGATAAACCTCACCTTAGTTGGCGGTTTGATGGTCGCAGTACCAGGCGTCTCCTTTGTTGCTCACCGTCGCCGCTCTGGTTGTTTTATGTTTGGTGTAATCGAGTTAATTATACCGCCATCTGTGATATGTTTTTTTTGTATTTCCCGAGGTGGCCTTTTACGACACCCAATGAATGAAATGTGGTGACGGATTTTCATCACCACCACTTAATATAAGTACTTCTTTGCTTATACGTATATGAGGAATAACGACTATATTTATTTAGTTAATGTACAATACGCGCAAGATAGGATTCGGGTTGCATCTACAAACATCACGCGTTGCCATTTTAAAATTATTATTTTGATCGAAGAAAAATACATAGAAATCAAGAATAAAATTAAAATTATACGTATAATTTATAATTTACCAGCGATCCGCTCCGGCTTCGTATGGGTGATTTCTGAATCTTAACAATAGCACCACCTACCAAGTTCAATTGTAGCTAAGAACCATCTAAGCGATTCCATAAATACCCAATAGAAATTTCATTATAATTGGCCGACCCGTTTAGGAGGAGAAAAATGCGAGGCGGCGGAAGAAATGAAGTAGGAGATTGAAAGCAGCATCGTCCTGATAATAACTTTGAAATACTTAATAAATTTAAGTAATAAATATAATAAAAAATATAATAAGTAATCCCTAAACCCTCACAGAAATAAGAGGAGGCCTGTGCCCAACATTGGGACGTAAATAGGCTGTAATTTTAACTTAACAAATGCGTTTGCCAATACGTCTACCAACTATGGCAGCGCGGCAACTGTGTCAATTATCCCCCCAATATATAAATCTATATCAGGATCTACCAGGAGGCCCAACAGGGACCAAAAAACCCTTTCAGAAATAAGAGGGGGCCAGTATCCGGCAGGTATGTATATAGGCTGCAACAATGTTCAGCAGATTACTTAAAAAAAAACAATTTAGTTGGTCTATTTTCCGTTTATGAGCTTTCGGTGATGATTGTTCGGTTATCCAGTAGGTTTTTACAAACTAGCCTTTTACGAACTCTGCAATACTTGCAATACTTGTAGAATACTTGGACTAGAATACTGCAATTGCCGAAAATTAGCTATTGGGGAGAAGCAAGTCTAATAACGGTCTATTTACAAACAATAACAAGAAAAATAATGGAGTTCATTATTAACTCATGCGTTATCTTGAGGAGCACCAGCTTATTAGTGACCACTAGTTTCCGTGGGGTCGTTCAGCTGGTGCTCTTCTTGTTTATCTAACACACTGATGTACGCAAGTGATCAAGTGCAAGTGGGAAGCTTTGGCTAGTTACTTAAGTTAGTTTGGACATAGCGAAGGCCTCCGATCAAACTCTCTTTCGAAGCTTCCTTCCTATGGGCTTCCCGAGAAACCGTGCTTTATCCTGAGATAGGCGCAGGTTTGGCCGCACATGGAATACTGTTCCCATCTCTGGGCCGGGGCTCCCTAGTTCCTCCTTCCATTTGATCGTATCCAAAATAGAGCGATCCGAATCGTCGACGATCAAGCTCTTTCCGATCGGCTTGACTCACTGGCGCTGCGAAGAGATGTTGCATCTCATTGCGTATTCTATAGTATCTACAACACGATGTACTTAGACTAATTGTTTGGACTAATTCCAGCCACTCAATTTTACCATATCACATCGCAATAGAACTCGAGATACCATCCATACCATCTGGATGAACGGCGATCCACTATTGTGCCATTTACAAGAGGTTTTCTTCCTCGCACAAATTCAAGTGGAATCGAATACCACAAGTAGTTTTTTCCGGACCAATACGACTTAGGGTCCTTTAAGAAAAGAGCCTTTTTTTTTAAAAGGCCGGAAATGCATTTGCAATTTCCCTGATGTTTCAGTTGTTCATAGGCAGCGGTAGTCACTTACCATCAGGTGAACCGTATATCCGTTTGCCTCCTCTCATAAAAAAAAAGTTTGATTACATGCATATATAACGTAACGCTTGTTATCCTTAAAAAGATGGATAACTTTATCAAAAACCTTATTAATACGAATATTCGGAAACGGTGAGGAGCTAAACACTAATCGTAGATACAGACACAGAATGCGAGCGAACCCGGATTCGCTCCCCGTCGATATTAATGAAATGATTAATTGCAATTTTAAGTGCTGATTTACAACGCGATTAGGATACCCGCATGATTAAGGAAAAAAACATTACATTACACTTTTATGACATACGCATTACGCTCGCCTAGTCTAATAACCAAAGTAAGTTTGTTGCATAATGATCTATGTTGACGTTACTTGCAATCATTCATGTTTAATTGTGCGTAAAATAGACATGTATGAATGTCGAGGAAAATAACACTGATGAAGTACACAAATACGCCATAAAATTAAATGTCATAGCAGTTAGCAGCTACTGTGAATACAGAATTTTATGTTTTGAGAGATATGCTTATAATAAATAAAACTGAAGTACATATTATTATACTATTTAAGCTGTATTGTCGTACACAGCCCTCATGCTTTTTATTTTGAGGATGTGATCTTCGTTCTTTATAGGGTTTCGAAGCAGAGAAGAGTATTCTAGTCCACCGTATTCCCCCAGTGCAAATTTGCGATCTTCACAATTGTAATCGCAATGTATTATTAGCCTAACCTTTCTACGAGTTCTTAACTGGGGTCTTTATTGTCATTTTAATTAGAGCCCATCCAGTGCTAAATATTACCGTCTCTGTAAATTGACTCATAGGGGGGTTATTTGATAAAGTTATCTCGCTTAGCAGGCGGGCAATTTTTACTATTTTGTGCCGTTATCTGGAAGAATTTGATACCCATCTCCTGTTTTATGTTTCGTATGTTGGTTTGGATTTATAACCGCTTGGCAGAAATTTGGGGTAGTAATATGCTTTATTTGGTAGAGGATAAGCTTCCGATTATAACAATACCATTTGCATTAAAAGGCAATGCACCGTTTTCATGAGAATAAAAAAAACTATTACAGCCTCACATGTGTAAAACATGAAAAAACGTATGCAATGTTACTGTGAAAGCAATACAGAATTTTGTGTAATTGTCACAAGGACATAAGATCAAATACAAGTGTTACTTTACTAAACTTCTATGGTATTTTTATTCATATATTTTTTTATTTTGTAGGATAGGGTGACAAACGAGCACACACTCCACCTGATGGTAAGTAGTAGCTGTGGCCCATAAACAACTACATCTATCCTCAATTGCGAATCAAAATGCAGATGCGTTGTCACCCGTGAGGACTAAAATGGAATGCCTCTTTTCCAGTAAAAATGGTCTCCGAATCTCTACATTTACCATACGAAACACAGCAGCATTAAACTGCTATTTTAATGCTGCTGTGTAATTTAGAATTGTTCATGAAAATAAAACTGTATACATTTTAGAATTTTACTCATTTTTAAATATGGAGTGGACGCTTAAAGAAGACCGTGTTGCAGTTATTGCGTTGCATCGTTGCGGTTACGCGCCAATTCAAATTTTTGACATACTGAAAAATTTGAATATAACCAAAAGATTCGTTTATCGTACCATCAAACGATACAATGAAGACTCTAGTGTAGATGACAGGTCAAGAAGTGGTCGCCCTCGGTCTGTTAGGACTCCAGCAGTGATAAAAGCTGTGAAGGCGCGAATTCAAAGAAATCCCAAACGTAAGCAGAAACTGTTGGCCCTTCAGATGGGGTTAAGCAGAACCACGGTGAAAAGGGTGTTAAATGAAGACTTAGGGCTTCGGGCATATCGAAGGAAAACAGGACATCGTTTGAATGCTCGTCTAATGGACCTGAGACTGAAAAAATGCCGCGCTTTGTTGAAGCGGTACGCGGGGAAAAAATATCGGGAAATTCTTTTTTCGGATGAGAAAATTTTTACCGTAGAAGAGAGCTACAACAAACAAAATGATAAGGTGCACGCACACAGTAGTGAAGAAGCGAGCAACCTTATTCCGCGTGTCCAACGAGGTCATTTTCCATCCTCGCTCATGGTATGGTTGGGAGTTTCTTATTGGGGCTTAACAGAGGTACATTTTTGAGAGAAAGGTGTAAAAACGAATGCAGTTGTGTATCAGAATACAGTCCTGACAAACCTTGTGGAACTTGTTTCTCATACCATGTTCAATAACAGGCACTGGGTATTCCAACAAATTTGGCGCCAGCTCATAGAGTGAAGAGCACACAAGACTGGCTGGCGGCGCGTGAAATCGACTTTATCCGGCATGAAAACTGGCCCTCCTCCAGTCCAGATTTGAATCCGTTAGATTACAAGATATGGCAACACTTGGAGGAAATGGCGTGCTCAAAGCCTCATCCCAATTCGGAGTCACTCAAGACATCCTTGATTAAGCCAGCCGCCGATATTGACATGAACCTCGTTTGTGCTGCGATAGACGACTGGCCACGCAGATTGAAGGCCTGTATTCAAAATCACGGAGGTCATTTTGAATAAACTTTAGTTTCATAAGAATCATGTTTTGTTAAGTTCTTTTTGGTATATAAATGGTTACATAATGAATAAACTTGTTTCAATTATTTTATATTAAACACGTGACAGAATTTATGACCTGACTAGGTATATATATGTATATATATATCTTATATATCGTAATACAATATCTTTAAGTAGGTACATATTTTATGTTATTCTAATGTATATTATGATATGTTGTCTGATGATGATTCATTCTATTCTGCTTGCAATTCTTCTGCAAGCGTGGATTCTTAAGATGAACCTGAAACTCTGCGTAATTTGCTAGATAACTCTTTTGTTAACTTTAACTCTCCGTTCAACGTCTGCCATATTAATGCACAGAGTATTCCCTGACATTATGCTGATCTTTTAGAGATATTCTCCTCTTCTTCTTCAACTGCGCAAGCCATTCTTATACCGAAAAGTTGGCTTAAGCATTCACTTTCAACTTTCTCCTTCAGCTCACCTGGGTTTGTGATAATCAGGAATGACAGAATTAGCAAGGGTGGAGGTGGCGTCGCCATTTACCATCGTTCTAAACCTTTCTTTTTCGATTATTGCTTCGAATATTCTGCCTCTGCCGAATATTTATTCCTGGAAATTCAGGTGGGACGTTCCAGGTTCGTTCTGGGTGTTGTTTACTGTCCCCCTTCTGTAGGATATTTCTCTAGCTTAGAAACTGTCATGGAATCTCTCAGTGCGGACTACCTACATCACATTATCATGGGCGACTTTAATACAGACCTTCTCAAAACTTCTACCCACAGGACTAAGCTCCTTAATATCCTGTTCTTAGTTAACCTATCCATTCTTCCTTGCTCTCCGACATATCACAATCCTGATTCTTCAGACATGTGGTTTGATTTAATCATAACCTCCTCTTCCCAACTAGTAGTTAACTATGGTCAGTTTTCTGCTTCCAGATTTTTGCGCCATGATTTACTTTACATTGCATATAAACTAAAACCACCTTAATCTCAACCGGACACCATCTTCATACGAAATTTTGCCAGGATGGACCCTGCTAATTTAGAAAATGATGCGTCGAATATAGATTTTTCTCCGGTATATGGTGCGTCTTCAGTGGACGAAAAAGTTTCAATTTTTACTGATTTGACTGTGAAACTGTTTGATGTCCATGCACCGGTGCGAGCTATTAGAGTTAAGCGACCTACAGCTCCGTAGATAACGAGGGGAGTTTACATGGCAATGACTCTACGTGATAGGGCTTTTAGAAAATAGAAAATTCAAGCGTGACAGGTGTGATGACAACTGGCGTTTGTATAAAGTGGCTTGCAATCGCTGTAACCACATGGTAAGGGCAGCGAAGCGTTGCTATTTCCATGAAAATATTTCTAACTCTTCTTCGGCCGATGTATGGAAGTTCCTCAAATCTCTTGGTATTAGTAAGCACTCTGAAAAAAGTCATAATATTTGTTTTCCTCTTAATGATCATAATTCTCATTTTTTATCTGGTTCTGTATTATCTCCTATCATTAAGTCCACTACAATTTCAGAAATTACTTCTTTGGCCACATCTCATGAACCATTTTCACTCTCGTGTGTCTCTGTCGACAAAGTTGGTAAAACTTTTTTATCTATTAAACCCAAAGCAGTGGGCTGTGATAATGTGAGTCGCCTTATGATCTCTTCTGTTCTAGAATTTTTTCTCTCAGTCATAACTCACATAATCAATTTTTCTTTGTTGTCTGGGGTCTTTCCTGCCTCTTGGCGTAAAGCTTATACTATCTCTCTTTCCAAAATTGCACACACTGCCTGGCCTGGACACAGCAAGACCACTGCACTTTTCAAAGTCACAGAGTATATTCGGGAGGGCATGGAGAATAGAAAGGTCACAGTACTTGTATTTATTGATTTTACAAATGCGTTCAACATGGTTGACCATAATATCCTCCTTGCCATGCTTCAAAATCTCAAACTTTCGTCTACTGCTGTAGACTGGTTTTCTTCCTACCTTTGTGGCCGTCAGTAAACTGTCATTAATGGTCGTGACATATTTGACTGGTGTCAACTCTCCACTGGCGTGCCACAAGGGAGAATATTATCGCCATTTCTGTTCTCCATTTTTATTACTTTTCTTTCTTCTCAAATTAGCTGCTCTTACAATTTTTAGGCTGATGAGCTGCAAATATATTTTCAAGCAGACGTCAACTCTTTGTGTGACGCCATTGCCAGACTCAATATGGATTTAACGAATCTCCACAGTTGGTCTCGTAAGTTTGGCATTGGTGTGAACCCCAATAAATGCCAAGCTATAATAATTGGCAATGCTCAACAACTGTGTAAGCTTGACGTCCATTGCGTTCCACCTGTCACGTTTGATAGTTCTATCATACCTTATTTTGACAGCGTTAAAAATCTGGGTATCTACGTTGATACAACCTTAAGTTGGTCCACCCAAATTCAGAATATTAGTTGTTCTGTTTTTGCTAATTAATAATTTTGGGCATAATTTGTTTTTGTATGTGCAATCGAAAAAGCTTTGTTTGTCCTGTTCTGGTTTTAGGATAATTTAAACACAATATTCTGGATACTAAATCTAGACAGTCAATGTGCACATTACATTAATTAACATTACATTACATTATAATAAGAAGTGTGGAATAAAATTATAAAGTGTGTGATTAGACCTTTAGGTTATAATGGGAGATGAGCCCTCTTCAAATGGGGACAGTGGTGCTGCTTCACCAAAAACAACCCCGAGGCTTCCGCTCATCCCCCCCGAACGGGTTTTCGCCTTGTCGTGGCGGGGGGGCTTAGTAGCCGTGGCTTGGTCACCCGCAGTGAACAAAGAGGAACCCCTTGGCTGGCCCGAGGTGTAGGGCCGGCCCGAGGTGGCCACTCCGAGTGGGCTTGGGAAGTCCAATTCGGATGTGTGTTGGTGGGCTGCGGTGAGAGGGATGAGTGCTCCCTCTACCGCTGCAGCCGAGGTGGAGTTGCGGAGGAAGAGGAGTGCTGGTATGGCGATGCGCCACTCGCCCTATCCTCCGCGACTCAGACGGGGCCGCACCGTTAATTGATGCAGTGGTGGTGGGGCTATGGGGGGAGAGGAGTGCCGGTATTGCGAGGCGCCGCTCTCCCTACCCTCCGCAGCCGTATCTTGGATGGCGGCGGAGCCATAGACCAGGTCCGCCGCTGGGGTCAGGAAGGCTGGTGCTCCTGAGTGCTAGTTTTTCCTGGCCCCATGGCCTTCGCGCATCTGACACGGGGGCGTCCGTTGCGCATGTGAAATTGGAGGCCGAGGAGGAGAGCGCGCCATGTGTGCTGGTGCGCCTTACCGGAGAAGGAGGTGGGGGAGGAGTGGTCCTCTCCCGAGGAGGGGCCGCCATGGGGCGGCCAGCGCAGGTGGGGCCGCGGAAGTGTGCGAAAGCGTTCCCGTGGCCCTGCCAAAATGCGACGTGGGTGGAACACCATGGGGTTTTAGTCGGTGCGAGTCCGACATAACCCGTCCTTGCCCCCTTGCCCTTGAGGCGGGTATGTGTAGGCATTTCCCAATGTAAAAAAAAGGCTTCCGCTCATATATTATATTCAATTATAATTGTAATTATATTTTTGTTTCCCAGCTTTCTATTAAATTAAGATAAGTTCTAGCTGTGTTTTTTATACCTATAATTGAAGTGACAAAGGCAAATAAAATAACACCTGATTGTCAGTGGTTACTGCGGCATATGGACACCTGCAACCAACTTCATAAATAGAAGGATAGCATACACTTTGACATATCCGAGGACCAAGAAGGAATGGACGAACTATTTAACTTTTACGTTGAACTTTTATTACAGTATTACGTATTATATATTATTAATTTTATTTATTATATACATATTTATTTTATATATTGGATATATATATATATATAGAAGGATAGCATACACTTTGACATATCCGAGGACCAAGAAGGAATGGACGAACTATTTAACTTTTACGTTGAACTTTTATTACAGTATTACGTATTATATATTATTAATTTTATTTATTATATACATATTTATTTTATATATTGGATATATATATATATATATTTATATATATATATATATATATATATATATATATATATATATATATAGATAGATTTCAATTAATTTTTTCTTCAAAAACAACAAGAAGAAACTAAATTTCACTGCTGGATATGGACCTCTGATGTACTAGAGAGGATAAACCTCACCTTAGTAGGCGGTTTGATGGTCGCAGTACCAAGCGTCTCCTTTGTTGCTCACCGTCGCCGGTCTGGTTGTTTTATGTTTGGTGTAATCGAGTTAATTATACCGCCATCTGTGATATGTTTTTTTGCATTTCCCGTGGTGGCCTTTTGCGACACCCAAGGGAGGAAATGTGGTGACTGATTTTCATCACTACCAGTTAATATAAGTGCTTCTTTGCTTATACGTATTTGAGAAATAACGACTTTATTTAGTTGGTCAATGTACAACGCGCACAAGATAGGATTCGAGTTGCATCTACAAAAATGACGCAAAGAAATGAAGTAGAAGATTGAAAGCAGCATCATCCTGATTATAACTTTGAAACACTTCATAAATTTAAGTAATTTATATAATAAAAAATATAACAAGTAATCCCTAAACTCTCTCAGAAATGAGAGGAGGCCTGTGCCCAACAGTGGGACGTAAATAGGCTATAATTTTAACTTAATAAATGCGTTTGCCAATACGTTTACCAACTATGGCAGCGCGGCAACTGTGTCAATTATCCCCCCAATATATAAATTTATATCAGGATCTACCAGGAGGCCCAACAGGGACCAAGAAACCCTTTCAGAAATAAGAGGGGGCCTGTATCGGGCAGTGGCACGTATGTATATAGGCTGCAACAATGTTCAGCAGTGTACTTAAAAAAAAACTATTTAGTTGGTCTATATTCCGTTTATGAGCTTTCGGTGATGATTGTTTGGTTATCCAGTAGGTTTTTATGCAAATTAGCCTTTTTAGAACTCTGCAATACTTGCAATACTTGTAGAATACTTGGACTAGAATACTGCAATTGCCGAAAATTATCTATTGGAGAGAAGCAAGTCTAATAACGGTCTATTTACAAACAATGACAAGAAAAATAATGAAGTTCATTATTAACTCATGCGTTATCTTGAGGAGCACCAGCTCATTAGTGACCGCAAGTATGGTTTCCGTGGGGGTCGCTCAGCTGGTGCTCTTCTTGTTTACTAACACACTGATGTACGCAAGTGATCAAGTGCAAGTGGGAAGCTTTGGCAGTTAGTTTGGACATAGCGAACGATCGGAGGGATCAAACTCTCTTTCGAAGCTTCCTTCCTATGGGCTTCCCGAGAAACCATGCTTTTCCCTGAGATAGGCGCAGGTTTGGACGCACATGGAATACTGTTCTCATCTCTGGGCCGGGGCTCCCTAGTTCCTCCTTCCATTTGATCGTATCCAGAGTAGAGCGATCCGAATCGTCGGCGATCAAGCTCTTTCTGATCGGCTTGACTCACTGGCGCTGCGAAGAGATGTTGCATCTCATTGCGTATTCTATAGTTTCTACAACGCGAAGTACTCAGACTAATTGTTTGGACTAATTCCAGCCGCGCAATTTTACCATATTACATCGCGATAGAACTCGAGATACCATCCATACCATCTGGATGAACGGCGATCCACTATTCGGTTTCGGGACTTTGGAACAGAGCACGAGGGGGACGGAGCGTTGACTTCATCAGACGAGACCTCTCCAACTTAACGTTTAGATTCAGTGTGCCTCTAACCATTCGGGGATCGCTACCAGTTTTCACCCCGATCACGGAGACATCTGTGAACAGTTGTCTTCTGGTCGTCATAATGAAGTCAATCTCATTTTTGTCGAACCGTTGGGGCTCGACCAGGTCCACTTCCTGTGGGGCCGCTTTTGGAAGAAATAGTTCATCATAAAGGGTCCCTCTTTTTTCATGAAGTCGGCCAGCTGCTGGCCCATTGGTTCCGTTGCACAATTTCGAATATCCCTACCTTCAGCTCTCGGTTCTCTCTTGTGCCTAGTTTTGCATTGAAGTCTCCCATTAACACCGTATATTGGGTTTTGGAGGAATGCATGGCTCTAGAGATATCCTCATACATTTCCTCCACCTCCTCATCGGGGTGTGCCGAGGTTGGTGCGTAAATCTGTATGACCTTCAGCGAATACCGTTTGGTGATTCTGAGTATAAGGTACGCAACCCTCGTCGACACACTCCCGATCTTTACAACGTTGTTAACGAGAGACTTGTGGACGATAAATACGACACCTCCTTGGGACAGATGGTCGCCCTCCCGGTGATAGAGCAAGTTGCCGGATTCGAGGATTACCGTGTCCTCCCCCTCTCTTCGGACTTCGGATATTCCTATAATATGCCAGCGCAACTTGTCTATCTCTTCTTCCAGCTCCACGATCATCTCGTCAGTCCTCAGGGTGCGTGCGTTGTACGTTGTCAGGTCAAGTCGTCGTAGGTGGCAACCGAACCTTCACCGGAGATTCTTAGCACTCCCTGCCCCGCCGTTACCATGGTCGCCACCGTAGCCAGGAATAGCGGGGCTGCCGGGGACTGGCGGCCGTCTGTTTGTTGTTTTGATCATTGGCAGTTTTTATTGTAGTTTTGGCTAATATCAGGAAGATGCTGCTGCCCATCTCCCGCCTGTTTCCCTTAGTCGCCTTTTACGACACCCACGGGAGGATATGGTGTAGTGGATATTCTTGACCGCCACTACACGGCATCGTGGATACAGACACAGAATGCGAGCGAACCCGGATTCGCTCCCCGTCGATATTAATGAAATTATTAATTGCAATTTTAAGTGCTGATTTACATCGTGATTAGGATACCCGCATGATTAAGAAAATAAAACATTACATTACACTTTCATGACATACGCATTACGCTCGCCTAGTCTCATAACCAAAGTAAGTTTGTTGCATAATGTTCTATGTTGACGTTACTTGCAATCATTCATGTTTAATTGTGCGTAAAATAGACATGTATGAATGTCGAGGAAAATAACACTGATGAAGTACACAAATACGCCATAAAATTAAATGTCATAGCAGCTAGCAGCTACTGTGAATACAGAATTTTATTTTTTGAGAGATATGCTTATAATAAATAAAACTGAAGTACATATTATTATACTATTTAAGCTGTATTGTCGTACACAGCCCTCATGCTTTTTATTTTGAGGATGTGATCTTCGTTCTTTATAGGGTTTCGAAGCAGAGAAGAGTATTCTAGTGCACCGTATTCCCCCAGTGCAAATTTGCGATCTTCACAATTGTAATCGCAATGTATTATTAGCCTAACCCTTTCTACGAGTTCTTTACTGGGGTCTTTATTGTCATTTTAATTAGAGCCCATCCAGTGCTAAATATTACCGTCTCTGTAAATTGACTCATAGGGGGGTTATTTGCTAAAGTTATCTCGCTTAGCAGGCGGGCAATTTTTACTATTTTGTGCCGTTATCTGGAAGAAACTGATACCCATCTCCTGTTTTATGTTCCTTATGTTGGTTTGGATTTATAACCGCTTGGCAGAAATTTGAGGTAGTAATATGCTTTATTTGGTAGAGGATAGGCTTCCGATTATAACAATACCACTCGCATTAAAAGGCAATGCACCGTTTTCATGAGAATAAAAAAACTATTACAGCCTCACATGTGTAAAACATGAAAAAACGTATGCAATGTTACTGTGAAAGCTGGGTAGCATACAGAATTTTGTGTAATTGTCACAAGGACATAACATTAAATACTAGTGTTACTTTACTAAACTTCTATGGTATTTTAATTCATATAATTATTATTTTGTAGGATAGAGTGAAAAACGAGCACACAGTCCACTTGATGGTAAGTAGTAGCTGTGGCCCATAAACATCTACATCTATCCTCGTTTGCGAATCAAAATGCAGATGCGTTGTCACCCGTGAGGACTAAAATGGAATGCCTCTTTTCCAGTAAAAATGGTCTCCGGTTCTCTACATTTACCATACGAAACACAGCAGCATTAAACTGCTATTTTACGCTGGTATTCTGTGAGAGCGTGCTCCTTCCCCGGTCGAGCCGACCCATTTTTGCTATATCTATACTACTAATATAGGTGCAGCATGGTTCTACCACGTATACTGTCATGTGTCCAATCGCATGATGTACAAGTTTTTATGCTTTCCGCCGTTTGTTGCTCTTCTTGCTACGCTGCGCTTCGCTCCCGCCACAACCTTCGTGGTGGTTTTTATCACCACCCAGAAATACTTGAGCACTCAGCAATCATTACAGTAGTGATAGGAGGGAACCTCGCTCCCCCTCTCCCCTTCCCCTTCCCACTCCTGCCGGATAAAATAAATGTTGTCCATTTTGTGGTTAGGTTTTTTTTTATGGGAGAGGGCGCAAACGAGCATGCGGTTCACTTGATAGTAAGTGACTGCCGCCGCCCATGAACAACTGCAACACCAGGCAGGGAATTGCAGATGCGTTTCCGGCCTTTTAATAAGGAGTACGCTCTTTTCTTGAAGGTGCCTAAGTCGTATCGGTCCGGATAAATCGCTGATGGTAATCGATTCTACAAGGAAGTCGTGCGAGGAAGAAAACATATTCTAAATAGCACAGTGGTGGACCGCCAATCATCCAGATGGTGTGGATGGTATCGGGGTTCTGCCGCGAGGTGCGTTCGTGAAATTTGGCGACTGGGATAAATCCGAACAATTCCTCAGAGCACTGCCCGAATGCAAAGGGATGCAATATCTCTTCGCAGTGCCAATTAATCGAGCCGATCGGAAAGGGCTCGGTCGTCGACGATTCAAGCCGCTCTGCGCTGGATGCGGGAAAGTAGAAGGAGCTGGCACTGGGAAACCCCTGCCCAGAGATGGGAACAGTATTCCATGTGAGGCCGAACCTGCGTCTTGTAAAGTTGCAGGCGGTGTGCCGGCATGAAATACTGTCCCGCTCTGCTGAGCACGCCAAGCTTTTTAGAGGCCAATTTGGCCTTCTCTTCCAAGTGACCACGAAACTGCACGTCACTCGATGTGTCAACGCCGAGGATTCCGATACTGGCTGAGGCAACTAGGGGAGTGCCTTGAAACTGAGGAGATACGACAAAGGGGTTCTTTTTAGCGGTAAACGCGCAAACTTGTGTCTTCTGTGGATTAAACTGGACTAGATTTAGTCGCCCCCAGTCCGAGACTTTGTCCAGCAAAGACTCGACTTTAGACACAAGTTTGTTCCGGTACTCGAAGACGTTTTCCCGAGAAATATTAGCACGGCCGGTGTAAAGAGCATCACCAGTGCCGTCATCCACATAGCAATGAATGTTACCAGTTAGCAACATATCATTGATATGCAGAAGAAACAGCGTTGGTGATAGCACTCAGCCTTGTGGAACACCAGCGTTAATAGGCTTGTAGTCAGAACATGCACCGTCTACAACGACCTTGATGCTCCGATCTGCAAGGAAGCTGGTGATCCAATTGCACAATTTCTCGGGAAGCCCATAAGAAGGGAGCTTCGAAAGAAGCGCTTTATGCCAAACCCGATCGAAGGCCTTCGCAATGTCCAGACTAACAGCCAACGCCTCCCCCTTGGACTCTACTGCCTCCGCCCATCTAGGTCAGGTACACCAGAAGATCACCAGCTGATCGACCCCGACGAAAACCGTATTGGCGGTCACTAATCAGCTGGTGATCCTCAAGGTACCGGATGAGCTACCAGTTAATAATGGATTCTATTATTTTGGAGAACAAGGAGGTGATCGCGATAGGTCTATAGTTGGACGGGTCTGAGCGGTCGCCGTTTTTAGGGATCGGGTGGACAAAAGCTGTCTTCCATGAATTCGGGACTACGCATTGGGAGTAGGAGTAACGAAAAACACGCGTTAGGACCGGTGCCAACTCCGGAGCACACGTCCTCAGCACAATTGGGGGGATTCCGTCAGGCCCACTCGACTTCTGGATGTCCAGGGAGAGAAGTGCTTTGCGAACCGAGCGCAGTGAGAACAGCACATCCGGCATGGAGCACTCACACAACGGGATGGTCGGCAGTGTTTTCCCACCGTCATCAAGAGTCGAGTTGGACGCAAAAACGGAGCCTAAAAGGTCGGCTTTGTCTTTTGCGTCTTGGGCCAGTGAGTCGTCTTCCCTGTGCAGAGATGGTAGTGATGGCTTACAGAAATTCCCTTGGACAGCCTTGGCGAGAGACCAGAATGCACGGGTTCCCGAAGGAAGGCGAACTAGTTTCTCGCCAATTCTGCCTATGTTCTCCAACTTTGCCTTGGCAATAACTCTTTTGAAGGACCTGGAGGCGAAGTTATACTTCTTTTTAAGTATGCTGGTGTTTACATCCCGAGTCGCCGAAGCCGCAGCCCAGGCTTGATAACACACCTGCTTACTGCATAATGCAGTTTTACAGGAGCGACCAAACCAAGGCTGAGATCTGCTTCCGATGGGTACCACAGATGATGGAATAAATAGTTCCATTCCCTGTAGTACCACATCAGTGACAGAGTCAGCAACAGCGCTGGGATCATCCGGCGAGAAGAAAACTCGCCCCCATGGATAGGATGCAAAGAAAGACCGCATTCCGTCCCAAACCGCCGACCTGTAATGCCAAACACGGCGGCAACCTGTAGAACGCAACCGCGAAGGGAGCGTGAGTGGCACCATACTCCGGATCAGACATTGATCCGAAGAGCCGAGAGGGGCATCGACGGAAACCTGATATCCGTCCGGATGAGAGTTCAGCAGAAGGTCCAACAGAGAAGGTGTATGATCCTCCACATCTGGAATCCACGTAGGCGAAATAACCAGTTGTGTCAGACCATATGCCAAGGCAAAGTTATAAACAGATCTCCCCGCATGATCGATTAAGCGTGAACCGAGCCATTCGGCGTGGTGGGCGTTAAAATCGCCAAGGATCACGATCTCAGCGGATGGGACCTGTTGTAGCAAGGAATCTGTAGCCATTTGGACGTGGTCGATGAGTTGGTCTGTTTCGGCATTACCGCTATGGGACCTATAGAGGCACCCGTAGACGCGCGGATGGTCGTCGCTGTATACGCGTAGCCAAAGGATGGACAGGTCCGAACCTTCAAGACTGCCGAGGCGTCGAGAACAGTTGTCCTCTCTGACATACACGTAAACTCTAGCCCGAGGCACAAAGGAGTGCTCCAATTGGTACCCCGGGTAGGAGAGATAGGAAATATCAGCCGGAGAGGAAACCTGCGTCTCGGTCAGGAAGAGCAATAGGTCTATATGATTTTCTTTTTGATTTGTTTCAAAAACGGTGCATTACTTTTTGATGGCAGTGGTGTCGAGGGTTAGGTTATTAAAAAGATTAGAATAGTTTTTTTTCTAATTTTCTCGAAAAACGGTGCATCACCTTTTTCTTTGAGTAGTATTTTTAGTATCAAATAAAACAAATTATTCCTGCAAATTGTGTGTAAAATAAAGTAAAAAGTGCCGTATAGTGGCGGTTAAGAATATTCGCTACCCCAGATCTTTCCGTGGGAGTCGTTAAAGGCGACAAAAGGAAACAGGCAGGAGATGGGCAGCAGGATCTTCCTAATAACAGCAAAAATACAATAAAAAACTGCGGTTTCCATACCCGCTTGCCGAGCGTGGCACATATGGCAAATACCCCCCAATGATAAGAGCAACAAAGAGATGGCCCCCAGTCCCCGGCGGCCCCGCTATTCCTGGCTACGGTGGCGACCATGGTAACGGCGGGGCAGGGGGTGCTAAAACCGAATCTTCGGTGGAGGTACGGATGCCACCTAAGATGAATGGACCTGGCAACATACAACGCACGCACCTTGAGGACTGACGAGAAGATCGTGGAGCTGGAAGAAGAGATAGATATGTTACGCTGGCATATTATAGGATTATCCGAGGTCCCAAGAGAGGAGGGGAGGACACGGTAATTCTCGAATCCGGCAATTTGCTCTATCACCGGGAGGGCGATCATCTGTCCCAAGGAGGTGTCGGATTTATCGTTCACAAGTCTCTCGTTAACAAAGTTGTAAAGATTGAGAGTGTGTCGACGAGGGTTGCGTACCTTATACTCAGAATCACCAAAAGGTATTCGCTGAAGGTCATACAGGTTTACACACCAACCTCGGCACATCCCGATGAGGAGGTGGTAACGTATGAGGATAACTCTAGAGCCATGCATTCCTCCAAAACCCACTACACGGTGTAAATGGGAGACTTCAATGCAAAACTAGGCACAAGAGAGAACCGAGAGCTGAAGGTAGGGATATTCGAAATTGTGCAACGGAACCAATGGGCCAGCAGCTGGCCGACTTCATGAAAAAAGAGGGACCCTTTATGATGAACTATTTCTTCCAAAAGCGGCCCCACAGGAAGTGGACCTGGTCGAGCCCCAACGGTTCGACAAAAATGAGATTGACTTCATTATGACGACCAGAAGACAACTGTTCACTGATGTCTCCGTGATCGGGGTGAAAACTGGTAGCGATCCCCGAATGGTTAGAGGCACACTGAAATTAAACGTTAAGTTGGAGAGGTCACGTCTAATGAAGTCAACGCTCTGTCTCGCTCGTGCTCTAATCCAAAGTCCCGAAACGTTTCAGTTCGAGTTATAAAACCGTTTTCAGTGCCTAGAAGACTGTAATGAAGTTGATGATATGAATGATAAGCTCGTGGAAACTGTCCATGCGTCCAAAGCTCCCGACCACAATCTTAATCTCATGGCTGTTAGACGGGAGATGAGGCTACATTCTTCAACAGATTTGACAGCATACAGGCATCTAAACAGACAGATCTCCAAATGCATGCGGCGGGACTTACGCAACTTTAATACAGCTAATATTGAAAAAGCAATTGAGGCTCTAAAGTCTTTGCCAGAGATTTTTTTGCCAGAAAGAGCCAAATATCAAAGCTGAAGACCGAGTGTGGCAGCATCGTTCCCGAGCACCTAAAATTTTGAGTGAGATAGAGAGGTTCTATTGGCAGCTGTAGACATCATCGTTGGAGCCATACGCAAGTGTGAGTAAGGATCCAAGAGCGAGTCTTATCCGACACTATTCCGAAAATATCCCGGACGTCAGTCTGTGCGAGATTAGAATAGCTCTCCAGCACCTTAAAAACGGCATATCGCCAGGCGAGGATGGAATTACAGTGGAGCTTTTGAAACCGGGTAGAAAACCGGTACTTGAAGTCCATTGATAGCTCTTTAATTCCGTCCATCATGGTAACACTACTCCGGAGGCGTGGAGCAAAAGTACGGTGGTCTTGTTCTTCCAAAAATGCGACAAAGCTCTCTTGATAACTACAGACTGGTTTCACTTCTGAGCGTCTACGTGCTTTTTTCGAGAGTCATTACGACTCGTTCGCACGCAGACTTGCCGACTTCCAGCCTCCCGAACAAATTGGTTTCCGAAAAGACTTTAGTACCATAGACCACATATATACCCTCCGGCAGATTGTACAAAAGACAGAGGAGTTTAATCTGCCACTTTGCCTTGCGTATGTGGACTATGGAGAAAGCCTTTGATTCCGTTCGAATTTGGGCGGTGCTTCAGTCCCTTCAGCGGTGCCAAATTGACTGTAGGTATATCAAAATACTGAAGGGTTTGTACAGCTGTAGAGCTACGATGGCTATCCGAGTACAGAATCAGAGTAGGAAACCTATCCAACTGCAGAGAGGTGTAAGACAGGGTGACGTTATATAATCGAAACTCTTTACCGCTGCATTGGAAGACGTTTTCAAGCCTTTTGACTGGAAAGGATGCGGAATTAACATCAACGGCGAGTACATCACTCACCTTCGATTTGCCGACGATATAGTCCTTATGGCAGAAGCGCTGGAGGACCTAAGCACTATACTTAATGACCTCAATAGTGTCTCCCAACGTATAGGTCTTAAGATGAGCACGGACAGAACAACAATCATGTTTAACGTCCATGTCACACCTATGCCGGTAGTTGTTGGGAGCACTATGCTTGAAGTTGTTGACAAGTATGTTTACCTGGGACAAATAATCCTACTAGGTAAGTCCAACTTAAACCGAGAAGTCAATCGACGGATTCAACTCGGTTGGGCAGAGTTCGGGAAACTACGAAACATCTTCTCGTCAGACATACCTCAAAACCTGAAAACGAAATTGTACAACCAGTGGCATGTTGCCAGTGATGACTCACGGATATAAGACGTGGTGCTTCACTGCTGGCTGTATGAGGAAATTCAAGGTCTCTCAGCGAGCTATGGCGAGGGCTTTGCTCGGGGTTTCTCTGCGTGATAAACTTATACGCAGTAGAATCAGAGTAATCGACACAGCCCAACGGATTAGTAAGCTGAAGTGGCAGTGAGCCGGCCATATAGCTCGAAGAACCGACAATCGATGGGGAAGAAAGGTTTTCGAGTGGCAGCCTCGTACCGGTAGGCGAAGTGTAGGGCGACCCCCCTACTAGATGGAGTGACGACCTGGTAAGACATGCAGGAAGTCGATGGATGCAGGTGGCTCAGGGCCGTGCTTTGTGGCATTCCTTGGGGGAGGCCTATGTTCAGCAGTGGACTTATGAATGGCAGTAATGATGATGATGATGATAATGAATCCCCCAAATTGCTGCCAAATGGTTCTTAATTTTAACCCTTATGTTGCCACGGTCGGCCACGGACTTTTGACTAACATTTCACCATAAATAAAAATGTCTTAACACATGACTACCTCGTTGTCTGGTGGTCAGGATAGCAAGCTACTACTATGTTCAAGATTTTAAGCTAATTTAAGCTGAATTTAGCATTAGTTTAAGAATGCAAAAATATAGAGTGCGAAGTATGTTGCAGTATATCTTGTGATTGGATCGTCAACTTGCCAGCTAAGTCTGGAAATCATTCACATAAATTATGTAGATAAGTGTGGCGGGGACGTGTTACTGTGTGCTCGAACTGTAATTGCTCTATGCTTAATGTGTAGTGCCTTACGCTTGTTACTGTTAATGATTAATTACTTAAGCAAGGGAGCATGTTAAACATCAGCTCTCACATTTTTACTATTTTTAACAACTAACTTTTCCTGGTGTTTTTCTTAGATCAGAGGTGTGATCTCCTGCTGTATTTTCGACATCAAAAGTGGAATCTTGTGATGAAGTTCTGACATATACTATTGCATTTTGCATATAGAATGCAACTGTATAATATGTGCAGTATACATACATCCATACATAATATAATCACGCATTTCTTGTAGGGGTAGGCAAAGAACACTTCTTTACACTTGCTACGATCCTTACATACTTTCGCTTCGCTTCGTCCACTTTCTTTATTCCCTTCATACATGCTCTTCGGTTTAAGGTACTCTTGACCTGGCCTTTTTTCAAGACGTCCCTGATTTGGTCTAGAAACGTCCGCCTAGGTCTACCTCTTCCAACACTTTCATTCACACTCGCTTATACACCTTTTTCGTCAATTGTTCTTCATTCATTTTCTCGACATGGCCAAACCACATATGTATGTGTGTATATTTCTAAATGTATATATAGTTGTTGTTATGACGCACTGAAGTATTTTTATTTAAAAAAGAAAATACAAAATATGTTTCAAAAATACAATCAGGCAGATGGAATCTGTGGTTATGCAGAATCATCAGCGCTCTAGGGTACCCTGGAGCATTACGCTGAGTAATAACCTTTTCAGTAGCTCGATATACACCCTTTCACTTGAGGTCTTAAACTGCCATACGTTTCAGTCTTTTTATTTATGTGATGTATATAGTACCAGTGAATAAATGTATTTCTTTTTTTCTTACTATGACAATATGGAACACTAAATTTGACATTTTAAGAAACTGACGTATGAGTTTAGGCTGGTGATTGTCCTTGAATGCAGGCCCAAAATGAATTGCTACACATTTCTGTTATTATACTTGCTGGTTTATCCTTTAAACCGGTTCATATACGGTGCACTGTTGCTTAGTGACGGAAATAGGTGAGAACATGGTTACAACCAAGAAGGACTCTGGTGTAGATAAAAACCTTATTTATAAACCTATGTATGCACGCTTAAAGTTCTACCATTATAAACAAAGTGACGTAAACAAGGCCACATAACTTCCGACTATAACAGTTTTAAAGCCACAAAGGACGCATTTACCTTGTAGTGGTAAAGTTACTGAGTAACTTGAAACTGTAAACAGCTGTAACAAGTTATTGAACTAATAGCTGCAGTGATTAATTGAATAAATTGAAATAACAGAATCTATTTTATGTTTGCTTGATAATTATTGTTCTAATTATTCAAAGCGATTCAACCGTTGAAACGGTTCAATCGCTTTGTTTAAATACTAGCTAAGGATAATCTATGCATAGTCACAGTATCAGATGATCTAACCTGTAAGTTCTAATCCGAAGGGTACTAGTGTTCTGTGATTCTAATGCTTGTGTGATGAGATCAGTAGTGGTCTGCGTTCCAGTATAATATGCTGGATCACATTACCACCTCTTCTTTCTGACAGGGTTTTTGGAATAGTATAGAATTCGCCACTCTGGACTTTATATATCGACTAACTGTGCCTCGTGGTTTTACCCGCGTATATCACGCGTCTGAACTGCGCGACATACCATCACGTCTAATTCTCATCGATCCTTAGGTTAACTGGGAGAAAATGCCTATATGTGTTAGGAAGTCAATGAAGATAATACTATTAAAAAAACATGCATGAGTGTCGTGGAACACTCGGTTGGAACGAAGTTCCTTTCCTAGTATATTATTATTGATAAATATAGATATTATACTATTGATTAACAAATACAAATTAATTAATTACTAATGTCTATTTAACTGAAGCTTCATTTAAAATAATATTTCTTTCGTGGCAATATTAAAAAAAAGTGCGAGGGTAATGGATATTATTCCATCTCGCTCGCACTATAAAAAGGGAGTCATGACGGAACAATCTTACCCTTTTTCTCAACTAGCCCCCATCCGTCAAATTCATACCGTACAATAAAGAACTTCGTTCCAAATATAATATTTCAAAATTCCAACAGTCGCCTCTTAGATTCCTCTGCGCCCATCGCACGTGGAATTTAGGATTACTGATACTCTCCATTGCTGGTCAACATATTTAATGTAATAGCGTAAACAAGATAGTTAAACCACCATCTTGCTAAACCATGAGAGATATTTCTAGCTTTTTCTTTCGTTGCCTCTTACGACACATACTCAGTTTAGAAGACATATTAAATGATTTAGAACTATCAGGGAGCGTGTTTCACTGAATCATCTCTTTGTTAACGCAGGTATTTACTAATTACACTTCGGTAATCCCTTGAACAAATTGTCTGTACCCTTTTGAAAAGCATATTGTAAATTGCTCTTTGCAGGGAAAAATATAATGACGGTGTGAATAATTTACATTCATTTTGTATACAAAAATTTGCAAAAAGGTTAAAACGTGATGATTATATAGCAATTCATTTTTACGCCTAGTTTTAAGTAGAGTCAACATTAGACGTTTTAAAATAAGCGCTGCATCGCATTGTTGTATAACCAATTTGCTGAGATAGGTTTTGTCTTTTAATGTTTCAATTGTTTTATTTTATACGATAATGGTGACAAGCGAGCACACAGTTCACCTGATGGTAAGGGGTTGCTTTGGCCCATAGACATCTACATCTATCTTCGATTACGAATTAAAATGCAGATGCGATGTCACCCGTGAGGACCAAGATGGAATGCCTTGTTTCCAGTAAAAAGGGTCTCCGGTTCTCAACACTCACCATACGAAGCACAACAGTGTTAAGCTGCTATTTTGATCTGGTATTCAGTGAGATCGTGGTCCTTCACTGGTCAAGCCTACCCATATGTGCTACAGCTATACCATAAATATAGCTGCAGCATGGCTCTACCACGTATATAATATTAATAATATTACGTAATAGATTTTTTTGGTAGGTGAAGAAAACTACGAATTTTTTCTACAATTATATTAACTTTTCATGGCTACCAGCAGCAGACATTGAAGTAAGGTTGCATGTTATATTCTCTTGTACGTCCTTTTCGATGCATGCAGGCGCGCTCTACACCGCGTGCACACCATGTGCACGCGGTGTAGAGCGCGCCTTGCAAAGAGCGTATCCCCATTTTTGTAGCGAGGCATGCGCTACGCACGTGCTAGTGTCAACCAAACTTTGTCGGTAAAACACCAGTACACCTGTTAAGAATCTGTTACGCTAAGAATGTCTCGCTATATTTATTCATACTCAAAATGGACGGCACTGAAATTTCACGAAAACCAATCGCAATTTACGAAAGTAATCGATTATAATACAATGTAAAACAAGTAGAATCTTTATATATAAAAAGTACGTGTCACGTTGTTTGTCCGCGATGGACTCCTAAACTACTGAACTGATTTCAATTAAATTTTTTGTCAATGTGCAGTTTGATCCAACTTAAAAGATAGGATAGCTTACATCTCAATTTATAGTCGCAATACAATATTATTTTATTGAAAATTAATTTGTCTATTATTTGACAGTCACAATTATCTGTTAGCTCCAAAAGATTCTGGCAGATGACGATATCTCTAAACTGGATTGAGTAAATATTAATAGATGGCGCTATGTTAAAAATACAAACGTTTAATATAAGCAAAAATTTAGTAGTATAACCACCACGTGTTGCTGTAAGTATTCAACAGATAGAACCGATTTCAAAAAAATTTTGCAGACTGTGTGCAGTTTGATCCAAATTGAGAGATAGGATAGTTTTTATCCCGATAAGTGACCCTCAATTTTTTTATTGCTTATTTCAGGAGTTTTTTTGGGAAAGCAAATGGCCGTTCGGAAAGGGGCCGAACAACGTCTGCCTGGTCAGGTATATTATTATAAAAGAAGAGATGAATGGTGTATATAATATGTATTGTCGACCTGCGGCAGTCCACTGCTGGACATAGGCCTTCCCGAAGAAGCGCTCCAATCTTCGTCTTCATTCTTCCCCGAGTCCGATCTCCGGCTTCACGCGTTCAGTTGCTCACGTTGCACGCCAGATTTATCTGGTCGCTTCATCTAGATAGGGTTTGGCGTATAATTTCTTCTAAAGTTAAAAGCTGTGTACAAGGCTTTAAGCGAGTTCTTTGTTCTTTAATTTCCACCTAAACCTTCAATAATTTCCATGTTTTTATCCATCAATTCTATTCATTACAGTGAAAGTCGTCCACAGCTGAATACCATCCTCGTCATCATCATCATTACAGGCCTTCACAAGTCCACTGCTAAACACAGGCCTCCGCCAAGGAATACCACAAAGCGCGGTCCCAAGCTACCTGCATCCATTGACTTCCTGCATGTCTTAACAGGTCGTTACTGCATCTAGTGGGTGGACGCCCACTTCCCACGCTACACTTCTCCTGTCAGTATGAAGCTGCTACTCGAGAACCTTTCTTACCCATGATTGGTCGATACTTCGGGCTGTATGGCCGGCCTTTGCCACTTCAGCTTACCAATCCTTTGGGTTATGTCGGTTACTCTGGTTATTTTTTTATATGATAAGGGTGACAAACGAGCACACAGACCACCTGATGGTAAGTGGTTGCTGCGGCCCATAGACATCTACATCTATCCTCTATTACAAATCAAAATGCAGATGCGTTGTCACCCGTGAGGACTAAAATGGAATGCCTCATTTCCAGTAAAAAGGGCCTCCGGCCACCTGCACTCACCAAGCGAAACGCAGAGGTAAACCTCTACTTCACGCTGGTATTCTGTGAGGTCGTGGTACCACCCCGGTTCGAGCCGGCCCATCCGTGCGACAGCAAAAGCTGCCGCGTGGCTCTACCACTGTTACATACTGTTATACTGCGGATATCCTAGTTTTTAAGTCTATCACGCAGATAAACGCCAAGCATAGCTCTCTGTATAGCTCTCTGAGCGACTTTTAGCTTCCCATATGACCAACAGTGAAGAACCACGTCTTAGATCCATAGGTCATCACTGGCAACACGCAAGGGTTGTTTCATCTAGCATGAAGTTTTGAGGTATGCCTGACGAGAAGATGTGTCGTAATCTCCCGACCGCTGCCCAGCCGAGTTGAATCTGTCGATTGATCTCTCAGTCAAAGTTGAACTTACCTAGTTTGACTATTTGCCCAACATATTCGTAGACAACTTCGAGCTTACTGCTTCCAACAACTATCGGCATAGATGTGACATGGACGTTATACATGATATTTGTTTTGTCCATGTTCATCTTGAGACATATCCGTTGAGACACTTTTGAGGTCATTGAGCATAGTGCTTAGGTCCTACAGCGATTCTGCCATAAGGACTATATCGTCGACAAATTGAAGGTGAATGATGTACTCGCCATTGACGTTAATACCGCTGAATATACAATTCCCTATATATTGCCTTATAGTGGATATTTTTCCATAGTTGTCACGATTGCCAAGTGAGTTAGCAACCTAGATTTTTATAATTTGAGTTATAATTTCAGATTACCTCTTATACCTAATAAATTTATATGGTCGTCAATTTATTCTACTAAGATAACTTTGCCTTCATTCACATAATAATAATAATAGTAATAATAAAGTGACTACTTCTATTGAATTTCTTATCCTCGATGTATACCTTGACGCAAGTAGTACTTATTACTAAGTACTATTCAGTCGATTGAATAGGTACATCATTTTCTTTCTTCGAAGGCTCTTTGAAAATCTCAATAGATAACTTTCAAATTGATTATTGATCGAAATACCAGTAATCTAAGTTAATTATTTTTAATGACGATTATTAGTTTTTCTATATTTATTGCATGTATCTTTGTATATTATCTTATAACACAAAAGGTAATGTTTTTGTCAGTTTTGTGTCTTAATACCATAATATTATTTAAATACAAGGTCATAAAGAGCTCCGCGATCTTAGCACCTCATGCGCGGGATTTCGATTGACCAATTATACCATCTGAAAGGTCAGAAATTGGTCATAAAAGGTCAGTTGGTCTTATTAATTGGTCAGCGTTAGAATTTTTTATCAAGGGTTCAAGTTTTTCAAGGTCATTGAGAAATTTTAGCACCTCATTCGCGAAAAAAATAAATAATTCCACCTATGCGCGATCGAGAAGCATTCGCTGATAATTGGTCAGCTTATATAAATATTTGGTCAGTTTAATTTAATATTAAAAAAATTAAATAAGTTTTAATTGTCGTAACGTGCATGCTTTGGGACGGTTAATTGTATCAGGGCAGTGAGCGCTTACGCACATCTCTTTACTATGAACCAGACGTAGTGGTGGAAATATATTTTTATAATTTTTTTGAGCCAATAACTTAGAAATGTTCTACTATCAAATATATAATAGTGGAGAAACAAATAGGATATTTTTTAAACTACGTGAAGGTCATATTGCATGCATGGGATGATAGTTAACTAGCTTATTTTATAATAATTTTATATAGACATAATTTTTTAAAATAGAAATATTTTATTTATATAAAAAATACCATGAAAATTTATTTCTAAAATACATTTATTATAATTTAAGTTTTTCAACTCTAACATTATATTTATACTTCAATATACTACACAAGCTATTTCTTCTTTTACTCTTCGGTTCTTTTCCTTTTTACTGGTTGATTTCTCAGAGCTGTATCTGTCCTAATGAAAATTGCAGCTGTCAGGGTAATCTTTTCTTTTTTTCTTTTTGTTTTTTTTTTTTAAATCGTGGGATCATGTGTGATTCGCACTTTAGTTGATAAATCATTATAAAACTCCTATTGATTATTGCTTCCCCTGCAGTAAGCAACAAAATAACCTGAACCTAAAAATGGTTTATTTTGATAACATTCAAAAGATAATACAATTACCTGTATGTATTATTATTAGCTGAAAATACAATACTCTTTTCTAATTCTGACAATTTGACTTTTAAATTTTTTTCTTAATTCCAAATCAACATATACATGATGATTATATACTCGGTTTACTTTAAATACGGTTCTTTCAAACTGATAACAGATTTGTTTGTTCTAGATATTTTCCAAGGGCTCCATACCCTTCGTCACAAATTTGTTTTTGTTGTCTAACCTATATAGTGGGAACGTTTCTAGTAAATTTTCCATATTCAGGACAATTGTAATTATCAAATCCACTTGGTATGTCGTTGGAACACTTTGGCCAAACTTCTGCTGATGTTGAAAACATATCTATTATGCGGGGAAATAATAAACATGATCTATCTGCTGAATCCTGTATTTTTTCTGGGAATGCGGCAATTGCTAGATACGGTTTCATTAATTTTTAGGCCCTAGCAGAACATACTTGCGCGCTTTGCGCTTAAAGCATGCAATAAAATAAGTTAGTTAGCTATCATCCCCTAAATCCCATGCATGCACTTTGACCTCCATGTAGTTTTAACAATATCCTACTTCTTTTTTCACTATTATATATTTGATAGTAAAATATGTCTATGTTTTTTTTCTAAAAAAATTATAAAAAATATTTCCCCCATTTAAATAAAACTAATTTTACGGATTTTATCGCGTATATTAACTTATTTTATATTCCCGACGTTTCGAGCACTTTACAGCACCCATGGTCACGGGGGGGACTGAGGTGTATGACGTCCCAATGTCATAGTTAACCACGGCTACCTCCAGATTAAAAATTGTTAATTTTTAATTTTTGTTCCGATCCACGCAGTATGAACTTACAGTATCATGAAGTCTTGCAGTTGTATGCTTGGGTTGGGATTTAATTTTATTAATTATGGGATCCCAAGCAGATGGTAGCACCCAGCCATCTTCTCTATTGAAATAAGGATGTTTCTTGATTTCAATAGCCTCGCGAATCATCCTTGGAAGGAATCGGTGTTCTTTAGCGAGGATTTGTGGTCTATCAAATCTAATGTAGTGACGGGGGCGATCCTGTACGTGTTCACAGACTGCAGACTTCCCGGAGCGTCTATTCTTCACATCAGCTATGTGTTGAAGAATAGACGCTCCGGGAAGTCTGCAGTCTGTGAACACGTACAGGATCGCCCCCGTCACTACATTAGATTTGATAGACCACAAATCCTCGCTAAAGAACACCGATTCCTTCCAAGGATGATTCGCGAGGCTATTGAAATCAAGAAACATCCTAATTTCAATAGAGAAGATGGCTGGGTGCTACCATCTCCTTGGGATCCCATAATTAATAAAATTAAATCCCAACCCAAGCATACAACTGCAAGACTTCATGATACTGTAAGTTCATACTGCGTGGATCGGAACAAAAATTAAAATTAATAATTTTTAATCTGGAGGTAGCCCGTGGTTAACTATGACATTGGGACGTCATACACCTCAGTCCCCCCCGTGACCATGGGTGCTGTAAAGTGCTCGAAACGTCGGGAATATAAAATAAGTTAATATACGCGATAAAATCCGTAAAATTAGTTTTATTTAAATGTGTAGTGTTCGCGTAAATATAAGAAATCATTAAATATTTCCCCCACTCCGTCTGGTTTATTGTAAAGAGCTGTGGGTAATTGCTCACTGCCGTGATACAATTAAACGTCCGATAGCATGCGCGTTACGACAATGACAACTTATTTTTTTAGTATTAAATTAAAGTGACCAAATATTTACATAAGCTGACCAATTATCAGTGAGTGCTTATCGATAGCGCATAGGTGGAATTTTTTATTTTTTTCGTGAATGAGGTGCTAAAATTACTCAATGACCTTGAAAAACTTTAATGCTTAATAAAAAAATTCTAACGCTGACCACTTAATAAGACCAACTGATCTTTTATGACCAATTTCTGACCTTTCAGATTGTATAATTAGTCAGTCGAAATTACACACATGAGGTGCTAAGATCGCGGAGCTGTCATAAAGATTCAATAAAAACTAAAAGGTAAAGTTCCAGCCTATATATTTTCTGAGAGGCTTTTAGGATCAGTATAGTATATGCCCCGCATCTACAATGCGTGTTTTCGTTTTTCTTGCGTCTTCGAAATATTTTAATTCTTAGATTTGCGATATTTTTCTTAAATTACCACCAAGAACGTGGTAATTCAGTTTTTCCAAAAATTGCCATTATCAACTTCATTGATGTCGACGGGAATTGAACTTGGGTTGTTCGCATACTGTGAATTTTCAGTTATAGCTAACATATAGCCTTTGCTATTCTAATATATAATCTGTTTGTAACACTAAACTAAATTTTCACGACCTTATCATGGTTATTATATTTAAAATTAATTTTGAGTATAATCCTAACAATAAAATTTTATTACACTTATCGCAAACGTATTATCTTAGCAGCTACCTATAAAATTTGCCTTTGTCTAGTTATCAGGAAACAATTAATGACAACTATACGAGTAGCTGATGTTTGTTCCACAGCAGATAACACCTTAGAGTACACGATATGCGTGTTTAATTTAATCAATAACAGACCGTTCATTGTTACATTTCATTGTTGAACAAACTTTTTTCTTTGTTCTCAATAAAATGTTTGTAGAGGCAGTCATTGGCAATTTTTTATCAACTAACCTTTGAAGTTCATCAGGTATGCACTGTATCAGGTTTGCAGGTATCATAACTGTGAACGATTAACCTATAGTTATATCGACATGCCGTGGAATCGTTTAAATTTAACACCAAGTTTATTAGGGTAATTTGAGCAATTAAATTAAAAGAGGATTTTTTAAATAATCAGTGTGGGCTGGTTTTTTAACTTATGATTACAATATCGGATATTGCAATCAACAATTTAAGATTAAAAAGGAAAAATCTATCATAAATTGAGTCATGTGTATAGTATTTTCCATTTTGAAGACATTGAATACGTTTCAAGATACTGTAACAGGCGGTGTTTGACATTAACTCATAAGGCATTAAATCTGCCTTCCTAATTCATAAAAAGGGTGACTTTTTGACAAACACTACTCTTGAGTAAAATTAAAAAAAATCCTGATGCTATGCTAAAAATTGTGTTAATTGTAGGGTGTTATGACATCTATCTACTTGTATATAATAGCTATGTTATTCATTATATTTTTTTATCACATTAGCTGTATACCTTTTACGTAATTTATTGGTTGAGTTTTTTTATATACGTAATTTATTGGTTGAGTTTTTTTATATTTTATAAACAAATGGCAGAATATACTATTTTACGGTATTATTACAATTATTATGTTTATCCTTTGAAATTACGTTCGGGTATTCGAAAACTCTACGAAGTAAGAATGCCGTAATTGTTGTTTACACCGCCTAATAATTTCAAATAAAGTGCATAATGTTTATACTTACCTGGTACTTCCTTATAATATCATAAGGTGTTAAAAATTAGTTCATTATAGATGCGCTTACCAAAACAAATTGTACTTATAAAAATGAATATGAATGAATGTATTCCTTATCTAGTATGAGTCAATATGAAATAATTTCATATTGCTGTTATTATGTTGTTTTAATCTGTTAAAGAAGATCCATATCCGTGTAATTTAAATGTTTATTAAAATTGTATAAAAATCATTGTTTCAGCAAAATTTTATGATAACAAATTATCTAATGCATATTTCAATAAAACAACGTCTTATTATTTTATTTATTTATTTTGTCATATTGTAAAACTTACAGCCAAAACATCAAGTAATACATAAAAATTTTTTGACGAAGAAGTCCAATTACAAGTTCTCACAAATATAATTAAAACAGTAACCACACACAACAAAATCAAACTAATTCTTAATACTGTAATTATATTTCTTAAAATTTTCTATAAATAATTTGAATTATCAACAAAGTGAGCTTAAAAATCAATGACATAAAAATTTTAGAAGGAAGGAAAAAACAAATGATGTCCTCCTAGTGATCCTCACTAGTCGGGAACTTTTATTAAGTTTTTTCCTTTTTTTCGTATATAAATTAATTAAATCGTAAAATGTCTTCTTACAATAAATAAGAGTCTATGCCTTCTTAATTTGCATGAAGTAATGACGTGTTATACATGCAAAAAGCAATATCACTACAACTTTATTTCGATATCTTAAACATATTACAATGAGTTAACCGAGAATTACAAAAGCATATGACTATGTCCAACTTGCGCCAATAAGAAGCGCGGGCAATGTGTATTAGCGAAAAAATGAGACCCCTGCCTAACGTATTTAAGAAAAACATTCCGGCCGAAATACCTTAAAAACTGACGTACGTAACCTTACTTCAATCAATTTTTTTGAAGACCATACGATAGCATTAAGAAAGACTTGTTAGCCAAAATTATGTAACGAAATTATGAATTATGCCGTGGTAGCTCAGATGGTTAGCGCTCGCTGTAAGCTTCACAGTACTCGAGCAACCCGGGTTCGATCCCCACCGGCACCAATGACATCGTTAATTGCAATTTTAAGTGCTGATTTACCACGTGCTCGGGCGGTAAAGGAAACATCGTAAGGAAACCTGCATGTCTGAGAAATAAGGACAAAAATATATTTCGAAGACATGTGAAGTCGCCAACACGCATTGGGGCAGCGCAGCGGACATTCCCTTGCCCTAAAACCCTCTCAGAAATGAGAGGAGACGTAAATAGGCTGCAACTTTACTTTTACTTTTAGTTATGACACGTAAAAATAAAACTCTACATTCACTATAAGCGACTTACAGGCTAAACTTGCACATAGACTTAGTAGAACACCAATCTAGAGACATTATATCTAGAAATTCAATGTATTTCCGAACAAGTGTTAAGTGCAATGTTTTGATACTGACATACAAAGTTGCGGTAGAATAATGAAAATTAACATAAACAGCTCCCGACAACGCTCTGTATAAGTCAAATTCAGCAGTTACTATAGCATAAACAAACAAGTAAAACGCAAGGAGGAGATTTTACACGTGGTAGAGCCATGCTGTAGCTATATTAATTGTATAGAAGTAGCACGAATTCGTCGGCTTGACCGAGGTAGAACTATGCTCTCACAGAATACCAGCGTAACATAGCGGCTTAATGCTGCTTTGTTTCGTATGGAACCGGAGACCTTTTTACTAAAAAAGAGGCATTCCATCTTAGTCCTCACGGCTGAAAACACATTTTTTTTTATAGAATAGGGGGCAAACGGAGCATGCGGCTCACCTGATGGTAAGTGACTACCGCCGCCCATGAACAACCGCAACACCAGGGGAATTGCAGATGCGTTGCCGACCTTTTAGAAGGTTTAAGCTCTTTTCTTGAAGGTTCCTAAGTCGTATCGGTCGGAAATTCGCTGGTGATAATTGATTCCACAAGGAAGTCGTGCGAGGGAGAAAACTTCTTCTAAATCGCACAGTGGTGGACCGCCACTCATCCAGATGATATGGATGGTAACGCGAGTTTGTGTCGCGATGTGCGATGGTGAAATTGAGCGGCTGGAATTAGTCCGAACAATTCCTCAGAGCACTCCCCGTGATAAATGCGATAAAATACGCAAAGAGATGCAACATCTCTACGCAGTGCCAGTGTATCGAGCCGATCAGAAAGAACTCGGTCGTCGACGATTCGAACCGCTCTGCGCTGGATGCGGTCAAGTGGAAGGAGCTGGCACTGGGGTGCCCCGGCCCAGAGATGAGAACAGTATTCCATGTGGGGCCGAACTTGCGCTTTGTAAAGTTGCAAGCGATGTGCCGGCATGAAATACTGTCTCGCTCTGCTGAGCACGCCAAGCTTTTTAGAGGCCAATTTGGCCTTCGCTTCCAAGTGACCACGAAACTGCACACTATTCGATATGTCGACGCCAAGGATTCCGATACTGGCTGAGGCAGTAAGGGGAGTGCCTTGAACTGAGGAGATACGACAAAGGGGTTCTTTTTAGCGGTAAACGCGCAAACTTGTGTCTTCTGGGGATTGAACTGGACTAGATTTAGTCGGCCCCAATCCGAGACTTTGTTAAGCAAAGACTCGACTTCAGACACAAGTTTGTCCCGGTACTCGACGACGTTATCCCGAGAAATATTGGCACGGCCGGTATATAAGGCATCACCATGCTGTCGTCCGCATAGCAATGAATGCTACCAGTTAGCAACATATCATTGATATGCAGGAGAAACAGCGTTGGTGATAGCACGCAGCCTTGTGGAACACCAGCGTTGATAGGCTTGAGATCAGAGCATGCACCGTCTACTACGACCTTGATGCTCCGATCAGCAAGGAAACTGGTGATCCATTTGCACAATTTCTCGGGAAGCCCATAGGAAGGAAGCTTCGAAAGAAGCGCTTTGGGCCAGACCCGCCAAAGGCCTTCGCTACGTCCAAACTAATGGCTAATGCCTCCCCCTTGGACTCTACTACCTCCGCCCATCTATGAGTTAAGTAGACTAGAAGATCACCAGCTGATCGACCCCGATGAAAACCGTACTGGCGGTCACTAATCAGCTGGTGATCCTCAAGGTACCTCATGAGCTGGCAGTTTATAATGGCTACCATTATTTTGGAGAACAAGGAGGTGATGGCGATAGGCCTGTAGTTGGACGGGTCTGAGCGGTCGCCTTCTTTAGGGATCGGGTGCACCAAAGCTGTCTTCCATGAATTCGGGACTACGCCTTGGGAGTAGGAGTACCGGAAAAGATGCGTTAAAACCGGTGCTAACTCCGGAGTACACGTCTTCAGCACAATGGGAGGGGACTCCATCGGGCCCACTCGACTTGCTGACGTCCAGGGAGAAGAGTGCTTTGCGGACCGAGCGCTGTGTAAATCGCACATCCGGCATGGAGCACTCACTCGCGGGATGGTCGGCAGTGTGTTCCCCCCGTCTCTAGAACCGAGTTGGACGCAAAAAGAGAGCTCAACAGATCGGCTTTCTCCTTTGCGGCATGGGCCAGTGAGTCGCCTCTCTGTGCAGAGATGGAAGAGATGGCTGACAGAAGTTCCCTTGGACAACCTTGGCGAGAGACCAGAATGCACGGGTTCCCGAAGGAAGGCGAACTAGCTTCTCGCCAATTCTGCCGATGTGCTCAGACCTTGCCTTGGAAATGACGCTTTGAAGGACCTGGAGGCGGAATTATACTTCTTTTTAAGTACGCTGGTGTTTACATCCCGAGACGTTGATGCGTCAGCCCAGGCCTGGTAGCACTCCTGCTTATAGCGTGATGCTATTTTGCAGGAGCGACCAAACCATGGCTGGGATCTGCCTCCGATGAGCACCACAGAGGATGGAATAAACGTTCCATACCCTGAAGTACCACATCAGCAACAGAATCGGCAACAACGCTGGGATCTTCCGGCGAGAAGCAACCCCGCCCCCAAGGGTAGGATGCAAAAAAGACCGCATCCCGTCCCAATCAGCTGACCTATTATGCCAAACACGGCGGCAAGCTGTAGATCGCAACTGCGATTGGAGCGTGAGTGGCTCCGTACTCCGGATCAGACAATGGTCCGAAGAGCCCAGAGGGGCATCGACGGAGACATGATATCCGTCCGGATGAGAGGTGAGCAGAAGGTCCAACAGGGAAGGTACATGGTCTTCCACATCTGGGATCCGCGTAGGTGAAGTAACCAGTTGTGTTAGACCATATGCCAAAGCAAAGTCGTAGACAGATCTACCCGCATGATCGGTTAAACGAGAACCAAGCCATTCAGCGTGGTGGGCGTTGAAATCACCGAGATCACGATCTCTGCGGATGGGACCTGTTGTAGCACGGAGTCTGCAGCCATTTGGACGTAGTCGATGAGTCGGTCTGTGTCGGCATTACCGCTATGGGACCTATAGAGGCACCCGTAGACGCGGGGATGGTCGTCGCTGTCTACGCGCAGCCATAGGATGGACAGGTCCGTAACTTCAAGACTGCCGAGGCGTCGAAAACAGATGTCCTCTCTAACATACACGCAAACTCCAGCCCGGGGCACAAACGAGTGTTCTAATTTGTACCCTGGGTAGGAGAGATACGAGTATCAGCCGGAGAGGACACCTGTGTTTCGGTTAGAAAGAGCAAGGCCGGCTTAGCTATCTCCAGATGGTAGTGGACGGCGTCAAGGTTTGAATGAAGTCCCCTGATATTGCAGAAATCCACGGTATAGCGTGGCAGGGGTTGCCTTTGTCTTCTTGCTCCGCTTGCCCTGAGCAGGTTTCGTCTTGAGCGGAATTTCGCCCCCCCCCCCCCCCCAGAATACGCGGGGCAGCTTGAGCACCCACGCCCAGGAGTGGAGTAGTTTGGTCGTGGGATGCTCAGCGAGGGATTCTCCAGGGATGCTGGTACCCTCCTGGGGTAGTTTTTATTTAATTCCACTACCATGTTGCTGGGGGGGGGGGGGGGGGAATTGGGCCTCCGGCCACCTGCACTCACCAAGCGCAACGCAGAGGTAAACCTCTACTTCACGCTGGTATTCTGGAGGTCGTGGTACCCACCCGGTTCGAGCTGGCCCATCCGTGCGACAGCAAAACTACCGCTGTAGCTCTACCACTGTTAAAATCTGCACCTGCTTTATGATTCGCATACGAGGATAGATGTAGATGTCTATGAGCCACAGCAACTACTTTCTATCAGGTGGACTGTGCGCTCGCTTGTCACCATTATCCTATAAAAAAAGAAGAAATTAAACACCAACCATATAGGCTTGTGTAGAAAACAAATGTCCTATATACATACGTTATTGCACACCTGCCACCGGCAATAAAAGCACTGCATGTGGAGCGCCATAGCTAAGGAACTCAAAAACGAATACGTTTGGATTAAGAACGGCCGGGTTTTGATGCAGAAATGTAATCATGTAAAATACTCTGAATCGCTCCTAAATGTTTCCTGTCTAAATTAGGTTTATAAGCGTGTTGCGGTTATGATTTTTATTTTTAATTTGATTATTTAACTTGTTATTATAAAAATGTTCGAGTGCTTCGTACAAACTTAACAGATGTTTGAAATCAGATTCTTAACTCATGTTATGATATTATTGTTTTAACAGAAACTTGGTCTATGTCAGGTCTTGGACTTGGTCATGCGCGATGCGAGATCTTCAACGACAAATATTATGTACATAGACAAGTCGGAAAATAATCTGAACTTTCAAAGCATAAAAATATCGAGATTGTTTGCACCCACCATAAGACCGTCTAAAACAATTGTTGCGTAATGACCTGTCCTTCCGAAGCACGAGGTCACCATCTTTTTTCCCACACTTCGACCTCTCTTCACTTTAGCTGGCAACTCCTCGGAAGGAAACACCCAGAATGCAGACTGTGTCTTAGTTTCAGGATCTTAACAATAAATCCAGCTTTCGTCACCCGTAAGTATGTCGAACACAGCATTTGCGTCACGTTAAATTTTGGAACCATTTCACGACACCAATTAACACGACGGAGTTTTTGGGCCTCTATCAAATTATGAGGTATCCACGGGCACAAAGCTTCTGACCGATTAAATTTTCATGGAGGATTTTGTGCACTTGACTCATGCCGATGCCCAAGCTTGTCTGAATCTGCTAATAAGTCACTCTTTGTCATTCTCTATCATACGCCGCACAACACTGATATTAACTCCAGTCGTCGCCGTAGATGGCCGTCTCTCCAAGACGCATCGGTGAGATAGTGTGACCACGCTTTAACTCAATAAACCCGTTGTAAACAGTGGCACGAGATGGTGCTTTATCGTGAAAGGCCAATCGAAGTCTATTACAACTTTCTTGTTGACTTAAATGACATCGAAAGTCATGAAAATCATTGTACGAAAATTTTCTCGCGTTAAATTCATGATGACGTGACCCAGACAATGTTCAATTTGCCGTCAAATCGTAACAAATGACAAATTAATAAAATAAATACACTATAATATTGGCAAAGATTTCCATTTTCAAAATTTTACTTATTTTTTTTAGTTAATCGTTTACAAGTGGCCAGTTCTAAAAACTTTCAGGGTCGTCCTCGTACAACAAATCATCGATGCCATTTATATTATTAACAGAAGTATATATGCATAGGTCCTGTTTATACATATTGTATAATTTAAAAATATATTATATTGTGTATATATATATATATAATATATTTATATATATATATATATATATATATATATATAATATATATGAGGATATATGTATAAATAGGAGATATTTCTATAGTTTATTTATTATATATATTAGTAAAATATATATAATAATTTTTCGTGTATTAATCGTGGTTAATTATTATTTTTATTTTGTTTTTATTCTATTTTGCTACACCTACGTCAAATTCACACCACTCCATGGGTTGACTGGTAGAGAATACCTTAAGGCATTGAGATCGCCATTTGTATCCTTTTATATTAAGGAATGCTATAAAGAATAAATGTATAAATCATGTTTTCACATGATACGAGTATGCAATATGGATGGAAAATTAAAATCTAATCAGATATACAGCAATTTTTATATTCTTGAACCGCTTCGAACAATTTTGTAGAACCAAACCGTCAACACGCGCGTTTTGCCGTGTTAGGATGCTTCAGTGAGGTAACAGAGGTGATAGCGTTTTGGGAAATTGGCGGCGGGTAATCGTACGTAATGGTTTTTTTCAACTGCTGATGAAATTTCGGACTGCGCCGTCTCCAATACCGCCACCGCCTGCACTACGGCATCTTGTAAATGTGGGAAAAGGACACTCGGAAGTCAGAAGAAGAATTTCAAATCAGGTACCAGTCAATCAAAAATAACATGACTACCTGCCTCGGGCTCCTCAAGTTGCAAATAGAGAGCCATTAAAATATTTCAATGACTTCTTTGATGAGAAGTTAATTGAATGTTGTGCTATGTGTAGTAACAAGTACTTCATGTGTCGTACAGGCCGGATTCTAAATAACAATTCCATTGAACCTAAAAAAACTTGTTGGTATTCATTTGATCATGAGGGTCATCCAACACACACAGCTATTCATGTATTGGCGAGATGGGATGCGAATAGACATGGTGGCAAACATCATGACTAGAGAAAGGTTTAAGACACTGCGTTTAGCTTGTCACGTCATTGACAGCGATACTGCTCCATCAGGTAATACCAATACAATTGGGAAAGGCCAATCGTTACTTGACGGGTTTATATTCTATTATATTGACGAACAAATGCTACCGGTTTAACGGTGTTTGTCCACGTGGGCTGCGATATGTGAGCAACGGTAAGCCTCAACCCCAAAGTTTAAAGATATCCGTAGCCACAATTCATGAAGGTCTCTTGATAGACTTTGAAGTCTACAGAGGTGCCAACACCTCCGTTCGGTGACTGAACTGTGCGGGGGTTGGGGCATTAGTAATCTACATCTCTGAAAGTCGACTTTGAGAGTCGACACCTTGCTTGAAAAGTTGAATAGCATTGGACTGCACGGCACAACAACGCTAATAATGAACTGATACCAGAACGTAAAACATTGATTTCAAACCTGGCTGCCGAATGCAGCGTGGTAATCACAGCAGTTTGTTTGTGACGATATCGTTGTAATTAAGTGGATGGGACAACAAGGCCGTATTAGTCGCATCAAACTGCACGTTTGCAGTAAAACAAATTTTGTGAAACGGTGTGATAAAAGTGTCTCAGGATTCATGGGCACTCCGTACCAAAAAACATCGCAAAATAAAACAGGCACGTGGACGGTATAGACATCCTTGACCAATCAATGGAATTAACAGCACTTTCATGAACAAAAGAAAATGGACACTAAAGGTAATATCTTCATTAATTGATCTGGATGTTTGTAATGCATGGCGCTTGTACAAATTGGAATGAGCAGCAGCTGAGATCCCTAGCAACAAAACCATGGACTTACTTGACTTTAGAATGCAAGTAGCCAATGGACTAACCAGTACACCTTTTCATAGAAGGCCTCTGATCAAGCCGAAATTTAAAGCCAAACCTCGCCAACAATGAGGAGATCAAATCAACCATCCCAAGATAAAAGGTATGATGGCTATGACCACCTCCCAAGCTTTGAATCAATCGACAATACTCGTCCATGCCGAATGGAAAGATGTAGGAGCCGATAAAAGCTCAGGTGCGAAAAATGTGACGTGTATCTGTGTCTCCCGAGGAAAAAAAACTGCTTTGCTGTTTACCGTAAAAATAATAGCGATAAATACTAGTTTTAAGCCTGATGAAGCAAAATTAAAAACTGATTTAGTTTTAATCTCAATTATAGTGATTTTAACACCTTAGATCTATGTCAGTTGTTTCTCTAATTGTTATACCTTGAGCATTTGATTACATATTTTAATAAAAGATATTTTACTTCTTAATTATTGCAGTTTTTTATACTAAAGAGCACACTAAAAGACTTCAAAAACCTATTACATCACGATCGTATACTATAAAGTTGAGTCCAGAAGTCACGATCAGGCAGGGCTAGTTACGGAACTTGAGAATGTTTCGGATTTTTTTTATTAATATGAGTCTTTTAGTCCCTCAAATACATCCCCGTAGAAAAAAACAATATTAAAAAAATTGGGCCTGAAAGGAATATATAAATCCTACGCACATACGCGCGTCGGTTAAAGGTACTCTTAATTGGCCCATTTTCAATATATCGCCAATTTGCTCGATAACTTTCATACGTTTCGTGTAGGTTCATGTATTAGAAAACTGACTGCCTCTGGTCTTGTGTATTCTAATCTCAGGAGTATTTAAGTGGAGTGGAGTATTAAATAATATTAGAAAATATCCTCTACGAGGTAGAGACATGCTGCATCTATATTATGGTTGTAATACGAATGGGTCTGCTTGACCGAGGTAGAACTACGCTCTTACAGAATAGCAGCGTAAAATAGCAGCTTAATGTTGCTGTGTTTTCGTATGGTGAGTGCAGAGAACTGGAGTCCCTATTTACTGAAAACGAGGCATTCCATCTTAGTCTTCAGGGGTGATCACTCATCTGATTTTTGATTCTTAGTCGAGGATAAAGTAGATGTTTATGGGTCACAGCATCAACTTACCATCGGGTGGACTGTGTGACAGTTGATACCATTATTGTATAAAAAAATAAAAACTCTCTTATTGTGTAATATCTGAACTGGGCAAAATTAAAATTTAAGAAAACTTTTAATGAACTTTTGACGATTACTATGTTGTTGTATTGGTAGTAGTTTTATTTTTTGGAATTAAATAATCTAATATATTATCTCAGAAATCAATTACATACATAAGCATACAAGAACTGCTTGCTTACAGTATTAGACAATAATAACTATTGTGAATTTATTTTCTGAGTGTATATAGCATTAATTTAAATTGCTCTGGTGTTAGAATAATGAAGAAAACCCACTGAATAATATAACAGACATCATAAAGGTACTATGTTCAAACGTGACAGATATATTGTCTTTGCTTGTCTCTGCTCTGCTGTAATTAAATGAATATAGTTAATGATATTAACGGCAAACAACTTATTCAGATTTACTTGTACAATTTGTATCTTTCTTTACTTATTACAGCTAAATTGAACATAATTAAAAGTAAAAAAAAGAAGTGTTAGCCTACATAGATATATCCAACAAAGCTACATATTTAGAGCAAGGAGGAGTTCGTAGCAGGCTCTAGTTGTCCCCGATATTATTTTTTTTAAATTTGTCGATCATACAAGTTTCTTCACGGTGTTTCATTGTTGCCGGCGTGGATGTAACTCAGACCGCTAGTGGTATGTGTGTGTGTGTGTGTGTGTGTGTGTGTGTGTATGTTGGTGAGCTGCTACCACACGTATCTAAGGAACTTTATTTTTTAAATAATTAGTTTGTTTGTGTATTACCCACAATTATATCAAGCGGTTTTAGAGACACATCCTTAGATCATATTATAATACCGCAACACGTTATACGTACGTTATATATGCCAGAATTGCAGGCGTTGTAGGCGTGTATAACAACATAGTCTTACACTCGCGCTGACTATTCGTGTGCGTGTTAAGGGATACCGATTCAAAGATTTTTTACCATAATGTAAGGAAAATATAGTAAAGTTTTGTATTTAGTTTCGTATTTCGTGCATATTATGAATGACCATGTCTTTATCACTTAATTCTAAAATTTAAGAATATAGCACGTCCCAGGAACAGTACCTGCTACCACTAACACCATTGCAGTGTTATTATGATATCTTGCGAACATTTTCGAGTCATCATCCTCCTTGGCGGTAACAGTACTATGCGTTAAGGTTGGCGCCCACCACCCCGCTACTGGAAAAACACCGTCATTAAGGTGGGGGCCGTGACGAAACCCTTTGCAGCGTTGCCTCCGAATGGGATCTGTCCTTTCACGAACTCGATCACCTCCTTCTGGACCATTATGGATTTGCAGAAGCTGATTTTGATATTTAATGCATAATTACCGTTCCGCCTCTGCTAGTAGGATGAGGTAGCTGTACTAACCGATCCGTTTTCATTAGGAACCCTTCCGGTCGCACACCAGGCATGACCAGAGCATATGGGACGCGGAGTTCTGATACCTTCTACCGCAGTGGAATCACTTCACCGTCACTTAGCGTCAAATTTTAAATACATAATACACCATAACTTGTAGAACAAACGCCGAATCTTAGATATTTATAACACACCACGTTACAGAATGTGAAAATTTTGCACACAGACTTTACAAGAAGTTCAAATTAATGATAACAAAATTGCTGACTTTAATAATTTGCAAATTATGCAATAATTAACATAATTTCCTACACTTTTACAAATTGCGCAATTGTGTTAAACATAGAGTTAAGTATATAATATTACCTTGTAGGCATTAACTTGGTCTAAAGTTGTCATTAAGGATGTCATTTTCACGGTTTTCGAGGGTGTTGAAGCCGATAGTTCTGTCGAAATGTATTTAAACTACTTTAAAAAATTCCGTATAATCATGTTATACTTATTTTTTTAATGCGCCTTAAATCATGCCCAACTAGATTTACAAATTTTTTGGCAGTGTAAGTATATCCACTTCTCCAAATCGTCCCGTAAGTGTGGTGAAAGGCAATAGATGGATACTAATCAGAAGATGGGTAGCTATCTTATAATAATTAAAAATTTAAAAATAAAAATAATCCACATGCCAAACTTGGCAAATACCTTCCTATGAGGAAATCTATGGCTCAGCAGTAGACTTTCATTGACAATAAAGGTAACGCTGAAGTTGACAAATGAGCACACCGTACACCTGACGGTGTGTAAAGTTACCCACATTTATCCTAGATTAAAAACCAAAACGCATTGTCACTCGTAAGGGCTTATGTTTTTTTTTATATGATATGGGTGACAAACGAGCACACACTCCCACGTGATGATAAGTGGTTGCTGCGGCCCAAAGACATCTACATCTACCCCTCCCCTACAAATCAAAATGCAGATGCGTTGTCGCCCGTGAGGACTAAGATGGAATGCCTCATTTCCAGTAAAAACGGCCTCCTGCCACCTGTACTCACCAAGCGAAACGCAGAGGTAAACCCTCTACCACACGCTGGTTTTCTGTGAGGTCGTGGTACCACCCCTGTTCGAGCCGGCCCATCCGTTCGACAGCAAAAGCTGCCGCGTGGCTCTACCACTGTTACCAAAGACCAAATGCCTCATCATCATCATCATTACAGCCCTTCACAAGTTCACTGCTGAACATAGGCCTCCCCCAAAGAATGCCACAAAGCACGGTCCTGAGCCACCTGCATCCATCGACTTCCTGCATATCTTACCAGGTCGTCACTCCATCTAGTGGGGGGACGCCCTACACTTCGTCTGCCGGTACGAGGCTGCCACTCGAGAACCTTTCTCCCCCATCGTTGTCGGTTCTTCGAGCTATATGGCCGGCCCATTGTCACTTCAGCTTACTAATCCGTTGGGCTATGTCGGTCACTCTGGTTCTACTGCGGATATCCTCATTTCTGAGATTATCACGCAGAGAAACTCCGAGCATAGCCCTCTCCATAGCTCGCTGAGCGACCGTGAGCTTCCTCATCCGGCCAGCAGTGAAGGACCACGTCTCAGTTCCGTATGTCATCACTAGCAACACGCACTGGGTGTACAGTCCTCGTTTTCAAGTTTTGAGGTATACCTGACGAGAAGATGTGCCGTAATTTCCCGAACGCTGCCCAACCGAGTTGAATCCGTCGACTGACCTCTCGGTCGAAGTTGGACTTACCTAGTCGGAATATTTGTCCCAGGTAAACATACTCGTCAACAACTTCGAGCTTAGTATTCCCAACCAACTACCGGCATAGGTGTGAAATGGACATTAAACATACTCTTTGTTTTGTCTATGTTCATCTTAAGACCTATCCGTTGGGAGACACTATTGAGGTCATTGAGCATAGTGCTTAGGTCCTCCAGCGATTCTGCCATAAGGACTATATCGTCGGCAAATCGAAGGTGAGTGATGTACTCGCCATTGACGTTAATACCGTATCCTTTCCAGTCCAGAAGCTTGAAAACGTCTTCCAATGCAGCGGTGCAGAGTTTCGGGGATATGACGTCACCCTGTCTTACACCTCTCTGCAATTGTATAGGTTTCGTACTCTGGTTCTGGTACTCGGATAGCCATCGTAGCTCTACTGTACAAGCACTTCAACACTTCAATACACCGTCAGTCAACTTGGCACCGCTGAAGGGACTGCAGCACCGCCCAAATTTTGACGGAATCAAATGCTTTCTCATAGTCCACATACGCCAGACGTAGTGGCAAATTGTACTCTTCGAACTTCTGTACAATTTTCCGAATGGTATGTATGTGGTCTATGGTGCTAAAGCCTTTTCGGAAACCGGCTTGTTCGGGAGGCTGTAAGTCGTCAAATCTGCGCGCGAGACGATTCGTTATGACTTTCGAAAACAGCACGTAGACGTGGCTCAGAAGGGAAATCGGTTTGTAGTTCTGCAAGAGAGCGTTGTCGCCTTTCTTGAAGAACAAGACCCCCGCACTTCTGTTCCATGCCTCCGGTGTAATGCCACCATAGAGGACGGAATTAAAGAGCTTCTGAAGGACTTCAAGTACCGGTCCTTCCACCCGCTTTCAGAAGCTCCGCTGTAATTCCATCCTCACCTGGGGCCATGCCGTTTTTAGGTGCTGGAGAGCCATTCTAATCTCGCTCAGACTGACGTCCGGGATATCATCGGAATAATGTCTAATTACCAAAAAAGAGGGTCTTCAAAACTCGTCATTTGCCATCCGAAACAGTATTATTAGTAATGTGTGAGAGCAAGTACCTTCCCCAGGCGAGCTGTCTCATGTATGCTGTATAGTGACCGACTGAAGATTCGGTTTCGGTTTCGGTTTCGGCAAAGTTTCGGCAAAAAATCAAGTTCGGTAATAGTTTCGGTTTCAACAAAAATCTGCCAAACGTTCGGCGGCGCCGAAACACAGTGTTCGTGGGTTATCGTGCGTCGTTCGGATGAGTTCGTGATTCATATATTATTCATAATTATACAGAAACAGAAAACGAATCTTTTTTATTCAATATAGATTATAAATAATACTTATTAAAGTCACTCTTTTGGTTTAATTACCACTGCTTGACACAAACCTCTATTCTTGGAAGAACCAGCTAGAAACCCAGCGGGACTTTTTTTATATAACAGATTACAATCAGAGGCGTAGCCTAGACTAATATAAACGTGCGCGAGTTGCATCAGCGAGGCCCCTTTTCTTCGTTCCATGGGTCTACCTAATAGATCTATCCTACCTGACATGCATTGGTACGACATACGAGGGCGACACTGAAAGTTTTAGAACTGGCCACTTGTAAAGGATATAATAAAAAAATAAGTTCAAATTTTATAATGGAACTCTTTACCAATATTATTGTGTATGCATTTTATTAATTTGTCATTTGTTTATGATTGGCGGCAAATTAAAAATTGTCTGTGTCACATCAGCATTATTTAACGCGAGAAAATTTTCGTATACTGATTTTTAATATATGCCGTGTAGTGGCGGTCAAGAATATCCACTACCGGCATATCCTCCCGTGGGTGTCGTAAAAGGCGACAAAGGGAAACAGGCGGGAGATGGGCAGCAGCATCTTCCTGATAATAGCCAAAATTACAATAAAAAAACTGCGGTTGCCAACCCGCTTGCCAAGCGTGGCAACTATGGCAAATACCCCCCAATGGACGAGAGTAATAAAGAGACGGCCCCCAGACTCCGGCGGACCCGCTATTCCTGGCTACGGTGGCGACCATGGTAACGGCGGGGCAGGGGGTGCTAAGAATCTCTGGTGGAGGTTCGGTTGCCACCTACAACGACTCGACCTGGCAACGTACAACGCACGCACCCTGAGGACTGACGAGAAGATAGTTGAGCTGGAAGAAGAGACAGACAATTTGCGCTGGCATATTATAGGATTATCCGAAGTCCGAAGAGAGGGGCAGGGACACGGTAATCCTCGAATCCGGCAACATGCTCTATCACCGGGAGGGGCGACCATCTGTCCCAAGGAGGTGTCGGATTTATCGTCCACAAGTCTCTCGTTAACAACGTTGTAAAGATCGGGAGTGTGTCGACGAGGGTTGCGTACCTTATACTCAGAATCACCAAACGGTATTCGCTGAAGGTCATACAGATTTACGCACCAACCTCGGCACACCCCCGATGAGGAGGCGGAAGAAATGTATGAGGATAACTCTAGAGCCATGTAGTCCTCCAAAACCCAATATACGGTGTTAATGGGAGACTTCAATGCAAAACTAGGCACAAGAAGAGAACGGTGAGCTGAAAGTAGGGAAATTTGGAATAGGGCAACGGAAACCAAGGGGCCCAGCAGCTGGCCGACCTTCATGGAGAAAGAGGGACTCTTTATGATGAACTTTCTTCCAGAAGCGGTCCCTCAGGAAGTGGACCTGATCGAGCCCTGACGGTTCGACAAAAAATGAGATCGACTTCATTATGACGACCAGACGACAACTGTTCAGTGATGTCTCAGTGATCGCGAGGGTGAAAACCGGCAGCGATCACCGATTGATTAGAGGCACACTGAACCTAAATGTTAAGGTGGAGAGGTCTCGTCTATTGAAGTCAACGCTCCGTCCCCCTCGTGCTCTAATCCAAAGTCCTGAAATCTTTCAGCTCGAGTTACAAAACCGTTTTCAGTGCCTAGAAGACTGCAATGAAGTGGACGATATGAATGACAAGCTCGTGGAAACTGTCCATGAGATCGGAGCTAAGTTCTGCAAGATCCGCCGCAGAAGAACACAAAAACTCTCCGATCACACTCTTAATCTTATGGCTGTTAGACGGGAGATGAGGCTACATTCTTCAACAGATTTGACAGCATACAGGCAACTGAACAGACAGATCTCCAAATGCATGCGGCGCGACTTACGCAACTTCAATACAGCTCGTATTGAAGAAGCGATCGAGCGGAACCAAGGCTCCAAAGTCTTTGCCAGAGATTTGTCTGCCAGAAAGAGCCAACTGTCAAAGCTGAAGACCGAATGTGGCAGCATCGTTTCCGGGGCACCTGAGATTTTGAGTGAGATTGAGAGGTTCTATGGGCAGCTGTAAACGTCATCGTTGGAGCCACACGCAAGTGTGAGTAACGATCCAAGAGCGAGTCTTATTCGACACTATTCCGAAGATATCCCGGACGTCAGTCTGAGCGAGATTAGAATGGCTCTCCAGCACCTTAAAAACGGCAAGACCCCAGGCGAGGATGGAATTACAGCGGAGCTTCAGAAAGCGGGTGGAAGACCGGTACTTGAATTCCTTCAGAAGCTCTTTAATTCCGTCCTCTATTGCCAGGCCTCCGGTGGCATTACACCGGAGGCCTGAAGCAGAAGTGCGGTGGTCTTGTTATTCAAGATAGGCGACAACGCTCTCTTGCAGAACTACAGACCGATTTCCGTTCTGAGCCGCGTCTACGTGCTGTTTTCGAGAGTCGTTACGAATCGTCTCGCGTGCAGACTTGACGACTTCCAGCCTCCCGAACAAGCCGGTTGCCGAAAAGGCTTTAGCACCATAGACCACATACCCTACGGCAAATTGCACAGAAGTCCGAAGAGTACAATTTGCCACTATGTCTGGCGTATGTAGACTATGAGAAAGTCTTTGACTCCGTCGAAATTTGGGCGGTGCTGCAGTCCCTTCAGCGGTGCCAAGTTGACTGACGGTATATTGAAGTGCTGAAGTGTTTGTACCGTAGAGCTACGATGGCTATCTGAGTACAGAACCAGAGTACGAAACCTATCCAATTGCAGAGAGGTGTAAGACAGGGTGACGTCATATCCCCGAAACTCTGCACCGCTGCATTGGAAGACGTTTTCAAGCTTCTGGACTGGAAAGGATACGGTATTAACATCAATGGCGAGTACATCACTCACCTTCGATTTGCCGACGATATAGTCCTTATGGCAGAATCGCTGGAGGACCTAAGCACTATGCTCAATGACCTCAATAGTGTCTCCCAACGGATAGGTCTTAAGATGAACATAGACAAAACAAAGAGTATGTTTAATGTCCATGTCACACCTATGCCGGTAGTTGTTGGGAGCACTAAGCTCGAAGTTGTTGACGAGTATGTTTAACTGGGACAAATAGTCCGACTAGGTAAGTCCGACTTCGACCGAGAGCTCAATCGACGGATTCAACTCGGCTTGGCAGCGTTCGGGAAGCTACGACACATCTTCTCGTCAGACATACCTCAAAACCTTAAAACGAAATTGTACAACCAGTGCGTGTTGCCAGTGATGACTTACGGAACTGTGACGTGGTCCTTCACTGCTGGCCGTATGAGGAAGCTCAAGGTCGCCCAGCAAGCTATGAAGAGGGCTATACTCGGAGTTTAATATATAAACTTAGGAATAAGGATATCCGCAGTAGAACCAGAGTAACCGACATAGCCCAACGGATTAGTAACTGAAGTGGCAGTGGGCCTGCCATATAGCTCGAAGAACCGACAACCGATGGGGAAGAAAGGTTCTCGAGTGGCAGCCTCGTACCGGTAGGCGAAGTGTAGGGCGTCCCCCCACGAGATGGAGTGACGACCTGGTAAGACATGCAGGAAGTCGATGGTTGCAGGTGGCTCAGGACCGTGCTTTGTGGCATTCTTTGGGGGAGGCCTACGTTCAGTAGTGGAGTTGTTAAGGGCTGTAATGATGATGATGATGATTTTTTATGAATTTCGATGTTATTTAAGTCAACAAGAAAGATATGATAGACTTCGATTGTCATTTCACATTGAGTTATATGTACTACGTACTAGAGAAGCCTTTGTAAACAAAAAATGTGTACTACTCTATGTTTGCGCGCATGCGCGGTGATAGTAAAGTCGCGTATTCGCAGTTGATTTAAGCGCGTTGCTCCTGCGCCGTCAGTTTATATAAAAAAATATATTTTTTCATGATTTTTTCTTTTGTAATATTACGATATTATTACCCATTTATTGAATTTATTGAAATCTTGTATTATTAGCGCCGCTCCACACTGCATGAATATTGAAACCACAGACTAAGTAGTAGATTGAAACCATACTAAATGACACACTGTACGGATTCCAGTACAGTTCAGTTGAACATATTGTATGTTCGGATTGCGCAATCTAGTAAGTAGTACACATATATATCGATGGACTTTCACGATGCAGCCCCACCTCGTGCCACTGTTTATAACTGGTTTAATGAATTTAAATGTGGTCGCACTAATCTCACCAATGATCTGCGTGAGGGACGGCCAATGATTTAGTCTTGTATAACTCAATGGGGACGGCCTTCTACGGCGACGACTGAAGATAACATCAGTGTTGTGCGGCGTGTGATAGAGACTGACAAAAAAGTGACTTATCAGCAGATTCAGACAAGTTAAGGCATCGGTATGAGTCAAGTGCACAAAATGAGTATTTGGCAGTCAGGAAGCTTTGTGCCCGGTGTATACCTCATAACTTGACAGAGGCCCAAAAACTTCGTCGTGTTGATTGGTGTCGTGAAATAGTTCAAACATTTAATGGAGGTGACTCAAATGCTGTGTTCGACATATTTACAAGTGACGAAAACTGGATTTATTGTTATTATCCTGAAACTAAGAGACAATCTGCTGTCTAGGAGTTTTCTTCCGAAGAGTTGCCAACTAAAGTGAAGAGAAGTCGAAGCGTGGGGAAAAAGATGGTGGCCTCGTTCTTCGGAAGGACAGGTCATCACGCAACAATTATTTTAGCGGATTTAAAAACAGTTACTGCAGAGTGCTACACTAAAAATTGTTTGCTATTTGTCTCGGAAAAAGTTCGGGAGAAACGACCTCGCAGTTAGGGTTGCCATCTGCTAAAATGAAAAAGCCGGACTCAGTACTCCAAAAAGTCGGACTTTTGGCCCTAAAAGCCGGACAGTAATTTTTAACCAAACACCTTTCTGAGGCCATGCAGCCAAAAAACTCACCAAAGAACCCAAGGTCACGGGAGGGACTGAGGTGTTTGACGTCCCGATGTCATAGTTAGCCCGGCTTTCTTCAGTTTTTTAATATTAATTTTTGGTTCGATTTACGCAGAATGAGCTTACAGTATCTTGAAGTCTAACAGTGGTATACTTGGGTTTGAATTTAATTTTATTAATTATTGGATCCCAATCAGATGGCAGCACCCATCAATCTTCTTTATTAAAATTAGGATGTTTTTTTAATTTCAATAGCCTCACGAATCATCCTTGGTAGGAATCGGTGTTCTTTTGCGAGGATTGGTGGTCTATCAAATCTAATGTATTGCAAGACTACAAGCTTCGGGTACCACGTCTACGTCACAGTGACCGAGTGAAGCTGGCCACAGTCGAGCGTGTATCTGCTGTACTACCCTATGTCAGAGGAGTCACAGACAAGGTTGGCTACATCTTGAAGCGAGCTTCCATTAAAACATACTTCAAGCCGCCGAAGAATATTGGTTGATTTTTACCCTCCGTCAAGTGTCATATCCCTCTACAATATGTAGGACAATATGCAGCTTGTACACGCTGGATTGTAATGTGGTATCTCTTACATAGGAAAAAAAAGATCTATTAAAACCCGCGTTAAAGAACATATAGCTGACGGGAAGCACCGATGTCTCGGGAAGTCTGCAGTTTGTGAACATGTTCAAGATCGTCCCCGCCATTACATTAGATTTGATAGACCACAAATCCTCGCTAAAGAACAGCGTATCCTACCAAGAATGATTTGCGAGGCTATTGAAATTAAAAAAACATCCTAATTTCAATAGAGAAGATGGATGGGTGCTGCAATCTGCTTGGAATCCTATAATTAATAAAATTAAATCTAAACCCAAGTACGAGTATACCACTGGTAGACTTCAAGATACTGTAAGCTCATTCTGCGTAAATCGAACCAAAATTAATATTAAAAAACTGAAGGTAGCCGGGATAACGATGACATCTGACCGTCAAACACCTCAGCATCCCCCCCCCCCCGTGACCATGGGTGCTGCAAAGCACCCGAAACGTCGGGAATTAAAAAAGTTAAAATTAAACGCGATATAATCCGTAAAAATTAGTTTCATTTAATGTTACGTTACTTATTTATTTATTCTTCAAGCGACGCGTGCAATGCGTTACGCTAACAAAAAGCCTTACAAAAGTCGGACAGTCCAGACACATAAACATTTGGCCGGCCAGAACCCCAAAAGGCAAAGATGTCCGGCTTTAGCCGATGAAATTTAGATGGCAACCCTACTCGCAGTGGGATCCTCCTTTACTACGACAACGCCTCGTCGCACACTGCCAAGCAAACAATCGACTACTTGGCGACGTCAGACGTGGAATTACTGGGTCACCTGCCCTATAGCACCAACCTCGCACTTTGCGATTTTTATTTATTTCTGAAACTAAAAGAAAATCTTAAAAAGATGTATATGGACACTATTTTGAAAAGATATAATAATAGTAATAACTTGCTAGCTAGTTTGTTCAGTTTTTGATTTTTTAAGAACTTTTAGTGTTACCCTCGTACCTACTCATATCTATTATTTCCTGACAAGTCTCGTATTCCGTCAATGTAACAATCACGGTCTTTGAAGGTAGTTTCAAAGGCTTCGCAGTCGCATTTAAGGAGGGCTTCTTGCAAGGCCCCAAACAAACACACTTTCACTTTTCAAGGGTAAAACTGATCAAATTAATTAGTCATCTGTGGTAAAGCCTGGGGGCATCGCATTTTAGGGGGTCTCGCGAGGCCCCTTTAAGAGCGAGGCCGTGGGCGAGGGCCCACTTCGCCCACACGTAGCTGAGCCACTTACAATCATGTATGTAAAACAATTAACAACAAAAAAGAAAATTAGAAGTAGCTTGGTTGTGATCACCATAGTGGATTAATCCCAGCCGCCAAATTGCACGAACGCACATCGCGGCAGAACTCCCGATACCATGCAATTTAGAAGATGTTTTCTTCCTCGTACGACTTCCTTGTGGAATCGATTACAATCAGCAATTTTTCCGTACCGATACGACTTAGGGACCTTCAAGAAAAGAGCGTACTCCTTTTTAAAAGCCCGGCAACGCACCTGCAATTCCCTCCCTGGTGTTGCAGTTGTTCGTGGGCGGTGGTGGTCACTTACCATCAGGTGAGCCGCATGCTCGTTTGCCCCCTCTCCTATAAAAAGTGGGGTTATTAACATCCATAAATTCCTTAATATTATAATTACCCTTTTTATACAAACTTAATTTATTAAAGTTTTTGAACTTTGAGCAGGTTTTGTATATTTTCTGGGATTTGTTAAGGTGTGTGTATGTATATTATGTGTGAGTGTGATATATTAAGTAAATGCTCTCATTGAATTATATTAACAATATTGTGAACACAATAAAGTATGTTCTCAATTAGCGAGCAACTTTTTATGGGTGTAAGTGTTGATTTTTTTTACAAAATTTACTTAAAAAAGTATTTCTTAACGTGAAATTGTTGATTTTTACTTGGAAATAAATAAATATATTGCAGCATGACTATTACCGTTACTGTATTTGATTAACTTGCATTACCTATCTGTATATGTATAAAAATATACCAGATTTCAGTATACAATCAAAAAATTGAACATGTCTAAATAAGGTTCGGTTTCGATTTCGGTTTCGGACGAAACTGACACCCAGACCGAAGATTCGTTTTCGGTTTCGGTTTCTACACTACTGCTGTATTTAAAATAATGCTGTATTTAAAATAGAACGGCAATGTCGCTCTACTACGCATAAATATAAACCACACGTAAAATCCATTTCCTACAATTGTAGATAATCGCCACGGATAAAAGACGTTCAGTCGAAGGCAATTGCTTAAATAGGTAATTGGACATAACTTCGGCCGCTATTATGTGTTTATATATTAGTGACATCATGCAGTCAATGCTGCGGTTTGTCAATTTTATATGACAACGGTAATTGTGTTGCATTGCGGTAAGCTAACCTATCAGCATATTCATTATTTCAGGGCATATTCCTATTTTTATTAAATGAATAAATTAATTTTATTTTGACAAAAACAATACAATCAATAAAACAAAATGTTTTACTTTTTTATATTCCCGATTTTTCGATCCTCGATAGAACAATATGGAATAGTGGATATTCTTATTGATATGACAATTTGGGATAATGGATATTCTTACACCGCCATTACACGGCCATGTCTAAATTAAATACGTACTTTCAAAAGATTTGAAGGTACAAGTTTCGTGTCATTGATCTCTACATGTGCTTATGTAGTGTCGTTAACCCGCGGTTTTGATAGCGATCTTGATAATGGTAATGGTATCAATAATGGCCAATGCGTTATACATCTAAGTCATATTTATTGTGATAAAGGGATGATGAAATACTATGTTTCTGCTGGGTCCGAAACCGTACATGGTAAGGAATGTTACAGCTTATTATGGTTGAAGTACCTATGGCGGGATGAGGGTCAGGCTACTACGGAATAACAGCGTGAATAGCAGCATAATGCTGGTGTGTATTGAATTGTAAGTGACGAATCGAAACCTTAGTTCACAGGAGTGACAATACATCTGTTCCGTATTTTTAATTTTGATTCTTAACTGAGGAAACAAATCTAGGGTGCATGATGTAGGGGTATAATGTGACAATGCATCCATTTATCATCGGATGATTGCTCGTTGGCCTCCTTTCTTCTATATTTATTTTTTATTTATAGAGGAGGGGGCAACGAGCATACGATTCACCTGATGGTAGGTGCCGACCGCCGCCCATGAATAATTGCAGCACTATTGTAATTGCGTGTGCGTTGCCGACCTTTAAAAATGGGTAAGCTTGTTTCTTAAAGGTTCCTAAGTCGTATTGGTCCGTAAAAGATGCCAGTGGTAAGAGATTCTACAAAGAAATCGTGCGAGGAAGAAAATCCTAGTAAACCGCACAGTGGTGTATTGTTAAGCATCCAGATGATGTGGATGGTATCGTGAGTCTTGTAGCGATCACTCCCCGTGGTAAATGCGATAGAAACCGCAAATGGATCCAAAAAGCAAAAACAGGAAACAGGAACCAAAGAGCAAAAAGAGCTCGGACGCAGACGATTCGGGCCGCTCTGCACTGGATGCGATCAAGTGGAAGGAACTGCACTGCGGTGCTGCGGCCCATAGATGAGACCAGTATTCCACGTAAGGTCAAACTTGCGCCATGTACAGTTGACATGGAATTAAACATCATGAATTAAACAGTGGTAGAGCCACGCGGCAGCTTATGCTGTCGCACGGATGGGCTGGCTCGAACCGGGGTGGTACCACGACCTCACAGAATACCAGCGTGAAGTAGAGGCTTACCTCTGCGTTTCGCTTGGTGAGTGCAGGTGGCCGGAGGCCCTTTTTACTGGAAATGAGGCATTCCATCTTAGTCCTCACGGGTGACAACGCATCTGCATTTTGATTCGCGAACGAGGATAGATGTAGATGTCTATGGGCCGCAGCAACCACTTACCATCAGGTGGACTGTGTGCTCGTTTGTCACCCTTATCCTAAAAAAAAATACTAGAGGTGTGCTGACATGGAATACTGTCCCGCTCTACAAAGCAAGCCAAGCAAGCTGTTTAGCTCTTCAAAGTGACTGCTAAACTAAACGTCTTTTGATATGTCGAAGCTGAGTATTCCGATGCTAACTGAGGCAGCAAGAGGAGTGCCCTGATATTAAGCAGAATGACAAATGGGTTTATTGGTGGCAAATGAGCAAGGTTTTAGTCGACCCCAATCTAAAACTTTATTTAACAAAGACTCCACTTTAGATACAAGTTTATTCCGTTACTCGCCGACGTGTTCCCGAGATATCTCGTATTGGCACGGCCCGTTTGTTTTTGCTTTTTTGCACGATCTTAATAATGGCAACAGTTATACACTTGAAATGCTCACATATTTATACTGCTATAGTTTTGGTATAAAATATAATAAATAATATCTAAAAAGTAAATTTTATTTTATTGTATAAAATTATATATAATATAAAGTAAATGCTATTAAATCTTATACTATAGTACGGAACCATTTATGCGCGAGTCCGAGCGCACTTGCCTGGTTTTTATGGTTCTGTACCCGATGGGTAACCAACGGGACCCTATTACTAAGTCTCCGCTATCCGTCTGTCCGTCCGTCCGTCCGTCCATCAACGGGCTGTATCTCATGATCCGTAATAGGTAGGCAGCATAACAGCAAATAATAAAAATAAAAATAAATTAAAAATGAAAGGGGGCTCCCCAACCAGAAACTATGTTTTTCACCTACGTAGTATTAAATCTTGTGGGATGGTACAGAATCCTTCATGCGCGAATCCGACTCGCACTTGGCCAGTTTTTTATGAACCTTAACCACAACCCTTTGCAAAACCTGTCTTCAGACATAAATAGATTTAGAATAATTATTATGTTTAGCCACAAGCAAAAAATATTAATGTGTGAATATGATATTCGTTGAAGAAGTACAGAAGTTCACTAACAGATATAACAACGATTTTAATTAAAGACAAGATTTACATAATATGTACTCACCAATTATAATTTATACTTACTAAAGAAGTACACATGTTAATCATGTAATTAATAAAGTACAATGTAATTGTACTTAATAATTACTTTCTCGAGTGGCAGCCTCGTACCGGTAGGCGAAGTGTAGGGCGTCCCCCCACGAGATGGAGTGACGACCTGGTAAGACATGCAGGAAGTCGATGGATGCAGGTGGCTCAGGACCGTGCTTTGTGGTATTCTTTGGGGGAGGCCTATGTTCAGCAGTGGACTGGTGAAGGGCTGTAATGATGAATGATGAATTACTTTCTATTTATTATACACGTCTTCCCTTTCTATGAGGATTTGCAAAAACACATGATGATGTACATCATGTGCAGGTACATCTTGTATGAAATATATCTTTCCGAATTATAACATGTACTTGCGAAACAAGTACACGTGTTAATCATGTATTCAATAAGATACCTATAATGTAATCAGTACTCAATAATTACTGTTTATCTATTACATATAAATAACATTAGTGTCTGTCTGTGATATTGAAGTAACTGGCTAGAGCTATTGGACTAACTGGTCAGAGAGTTATTTGCATGCTATTGTTTGTTTTTACGGGCTGGTTGATTGCGACAATGAGTTGACATTTGAGAGAATTTGATTGACACTTTATATGAGGATATTCAAAAGTAGTCTCCTGTATTGATTCTCTTACGTCACCACGAACCGACTTAGCATGAGTCAGTTTTGTTTGTAAAAGTTCAAATTTAAACTAGATCAATAGTTCGAACTTGATAAATTTATTTGAATACGGCGCAAGATATTTATTTATCATGTGATTGTAATACAATGAGCGCGAGGAAAAACTAAAGTTATTAATGTTATAACGTCGTTTTAAGCAAGTTAAATAAAATATTTTCACTATGTACCACTAAAGCTCATCAGATATTCTCTTCTGAACATGGTCAGCCTCCCGCATAGATTGCCTCAAGTACGACCTAGAGCCATGTTCATCCGAACAATGTAGGATGTGCTCGTACTTGGTGGAAGAAATAGGTAACATAACGGTACCTATCGACACAGACCTCTTCTTCCTTTGAGACAAGAAGTACGATGTCCTGTTGTTCGATCTCACTCTTTACTTAACTTTAAGAAGTAATATGCCATTTTTACTCAACAAGGCTCTAATAATCAAAATGTTGTGACAAACCGACAATAACAATACCACCACCACCTCATAGTACCTTTCATACATCATCCCCACCAGATGGCTTGGTGTCGCCAGGGTCCTCCCGAATACAGCAAACGTCAATCCGCCACTGGTGTAGTACGCCGCATGCCATGGACAACTAAAATAAATAGGAACGCATTGCGGCGAAAGGGGGACAAATTAGAGGTTTTGCGTACCGGGCTAGGATGCATCGTCTGTTTGCTAAGCTGGAGTCGTCTATTATAGTCACCAAGCAAAACCTGGCAGACCGAGTTCGGTACATCATACACTCAAAAATATTTTACGACGCCGAACTCAAACGTCTACGACGTGAGGCCGTTCCGGATGAAAATACTACGACAGAAAATGCGGCTCTACGAGTTGCAGATCAACTCGCACGAGTAGATTCCGCCATAGATCTTCTTGTGGTTTATTCAGACGATAATAGAATAGTAACCTAGGAACATAAGAAAATGAGGAGCATATTGGAAGAGGAGATTAGGGTATCGCGTAGTACGCCACTCGAGAATCAACTGCGACTTCCCCGCATACCCCCTAGTAAGCGCAGTCGGGTTGTCGTGAGGGCTCTAAACGCAATGCTGGTGACTAATTTGGAAGCCAGCTGAGATCTTTGCGAGATGGACTCAATTCTTTTTGGCGCCGCACTGGCAGTATGCCGTATTTTTGGTGCCAAGCTCTCCACGGCTTGATGTGCTACTACACAAAAGTAGCGCCATTCCAGCCTGGAGAAAAAGAATTGAGGAACGTATTGCAAAGACAAGAGCCCTCATTGGCAGACTTTCATACTTTAGGTCGGGCAATAACAGAGAAGTCGGACAGATATTAGTTTGTTCCATCTGGATATAATGCAAAAATTGACAGAGCGCATAGACGACCTGAAGCAGAAAATCGCTGCTTGGAGGAAGCGGAATAGGCGATATACCGAGAGGTCGACAAGATTCTATCAGAATCGTCTCTTCCAGAGTTATAAGAATAGGCTCTATAAATCACTGGAGTGACCAGTAGTACGTGGAACGGGTCCAGCACCGAATCAGTCCGACACTGTCGCATTCTGGTGTGGCCTGTGGTCAGATCCCGTAAACTACAGCGAGGGCCATTGCACGTGTGTTGTGGTGAGTCAGTGTGTAAATATTACGCCCATGGACACCATCATCATAACGCTGGACGATGTAGGTGAGGCGGTCTGTAGGGCCCAGAACTGGAAAAGTCCGCGGCTCGACGGGCTGCATCACTACTGGCTAAAGGGGTCCGTGGTGTGTCACGCTGTACTCGCCCGGCAGTTCCAAGTGTCTCTTGACCAGAAGTCGCTCCCAAGCGTCTTCACTACTGGGGTCACTCATTTCGTTCCAAAAGATCAGGATATCACATACAACACGTGTCTACCCACCATATAAAAGACACAAACATCCATTTTGAGCGCGAGAATCACTCGTCATCTGAACTCAAATCAGGTGATGTCGCGCGCTCAAAATGGATGATGGAGCGGTGTTCGTGGAACCAAGAAACCACTTCTCATTGATGAGGTCATTGGCAAGATGGTTAAACGTAACCAGCGGAACTTATCCGTCGCCTGGATAGCCTACAAAAAGGCATTCGACTCGGTGCCTCATACATGGCTGAAGAGGGTCTTCGAGCTGTATAAGGTTGACTGTAAAGTTAGAGACGTCCTCCGGCAGTGTATGGGTCGGTGAAGTACGTCTTACTTACGTACGTCACCGTACGAAGTACGGTGTCTTTTGTCATCTATTCGAGTAGATGACGTCTGCGGAGAACCACATAAGAATAGGAAGGGGTATCTTCTAGGGCGATTATTTGAGTCCAATCTGGTTCTGCCTCTATCTGAACCCTCTCAGTACCTTACTGGAGGATTCCGCGAGGGGATTTCAGCTTCAAAAAGAAGTTATAAAAGTGACGCACCTTTTTTAAATGGATGATCTCAAGTTATTCGCCTCCAGACGCTCCCATCTTATGGCATTGCTAAACGTCACTCGTGATTTTAGCAATTCCATTAGAGTGGAGCTGGGGATGGATAAGTGTGCGATTCTCCACGTCGAAGGGAGTAGGGTAGCTAACTTTGAGGGTATAGACTTATCTATGCCCATCAACATAAAGACCCTGCTAAGGCTGAAACATACCGATAGCTGAGTATGTCACAGAACATATGTATCGATGAGATGGACATGAAACAATCAGTTTGCGATCTGTTTTATGCACGCTTGACCGAAGTGCTTAACAGCCTTTTGTCGGGCGTGGATAAGACACAGGCATATAACAGTTGGGTCATGCCTTCTTTTTACATGGGGAAATGCCTACGCATACCCGCTTCGCGGGGGCGAGGACGGGTTATGTCGGAGCCGCACCGACTAAAACCCCATGGTGTTCCACCCTCGTCACATATTTGCAGGCCCACGGGAACGCTTTCGCACACATCCGCGGCCCCACCTGCGCTGACAGCCCCATGGCGCGCCCTCCTCCTCGGCCTCCAACTTAACATGCGCAACTGACGCCCCCGTGTCCGATGCGCGAACACCATGGGGCCAGGAAAAACTAGCACTCATAAGTACCAACCTTCCTGACCCCAGCGGCGGATCTGGTCTATGGCTCCGCCGCCAACCAAGATTCGGCTGCGGAGGGTAGGGAGAGCGGCGCCTCGCAATACCGACACCCCTCTCCCCCCGCAGCCCTACCGCACCACCGCATCATTTAACGATGTGGCCCCGTCTGAGTCGCGGAGGATAGGGCGAGAGGCGCATCGCCATACCAGCACTCCTTTTCCTCCGCGACTCCACCTCGGCGGTAAAGGGAGTGGACACCCCTCTCACCGCAGCCCACCGACACACATCCGAAGCGGGCTCGTCCAGCCCACTCGGAGTTGCCACCTCGGGCCAGGCATGGGGTTCCTCTTTGTTCACCGCGGGTGACCAAGCCACGGCTACTAAGCCCCCCGCCCCGCCACGACAAGGCGGGAACCCGTTCAGGGGGCGGTTGGGTCATGCCTGTCCTCATATATACCTTTGGCATACTCAGGTGGACTTGGTCCTAACTGAACGCTAAGAATAGAAAAGTCCGCACTGTTATGACGTCCCATAGGATGCACCACCCGAGATCGTCAGTGATGAGGCTGTACTTGCCGTGGAAGCATGGTGGGCGTAGCTTTTTACGCGCGCTCACCATGCATAGTTGTAAAGTTTGCAGCCTCCGTAATTTCTTCCTGGCGAGATCGGATGATTCATTCTATAAGGACTGATGTATTGTTAGATCTAGTATTATGATAACAATATGATGATCTCAAATCATATTAATGTAAAAATTAAAGTTAATTAATTTATAGATACTGCATAAACGTAGTTGGCAATCGATGCTCGATTTTAGTTACTTTTAATGTCATTTTATAATATAAACAGTAGTTCTGGCCCTATACGGGATCGAACTCGGGTTGCGCACAAACTCGTACTATGAAATTTCGCGTCGAGCACACCACATCTGAGGGGATCAGGAGGAATGTTTAAACAAAAATAAAATTAAAAATCGCCTTGTACACGCGAAACACGTGTCATATTTTCGAGAGTGGTATGTACTTCTAGTTTAGTGGTATTGGGATAAGTGGCACAGGTGAAAGTGCACGCAATTAATGGGGTTCGAGAGGAGCTCTTCAAACTGGGTAAAACACATAAATTTTTATTTTATTTATTAACACGGATCTTAGCTTATTAACTTTCACATATTGTTATGGATTTCCGCAAGTAACAGATGCTAATATTAATCTATCAACAAGTTTTTATCATTTGATTAAAAATTGTAATTTTTTCAAACATTTTTTGTTTAAAGAAATAAATATTAGTAAGGTATTACCTGACTTTGTTTGTTCTGGTTTTTACCGCGGTGATAACTTAAGTACGAATTATGTCGAGTGCTCAGAAAATATAATTTTGCAACGTATGTGTGTTATGAAATAGAAGTACTTACTTATTCTAATATATTTTATTCTGTTGAATATTCTTAGTTTTTCTTTAAATACGTTATCTCCAAACTAAGATTTTCTCCTGTATCGCGGAAACAGTTTACGTGCATACATTTCACAAGGACAAACATCCAGACTCAGGCTTATTATTTGTAGGCTATACAAATACTTGTTCAGTGCGGGATTCAAACCCGCGGCCGTCAGCGCCGCAATTCATTGCTAAGCCACTGTGCCACGGGGCCGTCAAATACTATATACTATACTATCACACAATAATATATACTCTCACATATGACATTTTTACTGGCCGCCTCGTTGGTGTACAGTTTTTCATTACTCAGTCGGTTCGGGCTAAAATCAGTTATTGAGTTTATACGTAAAAAAAAAAGAAATTGGCGGTGTTTGACCCCGTGGCACGGAATGCACATGAACGCGTTGGTCCCGCGCTTGACCTCTCTGCGTTCGTTTTGGATTCCAATGAGTGACGTATTAGTGTCTAACTAGAGTGTACCTGTGTTTGATCAAACACTCGTGTACTATAATCCTCTCGCGCAGATGGCCAGTTTTCGTTGAAACTGGTCACCGAATTTCGGCTTGGAGCACATTATGACACAGCGATAGATTAGCACAACCGGAGGCTTAAACCAATAATTTTTAAAACTTTATCCTGATACACCTCTCTCGCTTCGTCCACATCCATACATCTACGAATACATGCTTGAAGTCCTTAAACTTCAAGCATGTATTCGTACTCAATATTTGGTACCTCTTTAATATATCGATAATTTGGTCAATAAGCTTCTGTCTAGAATTTAACTTTCCTACTCTGCCACTCGATTAACAGCATAAATTTGCTTTGCATTTTATATTTACTTTCTTTTATCTGAACCTCATGTCTTTTTTTAAAGCAACTGTAATATTTTTTTTAATTAAATCACATATTATGTACGTTTTCTTTTCTGTTATTAATTAATTATATCCTATTAAAGTCCACTACTGAACATAGACCGAATGTTTCGTTATTAAGAAAATTCAGTTCTCAAATCAAATGATAACAAAAAAAGAAGAAAAAAAGTTTTATTGTCAGATATTTCGGTAGTAACAGAGATCCTTTATATTATGTTGAAAGCTAGAAACTAATGTTTTTAAGGGGTTGATAGTAACGTAATGTACTAACAAATTTAAGCCTCTAGTAGACAGACTCCCAAAAATAAATTCCTAATTATGTTCATATTAAAGTAAGCAACATATACAAAAGCATACTTCACTCCACACTCCAGCCGTATAATGTTTGTAGCACAGTGGAACAAAACTTTAGAACAATAAAGTGCGTATGTTCGTTTTTCATCCTTATTCTATACAAAAAATATAAACTAGGCTACAGAGTAAATTCTGCGTGAATAATACATTAATCCCAATAATACATTGTCCTTTTCAATAAATATCATCCTAATTTTCACTGATATTATAATGACCGTTAGAGTGTATTGAGAGATCAGTACACCTTCAGCGTTGCAATGAATTGGTGCGTACGAGTGACCGTCTGTCAGATTTCGCGATCAAGACTATTCGTCATATTATATTGAAGTGAAAAATTCGTGTGAATCTTAGTGTATTTATTTTCCAGCTATAAGTATTCTCAGCGTGTTTATTAATATTATTAAAGAAAATTATAGAAAATATAACATACTAATATCATTTAATAACAAAATATTTATACCTAAAATTTTTGGTACTACTATGCACCTGCACTGTTAGTCAAAGAAAAAAATTCGTACACATTACCAATTAAATCTCATTAAAACAAAATGAAAGTGTGCAAACAAAATTAAACTTTTATTAATAGGTGTTGTATGTAGATTTCACAAAATATTTTGACAGTAATTTACAGCACTAGTTAATTTGTATTACAAACTAAATCAATTAACAAAGTTTAATCGTTAAAATAAAGTTTCTTTATTAATAAATAATACAGTTATATCTTTCTATTAAATTTGATAAAATGCATTTAATGCGTCCGCCACATGGTAACTGCTATCTGATTATAAAAATAAAGTAATAAATTCTAAAATAAACCTTATTTATGCTTAGTAGCTGAACAATATAGTTAATTTTAAATAATATTATTAAACCTCATATTGCGGTTCCAACATTTATTAATTTGTAAAAAATAAAATAACAAATTATTCACGACCTTTAAAATACAAAGTGCATTATTAAGTCTGATACTGCCATTATTAACCTATGTAAATAAAACTACTAAGCGTCTTTTTTTCTCTTTATTTTTTATATAAAGACATATGCAAAGCATATTTTGTTTTACGAATAGTAATTGCGTAGCTAAAGATACTTAATATAGATGTTAAGAAATGAAATGACAAAAGCTTATCCTCTTTTAATCACTCCGTAATAAACAATAATTTAAGAATTCATTAGAAACGCATGTTGATCCGATCAATACAAAACAAAAGCTAATTATCTACATTACATTATGTTTTATCTTAGTCTCGCTTAATTGATATAATACAAACATATCGAGCAAATTAATAAAAGAAATATCTGTGTCTCCATACAGACGTGCTTTTTGTTAAATCTAATAAATATAGTTTAATATTTTTTTTATAAATCGAAGAAATGGGAATTACCTTACAGTTATAAGATCGATAAAAATTAAAGAAAATGGCTGACAATAAAGAAGACACAAAGGAAAAAAGAGAAGTAAAGCCATTAAATGATGATATTAAAAAAAAGATTAAAAAGAAAACTTTAAAAGAAAACCTGTGTTATATTAAAGATAATATTACTGTGGAGCCATTGTTAGCGGGCCTTATAATACCAAGTATTATATCGAGATTCGCAATGAGCAATTTCAACTTGGACAAAGCTTGTAGAGTCAATCAACAGTTTGGCGATGAAATATGTAATGCTCTCATTAAAAGATCTACAAATAACTATTCCAGTTACGAAAAAGAAATTCAAAAATTAATTTCGTCGATAGATATTTGGAAAGGCGTTATTCATACGGCTGTACCTTGCATAATTATTATGTTTTTGGGTGCTTGGAGTGACAGAACTGGCAAGAGAAAAATTTGTATTTTATTGCCTATTTTTGGAGAATTGGCAACTTCAGTAAGCAACTTGATCAATGTTTATTTCTTCTACGAAATACCAATCCAAGTTACAGTATTTCTAGAGATTATTTTTCCGTCTATAACTGGGGGTTGGGTGACTATGTTCCTTGGAGTATTTAGTTACATCAGTGATATTACTTCTGAAGAGTCTCGGACATTTAGAGTTGGTTTAGTGAATTTTTGTATGACTGCTGGTCTTCCTATAGGTATTGGATTGAGTGGGATCCTCTTACAGAAAATTGGTTACTACGGAATTTTTTCTATGACGACCGTGCTGTTCGTTCTTATTCTTATGTATGGATGCTTCTGTTTAAAAGAACCTGATGAATTACTTCGAGAGAAAGGTCTACTGGTGGTAAGTATGTAATTTTTTTATTGCATTATATGCATACTTGTTATGGATTTTAGGTCAAGTCTATTGGAGCATAACCATAAAAATGTTTTTTTTAAAGTAAAATTTTACAATTTTTCCCTCTTATCATATCTATTTTTTTTTAATTAAGAAAAAATAACAGTCCCTTTTTTCTTATAAACAGTACATGCGTAAGAACTTCATTCATGCTCTGTGAATTACTAGCTGTTTCCCACGACTTCGCCCGCGTGAAGGGTTTTAATTTTTTTGATCGGAACCGCTTATTTATTTTCTGAAATAAAAGTAGCCTAAATTGACCTTACGAAATCAACTATCTGTTACGGAAGGTTCCGTCAAAATCGGTCCAGCTGTTTCGGAGATTATCCGGAACAAACAGACAGACAGACAGACAAAAATTTAAAAAAATATTTTTTGTGATAAGTACCGTTTTTACTTTCATATGCATTTTGTAAAACGCTGTTATTTTGACATTACAAACAGACACTTCAATTCAATTTATTTTTATGTATGTAGGGTAAAGTCTAGCACGAATATTGGTAATGTTCGCTTTGAACTACTTTTAATCTTTATCATTTATAAGATATCAAATTTTTATCTCGGATTAATGATCTATTTATTACGTTTGATATTGTTTTTGTTTATTTCAAATATTTTTTTAATTATATATATAATACGTGTTAAAGCAAATGAAGTTTGATTAGAAATAACAGCGAGACATAAACTTTAAAATCAAAATATTGCAATTTTTAAAAAAGTCAAAGCGTTGTTTAAAATTATTTTAACTAAACTAACCTATCCTAACCTATAGTTTAAATGACTTATAGATAGCTTATTGTTTTTAAATTATAACGTATTGCTAAATTTAATTTTTCTTTTCTACAGAAGGGTTCTATGAAAAAACAAAAGCACTCAAGTACATCTTGAAATCTCAATACCCTTGCGGCGGAAAAACAATTGCTAACCGCTTGATGCAATGTTTTTCAAGTCGTTGAAATAAGAAAGTAAATAGTTCGTGATGAAACATGAGGAGATCGTTAATAAGTAGAATCTGTATACAAAATCGATTCTGTAAACTGTAAACGAACCGGGCGTTGCTTTGCATAAATTGAACTCGGAAATTATCATGAACATTAACAAGACATCGCGTATTTTATAATTTTCAATTTCAACGCGCATGACTTTATTTCCATGTAACGCTTCGGTTAGATAATGATTAATGTACTCGAGAAAGAACTGCAATTGCTCATTTCATTTTACGGACTTCTTTTAATTCTAGCTATTTCTCGAGACTTCGCCCACGTGGAATTTAGATTTCATGGTTTAAATTTTTTGGCACGGAACCCTAATTCTTTTCCTAAAATAAAAGAAGCTTCAGTTACTCCTTATAACATCAGATATCTGCCAGTAAAAGTCCCATTCAAATTGTTTCATAGGTTTTTGCGTGATGCGTGTTCAGATGGTCTTGTTAGACTTTTATTATTGTGTAGATAACAATAATATTTATTAAAAAAAGGGTTACCACCACACTAGGACTTTTTTCCTGTATCGTGGAGGCAGTTAACAAACATAAATTGCTCAAGGACAAACATCTACATCTAGACTTGGAACAGTTATTTGTAGCCCATACAAATATTTGTTCCGTGAAAGATTCGAACCCGCGGCCCCAGCTTTGCAACTAATTGCTAAGCCACTGCGCCACGGAGCCGTCTTATATCTAATATTATTATGGTAATAGGTAGATTAATAGATTAATATCTATAAGCACTTTGAATATTTTCGAAGTAAGAAAAAAAATACACTCCCCATATCGTCCCGTGAGTGTGGTAAGCGGCTACAAAGGGAAAAAATCAGGAGATAGGCAGAAGCGTCCCCCTAATAACGACTAAAAATAAAAAATTGCGGTATACCAACCGACTTGTCACGCGTTGCAACTATTGCAAATATATCCCCCATGAGGAAGCTATGTTCAGCATTGGACTAAATAGGCTGTAACAGTGACATTAATAAAAAAATAGCTGCCATTGATTTAACTTTGTTGGTGATGACGGTTTTTGCAAAGGCAAATTACAAATTCGTACTATAACCGAATTTGGTATATCGCTTATGCGATGAGTTCGTCAATAGTGGATGCTGTATGCGACGCATAGTGACTAATCATCGATCCATTTATCACAGCCTAAAAAAGTCCACTGCCGAACATAGAATTCTCCTAATATTGCCTTATTAGAGAAATATTTGCAATAGTTACTTTGCTTGACAGTCGGTGGCAACATGTCCAAGTTAGTTTCCCTCTGTCACCGTTTACAACACTCATGGCATGACATGGGCTAGTGGATACTCTTACATCGTAACCACTCGGTCGGTAACGTAATCCATCTAAGTAGTACATAGTCCATTCGCTATTTGGTCCTAATCAAGCACAAAATGTAGGTGGCTATTGACTATGACATCCACTTTCTATCTGGTGAACTTTGTGAAAGTATGTGACCCACACGTTAAGGCGAATACTATAAACATCAGATGTCAGAATTCTGTTCAAAATAGAACCCGGAGTAAAACATTTATTCATCATCATCATCATCATCATTACAGCCTTTCATAAGTCCACTGCTGAATATAGGCCTCCCCCAAGGAATGCAACGAAGCACGGTCCTGAACCACCTGCATCCATCGACTTCCTGCATGTCTTACCAGGTCGTCACTCCATCTAGTGGGGGGTTGCCCTACACTTCGCCTACCGGTACGAGGCTGCCACTCGAAAACCTTTCTTCCCCATCGGTTGTCGGTTCTTAGAGCTATATGACCGGCCCACTGCCACTTCAGCTTACTAATCCGTTGGGCTATGTCGGTTACTCTGGTTCTACTGCGGATATCCTCATTTCTAAGTTTATCACGCAGAGAAACCCCGAGCATAGCCCTCTCCATAACTCGCTGAGCGACCTTGAGCTTCCTCATACGGCCAGCAGTAAAGGACCAGGTCTCAGATCCGTAAGTCATCACTGGCAACACGCACTGGTTGTACAATTTCGTTTTCAGGTTTTGAGGTGTGTCCAACGAGAAGATGTGTCGTAGTTTCTCGAACGCTGCCCATTCGAGTTGAATCCGTCAATCGACCTCTCGGTCGAAGTTTGACTTACCTAATCGGACTATTTGTCCCAGGTAAACATACTCGTCAACAACTTCGAGCTTAGTGTTCCCAACAACTACCGGCATAGGTGTGACATGGACGTTAAACATGATTTTTGTTTTGTTCATGTTTACCTTAAGACCTGTCCGTTGGGAGACACTATCGAGGTCATTGAGAACATAGTGCTTAGGTCCTCCAGCGATTCTGCCATAAGGACTATGTCGTCGGCAAATCGAAGGTGAGTGATGTACTCGCCATTGATGTTAATACCGCATCCTTTCCAGTCCAGTAGCTTGAAAACGTCTTCCAATGCAGCGGTGAAGAGTTTCGGGGATATAACGTCACCCTGTCTTACACCTCTCTACAGTTGGATAGGTTTCGTACTCTGATTCTGTACTCGGATAGCCATCGTAGCTCTACAGCTGTACAAACACTTCAGCACTTCGATATACCGACAGTCAACTTGGCACCGCTGAAAGGATTACAGCATCGCCCAAATTGCGACGGAATCAAAAGCTTTCTCATAGTCCACATACGCAAGACATAGTGGCAAATTGTACTCCTCGGACTTCTGTACAATTTGCCGAAGGGTGTGTATATGATCCATGGTACTAAAGCCTTTTCGGAAACCGGCTTGTTCGGGAGGCTGGAAGTCGTCAAGTCTGTGTGCGAGACGATTCGTAATGACTCTCGAAAATAGCACGTAGACGCGGCTCAGAAGGGAAATCGGTCTGTAGTTCTTCATGAGAGCGTTGTCGCCTTTCTTGAAGAACAAGACCACCGCACTTCTGCTCCACGCCTCCCGAGTAGTGCAACCATGGATAACGGAATTAAAGAGCTTCTGAAGGACATCAAGTACCAGTTTTCCACCCGCTTTCAGAAGCTCCGCTGTAATTCCATCCTCGCCCGGGAACTTGCTGTTTTTAGGGTGCTGGAGTGCCATTCTAATCTCGCTCAGACTGACGTCCGGGATATCTTCGGAATAGTGTCGGATGAGACTCGCTCTTGGATCGTTACTCACACTTGCGTGTGGCTCCAACGATGACGTGTACAGCTGCCCATAGAACCTCTTAATCTCACTCAAAATCTCAGGTGTCCCGGAAACGATGCTGCCACATTCGGTCTTCAGCTTTGACAGTTGGCTCTTTATGGCAGTAGTAAACATTTAATAATGTTATTGTATTGTTTTTATAGCATGGCAAATTAAAAATAACTTTGAAGCAGGAAATGTGTAATTTCAGTAGGTGACAATAATTTTGTATAATCAAACACATTTTTAGTTTGATAGCAACAATAGTTTTCGCGTTCATTATTTCATAATAATGCAATAAATAGCGTTTGGAACGTTTTAAAGCATTAAGTATGATTTGTGAATAAAATGATTTGTATTTTTGTATCTTTGAATTTTTTTTGAATTGTATTTATTTTGAAATTTGAATTGAATACCAGCATAAAATAGCAATTTATCATTGCTGTGTTTCGTATGGTGAGTGTAGAGAATCGGAGACCCTTATTACTGGAAAAGAGGCATTCCATCTTAGTCCTAACGGGTGACAACACATCTGCATTTTGATTCACAAACAAGGATAAACGTAGATGTCTACGGGCCACAGCAACAACTTACCATCAGGTGGACTGTGGGCTCCTTAGTCATCCTATCCTTAAAAAAATCTTTAATTACTACACATACCTTTTATAAGTCACCTATTACGTGTGCCGCTACCGCACTGTACAAATACGGCTTCTGTATCGGTGGGGTTCAAACCCGGGTTTTTTCCGCTTAGCTCCTGAACTATAACGGTTATTAACGCTTGACGTTTTCTTAAATTTACTATCGTCGTAGTGTAGCCCAACCTGGATTTCAGGGATTTCATTCTATACGGGATAACTAAGGGCTACCGCGTGCGGAAACACACTAGTAAACAAGTATATAATATCATCTATTTTACAGGTAGACCGCAAAGGGGATCCCAGTGTGCCGTTCTTCAATATTTCACACGTAGTAGATACTTTAAGCGTTGCAACTCGGCGTCGACCATCCAACAGACGTGTGAAAGTAATTCTCACACTTTTTAGTGTTTTCATTTTATACGGTCCTACAATGTGTGAGTACCCTTGTAACTGAAATTTGACGGTGGTATTTAATAATCTTTTAGCGTAAATAATACGGTTACAATTAAATTTTCATAGATTTATAAAATAAAATCTATAAGTAATTGGCGTTATAACTGCACAGTTTCAGTCCGAGTATATACCTACTCCATAATCTTTATTTTAATAAATAATAATGTCCTTCAGACCGAATGTCGGTCACTACAATCAGTCACAAGGGAGACTAGAAATCAGCGCAGGACAGGGTTATAGTGCACTCGTGTGTGCGCAAACAATACGCGCTTTACGAGAATCGGATGAGAAACATTACCATCTTTTCTGACACTGACACCGGGCTGCTACTTGAAAAAATCTAAAAAACTTATCTTGGACCGCTACGAGATTCAAAACCGGACCACATCATCAGCAGTCGCACTTACGACCAACGAGGCAGTCAGATTATTTCGTAATATACGAAACTCTATAAAAGACGGTGTACAATAGGTATTATAAGCCGAAGACGAGTGATATGACAACATCGAAATAGCTTCATATGTTGCGAAGGAGTTGCAACATAATTTTAAGTCAATATCACGCATTTAGTGTTTGTGTAACCTTGATGACTATGAATTAACTTATTTATTGGTACTTCCATTATTATATCATTTAGAAACATATCTCAGAGTAAGCACATCATATTTGTGTCCTCTTCTTGGTTATCAGCACGTGTAAGTCCACTGCTGAACGCTTGATAGCTAGGCTAACGTATGCAACACGAGATGTGTTGCACTTTCAATGCTACTTCCCATCGCTGATCTGGATATCTTAGGTCGTGTGTACACCAATAGGTTAACCAGCCAATGCGATTTCTCACATTCATCTCTAACGACACTCATATGACGAAATGAAATAACGGATTCCCTTGAACCGCCTCCACAATGCCATACTGACATTTGTACATTAATCAAAAATACTATAAGTAGGTTGTAAAACGGGTTCCTTCACCGCTGGACGTAAGAGGAAGATTAAGGTCACTAAACGAGTTATAGAGAATGCTATGATTGAATTTTCTATGGGTGAAATACTTCAAATAAGAACCAGAGTAACCATAATAGCCTAACGGATCAGTAAGCCAAAACAGCAATGCGTCGGCCATGTGGGCGACGAATTGCTGTTTTGGCTTACATATACTTTTTTTTGTTTTGGCCTCATGTGAATAGAAAAACTAACAAACGAAAAACATGTAGCGAAGTGTAGGGCAGCCCGTCTCCAGATAGAGTTATGACCTTATAAGTATGTAGGAAGATAATGGATTCTGGTGGCTCAGGACTGTACTTTCTGTCGATTTATGGTGGAGCTCTATGTTTAGCAGTGGCCTTGTGTTGGAGTATTTACCTTGATTGAATAGCTGTATTTTTATTGTTTTACATTAAATTATTCCAATTCACCATTGGTATTTTTAAACGTTAATATTTACAGCGGAACATTCAATATTTTATTTATTCGTAAGAAATCGCTTGAACTGGGATATGGTCAAATATGGTCTCTTCACAAGCTATTCTATCGTACTTCATTCCTTTGGTAAGTTTATAATTTCATAAGCTATAAGTCCACTAGTATTTTTACAATTCTGTTTAGCTTAAAGATAGGATATCCGTGGCAAACAGAGAATAAACTATCGCCATGATATTGCATAGCGTACAGCGAGCAATCCAAGTTCGACATTTGCAGCACCAATAAAAAATTGATTATAATTTTAAATGATGATTTATGTTAAATTGTTCGCCGGTGAAGAACACACATCGTGACGATACGAAAGTAGAAACTCCGTTCCGTTACAGCCTTTTAAAGTCCACTGGTAAACCTAGGCCTCCCGAACAGATTGCCTTATAGGGGAGACATTTGTGCCATAGTTGCCACACTTGGTAAGCGGGTTGGCAACCGCAGATTTTTTATTTTTAATCGTTATTTTGAAGACGCTACTGTCTATCTCCAGATTTGTTTCTCTCTGTCACCTCTTACGATACCCACGTGATGATATGGGGTAGTGGATATTTATACAGTGCCACTACATGGTAGAACACGGAGGACACAAAAGCAGAAAATACTTAACGAAAATTTCAGAAAGAAACGATTAATAACAGTCGTCTAGGAAATAACGAAAATAAATAGAGAGCGAGCAATGCAGCAATGAGTATGCTTTAATTGAAAGTATACAAAAATAATAAATGATCTTCCTCTTTATGGTTTTTTTACACGATATTACATAGAAGAGATTCGTTCTTCTCTGTGCCACTTGAATAAAGCGCTTAATTTCCATTTAACACTCATTTATATTTTTGATTATTTTTTGTTATTGAAAATTCTATATAAAAGCTTAATAGTTAGGCGCATACTGTCAATTCTGTAGTGCAATAAAAATAAATTTAAAGCAACAACGTTTACAACGTTCTCGGCGGTGAAAGAATACGTCGTGGGGATACCACCATGTTACAGAAATAAAAATATTTCCAAAACATGTGAAGTCTACAGTATTGTTGCATAATCCTTTTAGAATATAGAAGAGGCTTGTTAGAGTTATTTATAACCTAATTGCTTTAACCAACAATGATAGAAAGACGAAATGCAGCATTACATTTCAAAGGGCGCCGAAACGAAGCCATTCGCACTCACACACATGTCTCTCAAATCTCTTACAACTGGAGAATGTGAAGTGAATGGTTTCTTCGTCACTTGAAATGTACTCATGCAGCTCTGCGTCTATATTTCTCTGTTGCCCCAAGCCTAATCCTAATATTATCTACGTTCTAATCCATATTTCTGACGATGATAACGAATTAAGATCTAGAATTATTTAGTGACCCAAATTTCAAAATCTCAAAATAAGTGTTTTAGATTAAAAATATAAATCGAATAAGTCATGTGAATATTATCACAAAACCAGCTATGTACTTTTATTAAGTAACTTTGTTTTACTGAAGTAGAGATAGATATTAATATTAAATAATCATCTGACGATATTCATTATGATTTTATATTGTTTATATTTTAATTTAATTAGCTCATAAATAGCTAAGTTTCTTAATGCTGAATGTCTATCTCACGGTATGGTGAAATTGTTATTATCTTCACTTGCCGAGTCTAGGTCGCGCATAAAACCTGTTTACTAATCGATAAAGATAATGTGGATTATAAATGACCTGAATTTTGTGCTTGGCTAATCCATAAACAACAAAAATAATTTAAACTGATTTTATAAATTCACACTATAAAATTTTTACATTTAAAATTTATGTACGTAGCTTCATATGTTTTTTTTTTTCTTTTCAGGAGCAATGTTCTCGATCGCGGTCCTGAGTAAACGTCTTCAAGTCGACGACTCTTTCTTATGTCTGTTGTCGGTCAGCAGCAAGTTTGTCGGTTCTATTTGGACAGCTTTTGTTAAAACTGATATAGAGATGTATTTAGGTAAATACACTTTACGCTATTCTATAAATATGGTTAATAATAATTCTTTTGAAAAAAGCGGTGCTCCTCGATACCGCCCGCATCGTCCTCCTGTACCTTACATTTCCCCTTAACCCTCGTCTGGTTTCCCCTACCGAGGGCTTCAATCTAATTGGGTTCTTATTTATTTATACAGCTCAAACAAATAAGAATGCTGCATTGATGCCATATTGTAATCTTTATCGGTCCCTTTTTAATTGAAACGAGGTGTTCCATAGAAGTCCTTAGTGGTAACAATGTATCTGCATTTTGATTTAAATTCAGTGTAGATTAGAGCAATTAATTGGAATGTCTAAGGTGAAAGTAAAAGTAAAATATAAAAATATTTAGATCCGCGACGGAGAGAAACATCAAAGATGCGAGACTTTACAACTGTCCACCTCTCAAAGAGAGAGAGAGAGAGGTTCAGTCTCTCTTACAGCAGAAATTCAGCAGTCGATTGCTTACGATCTGACAATGATGAAGAAGATGACTTACGTTTTGCAATTTGTAAATAAGAATAAATTGGCATTTTTCAGTTCCCGTGGCTGAAATACTAAATGCCACGACGCTTACGTCTCTGCGGTCGATTATTTCAAAACTAGTTGAAAAACAAGAAACTGGTAAGTTCGTCAAATTTTCAATTACGACATAGTGTAATAATAATAAGTAACATTTATACAATGGCGAGGCGTTGTATGCGTTATAATGTATTTACAAAGCTCTTGTTGATTATTCTTGATAAATGCATTATAATGATATTACATAGACTGTAATTAAAAATTATAAGCGGTTTTTTTTTAAATAATCTTATGTAAATATATGCCATCAGAAGTGTACCGGCTATTCTTATTTTCAGGAGATTAGAAAAGCAGTAAAATGTTGCCGCTTTTCGTTTAGTATTTGGTGAAATTCAAAGGATATTGTCTTTTCGTACACTGCTGAAATTAATCGGATAAATTAAATTGATTAATTTAAACCATTAAAATTTCTGTGATGTGCTAGATTTCATCAGATGGTTTAGATTCATAATTTGGCACTGTTAGCATGATCCAGATGTGATCCGTCCGAAGCTGGGCTGGAACGCTAGTTGAATATAGTTTTGTATAGTAATATATAATGTAGTAGTAGTAATATATAATATAGTCACATGTAATAATCATAAGTTTGTGTTTTACCGCTTTTTTTCTGCCGACTTCAAAAAGGAGATGGTACTCAATTCGACTGTATGTTCTTTTATGTGTGTTCCCTCATAACTTTTTACTGGGTGAACCGATTTCAATGATTCTTTTTTTTGTTTGAAAGCTGGTACTTCTCGTGTGATCCCATATTAATTTAATCAAGGGCAGACCAATAGTTTTTGAGTTATTCTTAATAATTTATATTGGAGTCGGTTGTACAAAATTTTTAATTTTGAATTATAATAGTCCTACTAGCTGGCCAGGAAGACGTTGTTCTGCCCTTTCCGACGACCCTTCCTATGAAAAAATCCTTAAATTCGCAATAAAAAAAATATTGAAGGTCACTTATCGGGATAAAAAGTATCCTATCTCTCAATTTGAACCAAACTGCACACAGTGTACAAAATTTCATTGAAATCAGTTCAATAGTTTAGGAGTTCATCGCGGACAAACAACGTGACACGTAATTTTTATATATATAGATGGTGCACTGACATATTATTGGTGCCTCAGTAGAAACATTGATAATTGTTATTGCAATCCGAGCGTGTACTCAGTTTTACGATTCCCCATAAATATTTTGTTTAAATCATCACCAATATCTACAACACATTCTGTCTTATTACAAAATTGGTGTATTGATAGTCTCGAGTATAAGCTATGATTTAAGATGAGTTTTATGTAAAGAAGACCCTTAGTCGTGGCAGCGCCGCTGTCTTCTCGAAATTTGGCCTTTTGCTATCACACTCCGTACTTATATATTTCATATATTTTCGCGGGACTTCTTTCATGCAGTCCAATTATGTCCCGTATAAACGTGAGTAGAAAGATTTGACAGATATTACTAGCGTTTTCTACATTTATTATTCGTTTTAAATTGAAACACTTTTTTATTTTTATTTTATCACAAAACACGATACATCCCAATCTTTGAAGATAGTTTTTTTCGGTTTTTTTATATTTATATTAGGTTTATTTATATTTAGGTATTATATTCAAAATGTGACGAAAATTATACTGTTACTGGTGTTATTTTAACTAAGAATAATTTAACCAACTCTGCCATATTCAATGCTGCATATTTCATGTTTATGATTTTTTTAATGAAATGACAAATTTATTTGCTTTTATAAAAAACTATTTTTTTCCTTTGTTACAGCTAAAGTGAACTCCTTGTTTTCCCTAACGGAGACGCTTGCCTCTCTTGTGTTCTCTCCATTCTACTCTTGGGTGTACATGAAGACGCTTTATACGCTTCCTGGGGCAGTGTTCCTTATTAGTGCAGCTTTTATTGTACCCGCTGCTTTCATTCTCCTGTAAGTTTATAAATTTACGAGTTCATAAGTCTATTACTAGAATAAGAAGTGACAAATAAAAAATGATTTCAACTGTTGAGGAAATGTAATAAAGGTTTATAAAGGTTTTATAGAAAGCGATTGGATATTTTGAATTAATTTAAAATAATCGCAATAAATATTTAAGTAAAACTGGAACCACTATTATCGGCATCATCAGTTCAATTAAGTCTATTGCTTGTGATGAGCATGTCCAAGAACAAGCCGGTAGCCGTTCAAGTACATCAAGTTCTTTGCATAGCTTTTACCAGTCTACAAAATTTAGATTAAGTTTTTTTATGAATTTTACGTCCCAAACAGGTCGCAGGAGCGTCTTCCGTCAACTGACGACTACTTATCTACTCACTTCAGCTCGTGGTTGTCGCAACTTAGGAAACAGTGACTAAAATCCCTTTAAGCGAATTGAATCACTTAAAGTTTTGATTGGTAGCGGAGAACATAGTAGGCGGACTACGGACTAAAATGTGTCGAGCCAATACGCCTATCAAGCGTTGCAAATACGTTGATATCTTCCCACCAATGAACTGCTTATGAAATAAGGAGAACCAATTTGATGATTTGTAATAGTGATATCAACTATAATAGTGATACGAAACTTTATCACAAATGACTAGTGATGGGAAGCATATCGCCTGCGCAGCGTGAAATGCTTTTAGATCAATCTTGAAATTGCTTACGTCCAACACTAAGTAAATCTCAATCTTGAAAATATTTATGCAAAGTTCATAGTAATTTAAAGCATGCGGTGTATATATTTAATCTATTGTGATATTAGTATATAATTTGATGTGTGCATACTATTTCTGCATTGTTGCTACAATTGTTGGTATACTTAAAGAAATAAATAAACACGGACATAAAAATACGGATAACGACGAAAAACGAAGACATTAAGTTACAAGTGCGTTTAAAGTACATGTAATTGTAATAGCCCACTTCAGCGCATAAACAACAACAATTTTAACAGTGGTAGAGCTACGCGGCAGCTTTTGCTGACGCACGGATGGGCCGGCTCGTACCAGGGTGGTACCACGACCTCACAGAAAACCAGCGTGAAGTAGAGGTTTACCTCTGCGTTTCGCTTGGTGAGTGCAGGTGGCCGGAGGCCCTTTTTACTGGAAATGAGGCATTCCATCTTAGTCCTCACGGGTGGCAACGCATCTGCATTTTGATTCGCACACGAGGATAGATGTAGATGTCTATGGGCCGCAGCAGCCACTTACCATCAGGTGGACTGTGTGCTCGTTTGTCACCCTTAACCTATAAAAAAAAAACAGAGCCATACTGTAGCTATATTAGAAATATAGTTGTAGAACGAATGTGTCGGCTCTATCGGGGAAGAACCACCCTCTCACAGAATACCAGCGTAAAATTGCAGCTTAATGTTGAAATGAGACATTCCTCACAGGTGACAACGCATCTGCATTTTGATTTGTAGTTGAAGATGTAGATGTTTATGGGTCACAGCAACTACTTACCATCAGATGAACTGTGTGCTCGTTTGTCACCCTTATCCTGTAAAAAAAGATATACAAACAAATTAGATATCATTGCTACCACTAAATACTTAATTGGAATGTCTATTTTAATAATTCCTCAGTTATGAAGTTAAAACTTATCAAATGTTCGAAATAAAATGTTAAAACCATATCTGCAATTAACACTATCATTGTCATACCGATTGTTCAACTAACTTATGTGATATTCTATTAAATATAATTAAAGAAAAGGGAATATGTAAGTGGAAATGAGGTAGAAATCAAAATAATTTTGTCTTTTGCAGGTCCTTCTTTATTCAACACAGAATAGAATTGAAAAACGCTAGAAAAACCGCATTAGAAGCTGAAGAAAAGAAGGATATAGAAAACGCAAGAGCATCTAAAAGTAATTACTTACCAGAAAGCATAAAAAGAATAGATGAAGATATAAAGGGAAAACTTTCTTGATTATTAAGTTGATCACACAGTACTAATAAACTATTTACTTTATATTGTAAATAGGGTCAATGAATTGTTTAGTATTAATCAAACCCTTGTATTTAAACAGTCAAGGAGTTTAAGTAGGCTCGTAATCAATATCATACGAGAATGCTGTGATTTCTTTTATCAGTGTGAGTAGTGTTACATTATAGGACTATAATAATTTTATTAGAACAAGTATGTGATACTGGGGGATAATTTTGTATATCGAAATATAGAAGGATTGTCTTGGCGTTCAAAATAATGCATTTTTATTTAGAATATCCTACATTTGGAAGAATCAAAGTATATGTGAAATATTACACTTGAAGGCTAAGATGCAATAACTTACTATGATAGTTAAATATTTCAGTTCCTTAAATTTTTGCGTATTTGCACGGTCTTGAGGAATATAAATTTATCGACTGTGTACTTACTTTAAGATACTTATTATATTTAGTTTTAAACAATGACTTCCTCGTTGGTCTGGTGACCTGACTGCGTTACTGCTGATAAAGTGGTCCTGAATTTTGGATTTTTCTATCAAGAAGCTCAGTAGCAGCCGAGAAACAAGAAGGTGTCGATGTTTCACTCTCGTGTTTTGGAAAGCAAGTAATTTTGTTGGTCCAGCGCCTGGTCACTGTCTAGTTATGTCAGGTTTCCGTTCCTTTGGTATATAAGAGCGAGGAAATAGAGACATACACACAAACATGTGCACTATAATCCTGTCTTGTGGTGAGAGTCTCCGTTTAGATGGACCGCCGCGACAGAAATTCGGTTTGTAGGACAGTATAGTAGAAGAAAACATTTCTTTAACATCAGCCTCGTTTCTATTTTCATAAGTTATGAGGTCAGTCCCTTATGACTTAATATTACAAATATTTTGGATTATTTTGGTTACACACGTTCTGCTATAAAACATAACATTGTGAATTTCATCTGACAGAGACACTTCGAAAATGACATTTTAAGGTAAGGTAAGTACAGTATTAGAAGAGAAATCTAGTAAACTTTCAAGTTAAAATTTATCTTACTTGTTTTTATAGTATTTTTAACAAATTACTGTCTTTAACTTTTTTCACCCTAATGTGTAAAGTTTTCTTTTCTTGCCATTATATCGCAGAATATCCTAACTTAAAGACAAAATATTATTAATAATCAGGTCTGTTTATGCTTCGAATATCCGCCTGGCTCTGTTAAGGATCCTGTGCGCCAGAGCCAGTGCTAGACCAGAGCCAGGGCTAGACTAATATGAGTATCTATGCTTGCATGGCACACTTTTTACATTATTATTAAGCGTCTTTCTAAACAAAATGCGGCTAAGAGAATATCTTCAGCATCAACATCAATGTTACATTAAAATATCAAATAAAAAGCACTGCGAATAAATGATACAAAGTTTCCCATTAAAAGATCTTCTCTTTATTAACTCTTTCAATTACTCGCGAGTATAATCTGACAAAAAATTTGATCACATTTTTATTTTTTTAATTATTCCAGCACTTATACAGATTTTGTCCCTAAACCCACACAGTTTTTAATAACACTTTGAATGATAAATTTTTATATTAACAGTATAATGAAAATTTTAATAATAATAATTTTTTGTTATAAATTCATTTTAATTATTAATATTTTTAATGAAACTATAGGTTGTAGCCATTTGGTTGTACATACTAAATGCATTTTTAGGGCCAATGAAGTAAAAAGAAGGAATAAGAATGGGCCGGCACGACCGGGTGAGGACCACACTTTCACAGAATACCAGCGTGAGTGGGTGGATAGTTTAATGCTAAACTAATAAATATTATTAGAAACTATTACACTTCTGATGTAAGAAATTATTCTCAAAATGATTTAAATAAAATAATGTTACTCGTATTAGAATTTTCTCTGAAGATTAATTGTTAAAAATAATAATAGTGTGAAAGCGGATGTTCAACTTGCTCTCTTGCTTACGCAATTGATCATTATCAGAAATAAGACAGCGTACAGCACTATACATTCAGCATAGAGCAAATACAGTTCGACCAACCGTAATATGTACCAGATACAATCACACATTGGTGTAACGTGAAGGACATAATTACATGATAACACCAAAGTTTGCAAAGCAACAGCTACACTACTTCTCTCGATGTAACACCGGGCAGCCTCTCAGCAACACGATCTTCCTTGCTTACACTAGAAGAACTACTACACGAATAGAACCGCATCACTTGTCTTATTTGGGCAGAATCTCAGTGTAGAAGTAATGTTTTGGCCTAACGGGCATAATAACGATATGAGACTCGTAGAATTACAGACTGACTGATCCCTCTTAGTCGACTGCGTGATACTTTATACTGCTAAAACAAGTGGGAGATTATAGTTCTACCTTCAATATTTCTTATTTTCTTTTATTATTTTACCCTCATTCCTAACAATATATTTACTGCTTTTCAAAGTGTTCTCCATTACATTTCTTTTTTTTCCGTTTCACTTTTAATTTTTCTTTCTTTCAAACCGTTTTTGAAAAAAAATATGGGCATTAGGCATATTTTCACATAGTGGTTGAAAACTACCGTCTCTTTTGGTCTCTTTTGGTTCCGTGAATGTCAATTCTCTCATCAAATCTTTTATTTTTGGCGAAATAACAAAATCACATGGAGCGAGGTCGGATAGTGTACGGAATAGGTAACGAGTTCCACCTTTTCAGAAGCCAAAACCGACCTTTTTCACGGTGTGATACGTCTTAATAATTTTCCCTTTAATCTGTCAATTTCCGGTACTATACATGAGATAATCCAAGGTCATCTTTGTAGAATCCCCCAAAGAGTATTCTGAAGGGATCCCTCAGAACCAAAGAGTATAATCACTACGTTTAGTCAGAACCACAGTTAAGAATGCTCAGACCAAATCATTATTAATGTTATACATATAACGGTGGTAGAGCCACGTGGCAGTTTTTGCTGTTGCACGTATGGGCCGGCTCGAGCCGGGTTGGTACCACGACCTCACAGAATATCGGCGTGAAGTAGAAGCTCTGCTTCTGCGTTTCGTTTGGTGAGTGCAGGTGGCCGGAGGCCCAATATTCCTCCCCCCCCCCCCCATCAACATGGTAGCGGACTTACACCAAAGACTACCCGAGGAGGGTACCAGCACCCCTGGAGAATCAGGCAAATTAGGCAACAATACCAAGGCGACCCCTGCCACGCTATCGGTGAATTTCTGCAACATCAGGGGACTTCACTCGAATCTAAACGCCATCCACTACCATCTCGAGAATTTAAAAATAACATTTGAAGTAAAACTTAAATGATAACATATTTAAATTTAAACCTTAATTTAGATAATAACTTAATTGAACTTAAATATTGTTAAACTAAAATTGTTGCAAAAAAAACTATTTAACTTATACTTAATAACTTATATTAAGAAATGCAATTTGGAAGGTGATTCTATTACTATAACTAAAAATATTTAAAAACACAAAGTACAAAGATTAATCCTGGTTAATTAATCTTTTACTGGTAAGACACATAGTTTTGAAGTTGGTCGCTTGATTAAAGATGACTTAGTACGTATTGTGACCACACGGGTAACATTATCAATCCCGCGATGCTTTTCAACTATTCTGCCCATTAACCAACGACTTGGCGGTAAATTGTCTTCTTTTACCAAGACTACATCACCAATGTTCGGTTCTGGTTCCCGAGAGCTCCATTTGTATCTATTCATAAGGTTAGATAAGTACTCTTGAGACCAGCGCCACCAAAAGCGCTGTAACATTTTTGTTGAATGAATTGCCACCTTTTTATTGAACTGATATTTGATTCTAAATAATCATTGAATTCGGGTACAGCTATTAGCGGTCCCCCAATTAGAAAGTGCCCTGGTGTTAAAGGAAGTGGGTCACTGGGATCAGAGCTGTCCACTGTAATGGGCCTAGAATTTAAACATGCTTCAATTTGACTGAGAAGTGTGGTCATTTCCTCGAACGTAAGTGTGGATTCACCTATTACGCGTTTAAAGTGTAACTTTGTCGACTTGACTCCAGCTTCCCGCATTCCACCAAAGTTGGGGGCGTGTGGCGGAATGAAATGCCACTCAGTCCCATGCAATTCTAAGTGCATAGCAAGACCTTCCTGGTTGATCTTCAATTGCTCTAGTTCCCTTGAAGCGCCTACAAACGTCCCATTGTCCCATTGTCACTCCATATTTGTGTGCAGTGTCCACGTCTTGCTACGAAACGTCTGAACGCTGCAAAGAAGGCCTGGGTGCTCATGTCACTTACCGCTTCTATACTGTGGCTCTACCACTGTTAATAAAATGATAAAGAACGATCTTTTCTGTACTTTCGTATGACAAAAGTGCAATTTGAGGAGATTCATAAAATTATTGAAAGTGATATAAAAAAGAAAATACACATTTACGGAAGTCAATTGATAACAGAGAAAGACTTGCAGTGTGTAAAATAAAAACTGTTTTACAGTTAGATATAAAGATATTCACTTTATTGTGTCTCCTGAAAAATTAGGACGTAATGAATCCCCCTTCTTAAATAAATATACGACTATACCTTAATGGCGCAGCGCAGGATTATGGTTCACGAATGTGTGCACAAGCTCTTATGCACTTTTTATTCCCTCACTCTCATAGTCCGATGCGCCGGTAAATCGACACGAATATAGAGAGATCCAACCGCTTTGTACGTTCTTTCTGAAGAACAGTGGTAAAACACTCCGGGATGCTACGGAGGATTTTTTGATAGAAAACTTATCTGATTGTGGTCACGACCTATCACTGAAAGGTTCAAGAACTGTCCTTGGTTGAGTGTAGTTTTATTTTACATTTGTAATTTTCGTTATTTAATTTTTATTTATTTTTTTAATTTTAAAGACAATAAGATGCCGCACTGTAGTACCAGTGATTGGTGATTGAGGTTGCTTATTTAGGGTTATCTGTTGTGTGGGAACCAATTGTTGACTTGATGAATTCGGAAGCAAATGCGTTGTACATTATGCTAATCCGGCCATTTTGTTGCTTTTTACAATATCAAACACAAGCGTATAGTTTCCCCGATAATATTATAAATACATTCGTACAGCATTAATGAGCTGTTCATTTCGGTAACAAAACGCGTGCACGGTGCAAGGGTTTATATAATATTATGACGTGCTTCGCGTTAGTTCTAGGAACACGCTGGTCCTACGCGTGGGATTACGTACGAATATCCCCTTCAACCTTCCCATGCCGATCTAGACATCGCAGAACGATGTTGCGTCAGACGTGTGTGATTGGGTTGCATACGATAAGTGTGTTTCTAATGCATAAGTTTTCATACAAAGTCAAGAGTCCAGACGTCATAATGCGTTGAATACCTAACGCACGTGGGACTAGTCTGTCTCTACCTTTATGCGCGAACCAGAGACATTCATGTATTTTCTAAATTTAAATTTATACGTGCTAGATCCACGCTGCTATTAGTAGTATAGTGGTATCAAGATCGGGTCGCCTCGACCGAGGAAGGACCACGTTTTCACAAAATATCAGCGTAGAATAGCAGATGACACTGTTGTGTTTTGTATGGTGAGTGTAGAGAACCAGATACACTTTTTACTGGAAACGAGGCATTCCATTTCACTCCTCATGGGTGAAAAGGTATCTGCATTCATAATCGAGGATAGAGGTAGATGTCCATGGCCCACAGCAACCACTTACCATCTAGTGAACTCTGTGCTCGTTTGTCAGCATTGTACTATTAAAAAAAACTACCGTTGTCTTACACCTCGTTAAAATATGAAGTTTTTCTGACGGGAGAAAATAATGGCGAAAAAATTAAAGAAACTCCGCACAGATATCCTCTTTTTCTATTTTTTAACGGATAACATTAGTTCCCTTTTAACTAATCTTTCGAGTTTTTCTTTCTCTGAGGCGGCAAGGACTCCGTGACGAACGGCTCCACGTTCAAATGCATGTGGTGCCCCTCGTCACTCGACATACCGCCCGTGTCGTCCGCCGGTTTCTTTCCCTTTACTCCTAACTTTTTCTTTTTCTTTCTCTTCGTTGCCAAAAGATTTTTTCTTGTTGAGTGTTTATTTATTTATTAGGGTAGTTCTTAAACCTGCACTACAAGGTTATACATAAAACCAGTAAGCATTCAAAAGCACACAATTAGTATTTTTAATAAATTAAAAAGTAAAGAAAATTCAAAAAGTGTAAGAACACCGTCGCTTTATGAATATTGTGCACACTTTAATTTTGCAAATTTTTTTAAAAAGCATTATTTATGGTGATCTGAGCAAAACTCACAGCGCATTGAAACATTTGTGGCCAATAATGCTTTAGGTTTTGTACTCGGATTGTTATTATATTGTCCTATATTGGCCTTTTTTGTATCTGTGAACTCTAATGCACGGAACCGGCTTACCATAAAACATTTAAGTTGTTCTACAGTTGGCAAATCATTTAAATCGGAAAAACTAGAAATATGTAGCTCCCACTGTTTACGCGTTTCCGCATCCAATTTAAAGGTAGATTGTTAATGTTTTTAAAGCGTTCATACAATCCATGGTTGTTTCCAATAACTCTTTTATACCTGACGCGGATTCTACATATAGCCGTTTCTGCCCAAACAAACGTTTTAATATACAATTTGCCAAATATTTTTTATTGTTATAACGTTTTTCTAATAGTGACCAACATACAATATAATTTGCATCTGTTATTGGTGTATGTCTTATTAATTGACCAGCCTCACCCGTTAAATGAGTTTTTTTTTATAAGATAAGGGTGACAAACGAGCACACAGTCCACCTGATGGTAAGTGGTTGCTGCGGCCCATAGACATCTACATCTATCCTCTATTAGAAATCAAAATGTAGATGCGTTGTCACCCATGAGGATTAAGATGGAATGCCTCATTTCCAGTAAAAAGGGCCTCCGGCCACCTGCACTCACCAAGCAAAACGCAGAGGTAAACCTCTACTTCACGCTGGTTTTCTGTGAGGTCGTGGTACCACCCCGGTTCGAGCCGGCCCATCCGTGCGACAGCAAAAGTTGCCGCGTGGCTCTACCACTGGTCTTTAAATAGTGTAACTTCTGTACATTCTTGAGCAAATCATTATTATGTACCAATGAAACGAATAAATCGCGAAATGACGTCCATTCTGAATAATTTCCGGAAAAATCAGGAATAGTTATTTTTGGTAATCTTACTAACGGGCTAGGCTTCTCATCACTATCAACATTTTTATCGTTCGATTCATTTTCGGATAAAAAAAATTGACTTAAAACACTTTTCATTAAAGATTTATACACTAAATAACCATCCTCAGTTATTTCGTAAATTTCTTTACTCAACGTATGTAAGTAAGTACTATCTAATTGTCCTTGTTTTGTTATTTCAAATAATTTTGTATTATTTGATCTAAACAATAACCAATCTCTTTCCAAATTTTCTTATTTTGCTTCTACATATTCTTTTCTTAATCTTTTTTTTTTGACTTTTTTAAAATTTCACAAGCCCTTTTTGATTGAATTATGTAAATCTAATTAAACATTTATCAGACCTTCCATTTTATTGGTCTATAAAATTTTAATCTTCTTTACAACCTCAGAAATAAAACTCCAAAATTTTTATGAAAAATTTTACAAGTGTTTATAAACTTAAATAAATTGAGTAAAAATTGGCCACAGATTCCTCGTTTTCTTCTTGATTTTGATAAAAGTTTAATACACTGAAGGAATAAAGTTCAATTTCGCTTGAAAAGTTTAGAAAAATATTGTACTATAGTATGTGCCAAATCGATTGAGAAAAAGCGGACAATGACCTTTCGGTCGTTTAACCAGGGGTTACAAACCTTCAATATATAGGCACATTTTATATGTAGTACTTTCTTTATTTATAATGATTTTTTTATAATATATATTTATTAACTATATTAAAAAGTTATGTGAAAGATCGCTGTAGAGAAAAATCATCTATTGTTATAAAGTACTTTATTCATTTAACAACAAAAAACATTAATTTATAACACATTAAAGATTCGAGTGATAACGACACCGAATAAGTACGTACTAATGCAAAAGATAAAACTTTATTTTTAATATTATATAAGAACTTTATTTTTATTCGGTGCAATCATCACTCGTATCTTCACTTGATGAACTATCTGTAACATTAATTATAAAGCGATCTGCAGTTTGGTCAATTCTATCATCCATGCCACGCATTTTTTGTTCAACCTTAAGGACATGCTGAACACAGTTTTTCCATTTATCTGGCGTGATTTGAGTTAAACCATCTTTAAGTAAATTTTTAACATCTTTTAACTTGAAAGTTGTATTTTTTCGTGCAACGTACCCTTTCACATCTGCCCACACAAGTTCAATGGGGTTAAGCTCACAGTGATAAGGAGGTAACCTTACCACTGTGATGCTTTTTTCTTTTGCCATCTCGTCGGTGACGTAACTTCGATAGTTATCTTTAACTGCCTTTATTTTTTCCATTAAGTGGGTCTTTGTGTCCGAGGGCACGTATGCGATCTGTTTAGATTCTAGCCATTCCTGCATATTTTGTTTCCGCCAAGACATTGTTGGGGTTTTTTCTAAACGTCTGGAGTGGTAACTAGCGTTATCCATAACTATGACATCGCCGCTTTGCAGTTTTTCTATTACTTTTCTAAACCAGTCCTCGAAATGGAGAGCGTCCATACTCTCATGGTAGTCACCAGTAGATGATGATTCAAATACCCAATCACATCCCTCCAAAAAGCCATTTTCATTGCCAACGTGTACAACTATTAATCGCTTTCCTTTACCCGAAGGGGCTTTCGCGCCAGTAGAGTAGCCTTCTAACCGTGATTGACGAGAAGATTCAATTGTGGTGTCTTCCCATACCTTTCCCATAGTATGACCTGCGTTAATCCATGTTTCGTCAAGGTAAAAAATGTTACGTCCCTCGTTTCTTAATATTTGTATTTCTCTCAAATATCTGGTACGCCACAGAACTATCTCTGGGCGATCTATTAGACCACTTTTTCTGTTTCTCTTTATATATTTGAATTTTAAATGGCGCAACACACGTCGCAGGGAAGTTTTGCTCAAGTTTGGCAACTGGTCATCTTGATTTATACTGAGCAAAATTTTGTCTAAAGTCGGTAATTCTCCTGCAAGAAAGAACTGATGCACTTTCGCTCTTATAGCCGATTTATCAAAATCGTCCAACTTGTCAATTACAGACTTTTTTCTTTTATTAATTATTCCCTTTTCTGGTATTTTATGGGAATCTCTATACACGCTTAATACGCGATATATAGTGCTCTTGCTGACTCCTGAGATCTCCGAAACCTTTTCTACCATATTAACGTTTGAAGGATACACGTCTTCGGGCCAGGTGTTTTTGACATATTTGTATACATTAATGATAATCTCTTGTTCCCCGACCGACAAAGTGGTAGGTTTTCTCTTTTTTACTGGTGACGTTAAAGGTGCTCCAGAAGATGGGCCTGTAAATAAATGACAAAAATATACTACCATAGTACTACATCACATAAATACATATTGTTTTAGAAAATAAATACCACATGGTCACATAAAAAGAGCGCTTTAAGAAATAGAAAGGCTACGTCGTCGCATTTGTACCTATTTGTACGTACCTGCTACGTTTATTATGGGTCGGCGACGTCTCTTTCCACTTGATGTTGAAGGACCGGGTCCTTCACCAAATTCTCCTGAACTCATGTCGATTTAGTAACGACCGTCACAGTAAAACTAATATAACAGATTCAAAAAACAAAAACTTAACGATATAACAAATTTAACAGTAAAAACTCAACTAAAACAATGCAATGAATGCTATGAATTACCCGAGACGTACACACGCAAGCGCTATCCGAACACGAATGAAAACAAAATGGCGGACCGGCCCAAAAAAGGTGACGCATCTCTGGCTGCCATTGTCACGTTTCTTTTAGAACGAACTGACGTAACGCGCGTTTTGTTTATTTTAAAGGGATGAATTTGCAAAAGCTCAATATGGTGATTATATTGCTTCAAATATTTTTTTAATATGAAACTGTTATTAAATGAATTGCTGCGTTACTTACCATAAATTGAAATATAAAATATAACACATTTTTCGCGATGTACCGTAAGATTTTACTATGTTTATAGGAACCACAGACAATATTATTTAAGAAACAAAAAAACAAAACATATGTGCTGACCTAGAAGTGGGAATAATATCAATATTTAAATATTGTTATCACATCTAAATTGAGATTTTGTAAGTTACGCCTTTTGACACTCGGCTCATATCTGAGGTCATTGTCCGTTTTTCTCAATCGATATGGCACATACTATAACAGTTTGCACTTCACAATCACCTTGTTTCAATATTTACGCTGGCGATGACATCTGAAGCTGTTGCATCTTTCTTTGTCTTTTGGTTTTCGGCAGCCGGCACCAACTACTTGCAGCAGCACCTCCGCAGTTCACATTAAGTTTGCACTATGGCACCGTACAGGGCGCCTCTAGCGCCACGGCTTAACCGCGTACTCAGTCTGCGCAGCGATCCACTGCGAGTACGCGGCAGTGGTCCTTAGATAAGAACCACAACGTCGTCAAAAATATTCGAGCTAATCCGACTCGATGTAGACCAAATGTTTACTGGTGGGCTTGCTGAACTATTGCATTGTTGAACTATTGAACTAATTTGGGTACTATAGAGGTTACAATAAAACACTGTGTACTTAATCTGAATTCTTCTATATAAGTATTTGATTTATTTGACTATACACTTTACTGGTGAGATAAATGACATCTCGTGTTTAAATCGCACAGCGCCATCTACATTTCTTTATTGCTACTAATTATATGGTCTTAAATACACTGCATCACAGAACACAATTACTCCTTATCAAGAGCACTGCATACATATACATAAGTACGTATAATAAATTATTATAATAAAAGTAGCAATTACTTAAATAAAATTAAATAGAAACGAATAAACGGAATAGAAAAGCATGTAAGAAAAAGTAAATAATTTTCAATAAGTTGACTTTTGAATGCTGAACAAGTATTTTTTCTTATTATATTTAAACAAACCGATTGAAGCTAGATTTTTAATTGATGGTGGAATGTTGTTCCAGCATTTCGTGGCAGAATAACGAAACCTAACTCTGAATGCCGATGTACTGTGTCTTGGATGTACTAAACGAGTTGCTATTCTAACTTGTCGCCGTGAAAAGTGTAACTTGGTATAAAGATACTGTGGTGTGTGTGTTATTATGATACCAAACAATTAACTGGCAAAACGAAGAGAACGTCAATACTGCATATTCATTAAATTACTGTTGTTGAGATAAGGTGTTACATGGGTCCGCTTCGGTATGTTAAAACGAAAACGTGAACAAGCGTTTTGCATTCTTTGTATGAAAGAGGAGACACTCGCCTATAACCGCATCAGCGTTATTATGCTTAGAAAGAATTAGTGACAAAAGTATATCCTAAGGTATAAGCTTAAATATTTATGCATTTGGTATAAAATTTTTAAGCCTAAAATAACAGTTTTCAACAACTTCTAGGACATGATTATGAAATTTAAACTTGCTGTCTATTAGTACAGCCAAGTTTCTATCCTCTGTCACTTGTTCAATTTGTGTATTCTGTATTTTTAGCCCTAAAGTAAAGTTATTAATCCTATCTACTTGATTTTTGGAGTCAAGCACAAGAAATTTAGACTTTTTAGGAGTTTGCACTAAGCTGTTTATATTAGTCCATTCAACTACGTGTGCTAAATCCTGATTAATTATTGTCACTGCTAATAAAGTTTCTGAAGATCTAAAAGAATAGTAAAGTTGCAAGTCATCAGCATAAGCGTGAAATTTGTTATATTTTATGCATGAAGCGATATCTGCACTAGACAGAATAAAAAGAAGTGAATCCAGTATAGAACCCTGTGTGGTGTTACACCTTGACTGATAATTGAAATATCTGAGAGTTTTTTTAGTATTTGTTTTACTAATTACTTCAACTCTATTAGAGCGTCCGTACCAATAACTTGAAAACCATTTTAACGTGATACTATCAAATCTATAACATGAAAGTTTTAACATAAGCAAATCATGATTTATTGTATCAAAAGCAAGGGAAAAGTCCAGCAGTACCAATATTATTCCATTTCCAGAATCAGCTTTGGATAGTATGTCATCCACTTCATCTAATAAAGCAGTAGCCGTTCTATGACGAGGGGAATGAAGAGGGGATCTACTAGGGAGCTTGACTATTCTTCTTTCTTGAGAGTCTTGATTCTTCTTTCTCGAGTGCCGCTGTCGAATCGAATGAATCTGAGCCGAAAAGGTCCTTCTTATATTCCTGCGGCAGGAGTCTTGGCATGAGCGTGTTCTCACGCGGTGTTCTACGCGCTCATTGGTCGGCGACCTCACGTGATGTCGGGGCGGTGTGAGGCGTGCGCGGGGCGTAACGGGGTATGAGAGAGCGACGGGGCGGCGGCTCACTTCGCCATCCGTAACATCCTCCCCTCGGCGTAGCAAGCGAGCCTATTCTCTCGGGAGGGCGGCAATCTTCCTCACCGGTCGTCGCAGTACTCCGCCTTTGGTTCGAACCTCCACGTTGCGCACCACGCCGTCAGGTCCAGGAAACGTTCTCGTCACTATTCCCCTCGGCCACACGTTCTGCGGCAGGTTGCTGTCTACAATCACGACGAGGTCGTCTTCTTTCACTTTTTGTCGCTGGGCGTCCCGAGATGCTCCGCGCGGGATTAGTGTCGGCAAGTGTTCCCGTACCCAGCGCCTCCAGTATTCGTCGGCGAGCCCGTCGGGGCTGGTGTGTGAGCACGTCACGATGACAGGTAGACTCGACGGTCCCAACATAATGAAATGGTTGGGAGTTAAAGCTTTCTGGTCGTTGACGTCGACCGGTACATGGGTCAACGGTCGTTTGTTGACGGTGTTCTCCGCTTCTGTCAACAAGGTTGCTAATGTCTCTTCTCTTAGGCTCTTCTGATGAAGAGTGGCTTCCAACGCTGCCTTGATTGAACACACGAGTCGCTCTTATGCGCTTCCCTGGTTGGGCGCACCCGGAGCGATAAACTTCCACTCCGTGCGTCAAGTCAGCGTGAAGTCCTTCAGCAGCGGTGCCCACTCTTCCATCACCCGTCGTAACTCTTTGTCTGCTCCATGAAAATTAGTCCCATTGTCCGAGTAAATTACACGTGGCCACCCGAGCCTAGCCACCATGCACCGCAATGACGATATCGCCGAGTCGGTCGTTAGGATGTAAGCTAGATTTAAATGAACCGCGCGCGTCGTTAGGCATGTAAACAATGCTACCCATCGCTTTTCATGCCGTCGTCCTACCGTTACCGACAAAAGCCCGAAATAATCTATCCCGGTGTATGTAAACGGTCGCGCAAACCGTTCGGGTGGTAAGTCACCTATAACCGCCGGCCGTGGTGTTGCCTTGCGTACCCTACATCGCAGATATCTCCGATCTACTTTTCGTACGGTCGGTCGTAGTCGGAGGATATGATATCTGATAAGTAAGTCGTTGACCACCCTCTTCCTATTGGCGTGGCTTGCTTCTTGATGCGCCTGTTCTACCAGCAGCTTCCTCTGGCTCGTAGTATTCCGTCTTCAAGTATGGGGCCAAGCTTCCTCAGAGCGCTGCCGGTGACCAGATTCTTCCCCTGCTGAAGTCGGCTGATGTCTTCAGCAAAGCTGTAGTGCTGACTGCGTTCCACCCACATCCGTTCTGCCTTCTGGATGTGCTTTAGCGTTAACTCTGGTGCCCGTCGTCGTATAGCATTGATGAACTGCAGTACTCGTGCTGTGGCCCTGATTAATCTCTCGTATGAATGTATCGTTCTGTATCCATTGGAGCGCCATAGTAGAGTCCGTCCAATATATGATCCAATCCACTCTCACTTTGTGTTCATCCTGTATGAATTCCGCGAGTCGCGCGCCTATTAAATTCGCCTGTAACTCTAGTCGAGGTATGCTTTGCGCCTTAATCGTGGCGACTTTTCCCTTGGCCTCCGATCGATCCGACCTTCTTTCTACGCTACAAGTCTTGCAGCAGGATCTTGGCGGTGATGGTGAGGTAACTAAGCAGTCCGAGTGGGTCGAAAACTGACATAACCGCGCTCAACGCCACCCTCTTGGTCGGTGGTCGATGGAGCATCTTCACATCATACGGCACCCTATTCATGGATGTATTGAAGGTTCAGGGTGGGCCATCTTGCATCAGGCCCACCTACTTGGGCTTTCGTGCCAGCAGTTTCTTCGGTTTGTACTCTAGTAGGGCTGCATTGTAATGGCAAGCCCATCCCGCTAACGTGAAGCCTGCCTTCTGGTATATTTCGGTGACCTGCTTCGCTGTGTCTAATGCCTCCTCTACCGTCGCGTATCTGTCTAGGTAGTCGTCCATATAATGACTATTCACGATAGCGTTAAGCGCTCGCAGATATGCTTCAGCGTGTGCGCGCGCCATATAGTCCCTAACGCTGTGTGCAAAGAAAGGCGAACTTCTCGCGCCGAAAATCATCGAAGTCATTACGTACTCTTGCAGTGGACTAGAGCCTTCGTTTCCTCGCCATAAGAATAGTTGCGCGGGTTGGTCGCGGCGATCGATCTTAACACGCAAAACATACCGCGGATGTCCGCGGACACGGCTATTTCGTTCTCCCTAAACCTAAAAAATATACCGGGTAGGTTCCGTAACAAATCAGGGCCGTCGAGCAGGTAATCGTTCAAGGATTTGCCTGATGCGCGAGCTACTGCGTTGAATACTAATCGCATCTTCCCAGGCTTGTTCGGGTTCCTAACAGCGAAGTTTGGCAGGTATCAACTCTTGGGATCTTCCTTCTCTGTCCCGTCGGCTTCACTAGCGTAGCCCTTCACCAGGAGGTTGTTCATTTGCGTCGTGTATGCATCTCGAAACTCCGGCGACTGGTTCATCCTCCGTTCGATGGTTCGAAGTCTTCGAACTGACATCTCGTAGCTAGGTGGCATCCTGACGTCATCGTCCCTCCATGGCAGTCCGACTTGGTATTGCTCGCCGACCCTCTTGACGGTGCGCTGGAAGATATCGAATGCGCGCATGTAACCTCTTCCCGTCTTGGCCTACTCATACTGCCTCTTGAGGAGAACCGTCAGCTCCTCGTCCGGACTGGCGAACGTCTTAACGTCTCTATCTTACCATCAGTTAACATTTGACACGTGTAAAACTGTTTCACCGTCTTGCCTAAACATTACACGCGGCGCGGTCCCTTGTATTATCCATCCTAGCAACGTCCTAGCGGCTATAGGTTGCTTGCGACGTCTTATCCGTAAGTTGCGCGTGATAATCAGATGTCAATTATCTGCTTCTAGTAACACCTTTGGTTTCGGGTCGTTGAGCATACTTCGCTCGGTAAACCATGTAAGTGTCTTAATCGTAAACACTCTTTACCGACCGACTGCGATACTACCGTCAAAATATTTATTGTTCGTGTACTTACATTAAATGTCTCGTTTTTTGTTTTTCCGCGTACCCCTATGGTGACTATTCAATTGTTAGCCTTGCGTTGGTTATTAGATACGCCTCGAATATTCAGCGGCTTCGTCGGTCCTTCCGCGCCTAACTCGCGAGCTAGTTCGTCGTCGATTAGTATAGTGGACACTGCGTCGACGAGCGCGTATGTCTCTATCTTCCTACTTCGCGGTCCGCGCACGTAATGGGGCACACTTTTAAAAGGACTGACGCACTTCTAGCTATATTTGACGCGACGAGCACACGGTACACGGGTAGCGCAGGAACATTATCAGTCACAGTTCGGCGGGGCCTGCACTGTACCGATGCGGGGCGCGAGCTGAGACGGGCGGCAGGGTGGCTCCACCCGCACAGTTTCTATAACGTTATCTAATCATTAGTCGACACACTTCCTATTTTCAACTAATTCGTCTTCATTTAAACTTTCCCTATCAGTTTCTTCCTGTAACTGCGCGATGTCCCTAGCAGATTTCTTCTTAATTAAGTCTTCCTCGAATTGAAGTTGTTTTGTTCTAATCACGGCGAGTTCTTCGGCGGTGTTGTATTTGATTTGTTTCAACTTCGCGATCGCGCTAGCTGTCGATCGGGCTGAACGGACTGACGAGGCACACGGCGCGGGCCTATGTACAGCGTCGGTAGCTACGGGGGCGACGGTACGTACTGTTGAACTCGTTTCGGTAACCGGAAGATCTTCTATAATCGCGGCGAGTGTATCTGTACGCGGCGCGGATGTACTCGTCCTTAACAAACACTCTGTCGTAGATACGGATACAGCGGCGAGCGCGAGCGCGGGCGCGGGAATAGGTGCAGGCGTCGGCAGGGTCGTGGCGGAGGGCGCGTGTGTCAACGATAAATAGTCTGATGGGGACGCGGGAGCTTCTTCAAATATACGCTTTCCTACCGGCGTTTCCTCGTCGTTCCTAGGCTTCTGGCTTCTTCTCTTACACATGTTGTCCCACGTTGCGGCTTCCGATCGTCTTCAAAAAGACGCAGGTATTGGTTGCCTTTCCCGCCACAAGTGGTGTTAACAGGAGATTACTGTTTGGCACCGTTAGGGAGTAATCACCTGGCCGCATAAACGCGGTAAGAAACGAGAAGTTTGTCGTATAGACGATTAACGTAGACGTAGTACTGTCAAAAACAGGGATTTAATTAACCGACAATCTTCTTTTGTCGTCGATGATCTTCTATAATGATCTTCTCTTTACTGAATGGTCTTCTGGCTTCGGATCTTCCAGCTCCGATCTTCTGATTTCGTACCTTCCAGCTTCTATCTTCTGGCTTCAATCTTCCAGCTTCGATCTTCTGGCTTCAATCTTCCAGCTTCAATCTTCTGGCTTCAATCCGGCGGCGATGGACCAAACAATTGTAAGGGACTAAATTTGGACTGTATTTATTTACTTTGTGTGTTAGGGTGAATAACACTAGGGACGTTATTTAAAGGAAAGTTGGAATACTTTAGAATAATATATTTAACTATTTTCACAAGCGGCAATTGACTATAACTATATATATGCACAAGAGGGGATCTTCTAGGGAGTCTTGACTATTCTTCTTTCATGAGAGTCTTGATTCTTCTTTCTTGAGTGCCGTTGTCGAATCGAATGAATCGGAGCCCAAAAGGCCCTTCTTATATTCCCGCGGCGGATGTCTTAGAATGAGTGTGTTCTCACACGGTGTTCTACACGCTCATTGGTCGCTGACCTCACGTGATGTGGTGTGCGGGGTGCGCAGGGCGTGACGGGGTATGACGGGGCGACGGGGCGAAAGAGCGGCTCCCTTCGCCGTCCGTAACAACTACTTAGGTCTGCGATATGATCAACTGAGATATTGAATATCTTAGAAGTGCTGAGTATTAAATCTTATAACGTTTCAGAATGATTTGTGAAGTGAGTTGTTATTTTTACATATTGCAGTAAAACCATGATTTTCAGTAAAGATAATAGTTTATTTGTATTGGGCTCATTAACTGCAAGTATATTGATATTAAAATCACCTAACAGTACTATATGATCAAAAGAAGAAAATGAACTAATTGATTCAGTCAATGCGTCAATAAATGTGTCAATATTTAGCCAAGGCGAGCGATACGCAGTACCTAGGGCGAGTTTGAGACCATGAAGGGTTATACTTAACCACATTTGCTCAATCAATGATGACTGGGGAGGGTGAATCTGCCGTGCATATAAGTCACTCCGAAGATAGAACCCGACACCACTACCGCACATGCTTACCTTCGTAGGCCGCGGTATGTGCCGTAGTCGGTAACCGAGTGACGCTGGTGCTCGCCGTTCTTCTCCTTCTCTCAACCGTGTCTCATTGACAGCCAATATATCCAACGAGTACCGCTCTAGCGTTACGACAAACTCCTCATTATGCGTTCCAAAAGAACAAGGATTTAACAAGCCTAAAGACATTTTTTTTCTTTTAATAAATTTTATGACAAACGCAAATGACAATAAAATGTATTTAGAATTGTGAAGATACCTCTTCATAATTGTTAAATGACGCCTGTTCACAAAATAAAATGCTGAAATGCAGTTGATTAAGGTATATAAATCTTTGTGCAGATAAATATTTGAATTTATTATTATGGTTTTTGTAATGTAATTAGCAATGAGTGTAAGTATGCATTTGTGTATTGCAGCGTTATTAAATATCTTAAAATGATATATAATAGACACAATTAAAAATGTATAATATAATAAGTAAATATAGAATAAGTAGTTTTCACAAGAATGACTGCAAATATTCCCTATTATATGAATTGACATTGTAGTATTAAATTTAAGTTAATAATAGTAATACAATAGAAAAATAAAAGTAACAATTTATCTATTATCATTAGCGTAAATTAACTTTAATTTAGAATAAAAAAGTTCTTTTATGATTAATTTAAAATAGTAATATATAAAATAACTATGTTTATGACATAAGGATATCTTATTCGTAAATATAGAAAATACAAGATATTTAATTTTTAAAATATATTTAATACTAAATTAATGACAATTCAAAGGTTTGTTTTCTAAACACAACATTTTCTTTAACATAAAACGATATATGAATATATGATAACATATTCTTAAACTGTACACATTTCAAATAAAGGAACTCAGAAATAAAACTTATCTTAAATTTTATACATAACGTAACAATTTTATAAAGGTAATGAAGTAAATTAAAATTAAAATAGGGGAATGCAACTAATAAATAAATTATACTAATAGCATTATACACTACTTGGTATTTCCAACGTTGCATTACCCAAAAACCTTAATTAGGTCCATAACAGAGCGAAGCGCGCACGCCACGCCTTACCGTTTTTCTGTCCAGCGAAAATTTACTTCCTACAATTCAACAATTTTTTAAAACACTCTCTGAGAACTTTTTCAAAGCCTCCGAGTCTCACTCCAATTAATTCATTCGTGAGCCCAGCTACTTATGCAGCCGCACTCCACTCTCGCTATCGAGTCCGCAGGCCGAGAAACTCTCTCTCGGACCCGCCACATAAACTTTCAACCAACCTGAACTGCCTCCTGGTGGCACAGGTCGACTCTTCTTAAATTTGCCTTAGTAGGCTCTCCCTCAGCGGCTCGTAGCCGCCTGCGCGCTCTTTTCCCAAAAGAGGGTCGCTTTCGATTCGGCAGAAAGGTCTCAAAGACCACTGCCCATTCCTCTTAGGCGGTGTTTAGCGGGTAACACTTAGGGTGGTTAGGCTAGTCACAGTGAGTCTCGCATAACTACGACAGACCGGCTGTCGTGGTATTCATAAAGCATTTACCGCCTACTCGCGTTAACGGGGCAGCCCTTTTCCAATTGCTTCTGGGCGCAAAAAAAATAAATAAATCAGCTCCTGCCAGTGCCATGTCATCAGTGGAGAGGCGGCGACGCACACGCGCAGGCTGCAGGATTAAAAGTGCTATAACATCTCTATCGGCGTCGCATTCTACGCTTTCACTGGAGTCATTGCGAGTTAATAATGATGAAGATTTTATTCGACGAGTTATTTTACAGGCGTCCTCTGTAGTAGGCTCTGGAGGTAAAACAGGGTGTACCGAAGTGTTTAGATTGCCACTTTTTGGGACGCTTACATTCAGGATATTTCCAGCTTTCGCAACGTTTTTTATCATGCATGTAGAATGAATAAAATCTTTGAGTACTCATATTTATATATTTGAGGTCATATGCCCCCTCGCATACAGTACAACGTAGGAAAATATTTTTTGAAAGCAATTTTGTACAAGCAGCGCATTTTTTGATGTGGATTACGAGCGAGGCATGATAAGATTATTTGGTGTTAATGGGGAGAAATAATTCAGCAATTTAATACAACGCTCCCTGTGGCAATTTTTTGGAATTACGCCAATATTGGCTAGACCTTTGATTGAGTTCGCAGTAAACTTCAGATGGCGTTAAACACAGTGGGATACGATAATAAAATTATATAACCGGACGTGTTCTAAGAAGTAATCTAAGAGTACCTTTAACCGACGAGCGTGTATGCGTAGGTATATGGATGTGGAGGAAGCGAGAGAGGTGTGTCAGGATCGTGCCAAATGGAATTCCATAGTCTCTGCCTACCCCTCTGGGTGACAGGCGTGAGTGTTTATGTTTTTTTTTTATAAGATAAGGGTGACAAACGAGCACACAGTCCACCTGATGGTAAGTGGTTGCTGCGGCCCATAGACATCTACATCTATCCTCTATTACAAATCAAAATGTAGATGCGTTGTCACCCGTGAGGACTAAGATGGAATGCCTCATTCCCAGTAAAAAGGGCCTCCGGCCACCTGCACTCACCAAGCGAAACGCAGAGGTAAACCTTCTACTTCACGCTGGTTTTCTGTGAGGTCGTGGTACCACCCCGGTTCGAGCCGGCCCATCCGTGCGACAGCAAAAGCCGCGTGGCTCTACCACTGTTAACAATGTTTTTTATGTGTTCTAAGAAATTGAGGTTATAATTTTAAACTTGTTAAGTATCAGTGAATTTAAAGAAGTTTGGCATGATATATTATATTAAATAATGTTTTAGACCAACACACAATGCATAAATTATTTAAAATACTTCACTTAGACTAATCACTTTTATGAGAAAGTACACAGTCCACTTAGATATTTTTTTTTGTTTTTATAGTCGTATTTGCACGAATTTTCACTCTCTTCACTTATAAATTACAAATATACTTCACAAATTCTGTGACAACTAAATATAGATAAGTTTGTTTAGAAATCAAATAATAACTTATTAAATATTACATAACATTTGACGCAAAACAGAACAATCCAATAACCACTAAAATACTATCGCTTGCCGATATTGGCAACTTAATGGATTGTTTGTAGCTCATTTCTGAGAGGCTTTTAGGGCAAGAAAGTGTCCACCATGCCACTCCAATAAGTTTTGGTAGACTCATGTCTTCAAAATATTTGTTTATTATTTCTAAGATACACAGGTTTCTTTGTTATGTTTAAAGGTTTGTTGTTTTCCTACACCGCAATTTTCACTTTCATTGGTGGTGCACAAAAAATATTTTTACTTATGTTTTATTTTAGGCTTTAGCAACCTCTATAAATAAATGAAACTAAATTATGATCCCTATAACCACTCAACCGTCCACCCCGCGCGAGTGGTTCTCGCCTGACCGGTCCACGAATTAAATGTCACTATTTTAAAATTGTACAACCAGTGCGTGTTACCAGTGATGACTTACGGATCTGAGACGTGGTCTTTCACTGCTTGCCGTATGAGGAAGCTCAAGGTCGCTCAGCGAGCTATGGAGAGGGCTATACTCGAGGTTTCTCTGCGTGATAAATTTAGAAAAGAGGATATCTGCAATAGAACCAGAGTAACCGACATAGCACAACGGATTTGTAAGCTGAAGTGGCAGTGGGCCGGCCATATAGCTCGAAGAACTGACAACCGATGGGGAAGAAAGGTTCTCGAGTGGCAGCCTCGTACCAGTAGACGAAGTGTAGGGCGACCCCCCAAAATATGGAGTGACGACCTGGTAAGACATGCAAGAAGTCGATGGATGCAGGTGGCTCAGGAGCGTGCTTTGTGGCATTCCTTGGATGAGGCCTATGTTCAGCAGTGGACTTATGAAAGGCTGTAATGATGATGATCATCATCATTTTTTACGACCGCGCAAGAGTCTTAACAAAAACGATTACTACTGAAAAACTACTATATCTACATTCAAATAAAAAATATTCTCAAAAGACACAAAGAATTCAAAATTTTATTTTGTTAAAAGAAAATTAGTCAAGTTAAAAATAAAGCCTGAAAATAAAGCTTAAAAATGGGAATATCAAAAAAAATCGTATTTACTTTTTATTTCGAGTTTTTCAAGAAAAGTGTAATACTTAGTGGAGACAATTATTTTATATTATAATAGTACATGATATTCCCTTTAAAATGACACCAATATCAATAACATCTTATATACTCAATATACATAACTATATAATGTTTACCAAATATAAATTTGAATAAATAAGTAAATAAATGAAAAAATAGGATTTAATAATTTCTAGACACATCTTAACAGATATTTAGTTTTTAAATTGCTATCAACGTGTTAATAGTGATTCATTATTTTATATTTGGCATTCATTTTACACAAAAAACTGATTAGAATACATTTTAAACTTATATAATCAATAAACGATGATTGCGTATAGTAATTAAAATTTAGAGCTAAATCATTATGTGTAAACGTTTTGGAATTGTCGTAATGATACATATTTACTAAAGAAAATATCTTCACAATTAGTTTAATGTACAATAACATTAGTAATAACATATAAAAACAGAAAAGTTATCACATTTTTGATCGAATTTCTCACACGTTAACATTCCACAAACAAAAATGGCGAAATTTAATTTTAACATTTTGTTTCCCAAATATTTTGTTACTATTATACAGATAAAATTCATTTTAACAGACGACAAATTTCATATAGCACCACCTATAATTTTTTACTGTATTAATAACAGCTATCTTTTGCACTGTACGCGTGTAACCGAAATATTTCGTTTGGTGTCTAGACAGGTAAGGCAATAATGGTTTTTGGGGACTGTAGTCACCGTGGACTGTTGAGTGGTTATATGTCATAAGTATAGATTTTTTTTAATTTAATTAACATAATTTTTGTTATTCAATGGTTTTTCCTTAAATCTCTAATTTTTATGATATTCCAACATTATTATAATTTGAGATTGTTTTGAAAATGCACCTCGGGTTTCAACGTATGCCTAGTAATAACTAATATCATTTTTCTTCTTTTACTTTTTAGAAGTATGTGACTAGAGCTGCTCTAATTCGAAGTTGAGGAGTTGACCTTCACATATTATGAAATACTTTCATTTTAGCAGATATACTGTTTTTCGATGGTTTTTCACAAATCAAGAGGAAAAGCAGCAAATATAATTCGAATTAGATATGGGATCCAACTAAAATAAGCGCCTTGTTTTTGATAAGATATCAGTAAAATTTATTAATTACCAGTCACCATCCAGTGTGATTGTCAAGTGTTCATTTCTCAATAAGTATTGGTCTAAAGCAGTATAATCTACTACATCATCTACATCGCGTCTTCGAATTCTCCAAAACCACGATACCACTTCACCATATTAGACAAGACTGTATTTACTTGACATTTAAAAAACGAAACGCGTGTTGATGAAAGATGTAGATATGATGATAGATTACACTCGCTGACAATAAAATATTTAGAATTTGACGTGTTAGGAAAAACGTTGGTGGTCCAGACATGGTCAAAAACTATTTTTTTATAAAGAACCACTAATTTAAACCGGTCATTTCAGATCATCAACTTAAAGGTGGGCAATTTGTAAATTGTGAACAAATAAGTAATTTTCATCAAGAAGAAACAATTTTACCATTTTGATAACCTACTTCATTCTGTTGATACTACTGCTCTATACATTTTTATTGAAAACAAGGTAAAGGATATAAGACTTTGTCGTAAATCGTGTTAATCCACATTAGAATATCATACGGACAATAACTCCTAGAATTGTGATATTACTATCGACGGAAATAATTTATATAGTCAGTATGTAGATGTGTATGACAATATTTAATAAGATACCACAAGTAATTCGAGACCTACCTTTCATTCAATTTAAAAGAGATTTATACAACTTTCTCAGTAAAAAGTCTTTTTACACTGTACATGAATATTTGAACTACGAGTACGATAGGTAGTAGGAACTTGACAAACAAAGTTAATGGACCAATTGTGAAATGTTTGTTAATTATTTTCTATTTATTAACTACCTGTTGACATTTTGTTATAATCAATACTCTTAAATATTATTATCTCGATATTTTATAGTTTTAAGATTTGCATGCTATTAATTATGGCTGATTAAGCGGATGTTTAATTACTGTGACCATCTCCAATGTACCTTAACCAAATGCAAATAAATATTTCATTCATTCATTCATTCAAATAGTAAAAAAAAATTTCAACAAATAATGATGTCCTCCAGACCTGCGCCAGAGACTAGCTATCTGCGCAGGACAGTATCATAATAGCCAAGTGTATGCGCAAACACAGATGCACTCTCAATTCCCGCACTCTCATAGTCCAATGGGACGGCAAACCGACACGACTGGAGAGAGATCAGTCGCAGGACCACAGTTTTACGTGCTTTCCGTGCCACGGTGGTGAAACACTGCCAACTTCCTGACTCTGGCTTGCTTTTGTGTATTCTTGACAGAAAACTAAATAGCTGAATTTATTTTAGGCCAAACCGGGATTAGAATTCTGGACCTCTTAATCAGCAGTTGTGTTTACGAACACTAGGCCAACGAGGCAGTCAACAAATAATATTAGATAAAGAATATCAAAATATTTCTTAATTAAATATTTCTTCTGTTAATGAGGAAAATCAAGATGCTCAACTAGATGATGAATATTTGTGGACTTAAAATTATGAACTATATTTCAAACTGTAATTTTTAAGTGGAATTTTTTTTTATAGGATAAGGGTGACAAACGAGCACACAGTCCACCTGATGGTAAGTGGTTGCTGCGGCCCATAGACATCTACATCTATCCTCGTTTGCGAATCAAAATGTAGCTATGCGTTGTCACCCGTGAGGACTAAGATGGAATGCCTCATTTCCAGTAAAAAGGGCCTCCGGCCACTTGCACTCACCAAGCGAAACGCAGAGGTAAACCTCTACTTCACGCTGGTTTTCTGTGAGGTCGTGGTACCATCCCGGTTCGAGCCGGCCCATCCGTGCGACAGCAAAAGTTGCCGTATGTAAACCACTGTTAAAATTATGTAAATTGTGACCCAATAAAAGAAACAGTTCTAGATAAAATTATAAACATCATGTTTTACTCTCTCTAACTCGTTCTATCCACAGGTAGAAGTGGGAAGGACAGAAAACTTGACAATTAGAAAGCGTTAAAATAATATTAATTATCAAATACTTTTAACAGTCATAGAATACGATTATTGCCGACGAGTCTCGCGAATGAATTTGAAGTGATTAGCTTGTTCTTGTAATAGTTCAACCACTTATGGTAACGTTTTGGCTTCTTTGATTTTCAAACCACATAAGAAAAGCACTTTGTATATCTTCATGAGTTGGACTACGTTTTTTTTTGCAGGCTAAGATTTTTTCCACGCATTGCATAATTTCTGAGCGGTTTTCCCACATTATTATCACTGTAGGATGCGAAATATTTAATTTTTCGCACAAATTAATATTGTTTTCACCATTATTAAGCCTTGAAATAATATCTACTTTGTCTTTAACCGTAATCGTTCTTCTATCGGGTGCCATGATGAACAAACGACCTAACATCCCAAAAATTACTGAGTAACTAATTTTAAGTGAATTATTACAGCTGCCGACCATCTAGGATTTGGAACAAGAGACAAGAAAGATTAATGACTCTATAAATGAACCTTGTGTATTTGTTTGTTAACTCGTTCATTAAGTATAGACTCGGTCTTACTACCTGCAAGAAATTTCAAGGAATTTGTTATGAATGACTCATTAAAACTGGTCGCTATACACGAAATTGTTGTGATATCCGAAGTCGCTATAATCAGACTATTTTCCATCATTAGTATATGTTGCATTCAAGGGACTTCAAAGTAACGTCGTTATTACTGAAAAGTCGATAAAATGGGAGTCGTTATTAATAAAATCCACTATGTCTTTGAAAAATGTCTTTACCAAATCTAATGAAAATTATAGTCAGAGAAAAGTACCTTTTATTTGTTCTCAGCGCCACGTTAAAAATTTAGTATTTATTATCAGTAAGTGTTATTAGATATGCTTTGTAGTTAACTAAGCTATTAAAATCAATAGGTAATTAATGATTCCTGAAAATGATACATGAACATAATTTTGGAAATGATGATATTATATTAAACATTTTGTAACTTTTGTTTTACTACAAAATTTGAAAATTAAGATTTTGAATAAATTTATATCAAAAATAATATAAAAATATCTAACCACATGTGTGAAACATTACAGTGAAAATGATCACTCGGAAACGCTCGGATAAATATGAAAAAAATATTGTAATGGCCTTCTTATTGACATAGGAAAAAGAAAATAAATTTCAAAGAAAAAGAAGATTCGGGATTCACAATATTAATTACGAGTAAAAGAGGCAGTTATATGGAGAATATTATACGTTATTATACGTTTGACTTCGGCCATTTTTGCCGAAAGTCTTGTGTTCTGTGTAGGTCACACATCTCACTGTGGCCTGTAAATCACATTAATAAAGTTCAGTCAAGATGGTGCAGAAGAAGCCTAAAAAGAAGGTCGGAAAGAAGGTTGCGGCGGCTCCCTAGTCGTCAAAAAGGTTGAACCTAAGAAGATTGTGAATCCTCTGTTCGAGAAGAGAACAAAGAACTTTGCTATCGGTCAGAACATCCAGCCAACACGTGACCTGTCTCGGTTTGTGCGATGGCCCAAATACATTCGCATCCAGCGCCAGAAGGCAGTTCTTCAACGCCGTCTGAAAGTTCCACCGCCACAGTGGTGACCACCCGACGTGACATGAACACGCAACCAACAAACCTTCGGAAACTACACCTTCAAACTTTCATCATCCTCAAGTACCCCATTAATTCGCTACCGAGCAGATATTGTCTGCAGTCTTCACTTTCTGCAAGCCATCTAGCTTTACAAAGGTGCATCGCAGCACTGGAATAATGATGCTTCCTGTTCCTTCAAGCTGCTCTCGCGATACAGTGTTCGACACGGCTCTGATCCTTACTGCTCGCCTCTGCTTCACAGCACTCTCGCAGATTACTTGCCTTCTTCTCGACTCACCGCAGACTTACAAGGCAATTCCCTGGCACTTGCAAATTCGTCGACATCTAGATTGCACTATCGACCTCTGGTCTGTGAGTCTGGGAGATCTCCTATTTTCCTTCCACCGGCTACACATAAAACGCGTACTGATACTCAGTATTACTTAGATGATGATAAAAGATTTTAAAGATATTTGTATCCATCAAATGGATCGTTTTCTCGCATGTCTTGTCCGGCGACTGATTGTTGTTTACACATTAAAAGTAAATACTCCCGAAATTAAGTGAAAATATATTTCGAAACGTGTAAGTGGGTTAATATTGGAGTAATCATCTTACCAATAATTGAAACATTATTCTACTGAATCACTAGTAAAACACTAGCCACTGTAAACAATATTCTCCATTATAGGGGTTTTCGAAACCACCAGTAAGTGAAAATTCCACCAACTTGGCAACATCAGGTAATACTGAGTATCAGCACGCGCCGAACGCACCACATTATATGACGTCATCAGCATGCCATCTTCAATATTCGGATACCTATCGCATTTTATAAAATACGGCGCATACGTTGCAAGTGAAATGGTCTAGATTCCTATATATGATTTCAAACATCGAATTCTAAAATCCGGCGCGTACTGTGCTGATAACTGTGCATTCACCTTTACTGAGTGTTTGGTTTAATCTATGTATATTTCATAAAATCTCATGCTGAAGTGAAAAGTCTGTAGGTAGACTTATCGATAAAATGATAAGCAACTTTTTAATGCTTATATATTTATACATGAAAATTAATATTACAACCAAGTCATCCGTTGATTAATGTGCTGTTTATAATATTTTTAAAAGATTTATATTTATTTAAATAAATTATATCGAGAACAAAAATTAATACTAGTGATAATCAAGATCATACAATGGAATTTATCGAAAAAGATCCTTTTCGAGAAAATTTTGAACAAGCCAAACCAGTAAAAAAAAGACAGTTATAGAAACGTTTTTGTATATTTTCAACAATGTGACTGTAGAACCAACAATGTTATTTTTTGTTTCAACAACACTTTTTAACTATGTTGACATCACAGAACTTCGGTCTTGAAAAAGCCTGTCGCGTTAATCTTAACTTTACAACAGAAATATGTGATTTCTACGCTCTCAAAATATAGAAAGCCAAAATGAATATGAAAGGGACATACAGAAGTTATTCACATCTTTTATGGCTTGGAGGACATACTTGTCCACAGCTAGTCCTTGTGCTTTAGCTCTTTTTATTGGGTCATGGTCTGATATAACTGGGCGTAGAAAAGTGTTTATCCTCATACCAATTGCAGGACAAATGCTTGTTTGCATCAATGGTTTGTTACATACATATTTTTTCTACGAACTTCACCTGGAATATTTTGTATTAATTGAAGGACTTTTAGAAGGCTTTACCGGTGGCTGGTGTATTTGTTTTTAGCGATATTTTCATATATTAGTGCTATCACAACAACTGAAACGAGAACGTTTCGAATGGGGTTAGTAAATTTCAGTTTCTCAGTAGGGTTTCCAGTTGAAATGAGCGTTAGTGGAATATTCCTCAAAAACTATGGATTTTATGGTTGTTATGGATTGTCATGTGGTTTGCACGCTGCTAATTTTATCTACAATTTTATTTTTTTAAGATACTGCAAAAATTGAGGATCAGAGATAGGTAAGCTGAATGAAAATTTTAAAATAATAGGTACTAGGGGCGTTCAATAAAAAGTGAGAATAAGTGTGCTATAAGTGCCTGATAGTGGGAGTGCAAGATATCAACAAGCTCATAGTATCCTAATTTGTCTTAAGAGGCTATAGAGGGAAGCTGAAGCAGGAGAAAAACAGTAGCATTTTTCCGATAACAACTGAAAATAAGACAAAAATCCTGTAACCAACTTGTTTGCCAAGCGTGGTGATTAAGGGGAATTTATTATATTTTTATTACGAGGATGTTTAAGTATTTGAAAAGAGAGTAAGATCTCAAGTTACAGCTATGTTAAAGGCGGACTGGTGAGTCAGGGCATTATCTTCGTGGAACAAAACAGTATTTTCTAGGATGCCTTGCCATTTACCGCGCATTTCGTTTCTTATTTTTTATTTGTACTGTACAAAAAGTGATTTTTTATACAAAATACTGTTTTGGCTTTATCAGCCAGTATTTACATTTTTGATTCCTAAAAATTAATTTCCTACATTCTCACGTATTTTTAAATGCTCCTTGTTTATTATATGTATATATTATATTATAAGTATGAATTAACTTAATTTTTTTGAAAGTTTTTTGTAAGTCCGTGGCGCATGGCTTAGCAATGAGTTGTTGCGCTGGGGGCCGTGAGTTCGAATCCCGCATGGAGCAAGTAAATACTTTATCTTGATCCCAAATTGAATGTGATTTATGGTCAACAACTACGCGCACGCGCGCTACTCTGTGTATGATTCAATTCACTACGTTTTTGCCGACCGATCGACCATTACTTCGTTAAATTTGTGCGTGCGTAGTAAAATAGTAGGCATTAGATATTTATGAATGATATTCAGTCAAAATAATGCATAACCATGCATTTTGAATTTAAAAGATCCAGACCCGGAACAATGTATGGCTTACAAATAATTGTTCCGGGTCTGGATGTTTGTCCACGTACAATTTATGTTTATAAACTGCCTCTGCGATACAGGAGAAAATCCAAGTGTGGGGGTAACTTTTTTACAAAAGAAAAAGAAACAAGAATTGACTATTTGAACTATTTTTGTTTAGCATAAATGGACCAAATTCTCGCGACATATTAGTTAAGTATCCTAACCATCGGGTCATAATACTACATGGATGCATACTACCTGCCTAAACAAATGCTACGTGTGCGTTATAACTCAGAAAATAGTTATGTCCTAGACGATTATTACATATTAGGAATGTTCTATAAGTGACACAGAACACATAACTGCACACATTCAATATAAGGCACCATTTATTAGAAAAAAGGTACACTTGTAATGTGACATAAGATAGGTACACAATAGGTAGGTACTTATATAATAGGTAATGTATTATCATATAGGTTATAATATTATTATAAAACTTAAGTGTTATCAGCAACAGATATTCTTAATGATTTGCAAATTCACCGTGTATTTGCAAAATTATAAACTAAATGCCCACTTGTAATTTGACATACAATAGGTAGGAATACAATAAATAACACATAATCATAAAGATTATCGTATTATTATAAAACTTGAGTATTATCAGCAACAGATATTCTTAATGAGGTTATTGATAAGATCAAAAAACAATGTCATCATTATGCCGCAAAAAATTACGAAAAGTTATTCAATTACTTACTTATTTATGAATATGTAGTTTTACGTGGTAGAGTTATGCTGCAACTATAATGGTTCTAGTACGAATGGGTTGACTTGAGCGGGAAGAGACGACACTCTCACAAAATACCAGCGTAAAATAGCAACTCAATGCTGCTGTGTTTCGTATGGTGAGTGTAGAGAACCGAATTACTACTCGTAACGTGAAAAAGAATATGCATATAAATATTATTTTATTTTTGATTAATTAAATTAAAGTTTATTGAAAAAAATGTGTGGTCGGATGCCTCGTAACCAGTAAATAGCATAGTCTCCGGTCCAATCACATACTACACGAAATATTATTATGCTGTAATTTTGCGGTGGTATTCTGTAATTTTTGTGCAGTTAACATGAAACTTATATTTTATTTTATTGTATGATTTGGAGCTAAAATTAAACTCATCATTGTATGATATTGGTCCACAGATGTAACTATTTAATATTTAATGCTTCATTGTTTGAAAATAATTATTGTAGGTACCTATAACACTTATCATCAGACGGGTTTTAGCTGTCGCTTTAACATTATTAAAATTCACACGTATTATGAATAGTATCAAAATGCACATTAAATTACATACTCATTTTACATTGTAATTTTAGAAATATTTAATTATTATGTAGTTTTAATGAATTCAATGAACATAAACTTTAATGGGCCCCCATATATCTAAAAAAGCAAGCAGACTTAGTTCTGCAGCATATGCTGTAAGAAAGATTAGAAGTCTCACAGATGTTGAGACAGCTAGATTAGTGTATTTTAGTTACTTTCATAGTGTAATGTCTTATGGAATTTTGCTATGGGGTAATGCGACTGATATTGAAGCTATATTTGTTTTGCAAAAGAGAGCCGTACGGGCGATTTATAACCTAAATTGTAAAGAGTCCCTCAGAGAAAAAATTAAAGAAATAAACATATTAACTTTTGCATCGCAATATATTTATGAGAATGTAATGTATGTGCATAAAAATTTCATCTTCATATACAATAGCAGGCAACATACTTAAGGAGACAGAAATCATGCGTGATTTAGGCGTTTTATTGGATACAAAACTTACATTCATACCACATATGGAACAAACGATCGGCAGGGCATCGAGAATGGTGGGTTTTGTTATAAGAAATAGTAAGGAATTCCGAGACATTAAAACTAAAAAAATCCTTTATTGTAGTCTGGTCAGAAGTATACTGGAGTATGGTAGTGTAATCTGGCGACCGCACTACGCTACTCACTCATTGAGAATAGAACGGGTACAAAAGCGCTTTCTTCGGCATCTGTCGTATTCTTCGGGTATGCGAGGCAGGCATATCAGTTACGAGACCCGTCTTAAGCGCTTTAACATGACCAGTTTATCCAAACGAAGAGAGGTTTCAGATTTGTTATTTTTATTTAAATTACTCCACAATATCATAGACTGCTCAGAACTTTTACAAAAGATTAATTTTAGAGTTCCCTTCAGGCCTCCACGAAAACCTATTACACCACTCAGTCCTCCATTACGACGAACTGTTTTGGGATCACATTCGCCAATTTGTAGGATGATCAGACTTTTTAACCAAATTAGCGATCTCGTCGACATTAACCATGTTTCATTGGGAAAGTTTCGAAAGGCTGTCTATATGATAGGTACCTCAGATTATAAACATTTGCCTTGTTAAACACTTTTTCCTTTTTTTTTAATTTTTTAATTTTTTTTTTTAAATTTTGTATATCCATACCTTGCCGCTTTGTTTTTGGTCAGTTTGTTTTAGTGCATTTTATAATAGCAATACTACAGTGTTTCTATTCAATAAGTACAAATTCGTCTTTTAATTGTCGCGATAAAAGTTATGCATGTGGTGTTTACCTGTAATTGACTGTGTACTTAGTTTTTTTGTTTACTATATCGCTTGATTTATATGGGAAGATGTTAGTGCATAAGTTGTTGGTAAACCAATTTTAATAAAATAAAATAAAAATAAAAATAAAAACATAAATAGCTTTAATAAGAATAAGGATGTGCATACTTTGAATACTAGGAACAAACATAAGCTTGTAATGCCAGTTACTAGACTCCACAGAATCAGTAATTCATTTATGGGGCAATGTATACGCTTTTACAACAAAATCCCAGAACATATTCAAAGTTTGTCAATAAACAAGTTTAAAAGTTTTATTAAAGAAAAACTGTACAAGAAGGGTTATTATAATATCAAGGAATACATGAATGAAAATAACCCCTGGGAATAGGGTGATCGCCACCATGCTGTTTCTATGAAAATATCATTTAAAAATTGTATAAACAAAATGATTGTTAAGTGAAATTATGTTTAAAAAAAAGTCCCGCTGGGTTTCTTGCTGGTTCTTCCCAGGACTGAGGTATTTTCCGAACCAGTGGTAAATAAAAAATGACTTTCAATAAGTGTTATGTAATAATCAATATTGAATAAAAAATTATTCTATTCTATTCTATTCTATAGGCCTTACATACCTATATGATTGATTGGATGATTAGAACGAATCAATAACAAGAACGATATTATAACTGAAAATTATATGTTTCACGACTAACCAAAAATAACCATATATTTTAACATTTCAGGTAGACGGCGAGGGCTTCCGTAACATTTTCCGCGAATTTTTTGATCTAACAAATGTAAAAGAAACATTTAAAACGATATTCAAACAAGGTTCTAACAAAAGGAGAGTGCGAATTATCGTTCTGCTAGTTGTGGTTGCTGAATTGTTTGGTCCTGTTCATGGTAAAAATATTATTATAACTCAACTTTTATTATAAATATTTATTTAAATTTTTTAATTCCTACCTATACTTAGCACTTTCTTAATTTTATTTTTTTAATATTTGTAAAACTATTTAAATGAAAATAATTTTATATAAACTATATAAAAATTTGAATATCTATTTTGTTCCCGATATATTACGATAATTATATTTTATGAAGTGAGTGAGAAATTTAGTTACTTACATATTTATTTATGCTCAATTTTATTTTAGGTGAAATAGCAATTCTATACATATCCACTAGATACAGATTCAACTGGGACGAAGTCAAATTAAGCATTTTTCAAACTTATAATTTTGTGACACATACTATTGGTAAGTTGTATTGATATAATATTATGTAATGGCTAACAAAACGATTATGATTACAGTAAATAATAAAAAACATTATTAATATCAGATTATATATAAGTATAATATTTATTGCTTTTTCCTTAATAGAACTCAATCAAAGAACAAATTTTATTGTTACTATTTAGAATTTTCGGTAATTTTAGGTAGTCTCAGTATTTGTCAATTATAAATTAGCAAGGAATAGTTTTCGTTAGATTTAGCATAACAATTAATGAGAAATAAAATTCAAACTTCTAAGCGCTAGTAGTGTACCATCTCGCTACGTAAAAATTAAACACGTTTTTTTGTTTGTTTTTTCTTTTATAAAGTAAAAGCAGATAAAAGCTTATTATGGAGTGTGACCCACCATCTAACGGTCGTTCGAACAGAGGGTGGCCAGCCCCGGCTCTGACAGTAAACTCTTATTGTTCGATGTTCTGGGCGGTGTGAACCGCCCAGGGACGCAGTTGTACGGTATGTGCGCGGTGTAGAGAGGTTTGCGGCGTGCTTGTCTGTGGACTCGCTACGTCCCATCCGTTGTCCTAACGGTGTTTGTGACACTAGGTGAGTGTGTAGTGTTAGTGTGTGACGAGTCGGCGACATTTGGGTCGCTAGGATCCAGCGGAACTGGGGGTGCAATTATAACGTTATTGGGCCTCCGGTGACTTTCCCTCTTGTTTGGAGTTGTGTAGGTGGCTGCGTTTACCACTAGCGATCAACTAATTTGTTACTGCCCAAAACTTAACAGAACGCCCAGAATGCCCGCCTTTAAAGCGTGATTTTTCCTAAACATGCCTCTGCAAAACGTTCTTTTCGTTTCCGTAGCACTCGCCAACGTCGGTTTTCACGATACAGAGATAACCTGGCTTCATCGGTGGACAATCCCCTATACCATTCTTCTTGAGTCCATGATACACAATTTAGAGCGAAGCAAAGCCTAGGAACTCCGTGCTCACCGAGTAATTTAGGGTTGCGGCCTTGGCAATGACTGTGTATATTGGCAGCGAGAATCCTCTTCCTGGTACCGTCCGTAGACTGATACATTCTTACTTATTCGAGGTTGTTCTTGAGCTCCACATACGAAGACATGCGAATGCGACTTCTCAACGTGTGATGTGAGTCAATCGTTTTCTGGTGACAGAAAATGATCATCCCGTGGTGCGGCACATAGCTTTCACCCAGACCCAGGCCTTGTCTTGGTGGGACCGGTATCTTGATAGCACTGTCAGGATTTTTGGACTGTCAATTGTATGTGACTCATATCTCAATCATATTGGCCTCTGAGCCACCAAGCATTAGCTGCAACCATCCTCAAACTGCGTAATAATTTTGCTGGCTTTTATCACTTTGTCTACTATTCTCGAGACCGCTAAAGAGCAATGAAAATACTTAAAAATGTCAAAGAAATAAGATAATTTCAATAAAAATGGACTAAAAGTTATTTAAAGTCAATATTATTTATCGGGAGTTAGTGCTATAGAATGAAGTAAATTTATTTATTTATTTATTCGTCGCACCAACAAGATATACACTACAAGCTTTCTAAGCGTAGACAATAAATAATTTAAGGCTCAGTGATACCTCTTTTATAGTTGCAAACTACATGAATATTTATTTTTATTTATTTATTTATTTAACAAGTACACTTACAATATACATATATGACATTGTCACAAAAACATACACACTTTTATATTTTCTGATATGCATATCAATTACAAGTGTACATAGCATTTACAGATTGAGTCGTGCAACTAAACTTAGGATTAATTTGGAGTAGGAAAAACATACAACAAATAACAAACAAACATTAAGAAAAATATTGAGCGTCATACTCACATTACCTTTTGCTTTATAAATAGTTATCTTAAAGGGAACATTACAATAAAAACAATACAAATCAGATTTACAAATGCACAGTTCTTAAACATTACGTTTGCTTACGAAAATATAAAACAATACCAAAATTTCAATGTCTAATAATAAAAAGTTGTTATGCTGAAAAATCAGCCTCATGCTTGAATTTGAATTTGGAACGTATTTTTTAAACACCACGGCACGTTTATAACCAGCCAGTAAAATGTTCAAATGATTAAAACCTTTTTCGTATTATATTTTTTTTACAAATGGAAATATTTACTACATTTGTCCGTGTCTTCTTTTGCATAATATTTATTACGATATTTTTCAAGTTTGTAAACCTGTAAAGTCCGTAGGCCCAAACTTGTCGACGCTGCTACCACATGGGCACTGATGGGGTTGACAAATTGCCGCTCCTAGTCGGATTCCTACAGCAATGCGCAAGCTTTCCCCATCAAGTAATATGCCGAGATTACTTGACGGTAAAGCGTGAAACCAGTGACTAGATTCCTTAGTCGAAACAGCTAGAAGGCGTGCCTTATCTTGGTCACTATGGAAATTATGAAATAAATCTTTTTGCACCGCCTGTACCAACGGAATATCCCACTGTTTTTGTTGGTTAAATGTATAACTTCAACTGTTCTAACTCAAACAGTGTTTAAAGTTTTTCCATAATTTTATTATAAAAACTGAGTAAGGGCGTGGGTGACTCCAACACTGGAAGTTCCATACATTGATACATGTACTTGATTGATTAATAAGTTTTGGAAAAACAATGCTACTCTAGGATAAGTATAGGGTTATTTTTGCAATAAACGGCCAAATTTGCAGATTAGGTTGAGAATATGGTAAATAAAAATAAATAAAAATAAAATCAATTTATTTCAGACTGAGTCCATACAAGTGACATAAGAAAAAACAATTACATTATAATACATTTAATCTCATCTAATTTAATTTCATATAATTCAATCTAATCTTTTTAATTTAATTTAATTTAATCTTATTTTGTTTAATTCAATTCAATATAACTCAAATCGATTGTTTAACATATAAAACCACTTAATATTAATTAATTGAATAACATTAATCTACAATTTAATTCATGTATCTTCCACCCTCTTGGGCACCGGACACGTGCAATTTGTAACTTAAATAAAAAAATCTCAAACGTTCTGTTATTTATATCTTTTAATATCAAAGTGCTTGGTAATGTATTATTTTTTACTGATTGTCATTCATAAATATCTAAAGCCTACTATTTTACTACACATTCCTAAGGGTCGGCAAAACGTTATGAGTTGTGCAGTTACGTAGTTGTTGCCCATAAATCACATTCAATTTGGAATGATTTCAAATAAAAATAGAAGCTTTATTTACTCGTATTTTCAAAAACTGCATTAAAGGTTTATCAATATTGATATATTTGAAATTAAGAACATCGGCCAAATACGACCTGACGAAAATATGAAACGACCACCAATGATTGACACGTCAAAAATAGTGACTTATAGTATATTAAATTACGGGGTCCAGCTTATTTTATTGGATCCGGTAAAATAATTTAGCTTTGTAATGAAAAACCTTATTTCCTTACTACTTTCTATAGGTTTGAACGCATCTACGAGTAAATCCGTCCCGTTTTTATTTGTGGAACACGTTTCATCATAACACTAAAATAACACTACCATTATGCGTTTATTTTTATTTTTTTTTGTTTTATCTTTGAAAAATAATCCTGCATATTTAAATTGTACTTATTTTTTTATCTTTTAAGCCAATACACATTGAATAGCGTTTTGCATGTTTGTTAATTCCCTTGGAAAAAGCTTAATCTTGGGACTCGGAAAAGGCTTCTACAGCACACATCACCTAATCGTTGCCGTCGAATTTTATACCACGCTAGTGCTGTTTCAGGTGAGTTAAATAGCGAAAATCACTTGGAGCCGGAACCGGAGAATATGGTGGGTGCTGCATCAACTGGCACTCAGCAGTTCAAATGGCAGCGCCCGCAACATCAGATCGATAGGCAGGGGAATTATCATAATGAAAAAGCACTCCAGCACGCAATAGTCCTTGACGTTTATTATTTAGTTTTTTGCGTAGTTTTTTGATTAATAATGCGTAATAATCTCCGGTTATTGTCTTTCCTTTATTTAAATCATTATTATGCCTTCCGCGTCCCAGAAGACAGAGGCCATTATTTTTCCAGCGGAAGCAAACACCTTGAATCTTTTGGCTGACGCGGAAGACCATCTTAGATGTTTCTTCTCCAGGTCAAAGTGGTGTATCCACGATTCTTCAATCATTGCTCAATTTAGCTTCGTAATGTCAACACTTGCCTTATTTTGGACATTTGTTTACATTACAGAATACGAGCGCGCGGCCATCAATTTGAAATTTAAAGTATTACTTAACATAAACTGAATTCTAAACGAAAGCTTTAAAATCTCAGCTAAGTAACTAATAGTATCACGTCAATCTAGCTCAAAAATTTATTCGATTTTTTTTAACGTTTTCTTGCGCAGCGTTTCTCCACTTTGCATACGAATCAAATTCTCGCCAAAAGTGAAGTTTAAAAAAAAAATCAATTGTGTGTAGTTTTTAATTTAGTATTTTTTGACCTTTTTTATAGGAAAAGGGTGACAAACGAGCACAGAGTCCACCTGATGGTAAGTGGTTGCTGCGGCCCATAGACATCTACATCTATCCTCTAATACAAATCAAAATGTAGATGCGTTGTCACCCGTGCGGACTAAGATGGAATGCTTCATTTCCAGTAAAAAGGGTCTCCGGCCACCTGCACTCACCAAGCGAAACGCAGAGGTAAATCTCTACTTCACGCTGGTTTTCTGTGAGGTCGTGGTACCACCCCGGTTCGACCCGGCCCATCCGTGCGACAGCCAAAAGCTGCCACGTGGCTCTACCACTGTTAAAAACCTTGTCTGCTAATGAATGAAAGATTCGAAAAAAATAATATAAGGCATTTCTATGACTCATTCATAAATATCTTATTCTGAAAACTTATTGATCAACCTAGTATTTGAAAAAAAAATTGTAACTTAGGTATTAAGAGAATATAATGTAAAAGGAATTAAGATATGGGTTAACAATAACTTCCATTTATGAAAAAAAATCAGCTTCTTTTCTTGGTTAAACGATGTTTCTTTTGACAATTTGGTACCATAAAGATAAAAACATTAAAATCTTTTAATAAATAAACTTTTTTTCATCGATAAAATATAGAAACAATATGTATTTCATGTCCATATTAAAGGTTATTTTTTAAATAGTAGACCAAATTTAATCTTAAGTTCAAATATATAAATAATCATATACCTAATGATTTCTTATATTTACGCGAACACTACACATTTATATAAAACTAATTTTACGGATTTTTCAGCGTAAATATAAAATAAGATAATATACGCGATAAAATTCGTAAAATTAGTTTTATTTAATCATACACCGTTATTGCAGTTTTTTTTTAAATACGAGTAAATAAGGCTTCTACTTTTGTTTGAAAGTATTCCAAATTGAATGTGATTTATGGGCACTAACGTTTTTGCTTACCGATCGACTACTACGAATGTGTGCATACGCAGTAAAATAAGTTAAAACTATGCATTACTACGTATTTTGAATTTTAAGGTAAAAAAGGAAAGAATTTTTTAATTTTTTTTTTAAATATTTTTTCATCAATTGCCTATACGAGGTTGACACAATGAAAGTTCTTAAAAAATCAAAAAATGCACAAACTAGCAAGTTGTTAGTTTTATTATATCTCTTCAAAATAGTGCAATACATCGCTGCATTCGATTGAACCACCGAAGAAAGCGCTTTGCTCGCTCGTCCTTTACTCGTCCGTTCTCTTCGACGGCATTTTGAAACGCTGCCACTGCTTCCTCGGTGTCCATAAACGTTTTCCTCGAAGGTTTTCTTTTATTTTCGGAAATAAGTAAAAATTTCAAGGTGCGAGGTCGAGGCTGTAGGACGGGTGACCCAGTAATTTAACGTCTGACGTCGCCAAGTAGTCGATTGTTTCCTTGGCGGTGTACCACGAGGCGTTGTCGTGATGAAGGAGGATCCTACTGCGAGGTCGTTTCTCCCGAACTTTTTCCAAGACAAACAATTGTTTAAGTACTACTCTGCAGAACTGTTTTTCGATCATCTAAAACAATTGTTATGTAATGACCTGTCCTTCCAAAGAACGAGGCCACCATCTTTTTTCCCACGTTTTGTCCTCTCTCCACTTTAGTTGGCAACTTCTCGCAATGAAACACCCAGACAGCAGACTGTCCCTTAGTTTCAGAATTATAACAATAAATCCAGCTTTCGTCAACAGTAAGTATGTTGAACACAGCAGTTGAGTTACCATTTCAGGACACCAATCAACACGACTGAGTTTTCAGGGCCTCTGTCAAATTATGAGGTATCCACCGGACACAATATTCCTGACCGCTAAATGTTCATGGAGGATTTTGTGCACTTAACCCATACCGATTCTTAAGCTTGTCCAAATCTGCTGATAAGTCACTCTTTTGTCATTCTCTATCATATGCCGCACAACACTGATGTTATCTTCAGTCGTCGCCGCAGAAAGCCGTCACTCACGCAGATCATCGGTGAGATTAGTGCGACCACGTTTATACTCATTAAATTAGTAGTAAATAGTGGCACAAGATAGGGCTTCATCGTGTAAGGCCAATCGAAGTTATCATAACTTTCTTGTTGACTTAAATGACATCGAAAGTCATTAAAATCATTGTACGAAAATTTTCTCGCGGTAAATTCATGCTGACAAGACACAGACAATTGTCAATTTGCCGCCAAATCGTAAACAAATGACAAATTAATGAAATAAATACACAATAATATTGGCAAAGAGTTCCATTTCCGAAATTTAAACTTATTTTTCCATTATATCGTTTATAAATGGACAGTTCTAAAAACCTTCAATGTCGCCCTCGTATTACTGTTATTCTGAACCATCTCTGCAAATAACCCTGTATAATTATAATAAATGTTACGATTTTTTTTCAAAAATAGATTAGTATCATTACTTTTTCTAAGTCCATAGCCATAGTAGAGGCAAAAATTGGACAAACAAACGCTCGACCAGGCTTAAACCATTTTTTTTTGTCGAAGTACCACGCATACAAACCTAAGGGATTACTTCGTCGATTACAATTTATTTATTTATTTCTGAAGTTTCTAAGTACAAAAGTACAACGGTCGAACTTAATGTCGTAACGCATTCTCTAATAGTGAATCCATGGAGTGCTGCAAAATTTGACGTGGTTGTAGCAATATAGAAAATATTAACAAATGAAGGTACCTACATTTTTTAATATTTAAGGCCAGAGTTATATGCTTTTGTTAATTGTCATCGGTTAAATCATCATTTATCATCATGTGGATTAAATGAACATTAACTTATAATAGTTAAAAATTAATTCTACTGCGCAAACGTTTTATGGATAATAATAATATAGTAATAATAATTTACTAGACAGTTAGTTAGAAAATGGGCGTTCACTACATAATATAGAAAAAACCTTTGCTTTCAGGAACTCTATTCTCGTTAGCCGTGTTTAATAAATATTTAGGCTGGCATGATTCCCTTCTGGGGATCATTTGACGTGTAAGCAAAATTTTGGCATCTTTTTTATATTGTTTTGCACCCACAGAGAAGATATTCTTCCTTGGTAAGTTATTTCAACGTTTAATTTAATTAATAAAGTGAGTTATATTTATTGAAAAAACAGCTTGAAGTGTACTAATATACTGACATAAATTTATTTGTTTAATGTGACTGACATTGTTTATAGTCACCTAACGAATCAATACAATAATTAGTTTGTGTTGTAATTTCTATATCCAAATACATAGATAAAGACAAATGCATATCCATTACATTATATTTATTTCTTCTAATTTCTATATTGCATGCCTTAAGCACAAAGCGCGCAGGTATGTTCTATTAGGGACTAAAAATTTCACCATTGCACATCGCGACAAAACTGGCGTTACTATCCATACCATCTGGATGATTGGCGGTCCACCACTGTGCGATTCAGAAGAAGTTTTCTCCCTCGCACAACTTCTTTGTGTTACTTTTGTTTGTTACCACCAGCGAATTTTCCGGACGGATACGACTTAGGAACCTTCAAGAAAAGAGCTTACACCTTTCTAAAAGGCCGGCAACGCATCTGCAATTCCCCTGGCGTTGCGGTTGTTCATGGGCGGCGGTAGTCACTTACCATCAGGTGGTTTGCCCCCTCTTCTCAAAAAAATATTAAGATTCCAACGTTTTGTCGCATGAAATCGTATCTAGCAATGATATTAAACATATAAATGATATAAAAAGCACATTTTCAGAAAGATAAATGATTATTGCCTTATTAATATATTTTTTTAAATTGAATAAACCTAGCAAGCTAACAGCATAGCAAAGTGGCGAAGCAATCAGCTTTGTAGCGGTTTCTAACGGTTGCCGTTGAGCAATCAGTTTCAAAATAGTAGGTGCAGATGCCTGGGTGATCAGTAATCGATTGCTGAAAACAGAATTTGAAAATTCGAAACCGTTCTCGAGATAATCGTGGGACAAACGGACAGTCGGACAAACGGACAGACATCGTGAAATCAATAAACCTAGCAAGCTAACAGCATAGAAAAGTGGCGAAGCAATCAGCTTTGTAGCGGTTTCTAACGGTTGCCGTTGAGCAATCAGTTTCAAAATAGGAGGTTCAGATGCCTGGGTGATCAGTAATCGATTGCTGAAAACAGAATTTGAAAATTCGAAACCGTTCTCGAGATAATCGTGGGACAGACGGACAGACGGACAGACATCGCGAAATCAAAAAGTGTCTTCGCAAGCTTCGCCACTTAATAAGTGTCTTCGCAAGCTTCGCCACTTAATAATTGCTATTTTTACATAAAAAGGGGTTTTAGTGGCTTATGGTACGGATTTATCAAGTCAGCATGGCGGTGTCAACACGATAACTTTTGAAAATATCAATTGTTCAACTCAATCTATTTTTTAAACTCTTCACCTATCATGTGGGAAGCCATTGAATGTAAATGGCAGTTTAATTTTGTTTTGTGTAGTTATAATTAATTTTTTTCGGCTCTAAAATGGCGAAATTTTCGGTGATTTTAACAGCTTTGTATTAATTTATTTTACTAAATAGGCCGAAGCCACACTCCGAGTTCCAGCCACAGAGTACTTTATTTACTCAGGCCTCAAATGCCTTCGTAGGTAGTTGTTTGTTACAGCGGCTCTTGCTGAAAAATATTGATCGCCGTAGAAATACACAATATTCCAAAAACCAACTTTGATACATACTTGACCATGGTAACCTATTATTATTATTATCACAGATTTTTCTTTACAATATTTTGTTCCGCTAAAAGCACGCAGGATTTATACATAAAAATACTTATACGTTTTCGACTTTTTAGACCTGAAGGTGTGTCGGTAACTGGTACTGGAACTCTTTGTACTTACTTACGTAACTTGAAAGTGTACTTTGATTACTGCTACTGGAACTCACGGACGAGTGGAACTAGATGTATTTAATTTGGGCTCGTTTTGTTAGTTGTGATGAGACCTTACCTCCGGACTTGATACAGTGACTTCAAAGTGTACTTTAAAGACTGCTACTGGAACTCCTCGATAAGTAGAACTAGATGTGCTAAGTTTGGCTTTGTTTTGTTAGTTATCATGAGACCTTAACTCCGGGCTTGATAGCGTGACTTGAAAGTGTACTTTGAAGACTGCCACTGGAACTTATCGATGAGGGGAACTAGTTGTGCCGAGTTTAGGCTCGATTGGTAAGTTATGAATAGACCTTACCTCCGCACTTGACGGAGTGACTTGAAAATGAATTTTGATGACTGCTGCCGGAACTCCACGACGATGAGAACTAGATGTGCCGAGTTTGTTATTTTTTCTTATTTTACTAAATACATTTTGCCTTCCTCACTCCAGGCCATAGATATAGGCCATACATTATACTGTGTAGTAAAAATTGTTAGTATATATTTTAACTGTTTATAATAATATTAATAATGTCCTCCAGACCGAATTTCAGCCACGGCGGCCAGTCTCATCGGTGCAGGACAGGATTATAGTGCCCAAGTGTATGCGCAAGCACAGGTTCACTTTCTATTCCCTCACTCTCATAGCCCGATGGGACGGTAAACCGACACGACCGGAGAGAGATCAGGTGCAGGACCAACGGCTTTACGTCCTTTCCGAGGCACGGGGGTGAAACACCACCAACTTCCTGACTCCAGGCAGCTACTGAGAATTTCTTGATGGAAAAACTCAATAACTGATTTTTTTGGCCCGATCTGGGATTCGAACCCGGGACCTCATGATCAGTAGTCGCACTACTACAACCACAAGCCCAACGAGGCAGTCAACTGTTTAAATAGTTTAACTATTTAAATAGTTATAAAAATTAACAAATTTGTTAAATTAATAAAATTAACCATATTGAATAAAATTATCAGATTCCAGTCCATTCAAAACAATCCACGACATTACTGATCTATTTTAATAATTAAATACGGCTAATAAATATGGCATAAATACGGCTAGTATTACTAGCCGTCTTTATGCCATCTAGCGTCTTCCGTACGTACCACCGTGAGAATCGATCAATTTTCGTTCGATAAAATGACTACCAATTGAATAGAGTAGATGGCGGTTTACAAAGCCATTTTATTCGAAAGAAAACATTCTTTAAAAACATTTGATTTGTACATTAAAATTTAGGTGTCACATGTCTAAAAATGAGGATTTTAACAAATATTTGCTATAAAATCAAACTTATATCCAATATTTTATGCTCAAATTGTGGTAGAAAATTATCATGTTAAATAAATTGTTTGCCGTTAAATCTTTTGAAGTGCTTTTTTTATTAAACTGTACGAAATTATATTTTTAACACGTAGATTTAATAATTGGCTGAATTCATTAGTGGCTGATGTTAATTTTATGTACTTTGTTGTTACGCTATTGGCTGAAATATTGCTTTACTACATAATTCATCATGGGTACAGCAAAGGATTGGAATAAGTTGCCAGCATCTGTTTCCATACGATTACAATGTAGGTGTTTTTAAGGCAAGATTGAATAGGCTTTTGTTAAGTCAGCGCACTTCACGATTCTAAGCTACATCACCACTTACCATCAGGTGTGATTGTAGCTAAGCGCTGTCTTAGAATAATATAAAAAATATTTTCCATAATTGCCACACTTGGCAGGCGGGTTGCAGCCGCAGTTTTTTTATCATTATTTCAGTTGTTATCATGTAGATGCTCATCTCCTGTTTAATTTTCCTGTCGTCCCTTACGACACCCGCAGGAACATATGGGGTACTTTATTCTCTTAAGTCGCCACAACTACTCTTTACTTACCTATTTTTAGCCAAATATTCCAATAATCGTACAGCGATGAAATTATGTCCCCTTTACCCTCTGGTTGGTCCAATTTATCAACAATACTTCGGAAGTACTTTTTACAGATCTTATATTACCTTAATAGGTATTGGCTATTTTAAGAAGAAAGCAATTTATCCCTTTTCTTTAATGGTTTTGATAAAGATGAAACTGAATATCATAAATGCGAATGGCGGCTTTACATAATGCGTTATCGGCTGTTATACCAAATTCCACGGCAGCTGAATATAACTAAATTGGTATCGTACTTTCAGACATGACCACGAAAGATTTCTGTATTTTTTTTTCGGTAGCTATTCAAGAAAACATAATACTATTTTAGACATAGACAGACTACAATAGAGAGATAAATTAAAAAAATCAATATGTGCCCTAAAATATTGGTCGCCAAAAATCTCTTTCTCTTATCTTTTTTAAAACTGAAAATTTTCCTAAAACAGCATACATTTTAGGTACGAGTATATTTATATATTTATTTACTTTACTAGTATATTTATTTTCCATGATTTGTACAGATGTAATTTTCCGTGATCGTGCCAAAAATCTTCTATCTGGCACATTCACCGCCTCAATGCTGGCATATCGAAACTATAATAGTACACTTTTTCAAGTACAAAGTACATACATATATTTATTATTTTTTGTTGTTATTATAATATAAAGAAATACTCCGTGATCTTGGCAAAAGGGCAATATTGAGGGCCGCTTTAGAATAAGGGTCCCGGGTCATTAATACAACTAGATGAAAAAAATGATACAACAGACACAGTGGTAGCAACGCCTCATTGATATTATGCTAATACAATATCAATTTTTTTTGCTTTGTAATACTTTAATAAATTTTTCTAATTTTCAGTTTAATGTATGTTTCAGCACCATTGGTTGAAATTTTGAACGGGACATCATAGCGCTCAATGAATTGGGTAAATAAAACTAATGTATTATAAAATAAATTATTATAAGAAGTACATAATTTCTGATTGTCGTCTTCTAACTTCGCCATCTGTCGGAGGATATAAAATTCTTTGAACATTTTTATTACTTGAACCCTAATTTATCTATGAATACGATGAGGTGATAACAGATACTCTATCCTCGATTAAAAATCAATACCTTGTTGAAACACCTCTTTACCATTAAGAAACTCTACTAATCTCGTCACGACACAGCAGCATTATGCTTCTATTTTACGCTGGTATAGTGAACAAGCATGGTCATTCCTCAGATAATCAACCCAGAAGTGCTGTAACACTCTGCAACAAGGCTCGACAACTTTGAACATCCTATTTTAATTCTAAATATCACAATAATGATATTGAAAAAAAAATGTTTCACTTACACTTCAATTAAATGCGAATATCTTGCAGTTTTCTTATTTTGTTCGAAGAAATAAATATTAGTGGAAAGCCGATTTCTAGCATATTTTTTACCACTGCTGACTTACCTTTCTGAAAACGCACCAAATAGTATAAGTAGCGGCATGAAAGTTTATCGACTGACCGTTATTGCGCATAAGTCTAAAATAAGGTAACATGGGACGGGCGTGCGTCGTTCGCACGCGCTGATTGGCTCGTCCGTATCGTTCGCACGCGTTGATTGGCTTCCAGTCACATTTGTGCAATTCAATTCCTACGTGACAGTACTCATGTACAGCTATCCCCTCCACGTTTCGTTCAGTGCTAGATTTACGTGCTGCGATTTGTACTACTGTGCGATTTAGTGTAGGAGAGTCATTACAATTTACTTATTTGTTTGTATATTTGTCAAAACTCGTAATAAAAATTAGATTTTAGGAATAGGTTGTTATTACGATTTCTGTTATAATAATATAACAATATACGTTTGTTATTATGATTTCTGTTAAAATAATATAACAAATATGCTAAGAATCCATTTGGTAGGGTGTAGAGTCTGCAGCAAACGAATACACCAAACCAAAAGGGCTCTCAGACAAAAAAGAACCAAATGTATCATTAATTTTTTTTTAATTTTCTTTTTTCAGGTAAAATTAACTCATTATTCGAATTAACTGAAAATCTGATGCCTCTGGTATATGTCCCGCTGTACACAAAAACGTATGCCGCAACTATGGAGGTACTGCCGGGAGCAGTATTCCTGTTAGGATCTTCTATGACCCTTCCAGCTATATGTGCATTCATGTAAGTACCATTATTAGAAGAAAACAAAAAACCTGAAAAGGTGAACATGTCTATCGCAATTTTGTATTTTTCGGTCGCTATTATGAGTTTTATTCCGTGGTAGTGTAATAATATCCACTACCCCATATCTTACCTGGAGTGCCGTAAAGGGCGATCGAGAAAAACACACTCACAGTAGTTTTTTTTCCTTAAAAACTTTTTAGCTTTTATTATCTTAAAAAATCTTCGTTTTCCTCTCACGTGTATGTATATTGCCTCACCTCTATATTGGCATCATCTTCTTAATTTTTTTTATCAATTCTCAATAATTTAAAAATAAACATAAATAAAGTTTAATCATTTCATTTAATTTTCTCAATAAAGGAAAAATAACAATGGTACATGCCGTATAGCTGTGAGTGTGGAAAACCATCACCCTATTAAATAAATCAGGCGTTACTTTTCGGAAATCCATTATATTAAATTTGGAAAAATTTACTTTGCCCATATCCGCTTAATAAAATAAAATGATGTATCTTACTTAGTTTGAAAAGCACTTCCTGCCCTCCCTCAATTGGGTGCACTATCCCCGTCACCACTAATCCCAGCACCACTATTCCCACCACCATTACACTAGGAAAGATACACCACCCACAATAATACGACACTTGTTTCGCCTCTGCACGAGGTCTTCAGGAGTAGTGGAACCCGCGGTGGCTGGCCACCAAGAGGGCGGTGAGCGAAAACTGCTGCTAGTTATACAACTCACCGACGCAACCACTTCCAACTTAGCGAGCGACTGCTTCATGCGATAAACATGCGACCGATCACTATCTGACGTACGCAGCCTCCTGCTATTAAATTAATAACAAACCTTTGCCTATCTCCCGCCTACCCTCCAATCACGCAATCATATGATCAAAGTAAATTTTTCCAACTTTAGCATCACCCTATTTCCTTCCGTGGTTTCTTTTATAGAATAAGCGTGAAAACGGGTACATAATATATCCGATGGTAAGCGGATTCTATGGCCTATAAACATCTACATCTATTCTTAATTAAGCATCAAAATGCGGATGAATTATCACCCCTGAGAACTAAGACATAATGCCACGTTTCCAGTAAAAAGTTAAAAACTAAACATTAACGGTGGTAGAGCAACGCGGCAGTATTTGCTGTTGCACGTATGGGCCGGCTCGAGCCGGATTTGTATCACGACCTCACAGAGTACCGGCGTGAAGTGGAAGCTCTGCTGCTGAGTTTCGTCTGGTGAATGCAGGTGGCCGGAGGCCATATCCCCCCCCCCATTACCATGGTAGTGGAATTAGATCAAAGACTAACCCAGGAGAATACCAGCACCCCTGAAGAATCTTTCGTTAAGCATCCACGACCACGATCCTGAGCGTAGGTGCTCAGGCTGCCCTGCGTATTCTAGTGGAGGAGGCAAAAATTCCGCTCAAACAAAAACAGTTCAGGGAAAACTGAGCAACAAGATCAAGGCGACCTCTGCCACACTATCCGTGAATTACAACATCAGGGAACTTCACTCGAACTTAAACGCCGTCCAGTACCATCTTGAGACGGCGAAGCCGGCCTTGCTCTTTCTGACCGAGACTCAGGTGTCCTCTCCGGCTGATACTTTGTATCTCTCCTAGCCAGGGTACAAATTGGAGCATTCCTTTTTGCCTCGGGCTAAATTTTGCGTATACTTCAGACCAGTCAATGCTTTAGCTACACGTAGATAGCGGCGAATATCCCCGCGTCTACATGTGCCTCTATAGGTCCCATAGCGGTAATGCGGAAACAGCCCGACTCATCGACAATATCCAAATGGCTATAGATTCTTTGCATGCATAGCGATCGTGATCCTTGGCGATTTTAACGCCCACCACGCCAAATGGCTTGGTTCACATTTAACGAATCATGCAGGGAGATCTGTTTATGACTTTATCTTGGCCTATGGTCTGACACAACTGATCACTTCGCCTACGTGGATCCCAGATGTGGAGGATCATGTACCTTCCCTGTTGGACCTTTTGCTGACCTCTCATCCGAACGGATATCAGGTTTCCATCGATGCACCTCTCGGCTCTTCGGACCATTGTCTAATCCGGAGTGTGGTGTCACTCACGCTCATCTCGCGGTTGCATTTTGCAGGTTGCCATCGTGTTTGGCATTATGGGTCAGCAGATTGGGACGGTATGCGGTCTTTCTTTGCATCCTAACCATGGGGGCGAGTTTCTCCAGATGATCTCAGCGATGTTGCTGACTATGTCACTGATGTGGTGCTACAGGGAATGGAAATATTTATTCCATTATCTGTAGTACACATCGGAGGCAGATCTCAGTCTCGGATTGGTCGCTCCTCTAAGACTGCATTACGCAGTAAGTAGGAGTGTTATCAGGTATCGGCTGAGCCTTCAGCGGCTCGGGATGTAAACACCACCATGCTTGAAAAGAAGTATAACTTCGCCTCCAGGTCCTTCAAAAGAGTTATTGCCAAGGAAAGGTAAGAGCACATAGGCATAAATGGCGAGAAAATAGTTCGCCTTCCTTAGGGAATCCGTGTATTCTGGTCTCTCGTTAAGGCTGTCCAAGGGAATTCCTGTAAGCCATCATTACCATCTTTGCATAGGGAGGACGACTCAATGGCCCACGTCGCAAGAGAGAAAGCAGACCTTTTAGGCTTTCTCTTTGCCACCAACTCGACTCTTGATGACGGGGAAACACACCGCCGACCATCCCACGGTGTGAGTGCTCCATGAAGGATGTGCTGTTTTCACAACGCTCAATTCGCAAAGCAATGCTCTCCCTAGACATCCACAAGTCGAGTGGGCCCATTTGTGCTGAGCACAGGTACTTCGGAGTTGGCAGCGGTTCTAACGCATCTTTTCCGGTTCTACTACTCCCTAGGCATAGTCTCGAAATCATGGAAGACAGCTTTTTTCCACCCGATCCCTAAAAAAGCGACCGCTCAGACCCGTCTAACTACAGGCCTATCGCCATCACCTCCTTGTTCTTCAAAATAATAAAATCCATTATAAACTACCAGCTTGTGCGGTATTTTGAGGATCAATAGCTGATTAGGGACCGTAAAAACAGTATTAATTATCGTCGGGGTCGATCAGCTGGCGATCTTCTGGTCTACCTGACTCATAGATAGGCGGAGGCAGTAGAGTCCAAGTGGGAGGAATTGGCCGTTAGTTTGAACATTGCGAAGGCCTTTGATCGGGTTTGGCACAAAGCGCTTCTTTCGAAGCTCCCTTACTATAGACTTCCTGAGAAAATGTGCAACTGGATCACCAGCTTCCTTGCAGATCGGAGCATCAAGGTCGTTGTAGATGTTATATGCTCCAATTACAATCCTATTAACGCTGGTGTTCCACAAGGCTACGTACTATCACCAACGCTGTTTCTTTTGCATATCTATGATATGTTACAAACCGGCAACATTCATTGCTATGCAGATGACAGCACCGGTGATGCTCTATACACCGGCCGTGTCAATATTTCTCGGGAAAACGTCGCCGACTACCGGAACAAACTTGGGTCTGAAGTTCACTCTTTGCTGAACAAAGTCTTGAATTGGGGGTGACTAAAAATCTTGTTCAGTTTACTCCTCAGAAGACAGAAGTTTGCGCGTTTGCCGCTAAAAAGAAACCATTTGTAGTATCTCCTCAGTTTCAAGGCACTCTTCTTGTTGCCTCAGCCAGTATCGGAATCCTCGGCGTCGACATATCGAGTGACGTGCAGTTTCGTGGTCACCTGGAAGAGAAGGCCAAATTGGCCTCTAAAAAGCTTGACGTGTTTAGCAGAGTGGGAATTTATTTCATGCCGGCACAACGCCAGCAACTTTACAAGGCGCAGGTTCGACCTCACATGGAATACTGTTCCCATCTCTGGACAGGGTCTCCCCAGTGCCAGCTCCTTCCACTTGACCGCATCCAGCGCAGAACGGCTCGAATCGTCGACGACAGAGTCCTATCCGATCGGCTCGATTTATTGGCACTGCGAAGAGATGTTGCATCCCTTTGCATTTTCTTTCGCATTTACCACGGGGAGTGCTCTTAGGAATTATTCGGATTAAACCCAGCCGCCGAATATCACGAACGCACATCGCGGCAGAACTCCCGATACCATCCGCACCATCTAGACGATTGGCGGTACACTACTCTGCAATTTAGATGTTTTCTTCCTCGCCCAACTTCCTTGTGGAATCGATTACCACCAGCGATTTTCCCGGACGGATACGACTTTGGGACCTTCAATAAAGGAGCTTAATCCTTTTTAAAAGGCTGTAGTGTTATACTACTTACATTTCATTGTACACTAATTCTTCATTCTGTTTTGATATTCTGCATTCATGTTTTGCATCACTTTATACTATTTTTTTCATTCTGTTTTTGATTTTCTGCATTTATATTTTGCATCACCTTTATTTCTATAGGATCCTGTAACGTTTTTACACAATAACATATCATTTTACTTCGTATTTTCACACTATTTATCACTTTTAAAATAGCTGTCAATGAAGTCTTACCTTTTATGGTATTTTATTGAATTCTCTGTAACTCTACAATTTCAGGCTTCATGCATGCAGCCGTGCATAAGTTTTTCCTATGTGAATCATATCTCAATTCATACTTAAATGTAATAATTTCTTAATAAAAGTCCAAAAACCAAAAATTGGTTTTTATGACAGCTACTATTTATACCGTTGTCATGGCAATTTTTATTCAAATTCGTTACCGATATAATGTTTTATCTCGATATTTTCACATAAATACTCTTTTGCTCTAGGTCATTTACAATAAATTTCCTTTTAATTTAAATAATTTTTCCGTTCTCTCTAGAAAGATATAAAAGCCGAACAATCGGTGAAGAAATTCAGTCTTGCTTCAGTTCTCGTATCGGAAGCATCTTCTAAAGGCCTTATCCCGGGGCCGCTCAGCCCCGGGATCCTGCAAGCCTCTATCCTGCCTGAAGCCACTGGACTCTACGATCCGTTGCTCTGCCTGAAGTCGCCGGATCCTACAAAACGTTGCTCTGCCTGAAGTCGCCGAGATCCCACAAGTCTCTACTCTACCTGGAGTCGCCGGAACCTACAGACCTCTGTTCCGCCCGAAATCACCGGAACCTACAAACCTCTGTCCCGCCTGCAGTCACCGGATCCTGCAGGCCACTGCGCTGTCTGAAGTCGCTGAGGTTCCTGCAAGCTCCTGTCTGGGCTGAAGTCGCCGATCCTGCAATCGCCGCATTCACCTGAGGTCGTCCCCTAGAGACGCCCACGCTTACCCACCTACGCCGTGCGTGCTCGTTCCAGGCGCTGAGAGCACGCTTGGGATCTTCGGACTCAGCTACGACATAAATCTTTTTTTTATTACCTTTTTTTTTAAAAAAAAAATAATTTGTAAATCACATCATCCATCCTCACATTCATACTCCATTTTTGATATATAAAATTGTAAATACTCTTTTAAAAACTTAAATATATTATTGTCTTGGTCTATTTGGTTGTTTTGCTGATCGTAGGTTAGGTTTTCCTTCTCTTTTAATTGTCGCTTCACAACAGTTTGGCGCCCAACGTAAAAGTCCTCTTTCTCTCTTAATTCTTCACCTTTACTGCGCCTTGTCTAGTTCCTTTTGATTTAATTGCTTTCCCTTTTGTTCTTAACTTACTATTCATCATTCATTTACACACCCTTTTCATACCTTCAAAATTCTAAAACAAAACTTCTTCTAGTTTTTCAACTTATTTGGATTATATTTAGGCCTACAAATAACACTCCATTTACATTCATCACTCTAAGTTACATTCATCACTATAATATTTTTTATTCTAGATAACTTAGAGGTACGATTTTTAATAATATTTTTATTTCTTAAACTTAACTTTACACGTAATTATAACAATGAAAAGGGTTATTAAGTACGAATTCCTTAACAAGGCCGAACTTGAATACGAAGTGAAGATTAGATGTGAGGAATCAGCTAATACTGTTTTGCTTCTAAAAAAACAAGTTTTACGTTTAGTTGCGAATTCTCACCCTGAAGATATTCTGACTTCTCCAATTCCGATCGAGGATGACTTGTCTCAAATTGATTCTACATTGACCTATCTGGACTGTAAAATTAAAAAATTTTTACAAGGTGAAACCAAATATTTACGACTAATAGAAACTTTTATTAACCATGTTTTTTACAGATTAGAGCGAATAGATACTGACTTATATCCAGACTTTAAAGCTAATTTCGAGACTTTGAAGATGAAATATGACGCTATGGCTAAACAATTCGAATCCTTGACTCCACCTTCAACTGAAAATGACGTTCCATCACTTCACCCTCCTGTTGACCCGACTGTTACGGTTGACCCGACTGTCACGGAACTCCCTCTTGTTTCTCAAACTTCTATTCAGGTCCATACCCCGTATCCTCCACCACCACCTCAATCTTTTTCTCCATCCAACGTCTTCAAAGATCTGAAAAGACACACCTTCAATGGTAAAAGCTGTCCAAGATCCTTTCTTCAAAAACTGGAAGAATACTGTATAGCTCGTGGCTTGTCCAAAGACTTGTTGATTTCACAAGCGTTTGAAATTTTCACTGACAATGCTCTTCATTGGTTCAGATTTAAATATAATCAGAATCCAAACTTAACGTGGAACGAACTTTCTTCATTATTAATCAAAGACTTTGGTGGTTTTGATTATGATCACAAACTTTTAGAAGCGATTAGGAATCGAACTCAAGGTCGAGATGAACCTATTGTCATCTATATTTCCATCATGTCTGCAATGTTTTCTCGTCTTTCTAAGAAACTTTCTGAAACAGAACAATTGGAGATTATTTTGAGGAATATTCGCCCATGTTATTCTGTCTTCGTAGCTCTAAAAGACATTGACTCTATCGACTCTCTTTTGGCTACTTGCCAAAACTATGAAAAATTCCTAGACAGAGACAAACAATTTAAAGAACCAAATGTACAACAAAGTCCTCTTATTTCTGAATTCAACTACAAGCATTCCACTTCAAGTTCAGTTGACTCTTCAAATTCTTCTAATAACTCAAGACCTTCTCCTCCCCTCATGAATAAATTCACTTCATCCTACAAATACCCTTCTAGGCAAGTTAATAGTCTCTCTCAAACCAAAGCTCCTCAAGAAAGCTCCTTTTGTGTTCGCTGTCGTAAACAAGGTCATTCTTTAAACACCTGTACTCAACCACGATTCGTGATTTGTTTCAAATGTGGTCTTAAAGGTTTTAAAACTGCAGATTGCCCTACTTGTTCTCCCAAACCTAATACTAGTTCAAAAAACTAACTACTGACTTGAAAAGTAACTTAAACTTTGATAATGACGATTGGACTAATTGGATTAAAACAATTCAAAACTTCTTTTCTTGTTACAAAATCTCTTCTACACTCTACTCCAAGGAACAAGATCTTAATCGTCCATTCGTTAATGTCAAAATTTATAACTTAACTTTATCTGGTTTACTAGATTCAGGCAGTTCAGTAACTATTCTGGGTAATAATTCTCATTTGGAAATTCTTAAACTGGGCTGCAAACTTTTCAAGTCAGATCTTATTACTGTCTCTACTGCTAATAATCAAAAAATTAATTCCTTGGGTTATTTTGACTTACCTGTTCATTTTAATAATCAAACTCATTTAATTAAAGCTTATGTTTTCCCTGAAATATTTCCTTCGCTAATATTAGGTATTGACTTTTGGAGAAAATTTAATCTTTTACCTAGTGTTTTATCTTCTCTTAACTTTACAGAATCTATATGTTCTGCTATCGAAACTAAAGATACTAAAGTTTTACCTTATGAGCATTTAACTCCTAACCAAAAGAACATCGCTAACGACATCATCCAACGCTTCAAAACAATTTCTTTTGAGGAAAAAGGTATCCTGGGAAGCACACATTTAATCACCCACAAGATTGATACTGGTGATTCTCTTCCAATCAAACAAAGATGTTATAGACTGTCTCCTGAAAAACAAAAGGCGTTAATTAATGAAGTTGACAAGATGCTGGGATGGAAGGTCATTGAACAATGCGAAAGTCCTTGGTTATCTCCAGTTCTCATCACTCCGAAGAAGAATGGTGAATGGCGTTTCTGTGTTGACAGCAGGAAGCTTAACTCAATTACACGTCGTGATGCTTATAAGTTGCCACTAATAAGCGAAATTTTGGACAACCTGAAGAATGCCAAATACTTATCAAGCATTGACATTGCAAAAGCATTTTGGGAAATTCCCTTGAATCCTGCGGATAAAGATAAAACTGCCTTTTATGTACCAGGAAGAGGTATGTTTAGATTTAAAGTAATGCCTTTTGGCCTCACCAACTCACCTGCAACTCTACAAAGATTAATGGATAGGCTGTTTACACCTGAATTTGAGAACAAGGTATTTTGCTATCTGGACGACATTGTTATTATTAGTGAGACTTTTGATGAACACATATCGCTTCTCATGAAAGTTCATGAAAAACTATCATATGCCAATCTAACTATTAACTTTGAGAAGAGTCAATTCTTCAAGAAAGAACTGAAATACCTTGGTTTTCTTGTGGACGAGTATGGTTTACGTGCAGATCCAGATAAAATAAAAGCTATTTTAGAATATCCTGTACCTACTTGCAGAAAAGAAGTACGAAGATTCATAGGCACCTGCAGCTGGTTCAGAAGATTCATTCCAAACTTTAGCACTATTGCCTCTCCACTCAACCAACTAACCTGTTCCGGGAAGAACGCTCCTAATTTTTTATGGAATTCACAAGCTGCAGCTGCTTTCCAGAAACTTAAAGAAGCCTTGGTAACTGCTCCTGTCCTTGCTTGCCCTAACTTCGAACTACCCTTCTCTGTACATTGTGATGCATCAAATTATGGCATAGGAGCAATGCTTACCCAACAACAAGATGATAAAGAAGTCGTGATTGCTTACATGAGTAAAGCACTAAATAAAAATCAACGGAACTACTCAACTACTGAAAGAGAAACATTGGCTGTAATAACTGCATTAGAACATTGGCGATGTTACCTAGACAATGGTAAAGAATTTACAATATATACTGATCATGCTGCGCTTAAATGGTTTCAGAATTTATCAAACCCATCAGGAAGACTTGCTCGCTGGACTTTACGCTTATCATGCTTTAACTTTGTCATAAAACATAAAAAAGGAAAGGATAACGTTGTTCCGGATTTATTATCAAGACATAAAAATCAAGAACGTCCTAATACACGAGAAACTTCACCTCAAGGCGTACATCCCATTACGATTGAAGAACCACCTGATCGTAGACTTGAACACTACAACAAAATTTTTCTCGGATGTTCCAACAATCCAGACGCATATCCCAACTACACTATCAGGGATAACAAACTTTACCGCTGTATCCATTCTCCCGATCGTCTAAACGATGACTTTATTTGGAAAGAAGTTCCACTACCTCAAGATAGACAGGCACTTATTGAAGCTAACCATGGTTCCCCTTCAGAACTCCATCTTGGTATCTTCAAAACATTCAAGAAAATATCATTAAAATACTATTGGCCTGGTATGTTTAAGGACATTGCTGAATTAATCTCGACTTGTGAAACCTGCTTAACCTACAAACACCCTAATCATTCTCCCTATGGTCTTATGGGTAAACCCAAACTTTGCTCCAGACCTTTTCAAACTATATCCTTAGATCTTATGGGTCCATTGCCAATGACTCGAAGACGAAATCAGTATATTCTAGTGATTAACTGCAATTTTACTAAATATACTATGATTTTTCCCCTTAAACGTGCTACTTCAGCTAATATTATTAATGTTTTGGAAAATTCAGTTTTTCTAGTTCATGGCATTCCTCAAACTATTATAATGGACAACGCTGTTCAATTTCAGTCGCGAGAATTCCACTCATTTTTAAATTCTTATAATGTTCCTTGTATTTTTCACACAGCTTTATATTGTCCTCAGGTTAATCCTACGGAGAAGTTTAATAGCACAATTATTACAGCTCTAGCATCTCTAGTAGGAGACGATCATAGATCCTGGGACAACCATCTTGCTAAGATTCAGTACGCAATGAACAGCGCTACAAATGTAGCTACTGGTTTTACTCCAAATTTTTTAGTCTTTGGTAGGGAAACAATACCTTGTGGTTCCTTCTATACTCCAACTCAGAACCTCGAGGAATTGGTATTTATGCCTCGTGATATTTACGCGTCTAATGCTGGTCTCCTCTCATCTATATTTCACAAAGTTCAAACTAAACTTCACATAGCTCACGCTAAAAATAGCGCTCGCTATGATCTTCGTCGGTCTTTTAAAGAATTCAATGTGGGAGACACTGTTTGGCGTAAAAACCATGTTTTAAGCGATGCCGGCGCATACTTTAATGCTAAACTTGCCCCTAAGTTCATCAAGTGCAAAGTGATAGCTAAACTGTCACCACTAGTCTATGTGCTTGAAGACCCTAATGGAGTTAGAGGCAAGTGGCACATTAAAGATGTAAAATCATAAATTTTCTTAACTTTTATTTACTATTAATTTGTATATATGTATAAATATCACCATTATTTTCACCTTATTATTTTTATTTCTTTTAATTTGTTTGTTTGTTTGATGATCCAGTGTTCTTCAACACATCTTACTTTAGGACCTCGAACTTTCGTTGGTTAATCGTCACTTTTTATTTTTATTTCAGACACATCTCGTTGGTGATGTTGCTGATCTCTGGCTTTGAGCCCTACCGCTCTGGCCGTTCTTAATCTTTACTTAAGTCATAGCGACTAAAGCTTACTTGAGGTATTTCTTTACCTTTATCTTCACTTGGGAGCAGCTGACTACTCCCTTAATTTTTATCTTCACTTAGGAGCGGTTGACAACTCCTTAAATAAGCCTGAATGTCCTTTTGAAAACACACTTCTAAGAGTGGTGTTTCTTCGACTAATTTTTTTTTTCTTTTTTCTTTTCCACACAGGAGCGGTTGACTACTCCTTAAATAAGCCTTAATGTCATTTTGAAAACACACTTTTAGAGTGGTAGTCATTGAATGTGAACTCCACCCTTACCTGAATGCAGATGATGAATGTAAGAGATAGTATATCTGATTTTGACTGGTGATGTCTGTTTCTGCAAAGCTGTGTTTTTATGGTTTATTTTAGAATGTATATATCAAAATTTTTGCTGAGTCAAAAATTTTCCAGGGTCGGGGGGAAAATGTAGTGTTATACTACTTACATTTCATTGTACACTAATTCTTCATTCTGTTTTGATATTCTGCATTCATGTTTTGCATCACTTTATACTATTTTTTTCATTCTGTTTTTGATTTTCTGCATTTATATTTTGCATCACCTTTATTTCTATAGGATCCTGTAACGTTTTTACACAATAACATATCATTTTACTTCGTATTTTCACACTATTTATCACTTTTAAAATAGCTGTCAATGAAGTCTTACCTTTTATGGTATTTTATTGAATTCTCTGTAACTCTACAATTTCAGGCTTCATGCATGCAGCCGTGCATAAGTTTTTCCTATGTGAATCATATCTCAATTCATACTTAAATGTAATAATTTCTTAATAAAAGTCCAAAAACCAAAAATTGGTTTTTATGACAGCTACTATTTATACCGTTGTCATGGCAATTTTTATTCAAATTCGTTACCGATATAATGTTTTATCTCGATATTTTCACATAAATACTCTTTTGCTCTAGGTCATTTACAATAAATTTCCTTTTAATTTAAATAATTTTTCCGTTCTCTCTAGAAAGATATAAAAGCCGAACAATCGGTGAAGAAATTCAGTCTTGCTTCAGTTCTCGTATCGGAAGCATCTTCTAAAGGCCTTATCCCGGGGCCGCTCAGCCCCGGGATCCTGCAAGCCTCTATCCTGCCTGAAGCCACTGGACTCTACGATCCGTTGCTCTGCCTGAAGTCGCCGGATCCTACAAAACGTTGCTCTGCCTGAAGTCGCCGAGATCCCACAAGTCTCTACTCTACCTGGAGTCGCCGGAACCTACAGACCTCTGTTCCGCCCGAAATCACCGGAACCTACAAACCTCTGTCCCGCCTGCAGTCACCGGATCCTGCAGGCCACTGCGCTGTCTGAAGTCGCTGAGGTTCCTGCAAGCTCCTGTCTGGGCTGAAGTCGCCGATCCTGCAATCGCCGCATTCACCTGAGGTCGTCCCCTAGAGACGCCCACGCCTACCCACCTACGCCGTGCGTGCTCGTTCCAGGCGCTGAGAGCACGCTTGGGATCTTCGGACTCAGCTACGACATAAATCTTTTTTTTATTCCCTTTTTTTTTTAAAAAAAATAATTTGTAAATCACATCATCCATCCTCACATTCATACTCCATTTTTGATATATAAAATTGTAAATACTCTTTTAAAAACTTAAATATATTATTGTCTTGGTCTATTTGGTTGTTTTGCTGATCGTAGGTTAGGTTTTCCTTCTCTTTTAATTGTCGCTTCACGACAAGGCTAGCAACGTAACTGCAATTCCCGTGGTTCGCCTGGTGGTGCAGTTGTTCATGGGCGGCGGTAGTCACTTACCATTAGGTGAGCTGCGTGCTCGTTTATCCCCTCTCCTATAAAAAAAACTCACTTTACGAAACACAGCAGCATTAAGCTACTATTTTAAGCTGGTATTATTTGAGAACAAAGTCCTTCTCCGTTCGAGCCGTCCCGGGTGTGCTATAACTCTAATATAGCTGCAGTATAGCTCTACTGCATATAGTAGTAGGTGCCTTAATAGTTGGCTATAGGGAATGCCAAAAAAATCAAATCGTCTGCAACAGATCTCAATTAATTATCTAGACCGGCGACGAAGCCTGGATAGTCGTCACCTGTACTCCGATTGCCAAGCCAATCATGGCTACTGGCGATTACAGTTAATATTTCCCACAATTTTAGAGAACCATATACGGCAGTTGATTTGATTATAAAGAAATGAAAGCCGGCCAAGTGCGTGTCGGACTCGCGCTTTAAGGGATACCATCGTAAAACACATTTTTAGTAGGGTAGCCCCCTTTAGTTTTTAATTTATAACAGAAATATACATTTTGTAAAAATTTTAATTGTCTACCTATTACGGATCATGAAATACAGCCTGCTGACAGACAGACGGACGGACTGATGGACAGCGGAGGCTTAGTAATAGGGTCCTATTGGTTACCCAATTGTGTACGGAACCCTAAAAAGATGTCAGTACCATAAGTGAATAGCATTTTTTCTTTTTAGCTGGTTTTTCTACGAACACAAGAAATTTGAAAAAGATCAGTCGGACAACATAACGCCGGCAGAATACCGTCTCATCAAGAAACAAGCTGAAAAAAGTAACTTTTTAATTATTATTTATTATTATTTATGATAAATAATTTTTATAACAAATGCTATGAGAAAAATAGTTTTGCGTATTTTTATATAAAACTTTTTACGTAGATATAAAATTAACTACATACTTGTTTTTATAAATTTATTTTATTTAATAATTTCAATCTTGCTGAGCAAGGTTGTAATCATTAATACTGAATATATATTTTATAATAGTACATATTTTCTTTATTTTACATGTATACATAAACATGATAAATTAGTATAATAAATAAAAAAGTCCTTCTCTATTTATTATTGCATTAACTAGGACTTAATGCAGGCAATCCAAGGTGACTCAGCTATTGCTGTATTTATACATATTAATATTCTCTTACGCTCCAAACATAAAATTTTCCCTACCTTCAGAACACTGAAGTAGGTGAACTGTTGCATGGCAGTAGAAATACGTAAGGATATTTCTACTACCATGTAGTAGTTTATTAGTATGTATAGTTAAGGAATATTTTATCAAATTAACGGTAACATATGAGCACACAGTTCACCTAATAGTAAGTTGATACTGTTTTCTTATATTTACCTATTACTTGAATACTTCACATTTACATAACACCAGGTTTTACGGATTTTACCTTATATATTAACTTAATTTATATTCCCGACATTTCGAGAAACAATAAAAAAATACAATTAGATTTTTTATATTTGACAACACCAATAACGGCGACGGTGTGTTCGACAGCCGCCTGCGCTGCATATATTGCTTTGTAACATCCCCTTTTACTTATTTAATTTTTCGTAAGGTATTTTTTTTAAAAGGACGTATAACCGATTATCTTATATTATATTATTAAAAGTTTTCGAAGTGAGCAATTCAAAATTCTTATGCCCAATATACGGTAATAAATTCAAAAGAATAAATGATATTATATTATGTCCTAGACACGTAAAACTAGTGTTGTATAGTAGAAGGTGGTGTGTTTTTCCTAGTGTAGTGGTATTGGTAGTAGTTGTGTTGGGGATTATTGGTGACGGGGATAGTGCACGGAATTGAAGAAATGCGTAAGGTGCTTTCCATTCAGGTTAGGCATCATTTTATTTTACTACGCTTAACATCTTTCATATAATGGATTGCAGTAGAGACTGATTGTAATAATTTATTCGTAATTCCTGCAACTTTACCGAGAGAAATATGTACCTCAAAGACCGGCGTGACGGCATGTCCCGCGAGGGCTCGGGGCGCGTGGCCGTGCTCAAAGCCACGGGGCTGGTGCGCTCGTACACGCTCGAGTGCAATTACAACACGGGCCGCCTCGTCAACGTGCTGCCGCCGCCCGTGCGCGATCCGCCCCCACCACTCCCCCCACCGCCGCACGCACCGCACCCGCCCAAGTACACGCCGCACATATTCGAGGAGGTGGGTCGGGCACTGGGCGCGTCGATCCTGGACGTGACGGGGCAGCACCCCAACTCGCGCATCCCGTGCTCCGAGCACCGCTCGCTCGCCGCGCTGCGCGACTGGCTGCGCACGCACACGCGCACCGCCCGCCCGCAGCTCACGATGTCTCGATTGCGACCGAAGACAACGTCGCCGACGAGGGTACCGCTGTACGCACGCACAAAGACAAAGGTGATCGACGAACGCAAAGAAAACGCGTATGCGGGGGCGAAGAGCGACACCGAACGAAAACGTAGCCCGCCGATCCTTGCATCGCGCTCCGGACACGATATCATCAACGTAAACGTGAAATACGTTAAGAAAGCCGAGCCTATTAAAACGTCACGGACGAAATACTTGTCCGAAAACGAACCGAAACCGAAGACTCTATCCACCAAAAGGCGTAATATATTGGCGATACGCAAACCGAACTCGAGCAAAAGTCAAGCAGGCGTCGTAAAAGCGAAAAAAAAAAAATATACCTAGCAACCAGCACGTTTGTCGTCCGTGCTTTCAAAAATCATAAAAATTAAAAGATGAATGTTTCCCTTTTCACAAACAAGTTCGTGCGAAACAAGGAACCGCTGTGAGGCACTGTAAGAGTGGGCAGTGTTGAGTGTACTCCCCTCCCTTCGCTTTTTGTGAAAATTTGTTTGGCAAAGCTCATCGTGAGAAGTGACATATATAGACGCCATCATCTGTCCTGCGCCCAGCATCTCCTCCTGCAACGCGCCGGCGTGAGACGACACACGCCCGCGCCTTATTGGTTCAAGCTAACATCGTCAAGGCGACCAAAGAACGAACACATGCGCACAGACGATTTTTCAATCAATTTGAAATGAAACTGTCACCATGGATTTTTATTTATGTTTACGTTTAGTTTTGATTGTTATAATTTGTGATTAGGCGCTTTAATAGGATATTTTTGTAGGATAAAAATTAATTGTTAATAGTTAAAAAAAAATTAAATAAAATAAGATAACCATAAGTATATAACAGTGAGTGCCTGTTGCCTCTGATGGAATGCTGTGTTTGCCAAAGGATTTTTTCATCGGGAATAGGCCTACGTATCCACCAGGGACGTATCCATCAGGTCCGTACAACCTCTATTCCATCTTCATCACACACCCCGGCTCCCTGCTCCCATCCTCCATTACCTCCCACCCCCGACACTCCTCTTCAGACTCTCCTCGGCCAACTCAAGCAGTCAACTTCCATTATAAAACGTATTCCACGCGGTGCCCGGTCGACGGTTTCAGAGGCATTAGCGGCAGCAATAAATAATTGCGTTAGAAACAACAATAGTAATTCTTGGCATGACCGCCTTACCTTTTCGTTCAAAATTCTCCATGTCTCAGATGAATCCAACAGTAATATTTCCCTAACGCAAAAAATAAAAAATAACACTTTAAATCCGTCTATACCTATTTGCGATCCTTCGTCTGGAACCCACAGAAAGAAGTATGACTTGTTTGGGAAGGTCGAGGATAAAATACACGACGGTGATCTCAAAGGAGCAACACGCCTTTTGTTCTCAAACGACACCTTAGCACCCGACACGCCGGAGACCAAAGCCGCATTACAGTCCAAACACCCCCCAGGCCCTTCTACCCCGATTTTTGTAGACCCTCCATCTGACCCCCCAGGCTGCCTCCACGCCACGGTTAGAGACGTTCTAACAGCCCTCGCCTCGTTTCCAAAAGGATCGGCGTCTGGTCTAGACGGCATATCCCCACAGCATCTGATTGACCTTACCAGCTACGGCTCTGGTGTAGCTGGTGAACAGTTGACCACAAGCCTCACAAAACTGGTCAATCTCATGCTTCTGGGAGATGTTTGCCCGGATGTGACGCCGCTGATATATGGAGCAAATCTTATTGCCTTGGCAAAAAAGGATGGTGGCGTGCGCCCCATCGCTGTAGGGTCTACATTCCGACGTTTAGCAGCCAAGATCTGCGTCCGGCTCACTAGAACAAAACTACAGGCCCTCTTTGAACCAGTACAAGTTGGATTTGGAACCCGTGGAGGTTGCGAGGCAGCTGTCCACGCTGTACGTACCTTCCTTAAAAGTGATTCGTGCGAGGTTCTTCTAAAATTAGACTTAAAAAACGCATTTAATTCGGTCAATAGGGACACTCTGCTAAAAGAAATTAAAATACATGTCCCGGAAATTTATAACTTCCTTCTCCAGTGCTACCACTGCCCCTCAAAACTAGTTCATAAATCCAATGAGATTATTTCGGCCGTAGGCTGTCAGCAGGGTGATCCCCTCGGTCCAGCAATATTTAGTTTGGCAATAAATCCGATAATCCACTCCCTAAATTCAAAATTAAATATTTGGTACATCGACGATGGGACCTTGGCCGGAGACGCGCAGACAGTCCTAGCTGGTTTGGTGCATGTTAAACAGCATTTCAATCGCATTGGTTTAGAATTAAATTATGACAAATCTGAATTATATATTTCGGACCAAGTAAATCCACTAACCGCTTCCCAGATCGCTCAAAATTTTAACAACATTGCTCTTATCATTAAAATAGTAACGAAGGACAGTCTGCACCTCCTCGGCTCTCCCATCTTTGAGGAGGCCATTCCTCTTCTCTTAAATAAATCAACAACAAATTTCAGCAAGTATTCGGACCGCCTTGTCAAAATTAGTAGCCACTCAGCTTTATTTATTTTAAAATTCTGTCTGTTCGTCCCTAAATTCACTTACATGCTTCGCTGTTGCCCCATTTGGAAATTCCCCCATTTGATCACACCTATTGACACTCTAATGAAATCCCGAATTGAAAACATCCTGAACATTCACTTGAGCGAACAGGCTTGGACCCAAGCCGCTTTACCAATAAGGAACGGCGGCCTGGGAACACGCAAAATTTTAAGTGTGGCTTTGCCTGCATTCCTGTCTTCAATCCACAGCACGCTAGATCTCGCAGGTAGAATATTAAAAGCCCCAGCGGGCATTAACTGCGAGATTGCATGTTTGGACGAGGCCACGAATGCATGGCTAGCTGGACCGAGTCCAAATCTCCCATCCAAACCACATAAGCAAAGGGCCTGGGATACAATAGCGTCCGTCGCCACCTTACAAACTTTAATAGAGCCTTCAACTGGCAGGGACCGGGCCAGGCTGTTAGCTGTGTCCAAGCCAGAATCTGGTTACTGGCTCCAGGCATATCCCTCGCCCAACACTGGGACTTTTATCAACCCGGACACTCTACGCATAGCCGTCGGTCTCCGGCTGGGAGCTGGGATCTGCACAGGTCACAACTGTGTTTCTTGTGGGGCTCCAGTGGACCGACTCGGCCACCATGGCCTCTCCTGCACCTCGGGCGCCGGCCGCCTATCCCGCCACGCTGCTCTCAACGACATTCTCAGAAGGGCGCTCGTCAGTGCCAACGTTCCCACCGCTCTGGAGCCCCAGATTGTGCGGAGCGATGGCAAGCGCCCTGACGGAATGTCGTTGATACCCTGGAAGTCGGGCCGTGCGCTGGTGTGGGACGCCACCTGTACAGACACCCTGGCGGCGTCCTATCTACCAGCAACTACCAAACGTGCGGGGGCGGCGGCGGACGCCCGGGAACGCCTCAAGGTCTCTAAATACAGCTGTCTCGGCGCCCAATACCAGTTTTTTGCTTTCGGCGTCGAGACACTAGGTCCTTGGGGCAAAAGTGCGCTGGAGCTGCACAGGGAGCTCAGCAAAAGGTTGAGGGAGGCAACAGGCGACCCTCGCGCCGGCGGCTTTCTCGCGCAAAGAATTGCAATCGCAGTTCAGCGCGGGAATGCTGCCTGCGTGATGGGCACCCTGCCAAGAGGCCCAGGCCTCTTATTTAATTAGTTATTTTATTTTATTTTTAAGGTTTAGTTTTAGTTATTTTAATTTAATAATAGTTCTAGTCTAGTATTATTTTTTTTATTCTTCCATATTTTGTTTGTTAATTATTGTAAAGTTCTTTTTTGTATTGTTTAAAAATAAAATCCACAACAGACAAAAAAAAATTATTCCTTACTTTTGCGTTACTTTGTTATAAAAATAAACTTGTGCCGGTGTTTGTTGTAAAAATATGGCTTGCTTGTGGATACTGCACGTTCCTATCGTTTTGTGGACAACACGATTACCCGTGTTACTTTATGATATTATGGCGACTTGCGATTGACTTATGGCGATCATTGTACTCGTATGATATGTTTTTTTGTGAAAATTATTAGTGTACCAAGCATACTTAACTCCATGTCTTTAGCGCAATAGGCCTGGTTAACAACTTTGCATCTCTTCAATTTTGAAGTAGAGAATAGATATCTCTACACCAACAGACAGGAAAAAATGTTTAAGTCATTTCTATATTTTAAATAAAAAAAAAACAAACATTTTGAAAATACAATAATATAATGAAAATAGTAACATAGTAATATATCAGTTTTGTTGTGAATGTATTACAAATGATTAGGATGTGCCAGCTGATCAGCTATGCGTTAAAAATATTTTCATATTACGGCCTTATTTTATTAAGCTAAGCACTCGTAGTTGTATCTGTTATAATTAGGACAAGAAAAGCGAGTTCTTATGTACCAAGTGACTGTTTAAATGTTTGTTGTGATTGTTTAAATAATGTTATACCTAAAAAAATACTACTTAACCTATAGTATAAAAATTTAACATAATTATTTGTATAAAATATAAGGGTCTAGATATCTTATGAATGACTGTTTTCCAAAAATCGTGGACCAAAATATTTTTTCTCAAACACTTGACACGTAATAAGTTATGCATCCCCTGCGCCTTTTTGTGTTAGACTGTTAACAATTTACTCAACGGAATTGTATGCATTTGCTTGTAATTCAGAAAGGGACTTATAAAAATTTGAGACTATTATTATATATAAATTTTATGCCAGCACACAGCCTGCAACTCTACAAGGCGCAGGTTCGGCCTCACATGGAATACTGTTCCCATCTCTGGGCAGGGGCTCCCCAGTGCCAACTCCTTCCACTTGACCGCATCCAGTGCAGAGCGGCTCGAATCGTCGACGACAGAGTTCTTTCCGATTAGCTTGATTCATTGGCACTGCGTAGAGATGTTGCATCTCTTTGCGTATTTTATCGCATCTATCACGGGGAGTGCCCTGAGGAATTGTTCGGACTAATTCCAGCCGCTCAATTTCACCAACGCACTTCGCGACAAAACTCGCGTTATCATCCATACCATCTGGATGATTGGGGTTCCATCACTGTGCGATATAGAAGAAGTTTTCTCCCTCGCATAACTTCCTTGTGGAGTCAATTACCACCATCGAATTTTCCGGACCGATACGACTTAGAAAACTTCAAGAAAAAAACTTACACCTTTCTAAAATGCCGGCAACGCATCTGCAATTCCCCTGGTGTTGCGGTTGTTCATGGGTTCGGTAGTCACTTACCATCAGGTGAGCCGCATGCTCGTTTGCCCCCTCTTCTATAAAAAAAGAAGGTTTAGAATAAGTTATATAGACAAATGGTTAAGAAAACTTAATTTAAAAAATCTCAAACATTCTATCCTATTAATATTTTTAATTCGAAATGCAAATCTAACACTTACTATATTACTTACTACACACGCACACATTCGTAAGGGCCGATCTGTCGGCAAATACGTTGTGAATTGGATCGCACACGGAGGAGCACGAGTACGCGTAGTTATTGCCCATTAATCACATTTCATTTGGGATAATTTCAAATAAAAGTAGCAGACTTATTAACTTATTTTGTTCATTCGCTCGTACGCAGGTACGAACCTGCGAAAACTAGCGCAACCCTTAACGAGTGAATCCTACCGGTTATGCCAGTCAAATTAAGGGAGCACTGAAAATCATTCCGTTTCTGATTGTCGCTCTGAGCAGACCTGTATCTCATTAGCTATAAAATATAATTATCGCTTCAATCGATTAACACACGAAGTGTAGTGTAAACTTTAGAGACCCCACAGACATACAATTGTAAGTTGGCCCACTATCGAACGACTAAATTGCGTACTTTTGTAATTTAATTGACCAACTTTGTTTTATTGGTTACCAACCCCGCAGACGAAATCAGTTTAGTCCGTGACAGTGTTGCTAGCGCGGTGCGTGTGCGTGATAATGCCGAAAAAACACGCTCTGCATGCATGCTCTCTTAAATTTGCAGATAACATAGTATTGTATCCTGTCGCCCTGTGATAGACTGCTGATGAGATTCTGTCAGATGCTGTGATAAATTTGCTTGACGTGTGGAATGGACTGAACGACTATGGTTTGGCTGGATAACTTCTTGGACTGGGACTGGAAGTTCTTGGAAGTTGTTAAGTATTAGTTTGAATGATATTAAAGGATGAATTTGGCAGTAATCGTTTTTTCTTGATGTCTTGGAATGTTTGTAACATTCTTATGCGCACTTCTAATTTTTCGTCAGAAGTCAGATCTTTCATAATAGGAACCAAAGATAAGCAATAATTAGAATCGTCATCTTCATTAGACTGAAGCGCCTTTAATATTTGTTCATCATAGTTGGTTTGTTTTCTCCGTTTTCGTTGCGGATATGATTGTGCATCGTCTGATAAATTAGCGTCGTCCTGGTTTGATTCACTGTTTTCGATGCTACCTTCAGTTGGTCGTGATTCCATACAGGGTATTAAAAACAACATGCGCTCAAAGTAAACATATGGTCGCTGTTTTGAAACGGATTGTCCAGATTTTACTGACTTTTGAGCTTTCAGTTCTCTAGCGAAGCAAGTCCGCAAGTTATTCCATTTTTTTGTATTTCATGACCTAAAACAAATAATACTTTTTAAAATTTGTTATTCAAATTAATTTTATATTTTTAAAAAGTGTAAAAGGATATCGCCCTCTTGAGACCTAATTTTGATGAACAATAATTAAACAATTTTCCTCTACAAAGGTTGATAAATGAAAAAAAAAATTGGACCTTTCATTCAAATTGAACTCCAGACAAAGATCCTAAAACCATTATGTAAATTGCGACAAACTATATTTAATGATGAATGTTTTTTTTTGCAGGTATTAGGCAACGGGGGCATATTTTTCTCAACTTTCGTTAGATTATTTGATTGGTGAATCTACAATCAGAGATATAGTCAAATCTACTTGTGAGCAAATATGGAATGTACTTCATTCGCAATATATGCCTGAAAAACTGAATAAGATTGGATTAGAACTGCTCATAAGTTCTATGAACGTACAAATTTTCCAAATGTTGTAGGAGCGATAGATGGAAAACACATTCGAATCGTACAACCGCAAAAGTCTGTATCATCCTTTTTTAATTACAAGAAGTTTTTTTTCGTCTGTTTTGATGGCTTGGACTGATGCAGACTACAAGTTTGTCCATATTGATGTAGGTGCCTACGGAAGCAGTAGTGATTCTGAGATATTTAAGTCTTCACAAATGGGCAAACTATTGATTGAAAATAGACTTAATATTCCCACTGGACAACACTTGCCTTATAAAGCTAATGGACCTATAATGCCATTTTAAGTTATCGGTGATGAAGAATTTGGCCTTTCAAGTCATATATTACGTCCATAATCAAAGAAAAATTTGAACTACGCAAAACGTATTGTTCGCGCCAAGCGCTAATGTCAAGAATTGACGTCAGAGGGCGCGCGCGCCTCGGCGAGACCGGTTTGACGTCACGTCGTGTCGAGGACGCGCAAGGGCAAATACCAGTCCAAATTCAGCGCTACGATAGGCGGCACGCTGGTTTTTTGTCGGAAAGTCAGAAGCGGAATTCGACACGCGCATCTAGAAAATATACGGTTTGGGATACGTAACGCGCATTCCTTGCTTGTTAGCTTCACCCGGGACTTATTGTGTCTAACTCAGAATCTGTATAAGTGCATTCGACAATAATAGCTAGTGCGGCATTTGATATTCTAGAAATAACTGTTGCCACGCAAAACGGTAGTGACCTTTGATCCGGTCTCGCGTGTTAAGCTTTATAACAAACGAGAGTTAGTGGCTTCTGTAAGGTAGTTAATCGTACGACAGAGTTAATGGACTGTCATCGTAGAAAACGAAGAAAGTGACTGCGGAAGGATACCGCAGTTTGGAGAGGTGCTGAGGTCCGAACTGCTGCAGAGGGTAACGGTCTAATAAGGTCAATAACACTACCAGCCACACCTAGATCACACATCACTGACCCTTACTTTCCTAGCACTATACAACCACATGCGACCTGACCGAATCCTGAGGGACCAGTCACCTTGGATAGAGGTAAGTAAGCTCGGTTTAATATAATAGAACGCTCCCCCTGATTGTTTATTGTAATTAGAAACTTTCCACATTTGGCCTGTAGGAGGCCCGACCAACATCTGCTTGTAGGTTCTCCCTCTATGGGCCCGGGAGACTCTTCTGTTAGATAAGCAGCTGCTGGCCGTAACACGTATATTTAACTACAGATATACTCGAGCACGTCGATTAGTAGAATGCACGTTTGGCATTTTAGCAAATAAGTGGCGTATTTTTCATCGCCCCATAAATGTCCATATAAATTTTGCTGTAAAGATTATAAAGGCAGCATGTATTCTACACAACTAAGTTTGCTCAAAAGATGGAATAACTTTTAAGGATACATTGTACGAATGTCCTTTGGACGAATATCGTTACAGGAAAAACAACAGGGGAAGCAATATCACAAATGGTGTAAATGGTCGACAGTATCTGACATCGTATTTTCTTTAACCTCATGGATTTCAATATGTTAAAGTATAGAATTATATACAAACATTATAAACACAATAATAAGTACATAAAATAAATAAAAACAAATAAATAAACTTAGACCAACCTTGTTTTTTTCTTTTATTCACACTGAGTTCTGCCCAATTACTTATTAAAACTTCGCAGACTACCTCCCATAATTTTTTCCTCTGAGTATTGTTTCAAGTCTTTTTTGTATAACGCTGGCCTTTTTTGCACTTCATCTACGAGTTCTTCTACTTTTTCGTTTGCAACAAGTGATCGGGTGGAAGATGTCGCACTCGTCGGCGAAGGCCTAAGTCCGAGCGCGGGGGAATCACGCGCGCGCGTCGGTTCGTCTTGCATGTTGCCGTGCGACTAACCAACAAAATTGGATAGTCCGCGAGCTTGCATAGGGTAACCGTGCTAACGAGCAGTTAGCCGATAGTTGGACAACTTTTTAATTGTGCGTAATTGGAAGGGAATCTTGATTCTGATACGATCGGTGTCCAATTAATTAGTTGCACGATTTAGTTGGACATAATGTGCGGGCTAGCATATGTCACTATACCTATTGGTATTCTCTGCGATTTAGTCGGCCAACTTATAATTGTAAATCTGCGGTCTATCTAAAGACACTTTTGCCGTCAAAACATCGTTTGTTAAAATTGTAATAACCGTGTTGAAAGTGCAGTGAGTACTCCCCCGCCCCTGCTTCACCTCCGTACAAAAAGGACGACTGCAACAATACATCTCTTTACACGGCCAACATTATTATGTGGGTTTGAAGACGTCGAAAAACTGCACTCGTCGCACCTGATCACGTCACACCGAGTCGAAGTCGAAGTAAACAAAGGTACCAACCAACTCTTATCCGCATTAGTGATTGTCGTACCTACCGTTCTATAACCGATCTACACAACCAACTAAAACAAATTAAATACAATGTCCAGCTGTAATGGTTGTAAGAAATCGGTTCGGCAATCTGAGAAAATAATTTGCACTCGCAGTAATTGCGCTAAGTCATACCACTATTTATGTGTTGGTTTGACTTCAGAAAGTGCCAAAAAAATACCGTCGGGGACATGCCCGTATTGTATTAGCAAGAAACCGAAAACAGGTGACAATAGCAACACTCCACTTAAATCTACGTTAAAAGAAAATTCTTCAGTCAGCTCTTATCTACAGGAATCATCTGAATTCCGAACAGACATCCTAAATTATCTTAAAGGTAAACTAGAAGTCCTTATGAGAGAGGCAGTTAAAAGCGAGTTAAGCTCGCTAAAATCTCAAATATAAACTATGGAAACTACTCTTAATTATATAAGTACCCAAACCACCAGAGCTAAACTTAAGTGCCTAAAGGAAGAAATTGCGCGTCTCCAATGTGACACAGATGCTAATACTAAACGTATTAAACATTTGGAAGAGGAGTTTGCGAGGCAACAGCAGTGGAGTCACCTTCAGAATATAGAAATCACAGGTGTCCCCGAGTACAAGGATAAGGACACTGTTGGAATTATTGTTAAGCTGGCCGAAAAATTAGGTGTCACCATTGACAAAACTGAGGTGGAGTTTTCACATCGTGTTCAGCCGCGTAAGCCGAGCAGTTCCATCAATCACCGTTCCATCATTGCCCGGTTTCGTCACTGCATCACAAAAGACTCGATTGTAGTCGCATCGCGTAAATATCGCGGCATCAAAATAACCGACATCGGAATGGAGAACAAGACAAGGAACGATAATGCTAGAAATAATAATATTTATATTAATGAGCATCTTACACCATATAACCGGGATTTATTTAAAAAGTGTAAAATTAAGGCTAAGGAATTTGATTTTAAATTTATCTGGACAAAAAACTGCCGTATTTATGTGCGTCGCAACGAAACTTCTCCCCTATAGCTATTATAACGACGGCCGATTTGGCAAAGATAATTTAATTTTTACTAATTGTATTACGATGTTATTCTTAATTATATTACGCATTCTTACACAACACACATTTTTCACTCACATTCATTATATTATATCTCTTTACAGTTTAACACAAAACAAGTTGCAAAATTATCACACCACATATGATTGACTACTTCAGTTTATTATTACTTATATTACTAAATACTACGAAAAAATACTACATTATATAAAATTTAATGAAAATATATCAATACGGATTAAATACTGCACTTCTTTTTTATGTCTTTGTAAAACTTTCTATTATGTCTTATTGTCGTGGAAAAAGATAATTAGCATTCACTACTTATTGATTTATTGCATTTTTTGTGTGGTACAAATAATAGCAATTATCCTTATAATATAATCCATAGAAATCCTTTATGTGTATCAATCTATAACTAACGGTGTACTTAAAATTTATAATGGAAGAGTGCAATAGTGGATTAAGAATTTTTTAACAGAATGTAAGAGGCTTAAGGACTAAGACTGACCAGTTTTATAACAATCTATTTCTATCTGATATTGACATCGATTTAATTACAGAGACATGGTTATGCGACAGTATACTTGATACGGAACTGTGCAGTTCTGACAAATACGACCTGGTCCGTCACGACCGCGGTGCTCTCGATGGTGGAGTGATGATCGCGTGCGCTTCCCGGCTTAGGGCGTGCAGGCGCTCTGACCTTGACTGCGACGATCTTGAGTGCATAATGTATAACAATACCGGCGCGTGCGCTTGACTTACTGCATGACTTAAATATTATATGTGCTTATGTACCGCCAAACCGTGCGCTTGCATTTAATATGCAAAATTTTATACAATTACTTACTGCTGCGATTAGTTCAAAACCAGATGATCATTTTATAGTAATTGGTGATTTTAACTTGCCTTGTATAGATTGGAAATTAAAAAAACCTATAATACTAAAAAAGGGAAATGTCGATATGCAGAATTCTACTATCGATCTAATTAATACATACTACTTCGTATTTTGGTTTATCTCAACACAATTATTTATCCAATTCACATGGTAATATACTAGATTTAATTTTCTCTAATATATCATTAACTATCCTAAAATCTAAAGTATCAATAGTAAATGAGGATGTATTTCATCCGTCAATCGATATTTATGTGAAGGATAAAACAGTACCAACGATTAAACCAAAAACTAGAAAAAGAAACTTATTTAGGAAAGCTGATTATAATAAATTAAATACTTACTTCTCTAATTACCATTGGTCTTTTTTTAAATCTTATGATTTAGAACACAGAATTGACACTTTTTACGTAACTTTAAATACCGCCATCTCTAATTTTCGTACATAAGTACGAAGTGTTTTGGAGTATTGTTGTAATATCTGGAATCCAAATTACTTGTTTTACATAGAGAATATAGAGCAAATACAATGTAAATTTATTAAGGCATTAAATTATCGCACACAACATAAAAAAATCAGTTACAAGGAATCTTGCGAACATCATAACTTATTACCGTTAAAGGACCGACGTAAACTTCTACAAATTTTGTTTCTGAACGACGTCTGTAGTAATAAAATTAATAGTCCTGAATTGACATTTTAATTCCTACAATTCAACACTCCTTCAAAATGTACCAGACACACATCTCTATTTAATGTTCCGTTAAGTCGCTCAAAATATGCTCAAAATTCTGTGATTAGTCGTACTCTTAACTGCTATAACAAAAATATTTCATCTATTGATATTTTTCACGACAGTAAAGCATAAAAAAAGAAATAATCTCAATTCTAAGAAATAAGTAGTAATAAATAATAATAATAATAAAACCTAATACACAAATCACAAACATGCCACACCTCTTCACATCCTTCCCCACACTACTTGCACTTCACTAAAAATAACACACACACACACACACACACACACACACACACACTTAACCTTATACATATGCACTGTTTTGTAAAATGCGTACCTTGAAATACCCATAAATATCTTCAATAATATTGCCGTGTAGTGGCGGTCAAGAATATCCACTACCCCATATCCTCCCGTGGGTGTCGTAAAAGGCGACAAAGGGAAACAGGCGGAAGATGGGCAGCAGCATCTTCCTGATAATAGCCAAAAGTACAATAAAAAACTGCGGTTGCCAACCCGCTCGCCAAGCGTGGCAACTATGGCAAATACCCCCCAATGAGCAAAACAACAAACAGACGGCCCCCAGTCCCCGGTGGCCCCGCTATTCCTGGCTACGGTGGCGACCATGGTAACGGCGGGGCAGGGGGTGCTAAGAATCTCCGGTGGAGGTTCGGTTGCTACCTTAAACGACTTGACCTGGCAACGTACAACGCACGCACCCTGAGGACTGACGAGAAGATCGTGGAGCTGGAGGAAGAGATAGACAAGTTGCGCTGGCATATTATTTGATTATCCGAAGTCCGAAGAGAGGGGGAGGACACGGTAATCCTTGAATCCGGCAACTTTCTCTATCACCGGGAGGGCGACCATCTGTCCCAAGGAGGTGTCGGATTTATCGTCCACAAGTCTCTCGTTAACAACGTTGTAAAGATCGGGAGTGTGTCGACGAGGGTTGCGTACCTTATACTCAGAATCACCAAACGGTATTCGCTGAAGGTCATACAGGTTTACGCACCAACCTCGGCACACCCCGATGAGGAGGTGGAGGAAATGTATGAGGATATCTCTAGAGCCATGCATTCCTCCAAAACCCAATATACGGTGTTAATGGGAGACTTCAATGCAAAACTAGGCACAAGAGAGAACGGTGAGCTGAAAGTAGGGAAATTTGGAATAGGGCAACGGAACCCAAGGGGCCAGCAGCTGGCCGACTTCATGGAGAAAGAGGGACTCTTTATGATGAACTCTTTCTTCCAGAAGCAGCCCCACAGGAAGTGGACCTGGTCGAGCCCCGATGGTTCGACAAAAAATGAGATTGACTTCATTATGACGACCAGACGACAACTGTTCAGTGATGTCTCAGTGATCGCGAGGGTGAAAACCGGCAGCGATCACCGAATGGTTAGAGGCACACTGAACCTAAATGTTAAGTTGGAGAGGTCTCGTCTAATGAAGTCAACGCTCCGTCCCCCTCGTGCTCTAATCCAAAGTCCCGAAACCTTTCAGCTCGAGTTACGAAACCGTTTTCAGTGCCTAGAAGACTGCAATGAAGTGGACGATATGAATGACAAGCTCGTGGAAACTGTCCATGCGGTCGGAGCTAAGTTTTGCAAGACCCGCCGCAGAAGAACACAAAAACTCTCCGATCACACTCTTAATCTCATGGCTGTTAGACGGGAGATGAGGCTACATTCTTCAACAGATTTGACACCATACAGGCAACTGAACAGACAGATCTCTAAATTCATGCGGCGAGACTTACGCAACTTCAATACAGCTCGTATTGAAGAAGCGATCGAGCGGAACCAAGGCTCCAAAGTCTTTGCCAGAGATCTGTCTGCCAGAAAGAGCCAACTGTCAAAGCTGAAGACCGAATGTGGCAGCATCGTTTCCGGGGCACCTGAGATTTTGAGTGAGATTGAGAGGTTCTATGAGCAGCTGTACACGTCATCGTTGGAGCCACACGCAAGTGTGAGTAACGATCCAAGAGCGAGTCTTATCCGACACTATTCCGAAGATATCCCGGACGTCAGTCTGAGCGAGATTAGAATGGCTCTCCAACACCTTAAAAACGGCAGGGCCCCAGGCGAGGATGGAATTACAGCGGAGCTTCTGAAAGCGGGTGGAAGACCGGTACTTGAAGTCCTTCAGAAGCTCTTTAATTCCGTCCTCCATGGTGGCATTACACCGGAGGCGTGGAGCAGAAGTGCGGTGGTCTTGTTCTTCAAGAAAGGTGACAACGCTCTCTTGAAGAACTACAGACCGATTTCCCTTCTGAGCCGCGTCTACGTGTTGTTTTCGAGAGTCATTACGAATCGTCTCGCGCGCAGACTTGACGACTTCCAGCCTCCTGAACAAGCCGGTTTCCGAAAGGGCTTTAGCACCATAGACCACATACATACCCTTAGGCAAATTGTACAGAAGTCCGAAGAGTACAATTTGCCACTATGTCTGGCGTATGTGGACTATGAGAAAGCCTTTGATTCCGTCGAAATTTGGGCGGTGCTGCAGTCCCTTCAGCGGTGCCAAGTTGACTGTCGGTATATCGAAGTGCTGAAGTGTTTGTACCGTAGAGTTACGATGGCTATCTGAGTACAGAACCAGAGTACGAAACCTGTCCAACTGCAGAGAGGTGTAAGACAGGGTGACGTCATATCCCCGAAACTCTGCACCGCTGCATTGGAAGACGTTTTCAAGCTTCTGGACTGGAAAGGATACGGAAATAACATCAATGGCGAGTACATCACTCACCTTCGATTTGCCGACGATATAGTCCTCATGGCAGAATCGCTGGAGGAACTAAGCACTATGCTCAATGACCTCAATAGTGTCTCCCAACGGATAGGTCTTAAGATGAACATGGACAAAACAAAGATTATGTTTAATGTCCATGTCACACCTATGCCGGTAGTTGTTGGGAGCACTAAGCTCGAAGTTGTTGACGAGTATGTTAACCTGGGACAAATAGTCCGATTAGGTAAGTCCAACTTCGACCGAGAGGTCAATCGACGGATTCAACTCGGCTGGGCAGCGTTCGGGAAGCTACGACACATCTTCTCGTCAGAAATACCTCAAAACCTTAAAACAAAATTGTACAACCAGTGCGTGTTGCCAGTGATGACTTACGGAACTGAGACGTGGTCCTTCACTGCTGGCCGTAAGAGGAAGCTCAAGGTCGCTCAGCGAGCTATGGAGAGAGCTATGCACGGAGTTTCTCTGCGTGATAAACTTAGGAATGAGGATATCCGCCGTAGAACCAGAGTAACCGACATAGCCCAACGGATTAGTAAGCTGAAGTGGCAGTGGGCCGGCCATATAGCTCAAAGAACCGACAACCGGTGGGGAAGAAAGGTTCTCGAGTGGCAGCCTCGTACCGGTAGGCGAAGTGTAGGGCGTCCCCCCACAAGATGGAGTGACGACCTGGTAAGACATGTAGGAAGTCGATGGATGCAGGTGGCTCAGGACCGTGCTTTGTGGCATTCTTTGGGGGAGGCCTATGTTCAGCAGTGGACTTGTGAAGGGCTGTAATGATGATGAATGATGAAATATCTTCAAATATGTTGGTAATTGTCAAATGTTATTTTTATATTATATTCACACAGTTGTAGCGATATGTTATAAGATTATTTTTATATGAAGTAAGAACCTGTTATTGGCTTTAAAAAATGTTAATATTTACTGACTTTATAATGTTACTAAATGCTGTTGGTTCTGTTGACAATAAATTTAAAAAAAAATGTTTTTTGAAAACTAAATCAAAATTACAATTTAAAGTGCATATTGCTAATTTGTAGACTTTAATTTTGATGGTCTCAAATTTTTATAAGTCTCATTCTGTATTACAAGCAAATGCATACGATTGCGCTGAGTAAGTCGTTTCCAGTCTAACACTAAAAGGCGCAGGCGACGCATAACTTCTTACGTATGAAGTGTTTGAGAAAAAATATTTAAGTGAACGATTTTTGGAAAATAGTCATAACATATCAAGATCCTTATATTTTATACAAATAATTACGTTAAATTTTAAGCCTAGAGGTTCAGTAGTTTTTTTTTTTTTGTATAAAATTTGTAACAAAATTTATACAATCACCAACCAACATATAAACATTCACCTGGTAGATAAGATTTCGCTTTTCTTGTCCTAATTATAATAGACTAGCTGTGCCCCGTGGTTTCACCCGCGTATATCACGCGTGTGCGCCTCGCGACATGCAAACTTCCAGAGACATCACAACGGACGGTTGCTGAACTAACAAAGATTTAAAAAGTGAAAAATGTTACTTAAATTACATGGTTATCAGATACTGATATAGCCTAGAATACGAAGTGATTTATTTGGATATAAGGACTGATACAAAGGTACAAATAATGTGGCCTAGTTTGTACCGGCGTAACTATTGTATATTATAGCATGAAAAAGTAATTATTATAACATAACCGTAATAGTTCGACATATGGTATTGTAGTCTTTCGTGGATATTGATGTCTTCTATAAAACTGTAATACATCACTATGCACTATTGTCAATAGTTTCCGCAGCGTACGTGATATAAGGAATTTTTGGTGTTACTATTGCATATTTTAACATGAAGAAGTAGTTATTGTGACATAACCGTAATAGTTAGACATATGGTATTGCAGACTTTTTTGTATTCGTAGATATTGATGTCCTCTATAAAATTGTGGTAGATGACTTTGCTCTATTGTCAATCATTTCCGCAGCTTACGCGATATAAGGGTTCTGTTTGGTTTTTTTTTTCACGTCTTGGGTTATATTAACGAAGTTTTCACACGGACCCCTAAATTTTTTAAAAATATTCTATCGTTTATTTATTTATAAGGAATAATGTAGAAATCTAATGGTGAAGGAATTTTTCAAATCGGTCCAGTAGATTCGAAGCATATTCAATTCAAACAAACAAACAAATCTTTCCTCTTTATAATATTAGTGTAGATACAACTACGAGTGCTTAGCTTAATCAAATAATGCCGTGATATGAAAATACTTTTATCGCATTTTCTGATCGGCTGGCACAACCTAATTAGTTGTAATACAAGCACAACAAAACTGATATAATGTTGAATTATTACTTGTAGTGTTATACTACTTACATTCCATTGTACACTATTTCTCTATTCTGTTCTTGATTTTCTGCATTCATGTTTTGCATCACTTTATACTATTTTTCCATTCTGTTTTTGATTTTCTGCATTTATATTTAGCATCACCTTTATTTCCATAGGATCCTGTAACGTTTTTACACAATAACATATCATTTTACTGCATATTTTCACACTATTTAGTACTTTTAAAATAGCTGTCAATGAAGTCTTACCTTTTTCGGTCTTTTATTGAATTCTCTGTAACTCTACAATTTCAGGCTTCGTGTACGCTGCCGTGCGTGCGTTGGTTTTTCCTATGTGAATAATATCTCATTTCTTACTTAAATGTAATGATTTTCCAATTATATTCCTAAAACCAAAAATTTTATATTTGACAGCCGTTATTTATTTCGTTGTTATGGTAACTTTTATTCAAATTCGTCTCTGGTATGATGTTCTTTCTACAAAAATACTCTTTGGCTGTAGGTCATTTACAATAAATTTCGTTTTAATTTAAATAATTTCTCGTTCTCTCTAAAAAGGTATAAAAGCCGGACAATTGGAGAATACAGGACAGTCTCGCTTCAGTTCTCAAACGAGAAGCTTCTACTAAAGGCCTTATCCCGGGGCCGCTTTGCCCCGGGATCCTGCAAGCCTCCATCTACACGTGAAGTCGTCGGCAGCCTGCTTCAAGCGCGGGGCCACACTACCTTCGGGCGCGCTACGACTGCTTGCTCCAGGCGCCGAGTGTACCTACTGCCCGCGCTACCTTCGGGCACGCTACGACTGCTTGCTCCAGGCGCCGAGTGCACCTACTGCCCGCGCTACCTCTGGGCGCGGCGACTACTTCTTCAAGTACTGAGCGCACCTACCCCAGGCGCTACGTGCGCCGGCTCCGGACGCTGCGTGTGCCAGTCCAGGCGCTGCGTGCCGTCACCGCTGAGAAACTTCAAGCTCTGTGTGTGCCTATTTCTACAAAAGCAGCGGGGCTCCAGGCTCCACTATAAAACTATCTTGTCCTATTCTCCTACCTTTATTTTTTAAAACTAATTGTTATCTTATTTCATCCATCATCTTCATATTTCATTTTTTTATAAAATTGTAAATACTCTTTTAAAACTTTAAATATATTATTTTCTTGGTCTAGTTTGTTGTTTTGTTGTTCTTAGGTTAGGTTCTTTCTCTTTTAATTGTCGCTTCACGACATACTTTCATTCCATTATTGTAATTAATAATTTTTAAATTTAAGATATAAAAAAAAACCAATAACAACACATCCACAAGATCCATTTCATCTTTAGAAACAAAGTTGTTAACTAAATGTTGCACCAATGCATCATTATTCATGTGTCGCGGGCCTATTGCACTAAGACATGGAGTTAAGTATGGTTGGTACACTATTAATTTTCACAAAATACATAGCATACAGGTACATACACATATCATAAAGTAACACGTTAAGTTGCTGTCCACAAAACGATAGAAATATGCAGTATTCACCAGCAAGCCGTATTTCTACAACAAACCGGCTCACACCGGCACTAGGTTATTATTATTACAATGTAAAAGTTTATTAGCTAAGATCAGCATCGTAAAATAAAATAATGTACTTTGCCACAATACAAGAATAGACACATCACTGTTCTTGTATTGTAGCACCTTCCGTATTCACTCAATTCCGTGCACTATCCCCGTCACCACTAATCCCAACACAACTAATATCAATAACTTCACCAGGAAAGTCACCACCTTCGACAATATAACATTAACATTGGATCATGTATTCTTTTACATTTACTACTGTATATTGGACATAAGAAATTATAATCGCTTACTTTGAAAATTTCAATACAAAATAATCACATCGTTTACAGGTCCTTTTAAAAAAATTGCCACAGAATAAAAAAAAATTACTCGTAAAAGGGGTGTTACGAGGCAAGGCTTGCATGTAAAGCACAGGCAGTAAGATACCGTCACCGTTAATGGTGTTGTCAAATAAAAAATATCTAATTGTATTTTTTATAGTTTAAGCTAACCTTACCATATATATCTATCCTCGATTAAGACTCAAAATGCAGATGCGTTGTCACCACTGAGGAAAAAAATTAAATGGGGTCTCCGATTCTCTAAAATCACAAAACGGAAACCTTCTTTGTTGAAGTTGGCTGCATGTATCTAAGGACTGTAGTAGTCACTTACTTTCAGGTGTACTGTAAGTTCGTTTATCACTTCAGTTTTATAAAATAAAATTGTGCAGAGATAAAAGTGATGGTTTACAATAAATACCTTAGGTTTTTCTATTTTCACTATTTAAGGAAAAGTGGAGATCACCAACCAGGCAGTGTTCAGCCCGGGAAGCCAATTCACCGTGTGCTAGTACGGAGCTTGATTTATATATACAGAGTCAGACGGAAACCTCCATAGCATGATTTAGGCTTAATTTTTTTTTACACAACGACACCGCCACATTCACCCCCTTGCACAGGCACTAGGTCAATGGTACAGTTAAGTTTTCAACTAAAGTGCTAGTGCCAGTAGTTGTAAGTAGTAGTCTACTCTTAGTCGAAAAGATGCCAAGTAATCTGCAAGAGAGACGTGATACAGAGGCGAATAGCAAGGACTTAGAATCGCGCCGAGCATAGTAGTGTATATAATAGATTTAGGAAAAGGAAAGGTTCCAATGCTGCGATTTCGATTCAGATTCTGAGGCTTGCAGAAGCTGGAGACTGTAAATCATGATTGCTCGAGAGCGAGTGGAAAGAGTTCTTGAGAACAATAACTTAGGTTTAAAGCTATAATAAATAATAGTTTAAAAAAGAAACAAAAAAATAACACGCTTTTGTAGATAACCGAACTAAAAAGTAGAAAATAATTTTCAATAAATTTAAAATAAGAATAAATAATTAACATAAATGAGTGTAGTAATTAACATGATGAGTTCCAGTAGCAGTCAACTAAGTACACCTTGAAGTCAGTCCGTAGGTAAGGTCTATTCTGTATATATATATATATATATATATATATATATATATATATATATATATATATATATATATATATATACAGGGTATTTTTGGAACGCTCCCGAAAACTAAGACAGGCGACAGAACCAAGTATACCTTTGATCATGGGTCACAAATAAATTCGATCCTGATGAAAAAAAAATCATCTTTTTACAACGTTTTATTAGCTTTATTCACACGCCATCATGTTAGTACAGCTAAATGAAACGATAATTTCATAAAAAATATCATGAAAATACTGAAACATAAAACCGGCAGTGGAAACTGAATGGATATCACCTGACTAATGGAGGTTAATGTACGCGCGAACGGTGAAAAAAGAACGCTGGCCTTGAACTTGGGCACTGAGCGATTTATCAAAATATATTGGTACGAAGGGGGCGCGACGGGGGAACAATCCGTCAGTATTACTGTGCCTGCATGCTATTGGTTCCCGCGCTTTGTTTGCTCCAAAAATACAGTCGCATACACAGCTTACTTTGCGACTCGCGACGATGTTTTAAAAAGGAAGGAAAGAAAAATTATTTATATGTATTGTTTTATGACTGAACTAGTGAACGAAAAGGTAAATGTGATAGGGGAAGGTGAATGGGGAAAATTGTGCAGTAAAGTTAAAAGTGTTGAGGAAGAATACCGAAAAACTTACCATGTGGTCGACCTGATGACGGAAGCTCAAGCTAAGATGAAAGTGATGATAAATTAGCATCCAGTAACACCAACACACCATCAACATCTGGCTTCCATTATGTCGTCTTGGGTCACAACCCAAGACGACATAATGGACGGCGTGCCACCCTTAGCTTAAGTTTTCTTGTTACAAACTACTTTATATTTTACGATAGAAATAACAAATAATGCTCAAGTAAACATTATCCATTTTTAATTCCAACCTTTACCAAAGTTCTAAGTAGGTAGTAAAGCACCTATTATGATTCTACAATAAAACAATTAATTACTTACTATAACATTATAAAACAATATCCCAATACCATGTAGTACTTTAGAACGCGAATGTAACCATACTCCCTCCACTCGACCTGTATCTAGCTCGGTGCGAAAAAATTATGTAACCCGGCCGGCTCGAGTCGCCTCACGCTGTGACGCAGTAGGTTTTAATTTTGTCGGGGTTCGTTATTAATCGTAGTTTTTGAAACAGTTTCGTGTTGATTTTGTACACGCGTGCGCGAGCGACAGCTCAATCGTTTTATTAATTAAATTGTTATTACTTGTGATTACGTGTTGGTATTATTCTTGTTGTTACGTTTTTTGTTTTAATAATGCTTAACGCGTACGTTTATAGTGATTGTAAATACGGCAACATGTTATGTATCCGAACCTAGGTACACGAAGTATCGCTAAATAAATTGTTAAGACGTCGGGATGGAACAAGTGTGTCATACTGTGCAGTGCACAAAGAGTTGAAGCGTAATCGAATGCGCCCATACAAATTGCACAAAGTGCAAACTTTAGTTCCGGCAATCACGACCACCGATGAGTTTTTTATACCAGCAATAACGTGTGCCTGGTTCCATTGAGCACATTATCTGGACGGATGAGTCGACATTTACCAGAAACGGCCTGTGGAACCGAAGAAATACACACGTGTATTCAGAGGCTAACCCGCACGATGTTCGACAAACCGGGCACCAAACCCGATGGTCGGATAACGTAGGGCAAGTTTATTTAAGGATCGCATACTGGGACCAGTGTTTCTGCCACAGCGACTGAACGGACAGCGATACCTAAACTTTATAAATGAACAGTTGGTTGACATTTTAGACGACCTATCGTTGGCTGAATATCGCCGCACATCGTTCCAGCATGATGGTGCCCCTCCACATGTCGCGAGGTTCGCCCGTGAGCGCCTCAATGAGCTATTTGATGATCGCTGGATCGGCAGACTAGGACCACACGCTTGGCCACCTCGCTCACCAGATCTGACCCCGTTAGACTTCTTTCTGTGAGGTATGTGAAAGAAAGGGTTTTTAATCGTGAGTGTGATAGTGCTGATGAAATACACCAAAAGATCGTGGATGCTTTCGAGAATCTACGTATGGATTGTGTCGAAAACCACACGATAATGCCCCGCCTGCACCCAAATCTACCTTGAAATGAATGGAGCACAATTTGAGCCGCATCTCATAAGACCACGGAGGATTTAGAGCGGTAAGCTGTTTCATAACTATTTTTTTAAATAACTTAGTACTGGACTAATCTGAATAGGTACATAACTGAATACATGAGAATAATAAACATACCTACACGATGAATAAAAACGCATGACTCCAACGTTGGTTACATTTCATTTAAGTATTTTTTAATTAGCGGGGAATCGAATCAGTTATTTGGGTTTATTTAACCTGTAAATTCGGGTTAAAGTAGCTACGTGGAGACAAGCACAGAGGCAAAATAGTAGGTTAAGTAGATAAGTTAGGTATTTAGACAAGTGTTGTAAATTATTAGGTATTGTAGTATGGCCCGCTAGTTGCGGGCCGCGCGAATTTGCGTTCGCGCGTACATTGACCTTTAATCAGCTGATATAAATTCAGTCATTCCACTGCTGGTTTTATGTTTCAGTATTTTCATGATATTTTTTATGAAATTATCGTTTCATTTAGCTGTACTAACATGATGGCGCGTGAATAAAGCTAACAAAACGTTGTAAAAAGATGATTTTTTTTTCATCAGGATCGAATTTATTTGTGACCCACGATCAAAGTTATACTTAGTGCTGTCGCCTGTCTTTGTTTTCGGGAGCATTCCAAAAATACCCTGTATATTTTATATATATATATATATATATATATATATATATATATATATATACCTAGTCAGGTCATAAATTCTGTCACATGTTTAATATAAAATAATTGAAACAAGTTTATTCATTATGTTACCATTTATATACCAAAATGAACTTAATAAAACATAGATTCTTATGACACTAAAGTTTATTCAAAATGACCTCCGTGATTTTGAATACAGGCCTTCAATCTGCGCGGCCAGTCGTCTATCGCAGCACGAACGATGTCCATGTCAATATCGGCGGCCTTAATCAAGGATGTCTTGAGTGACTCCAAATAGGGATGAGGCTTTGAGCACGCCTTTTCCTCCAAGTGTTGCCATATCTTGTAATCTAACGGATTCAAATCTGGACTGGAGGAGGGGCAGTCTTCGTGCCGGATGAATTCGATTTCACGCGCCGCCAGCCAGTCTTGTGTGCTCTTCGCCCTATGAGCTGGCGCCGAATCTTGTTGGAATACCCAGTGCATGATATTGAACATGGTATGAGAAACAGGTTCCACAAGGTTCGTCAGGACTGTATTTTGATACACAACTGCATTCGTTTTTACACCTTTCTCACAAAATTGTACCTCTGTTAAGTCCCAATAAGAAACTCCCAACCATACCATGAGCGAGGATGGAAAATGACTTCGTGGGACACGCGGATTACGGTTGCTCGCTTCTTCACTACTGTGTGCGTACACCTTATCATTTTGTTTGTTGTAGCTCTCTTCTACGGTATAAATTTTTTCATCTGAAAAAAGAATTTCCCGATATTTTTTTCCCGCGTACCGCTTCAACAAAGCACGGAATCTCTTCAGTATCAGGTCCATTAGACGAGCATTCAAACGATGTTCTGTTTTTCTTCGATATTCCCGAAGCCCTAAGTCTTCATTTAACACCCTTTCCACCGTGGTTCTGCTTAACCCCATCTGAAGCGCCAACAGTTTCTGCTTACGTTTGGGATTTCTTTGAATTCGCGCCTTTACAGCTTTTATCACTGCTGGAGTCCTAACAGACCGAGGGCGACCACTTCTTGACCTGTCATCTACACTAGAGTCTTCATTGTATCGTTTGATGGTACGATAAATGAATCTTTTGGTTATATTCAAATTTTTCAGTATGTCAAAAATTTGAATTGGCGCATAACCGCAATGATGCAACGCAATAACTGCAACACGGTCTTCTTTAAGCGTTCACTCCATATTTAAAAATGAGTAAAATTCTAAAAAGTATACAGTTTTATTATCATGAAAAATTCGAAATTCGAATTCAATAAACTTTTTTGTGGCCAGCATTTTAAAAGAAAAGTTTTTAATGTGTGACAATACTTATGACCTGACTGTGTATATATATATATATTATTCTATAACTAACAGAACGAGGCTAAACTCGGTACATCTAGTTCTCCTCGTTGAGGAGTTCCAGTAGCAGTCATCAAAGTACACTTTCAAGTCACTCTATCAAGTCCGTAGGTAAGGTCTCATCATAACTAACAAAACCAGCCCAAACTCGGCACATCTAGTTCTCCGCGTCGAAGAGTGCCAGTAGTAGTCATCAAAGTACACTTTCAAGTCACTCTATCAAGTCCGTAGGTAAGGTCTCATCATAACTAACAAAACGAGCCCAAACTCGACACATCTATTTGTATTTGTATTTTGTATTTCTACGGCTATCGATATTTTTCTCCACGAGCCGCTGTAACAAACGACCACTCATGACGGCATTTGAGCTGGGAGTAAATAAAGTACTCTGTGGCTGTAGCTAGGAGTGCGGCGTCGGCCTATTTAGTAAAATAAATTAATACAAGTCTGCAAAACCACCGAATATTTCGCCATTTCAGAGCGCGTTTTTGTAAATGTTTATGTGGGTATTTGTAAAATTAGCGTCATCATAAAAATATTTAAAAATGATCCCATTATTTTCCACGTTTTAGTTCAGTTATCTACAAAAGCGTATTTTTTTTTTGTTTTTTAAAACTGTTACTTATTTTAGGAACGAATTTTTTACGCGTCTTACGACAGATTGAACCGGCAGCAATCGTAATTGTTTCATGAATTATTCGCAAATCCAGAGGATTCTGGCTAGGATAATGTTTTTTTTTCCGCCAATGGTTACACCACCATTGACGGGGGTGTATTTTCAATTTTAACACAGATGCTATTTTATACACAATATATTTTTAATTTAGTTACTGTAAAGAGGACATACTTTAATGCTGCGATTTGATATAGAGTAAAGTGTTCCTCTTAATTTATAGTTAACATAGAATTAAATACATATATATATATATATATATATATATATATATATATATATATATATATATATATATAACTAATACACACATTAATATCTAAAACTAAACTAATAATAATCCTTTGCGTCTCTGTTTCTAACTTTGGTAAAATTTTACTAATAATCTTAAAAGTAAATACAACATATTATTATTAAAACTAAGACTTTTTTATTACAACTAACAAATATCATATACTTTTGTCATTATGTGCTTTATTAAATTGATTAAGACTATTTACAATTATTTTGATAAATTTATTAAACGATTCCAAAGTTGCTTCCTTTTCCATCAATTCTAATAATATATAGGTTGACACTCTGAGGTTGTTGCAAATTGTTTCGTGATTAAACCTTTGTTTAGAGAAAGCAGGACATTGTTCTAAGAGATGGGCCAGCGATTGAGACGAGGTGCCATCGCATGGGCACTTGTCATCGTCTGTGATTTTAAATCTATATAAATAGGATTTATGAAATTCGTGATTTGTAAGAAACTGAGTCATATGAAAGCTTGTCGTGATTAAGGATCTAAGTTTTTTAATGTCTCCTAAACTAGGTAATATTTCTTTAGTGTATCGGCCTTGTTCCGCGCTGTCATATCTTGCTTGCCAGGCGGTTAGGTTGTCTTTTTTGATTTTGTGCTTAACGTAAGAGATGGGTGTAGCAAAGTAATCCGGTTTTATGTGTAACCTAGGCTAGGATAATGTGACAAACTATTTAAATACTTGCATTGTTGTCGGTCCTTGATAAGTGTGCGAAGTTTCAAATCAATCCAATGTTTTGATGGGGATGAAAATCACATTCAAAAATTCCGTTACATAGTATCTATGTAACGCAATTTTTGAATGTGATTTTATACCAAGCTAATAAAAGCGTGTTAAAATATTTAAAGGTCTCGAGTTGTGTTGTTCAGATCACGTTGAAGTTCACCACATTGGCCGTGATTGCAGGCATTCCATTTTAGTCCTGAGGGTTGGCAACGCGTCTGCATTTTGATTCATAATCGGGGATAGATATAGATGTTTATAAGCCACAGCATACAGTGGACTTACCATCAGGTGGACTGTGTGCTTGCTTGTCACCCTTATTATATAAAAAAATAAAAACGAATTTATAAAATTTGTTTTCAACATGACCTAAAAAAAGTAACAGTCTGTCCACGTGGAGCAAATGACTTCACATAGGGTTGACCTGATTTCTGGCGTACCGCAAGGCGGTACACTTTCTCCATTAATCTTCTCTATTTATATTAATTCCATCATATCTAATATTGATTGTTTGTACCATCTGTATGCTTATGACCTACAAGTTTAAGTACAGTCTGACATTTGTGACATCCATAATGCAATTTACAAATTAAATTCCAATCTCATGTCAGTCCGTAATTGGCCCATGCGTTTTGGAGTGTCTGTCAACCCTACGAAATACCAAGCGGTGGTTATGGTTAGCTCAAGAATGCTTGCAAAAATAGATGCCACTATCCTACCTCCCGTCTATTATAATGATTGCCTGATACCGTTCTCTTCCTCAGTTAAAAATCTTGGTCTCCATATTGATAGTACTCTGTCCTGGGGGGTACATATCTCCGAAACATGTAGTAAAGTCTCTGGTTCTTTACGTTCTCTTTATCGCTTGAAAATTTTTCTCCCCTTTAAGGCTAAAATTATGCTTGTACAGTTATTTATACTACTGATCATTGATTATGCTGACGTGTGTTACCTGGATTTAAACCAAAATCTTCTTTACAAGCTAGAGCGCCTACTCAACAATTGCGTCAGATACATTCTCAATCTTCGTAAATTTGATCATATCACTCACTGTCGCTCTCGCCTTAAATGGCTCACTATTAAACAGATGCGTGACGCTAGAATTTTGCTTGTTCTCTTCTCTATCTTAAATGATCCATCCACTTCTTCTTATCTCAAGGAAAAATTTCAGCATATTTCCTTAACGCATGATAGAACTCTGCGGTCCTCATATAATAATAAACTAAGTATCTCATTACATTTTACTAATTTTGTTGGTAATTACTTTACCATTCAAGCTGCACTTCTCTGGACTTCCTTGCCTGATGACGTCAGAAAAAACATCTAATAAGACTGCCTTTAAAAGATTGGTACATAAGCACTTTATGAAGATATTAGATGATAGTTTATATGGTCAATTTGGTTATTTTTGTTGTTATTTTATTTAAAGGTTTATGTTATATATCTATTTGTATTTATAATATGTATATATTTATGTATCTATGTATTTGTATGTAAATATAATATATTGTCTATATCATATTTTATAGTATTTAAGTTTATTGTATTGTGATATATTAAATAGGTCAATGAAATAGAGACGTGTTGATGCTTCTATAACTTCAAATATACTGTCTTATTCTACCTTAACACTAATATATATAAAGTCATGGGGGCTATACTACACTACACCTCCCACCGACAAAAAAATAAAAATAAATGAATACATTTGTATTTTTAAACATAAAAATAAATATAAATATGTTTATTATTAATATAAATAACAAAAATACAATGTACTTATATATTATTTGACCTAAATATAAATTACAAAAATAAAATATAGGTATATTCTATGAGTAGCTCGAGTGGCCAGATCCCTCTACCCCATAGTAATTTCAAGGTCACAATATAATTGGTATGATGTATCATGCATACATACAACATACTTATTTGACATAATTAGGTAATTCGCGAAGTTCTAGTATAGTTGTACTTTCTTTTTTATTTTAAAATACTCTGCTCTTATATATTTATTCAAACTTTTCATCTCATTTCTTATATTTGATTGTTAGGCATTTTTATTATCTTTTTTTTCTTAATTCTTGTACGTACTTTTTCATTGATTTTTTATGACCTTTAGCTAGCTTTTTTTCTCTCTATTCACTTATATATTCATTTATCATTTAGATACCGGGAATCGGAGTATTAATTCATTTCATTTATATTTTATTTCGTGATATTTATCACGTGGGTACTTTATAAATATGGGCCCCCCATTTACTTGGGTATTATATTACTTTTCATAACATTTACTTCATTTTATTAGTACATAAACTTTTTTTTCATCATACTATATCAAGGTAATAGTGTAAATAGTGGGTTGTGCGCACAACCTTGAGGTCAACGTTTAAGTCATTTTAAAAGACTCCAATAATTGTCACGGAGGAAAACTAAGTTCACACTATGATCCAATGAAGGATGTGACCTCTATGTACCATTATCAAGGGTAACAAATTTAAGACTTCTCTTGTCCCCAACAGTACTAATATGAATAAACTTGTTCACATCTCACTTGTACTGAATGTATTGTTCCCTAGTACCCGTTACTCTCGATTTTATCATCCAATCATGGAAACATACCCTGCTCGAGAACTATATGCTATACCAGTGATAGACGTTCCCGTATCTCTCCAAACATTGTTTATTTTTCTTTCTACTCTATAGAATTTTAGCTATTATTCAATATTTTCATTTACAATTATGTATTCCGTTACTTATACATAAATTTACTTACATATTTTACAAATTGATATCATATAGCCTTGTACAATGTATAGTTACATCATTGTCAGTCAGGGATTGAGGCTCACAATATGGCCACAATAAAATTTTAATTAATTAATTATATACATAATATAAAGAGTTTCAAAATTGAGTTAAACAAAGTAATTATTTTCATAATCCACACAAATAAGCTAGATATTCCAACAGTTATTCCAAAAAATAATGGATTATAATAGTTAAAACCTTATGATATGAAAGTTTAATCAATATTAAATCGAAAATAAATTTTTGCATTTCATATTAAGATATAGAAGAAAGAAGTCAAAGCAACGTAATAGTTTTCAATAACAATAACATAATCGCATAGCGACAGACAGATCAAAATACAAATTGTAATCCCAATCCTAGCAGCGCAAGCGATTTGAGACACCTTTGTTTTAATTATCAAAGTACGTATATGGAAACGTTTACGATTACATCGTATTATGATCACCTAATTTAAACGTAACTTATACAATGTTATTATTACCTACATGATATGTGGATACAAGTAAAATGATAGCTTTGAATTCCTTATTTACACAGAATTTTAGATATATAATTTTGCTTAGAAAAAGATTTCTAGATGTATGGTATTTACTATATCGTTTACACAAAATAATTGAATAATCACTATAACACCTATCAACTTTACACAACAAAACATTAATTTCTTTAAACATTCAAATCATCATCATCATCATCATTACAGCCCTTCACAAGTCCACTGCTGAACATAGGCCTCCCCCAAGGAATGCCACAAAGCACGGTCCTGAGCCACCTGCATCCATCGACTTCCTGCATGTCTTACCAGGTCGTCACTCCATCTTGTGGGGGGACGCCCTACACTTCGCCTACCGGTACGAGGCTGCCACTCGAGAATCTTTCGTCCCCATCGGTTGTCGGTTCTTCGAGCTATATGGCCGGCCCACTGCCACTTCAGCTTACTAGTCCGTTGGGCTATGTCGGTTACTCTGGTTCTACTGCGGATATCCTTATTCCTAAGTTTATCACGCAGAGAAACTCCGAGCATAGCCCTCTCCATAGCTCGCTGAGCGACCTTGAGCTTCCTCATACGGCCAGCAGTGAAGGACCACGTCTCAGTTCCGTAAGTCATCACTGGCAACACGCACTGGTTGTACAATTTTGTTTTAAGGTTTTGAGGTATTTCTGACGAGAAGATGTGTCGTAGCTTCCCGAACGCTGCCCAGCCGAGTTGAATCCGTCGATTGACCTCTTGGTCGAAGTTGGACTTACCTAGTCGGACTATTTGTCCCAGGTAAACATACTCGTCAACAACTTCGAGCTTAGTGCTCCCAACAACTACCGGCATAGGTGTGACATGGACATTAAACATAATCTTTGTTTTGTCCATGTTCATCTTAAGACCTATCCGTTGGGAGACACTATTGAGGTCATTGAGCATAGTGCTTAGCTCCTCCAGCGATTCTGCCATGAGGACTATATCGTCGGCAAATCGAAGGTGAGTGATGTACTCGCCATTGATGTTAATTCCGTATCCTTTCCAGTCCAGAAGCTTGAAAACGTCTTCCAATGCAGCGGTGAAGAGTTTCGGGGATATAACGTCACCCTGTCTTACACCTCTCTGCAATTGGATAGGTTTCGTACTCTGGTTCTGTACTCGGATAGCCATCGTAGCCCTACTGTACAAGCACTTCAACACTTCGATATACCGACAGTCAACTTGGCACCGCTGAAGGGACTGCAGCACCGCCCAAATTTCGACGGAATCAAAGGCTTTCTCATAGTCCACATACGCCAGACATAGTGGCAAATTGTACTCTTCGGACTTCTGTACAATTTGCCGTAGGGTATGTATGTGGTCTATGGTGCTAAAGCCCTTTCGGAAACCGGCTTGTTCGGGAGGCTGGAAGTCGTCAAGTCTGCGCGCGAGACGATTCGTAATGACTCTCGAAAACAGCACGTAGACGCGGCTCAGAAGGGAAATCGGTCTGTAGTTCTTCAAGAGAGCGTTGTCACCTTTCTTGAAGAACAAGACCACCGCACTTCTGCTCCACGCCTCCGGTGTAATGCCACCATGGAGGACGGAATTAAAGAGCTTCTGAAGGACTTCAAGTACCGGTCTTCCACCCGCTTTCAGAAGCTCCGCTGTAATTCCATCCTCGCCTGGGGCCTTGCCGTTTTTAAGGTGCTGGAGAGCCATTCTAATCTCGCTCAGACTGACGTCCGGGATATCTTCGGAATAGTGTCGAATAAGACTCGCTCTTGGATCGTTACTCACACTTGCGTGTGGCTCCAACGATGACGTGTACAGCTGCCCATAGAACCTCTCAATCTCACTCAAAATCTCAGGTGTCCCGGAAACGATGCTGCCACATTCGGTCTTCAGCTTTGACAGTTGGCTCTTTCTGGCAGACAGATCTCTGGCAAAGACTTTGGAGCCTTGGTTCCGCTCGATCGCTTCTTCAATACGAGCTGTATTGAAGTTGCGTAAGTCTCGCCGCATGAATTTGGAGATCTGTCTGTTCAGTTGCCTGTATGCTGTCAAATCTGTTGAAGAATGTAGCCTCATCTCCCGTCTAACAGCCATGAGATTAAGAGTGTGATCGGAGAGTTTTTGTGTTCTTCTGCGGTGGGTCTTGCAGAACTTAGCTCCGACCGCATGGACAGTTTCCACTAGCTTGTCATTCATATCGTCCACTTCATTGCAGTCTTCTAGGCACTGAAAACGGTTTTGTAACTCGAGCTGAAAGGTTTCGGGACTTTGGATTAGAGCACGAGGGGGACGGAGCGTTGACTTCATCAGACGAGACCTCTCCAACTTAACATTTAGGTTCAGTGTGCCTCTAACCATTCGGTGATCGCTGCCGGTTTTCACCCTCGCGATCACTGAGACATCACTGAACAGTTGTCGTCTGGTCGTCATAATGAAGTCAATCTCATTTTTTGTCGAACCGTCGGGGCTCGACCAGGTCCACTTCCTGTGGGGCCGCTTCTTGAAGAAAGAGTTCATCATAAAGAGTCCCTCTTTCTCCATGAAGTCGGCCAGCTGCTGGCCCCTTGGGTTCCGTTGCCCTATTCCAAATTTCCCTACTTTCAGCTCACCGCTCTCTCTTGTGCCTAGTTTTGCATTGAAGTCTCCCATTAACACCGTATATTGGGTTTTGGAGGAATGCATGGCTCTAGAGATATCCTCATACATTTCCTCCACCTCCTCATCGGGGTGTGCCGAAGTTGGTGCGTAAACCTGTATGACCTTCAGCGAATACCGTTTGGTGATTCTGAGTATAAGGTACGCAACCCTCGTCGACACACTCCCGATCTTTACAACGTTGTTAACGAGAGACTTGTGGACGATAAATCCGACACCTCCTTGGGACAGATGGTCGCCCTCCCGGTGATAGAGCAAGTTGCCGGATTCGAGGATTACCGTGTCCTCCCCCTCTCTTCGGACTTCGGATAATCCTATAATATGCCAGCGCAACTTGTCTATCTCTTCTTCCAGCTCCACGATCTTCTCGTCAGTCCTCAGGGTGCGTGCGTTGTACGTTGCCAGGTCGAGTCGTCTAAGGTGGCAACCGAACCTCCACCGGAGATTCTTAGCACCCCCTGCCCCGCCGTTACCATGGTCGCCACCGTAGCCAGGAATAGCGGGGCCGCCGGGGACTGGGGGCCGTTTATTATTGTCATTGCTCATGGGGGGTATATTGCCATAGTTGCCACGCTTGGCGAGCGGGTTGGCAACCGCAGTTTTTTTTTATTGTATTTATGCCGTTACCAGGAAGATGCTGCTGCCCATCTCCTGCCTGTTTCCCTTTGTCGCCTTTTACGACACCCACGGGAGGATATGGGGTAGTGGATATTCTTGACCGCCACTACACTTTTTAATTTTTAAGTAGGTTTGTGTATATAAGTATAACTTTAAGGTTTACTGCCTTTATAAAAGAAAAACTAATACTTATTAAAAATACTGAACTGTTTTTAAATAAAATTTACTATGGAAAAAAAAATAACGAAATATATCATATTTAATAATATATCAGTATTATTTTAATTATACGAAAATTTAATTGATGGTAAACCATGGTAAATTTAAGTACGTAAGAATGTAATCTACTATATTATTTCAATCGTTTTTGTATTGTGTCCTGCACAGTAATAAAAATAATATACAACAGTAAACAATAACTAATTGATGTTTAATATAAAATCGTCTTTTGCCTTAATACATACATACATGCATGAGTGCTTAAAACGGTAACTTAATTTTTAATATTGCATTATAATCTTTTTTAGATATAGTAATAAATATGTAAAATATCAACTAAATCTGACTAATAAATTCAAATTCATATATTAAATACAAAATATTAAAACAAACTTTTTTTTATAATAGTGAAAACTTAAAAAAAAATCTAAAAAATAAATGACAAAAATGCGCTTGATGTTTCACCTCAAATTTTCTTCTTTGTTCCTTTTGATTCAATTTTCATATTCTTGTGGACGTAGCTTGCAAAAGTTCATCTGCTGCTTTCCTTTTAAATAAATCTGCCGTTACTTTAATTTTGGTCTTTGGTAATTATATTAAAAAAAAGTCCATAATTTATTTTCCTCACTCTTCTTTGTAGCTTTTATGTGTGGTCTTAAGATACTATACGTACTTTTTAATTTTTAGTTTCTGCAAAATTATTATTGTGGCCTCTTCTTTTATTCATATTCATTTATTTTTCGTCACATTTGGTATTGCGTCCATTCCGTTATAATATAATTGTTTTTAAACGAACAATCCATGATGAATTCCATTTTTTTTTTGTAACATTTTGTCTCTTTATGTAAGCCCGGCGGTGCGCGTGCATTGTAACAGCGCACCGCCAGGCAGGGTCGCCATGTGATATAGGAAATGAGTCAATCCAATAGAGACGTTTAACTTAACTTTAATTATACTATCTTATTCTACCTTAACACTAATATATATATAGTTGTGGAGGCTGTACTACACTACAGTATTTATTTATATATATATATATATATATATATATATATATATATATATATATATATATATATATATATATATATATATATATATATATAAAATTAGTTTATTATTAAGTTTATTAGTAGTTTTTTCCTTGATTTACTCTATTGTTCATTTTATTTTGTCACCTATCACTTAATTTCCACACGTCCCGGGTTGACTGGGTGAGAATGCCTAAAGGCATTAAGTCCGCCCTTTGTAATCTTTTAATTCCTTTTATTAAGGTGTTTTCCTTAAAAATCATTTTATTAAGGTAGAATAAAGTGTAAATAAATAAATAAAATAAAATGCAACTTCATGTGATATAACTTTTACACTATTTAATATTTATTCAAAATATATATTAAAATAGCGTTTAGTGTCATCTTTACGATTATTTATTTAATGATTTTGATTTAGCGTAATAATAAATTTCAAAAAAGTGATTCAAAAAAAGTTTAAAAGCATTGCAGTCTTGCCTTAAGTTCTTATCAGTGATTTGTACTTATTATTAAAAACTACTTATAATTGTGTAGGAAATACTCAGAGAACAATAAACGTTAATCGGATATCAAGACTAGTTTTATCGATAATGATAAAAAAAATTGTTAATTGTGTTTTTATATATAAAGAAATATTAATAACAAGTCAATAGTGTGACAATGTTCTGTTTACAGATTATTAAATATTTTTAGTCAATTTTATTTAAAAATAACTAAAATGTCCCCAACACAAGAATATACTAGTGATGATCAAGATTATACAATCGAATTAACTGAAAGGGTTCCTCTTAAAGAGAATATTGAAGAAACCAAACCTGACGAGAAAAAGACGGTTAAAGCGTCGCTTTTAAATATCTTCAGCAATGTGACCGTAGAACCAACAATGTTTTTTTTTGTGGTATCGCTTCTTTTAACTACTTTGACGTCGCAGAACTTGAGTCTTGAAAAAGCCTGTCGGGTGAATCTTAACTTTACAACAGATATATGTAATGCTCTACGTGCGCAAAATATAGAAAGCCAAAATGAATATGAAAGAAACACACAGAAATTAGTTACAGCTGCCATGGCTTGGAAAACATACTTGACTGCAACTTTTCCTTGTGTTTTTGCTCTTTTTGTTGGGTCATGGTCGGATAGAACAGGGCGGAGAAAAGTTTTCATTCTCATACCAATTGCAGGACAGATTCTTGTTTGCATTAACGGTATGTTAAATACGTATTTCTTCTATGAACTCCGTCTGGAATATTTTGTGTTAACTGAAGGAATTTTAGAAGGATTTTCCGGTAGTTGGTGTGTTTGTTTCATGGTGATCTTTACATATATCACTGCTATCACAACAATTAAAAATAGAACGTTTCGCATGGGATTAATAAATTTCAGCTTAACAGCAGGATTTCCAGTGGGAATGGGTATTAGTGGAATATTACTCAAAACTTACGGATATTATGTTTGTTATGGATTGGCATGTGGTATACATGCTGCTAACTTTACCTACAATTTATTCTTATTAAGAGATACTACAAAAACCAAGGATCAGACAGAGGTAATCTATAAATATTTATTTTACTTTTTTATTTTTTTGTAACACTTTATCTCCAAATTTGTTTACATAATATATGTACATGTTTTCTTAGAATAGTAAACTTTATTGTAATAGTTTTTAATAAAAACATCCTTAGAGTTTTATAACTTATGTTATCACTTTATACATTCTGAATTACATAGTAAACAAATAAAAAAGAGAAAATTTATATCCGAACCTGAATAGAGAGTAGTGCCATAGATACTATAATGGAAAGAATTATTGTATTTACAACAGTTTCATCAATTTCAATTTTTGTAATGCATACCAGAAATACAACAGGAGATCACCTCCGATCCCTAAAATAGATAAGTAAAAGGTTAATTGATAAAGTAGTAAAAGTGTAAGAGCGGATGTTCAACTTGCTATCATGCTTACGCAATTAATCATTATCAACAATAAAACAGCGTAAACCACTTTACATTCAGCATACAGCAATTACAGTTAAAGCATACCGTAATATGTCCCTATCACAATTACTCACTAGTTCAACGTGAGGGACGTAATTACATGATAACACCAAATTATGCAAACGAACAGCAACACTACCCATCTCCATTGTAACACAGATCAGCTTCTTAGCAACACCATGCTCCTTGCCTGCACCAGAAGAACCACTATACTATCTTAGCACTCGTAGAATGACTCGCCTACAGTAAACTTTATTATGCACCAACGAGTGGGGCTTTCTCAACCTACCCTCAATTCTACCTCACCACCATCGATTGGACGCTCCGCTAAAGTGACGGAACCTCTCACTCACTCTTTACCAACCCGTATTTTAAAGACACGCCGATTACCTACATTCAAGTAAGATGGCGAACGTGTAATGTTTGCTACATTATACCTGATGGGAATTGAATGTGTTACTTACAATTATCCTTCATCAATAACAATGCAGATGCGTTATAACCTCTGAGATAAAACGCCTAATTTTTCTTCATTCATTGTTCTTCATTATCAAAGTTCACTGATTATATAGGTCTTCCGTTAAGGTAAGTAAAAGGTAGTTGCCACGCTTAGCAGGTGAAACTCAAGATGTTTGGACCTTAAAAATGGTGGACAACTTTATAGACGCGTAAAAACCTATTAACAGAAAAAGAACATTCTCTTGTTAGATATTTATTCTAACTATATTATTAAAGTTTATTAAAAACCAGTGCTTCTCACAACCCTTACCTTGGTGGTAAGTGGTGGTTAAGCCCTAAGTTATAATAGATAATATAAGGTAATAAATACATAATAATATTAAAAGCCAGAGTTTATCTACAAATCTTACCTTGGTTGTGAGTGGTGGTTAAGTTCCAGGTAATGATTATATAAGGTAATAAATACATAATAGTTAATAAATAGGAATTTTATTATGATTTTAAGCGTGGTCAAGATAAATTTGATGAACGTGAATGATACAACGTAGTTTAGCTAGCTAACGTTCAAGATCATCCAGATGACAATGGTGGAAAGATGGAGTTATTTAAATATTTACTCACTAACAAAGATTTTTTCATACTTACAATCTTTGTAGCTATGAAATAATTTAAAAATAATTTAATAGAAGTTTTTAAAAAAAATATTTATCTTGTTAATTACGTAAACAATTTTTATTGATTCCTAAAATGTTTCGACTATGTGATTTAATGTTTTTTTAAATGACCTATCTATTGAAAAGTAGATCGATGTAAAATCTGAAATAAATATATTTTACAATTACGAAAAAAACATTTCAGGTAGGCGGCCAGGGCTTCATTTACTTTTTACGTGCATTTTTTGATCTTACAAACATAAAGGAAATATTTACAACGATATTCAAATATGGTCCTAATAATAGAAGAGCGCGAATTATCGTCCTGCTAGTTGTTGTCGCTATATTGTTTGGTCCAATGCATGGTAAAAACATTTGTTCAAATTAAATTGTATTATGTATCTTGATTTTAATTTTATTATAATTAAATATACATCTTATTTTTTTAAATTTTATCATTGAAGATTCAAATAATTGTTTAAAACTATATTAACTTATCGCGTTATAAATATATTATATAATGAGTAAGGAACTCTATTATTAATTAATGCTTAATTTTAGGTGAAATATCAGTTTTATACATATCCACTAGATACAGATTCAACTGGGACGAAGTGAAATTCAGTATTTTTCAAACTTATAATTTTGTGACACATACTATAGGTAAGTTTTATGGCTATATAAAATCATATGTAATAAATAGTATAATAAGAAATAGTATTTAAAACTATTTAGCATCAAGTAAGACGTATAATATTATGTATTATTTATTATTAGGAAATATAAAATCTGACATTTAATTCCATTCGTGCAGAATATACGGCGGTATGATTTAAAAGCAAAAAAAAATCATCCACTTGTAAACATTAGAATGTCTTTGTTTAAAAAGTAAAAAGCGGTGATAGAGTGAGGACTTGGTAAGAGATTCAGGGATTCAATTGATGCAGGGGGCTCTGAAAGGTGCTTTGTGTCACTCTTTGCTACGTGCATGTGTGAACCTACTCGCAAATTTAAGTGCCTTCGGACAAGCCACTTGACCGTGAGCTGTGGTTTGGCTTATATTTGTTCCGCGTTGGAAGACCACTCCGTTTCATACACAATGTCGATGTTGCTATATTACGTTAGTCATGTTTCTCCATTGATCACTTTTTATCATAGCGATAACGTTACCATATTTTTCGAAGTAACGTATATCTAAGATCGGGGCAAGAATGTAGTGTTAGGAGACATGGCAATTACAGACAACGCTATTCAAAAACCGATTATTTGCGTTTTAACACAACTGGTGAGTTATTAAACCAAATAGTATGACGGCCGGTCAACCATGTCTTTGGTTTATCTTGCTAATTAAATAACGACACATTGTCGACCGACTTAATCCCAAAAAATCATCATGATCTTACACAAAACCAGAGAAGTAAATATGGAAATAAGCCTATCAAGGATTTATATTTGCTGTATTCTTGTGTAATGTGTGGTCATAAATGTACGGCTTGTACTACAAAAGTTAGGTTCATTAATTTGTTTCCTTATTTTGCTCTATTGCAATATATCTTTGTGGCCTAACAACGTCCTTTGCACCTTTTTTCATTAGACTGTAGCAGCCAGGCTGATCAGCCCTGAGCCGTTATAAATAATGTTACCCTGCTGCTACCATAACGCAAAAGGTGAAGGTCTAAAAAAACCATTTATTTCCTAATTACCCCCGGCTACTGAGATTGCGAGCTGCATATCGATGCGAGATAATACGTACGACGTATATATTTAACGTTCTAATATAGAAACAAGAAACAGCCCCAAATATCATCAGCACCGCATCGTCACACGCCGGCTATCTTCACGCATCCGTCAACCATTTTCGAGCCGTTTCTTCAACGCAGCAGCTTCGCTTGTTGGGCATGTGTCCCATGCCGCCGCCGCTCGCCGATTACGCGCGCGCGCCGGTCTGCATCACTTTTATAGCTCCGTCCAGCAACGCAGCTACGGCAAACGGAGCGCGACATACATATAATAGTTACACATAATACAATATAATACAATAGTTGCACATAATATTTTATTGATTAATCTTTATTGGTCAAAATATATGTATTGTAATTGGCTAAGTAAATAAAATATTTTACTATTGGTAAACTAAGGATTTAGCCGGGCATATAAATATAGGCAGGGTTAGCTGAACAATATATACACCAGATACACCAGTTGCTTGCACATCAGGAAATAATTTAATTTTCCGCTCCAGACTTCGAGTGGTCTAACTCGGAGTCTGTTAATAGTGGACACCATACACCACTATTACATTGGTGACCCCGTTACGAACACTGAGATCCCTGCAACAATAGTAGGAAAAATATCAAGGAAAACTTCAGTATATATAATCAGTGTAATCAAGACGTCATTATGGAGCGAGAACCGAAGAAATCCGACGCTTATACATCAAACCCGGCTAAGGAACAAGAAATCGCCGGTATATCGCTATCGTTGAGAATACCACCGTTTTGGAGAGATAAACCCCGACTTTGGTTCGTCAACTTCGAAGCCGCAACGAATGATTTAAAGAAGAGTCAAGCACAACTAGCACAGACGGTGATCGCCCAACTTTAGAAACAAGACATCGAACAAATTTCGGACCTGTTGTACAACCCACCGGTAACCGACCAGTATAATTCGCTGAAGGATCGTCTGATCTCTGCATATGAAGAATCCGACAGTCGCAAGCTACAGAAACTTTGGAGACCAGAAGCCCACACAACTCCTACGCAGAATGCGTACTTTGGCGCGGAATAAAGTCACAGATTCGACGCTACGGCTAATGTGGGTAAACCACCTACGCCCACATGTTCGATCGGTACTAGCAGTGAGTGAAACATTCAGCACACAGACGAAGCTCGACGAACTGGCACTTCTGGCGGTCAAGATGACCGAAAACAGCAGTAGCTCACACATATCGATGATCGAAGGCACTTCAACCAAGGCCAATGATTCCCAGTTTCTTCTCGAAGAAATTCGGAAGCTATCATTCGAAGCCGCCGCGCTCAAAGCTTCCCAGCACCAAACCTGTTACCAGCAACAGTACAACCAGTGCAATCAGCTACACCGAAGATCACCTTTTCGTCGCAACCGCTCTGCAAGTAGAAGTCGAACAAGCTCAAGAACAAGATCCCCTTACTGCTACTATCATCGAGGTTTCGGTTCCGAGGCAAGAAAATGCACAACACCGTGTACATTCAAAAATGAAAATATGAAGTCGGAAAACTAACTAATACGCTTGATGCGACGGTATCCGGCGTAATTGAAAAGTCCTACCGATTTTTCGTCACCGATAAAAAAAGCAAGCTTACCTTCCTTATCGACACCGGAGCGAATATCTCAGTTTTACCGCCGAGACAAAAACAGAAAATGAAGCCACTGGATTTTCAAAACTCTATGCAGCAAACTATACGGTGATTCCTACATATGGAGAAAAAACAATGGAACTGGATTTAAACCTACGCCGACCATTCAAGTGGAGATTTATCGTCGCTAAAGTTAGCAAACCAATCATCGGTGCTGATTTTCTTCAACATCACCAGTTGATCGTCGACATCAAAAATAGAAGAAATATCGACGGAAAAACCAATCTTGCATCTCAGTATTTCTTCCAAGCAACCAATCTGCCCACAATAAGAAGCATAGATGTACAAAAATCGTATCACAAGATCCTAGAAGAATATCCTGGAATCACAAGAATAACTTCAATGAAATTAACACCGAAGCACGACGTTGAACATTTCATCGAAACCACTTCATTGCCGTGCACGTCCAATCGCACCACACCGATACGAGCAAGTTTGAAAGGAATTCGAAAACATGATCGAGCAAGGAATATGCAGTCCAAGCAAAAGCCCTTGGTCATCACCACTTCAGGTTGTACCGAAGAAGAATGGAGAATTACGAGTTTGTGGAGATTACAGAAGACTAAATTACCACTCCTGACCGCTACCCAATACCGCGAGACAGCAATAATAACTCCAATGGGTTTATTCAAATTTCCAAGAATGACCCCAGAACTGAAGAACGCTGGTCCAACCTTCCAAAAATTCATACATGAAGTACTTCATGGACTGGATTTCGTTTTCGCATTCATTGATGATCTCCTTGTTGCAAGCCCTGATAAAGAAACGCACGAAACCCATCTACGCACCGTGCTACAGCGATTAAAAGACAATAGAATCACAATCAACCCTTCGAAATGCATATTTGGACAACAAGAAGTTCAATTTCTTGGTTTCACCGTCAGTAAGGAAGGAATCAAACCGCCTACTAAAAAGTCAGAGCAATCATCGATTATGCGAAACCTAAAACAATCAAAGTACTAAGGTGTTTTCTTGGGATGATCAACTTTTACAGAGAACACATACCTTAAGCCGCTGAAACCCAAGTACCACTTCACGCTTACCTTGACAACACGAATAAAAAATATATTGGTAAATCCAATTGGGCATTAAAAAAATTACGTATAACATGATTATACGGAATTATTAAATAGTTTAAATACATATCGACAGCACTATCGGCTTCAACACCCTCGAAAACCATGAAAATGACACCCATGATGAAAAAATTTATACCAACTTCAGCCGCCATCTTGGATTTACATTTCGACAGCACTATCGGCTTCAACACTCTTGAAAACCATGAAAATGACACCCGAGATTAAAAAATTGGTACCAACTTCAGCCGCCATCTTGGATTTACATTTAGACAGCACTATCGGATTCAACACCCTCGAAAACCATGAAAATGACACCCAAGATGAAAAACTTGACATCTATTGCAGCCGCCACCTTGGATTTACATTTCGACAGCACTATCGGCATCAGCACCCCCGAAAACCATGAAAATGACACCAATGATGAAAAAATTTATATCTATTGCAGCCGCCATCTTGGATTTACATTTCGACAGCACTATCGGCTTCAACACCCTCGAAAACCATTAAAATGACACCCGAGATGAAAAAATTGGTACCTATTGCAGCCGCCATCTTGGATTTACATTTCGACAGCACTATCGGTTTCAACACCCTCGAAAACCATGAAAATGACACCCAAGATGAAAAAATTTATATATTTTGCAGCCGCCATCTTGGATTTACATTTTGACAGCACTATCGGCTTCAACACCCTCGAAAACCATGAAAATGACACCCATGATGAATAAATTGGTACCTAATTCAGCCGCCATCTTGGATTTACATTTCGACAGCACTATCAGCTTCAACACCCTCGAAAACCATGAAAATGACACCTATGATGAAAAATTTTATACCTATTGCAGCCTCGACCTTGGATTTACATTTCGACAGCACTATCGGCTTCAGCACCCTCGAAAACCATGAAAATGACACCCACGATGAAAAAATTGATACCTATTGCGGCCGCTATCTTGGATTTACATTTCGACAACCCTATCGGTTTCGACACCCTCGAAAAGCATGAAAATGTCACCCATGACACAAAAATTATACTACTTACTTTTAGTACGTACTACTATTATTTATTCTGTGCTTTTAAATATTGTAATAAAAAAATCTCTTATTATTATTATAATCAAGTATTTAAGAAATTTGTTTATTCGAATATTGTGTATTTGTACAGCGATCTTTTTGAGCCGCTGAAAACAACCAAAGCAATGTCCACTCACGACGGCGACTGAAGCCGAACTAAACTTAATACAAAGGTACTCTGTCTGTGAACTAAACTACTCTGTGGCTGTAGATCCCCATTTACAGAAACAATTTATATACGAGGCAACCTAATCAACGAAAATTTCGCCATTTTGGAGCCGAAATAAATTAATTATAGCTAAACAAAACAAAATTACACTGCCATTTACATTCAGTGGCTTCCCACATGATAGATGAAGAGATTAAAAAATATATTGAGTTAAACAATTGATATTTTCAAAAGTTATAGTGTTTACAATCCACAGGGACTTGATAAATCCACACCATAAGCCACTAAACCCTTTTTTTATTTAAAAATAGCAATTAATCGATTTAAAAAAATTATTAATAAGTTCAACAATCATTTATCTTTCTAACAATGTGCTTTTTATATCATTTATATGTATAATATGATTGCTAGATACGATTTTATTCGATAAAATGTTGGAATTTTAATTTTTAGGCGATAGTAGAACATTACCTTGCGCTTTCGCTTAAGGTATGCAAAAGATAAAACGTTAATCGGATGGAACGATGAAGCCACGAAGGCATTTGAAGCTTGTAAAGTTGCGATCCAAAATGCAGCTTTGCTCGCTCATCCATCACACGAAGCAACCCTTGCTATCTTCAGCGACGCGTCATATCTCTCAGCAGAAGCTGTACTCCAACAATACATCAATGAAAAATGGCAACCACTTGGCTATTTTTCGAAGAAGTTCTCCGATACTCAACGTAACTACAGTACATTCGACCGAGAGTTACTCGCTATCTACATGGCTATCAAACACTTCAGGAAAACGTTCGAGGGTCGAAACCTGATCGTTTTTACCGACCACAAGCCATTAACATATGTACTTCAGAAGAAACCATCACCATCGGAAACACCACGATGAGCAAGACAACTCATTTTCATACGTGAATTCACGAACGACATACGTCACATCAGTGGGAAGGACAACATAGTCGCCGACACACTCAGTCGCATACCAATCGACAGTGTAACGTGCCCTACATCAATCGACTATCACAAGATCGCCGAAGCACAAGACAGAGATAGCGATAACATCAAACATCTATCGAAGCAAAGTAACTTGTCCATCAAGCAAGTTACATTGCCAATGACGCATCTACCTATCTACTGCAAAGCCTCAACATCAAACATGCGCCCATACCTACCAGAAGAATGTCGTCGCGAAGTCTTCAATGCACTACATAACATCAGTCATCCAGGTGTTAGAGCAACCAGAAAACTCATCACTAGAAAATTCTTTTGGCCTTCAATGCAAGTAGATGTTGGCAACTGGGCGAAGCAATGCATTCAATGCCAAAAATGCAAAGTACAAAGGCATACATCAAGCAGCCTAGCTTCATTTCCACCTACAGAGAGATTCGAATACCTGCACGTTGATCTCGTTGGACCATTACCTACTTCACCGCAAGGACATCGTTACCTCGTAACAATGATCGACAGAACAACAAGATGGCCAGAAGAAATACCTACCGATGATACTTTAGCTGAATCCGTCGCGAAGATAATTTATAAAAATTGGATTACTCGTTTCGGGTCACCCAAAACCATCACAACAGATCAAGGAAGAAAATTCTAAAGCAACCTATTCCTCAAACTTCTTCAAACTATGGGAATACAGAAGACACGTACAACGGCATACCATCCTCAATCAAACGGAATAGTTGAACGATGGCATCGTACATTGAAGACCGCACTCAAAACTCGTTTATCTCAACATACAAAGTGGATTGATGAGCTACCTACAGTGCTACTTGGACTACGAGCAACACTGCGTGCAGACACTAGTCTCGGCACCGCTCAGCTAACCTACGGCTGCAGAATAAGACTACCATGTGACTTCTTCACTTCAACATCGTCAAATAATCAAGAAATGAATTACGATTTTGTAACTCAACTTCGAGAATCAATCAACAAAGTCTTATCGTCGAAACGCACATCAGCACACGGAAATAATAAATCAGTATTCATTTATCAAGATTTGAAAACATGCAAGCCAGTTTTTATAAGAAACGACGCAGTGAAGAAACAGTTTCAACCTACCTACGATGGACCGTATAAAGTATTACAGCGAAATAGCAAGACTTTTAAATTAGAAATACCCGGAAGGAAATCAACAATTATATCGATCGACCGCCTAAAGCCTGCCTATAGTATTAACGAGGATACTTCAGAGGATCCATTATCATCATCATCATCATCATCATCATCATCTCAACCACCAGGGAGGAAGCTTGAAAACCAATTATCTACATCAACCCAGATGAAACCTATTTTAAAAACTACGAGACATGGGCGAGTCGTCAAGCCTCCGGTACGCTTTCGCTAGGGGGAGAGTGATGTAGCAGCCAGGCTGATCAGCCCAGAGCCGTTATAAATAATGTTACCCTGCTGCTACCAGAACGCAAAAGGTAAAGGTCTGAAGAAAACATTTATTTCCTAATTACCCCCGGCTACTGAGATACTGCGGGCTGCATATCGATGCGAGATAATTTGACGTATATATTAAACATTCTAATATAGAAACAAGAAACAGCCCCAAATATCATCAGCACCGCATCGTCTTAACACGCCGGCTATCTTCAAGCATCCGTCGACCAGTTTCGAGCCGTTTTTTCAACGCAGCAGCTTCGCTTCTTCTTGCTGTTCCGGAGATGTGTCCCACGCCGCTGCCGCTCGCCGAATACGCGCGCGCGTTTTTTTTTTTGCGCCCGAAGCAATTGGAAAAGGGCTACCACAGAGGGAGGCGGAAAATGCATTATGCATACCACGACAGCCGGTCTGTCCTGGTTATGCGGGACTCACTGCCTACCGGGGGACCTAAGTGATACCCGCTAAAAACCGCCTTTGGGGAGTGGCAACTAGCTGTTTAAAGCTTCTTATGCCGTATCGGAAGCGACCCTCTTTTGGGAAAAGAGGGCGCAGGCGGCTAGGAGCCGCTGAGGGAGTGCTCGTAGGCACTCCCTCAGCGGCTCCTAGCCGCCTATTAGCCTAGGCAAATTAATTATGAATAATTTAATTAGAGTTGGTCTGAGCCGCCATGAGGCAGTTCAGGTCGTTTGACAGTTTATTAGGCGGGTCCGAGAGAGAGTTTCTCGGCCTGCGGACTCGATATCGAGAGGGGAGTGGGGCTGCATAAGTAGCTGCCTCACGAATAAGATGATTGGAGTGCGACTCTAAGGCTTTGAAGAAGTTCTCAGAGAGTTTTTTAAGAAATTGTTGAATTGTAGTCCCGATGAAGGTCAGCATTACGGACGTACCAAGGTGCGTTCGCAGCTCGACGACAGAAAAGGTTTTGAACTACTTGGAGTTCATTAATAATTTAAGGGGTTAGCGTGGGCAAAAATGGGGCCCGCGTAGGACATGACTGGTCGTATACAGACGTTATAAAGGGTACGCTTGTTTCTGAGGGGCATTTTACTGTGTCGGCCCAACATACTGTTGAGCCTATTCAGGTAAAAACGTGCGTGACGGGTTACTCTTTTGACGTGGGGCCTGAAAATTAGCCCTGTGTCTAGAGTGACACCTAAATATTTGGCAGACGTATGCCAGGGGACAGGGGTCCCTAGCATACGTATTGGTGGAGTGTTTTTGAGACGGCGTCGTTTATAATCGAAGTGAACGGCGGAGCTCTTCTCCGGGTTCATATCGATGCGCCATTTTTTGAACCAAGCTCCTAGGTCATTAACTGACTTTTGGACCTTGTTCCGTATGAAAGGTAGCGAAATACCTTTACAGTAGAGAGCAGTGTCGTCTGCGAAGAGGGAGAGCTGAACACCTTTCGGCGGAATGGGAATGTCGTTGGTGAACAGGATGTACAGCAGAGGAGCAAGTACTGAGCCCTGAGGGACACCAGCTTTGATGGGGCGCTGTGAAGATAGCGTGCCTTCGTGTCTAAAACGAAAGGTACGATGATTTAGATAAGAGGCCACGAGACGTACTAGACGATCGGGGAGACCTATTTTGTATAGCGCGCGCGCGTCGGTCTGCATCACTTTTATAGCTCCGTCCAGCAACGCAGCTACGAGAAACGATCCACGAGTCTAACGCCGGCAAGCGGAGCGCGACATACATATAAAAATGTACATAATATTTTATTGATTAATCTTTATTGGTCAAAATGTATGTATTGTAATTGGCTAAGTAAATAAAATATTTTACTATTGGTAAACTAAGGATGTAGCCGGGCATATAAATATAGGCAGGGTTAGCTGAACAATATATACACCAGATACACCAGTCGCTTGCACATCAGGAAATAGTTTCATTTCTCCGTTCCTAGACCACTCGGAGTCTGTTAATAGTGGACACCATACACCACTATTACAAGACTAAATCACAATTAACGCAGCTAAGTTAATTTATAAGTCTGAGTGGGGCGTGACTATTTACAATAAAGCTGGAGCTCCCTCCATAGCGTTTGTCTCAGGTGCTTATCTATAGTCACAACCATGTTATTTATTCTGCGATCAGGATGTCCCAAAACACGCAAAAATCATATTATCTGACATATTTATGTTAGACTGTATCTTTTAGTTATGCCCCCAAATATTAACTACCAGAAATGTGCTGGCATATACATATAGTTAATTCATGCTAGCGCATTTTTGGAAAGGTTTATGTCGAGCAGTGAACTTAAAAACCTGCGGATTGAGAGGTCATCAGTTTAGGCTTTGGACAGCTTAATTTATGCTAGTATCACGTAACCTTGGATTTAATGAAGGAAGGGAGATACTCGAGTTTAAATGAATAACAGAAATGCTCGTATCTTGACCAAGGAATCGCATTTTTAGAATCTGACCCACCTCAAATCTAAGAATATAAGCGCTCAAACTGAAGCCTTCAATCCAAGACTATGCTGAACAGTCTCGGATTGGTGGCGACCATCTAGTCCAGTTTAATCCTCAGAAGACAGAAGTTTGCGCGTTTATCGCTAAATAGAACCCCTTTGTCGTATCTCCTCAGTTTCAAGGCACTCCCCTTATTGCCTCAGTTAGTATCGGAATCCCCGGCATTGACATATCGAGTGACGTGCAGTTTTGTAGTCCCTTGGTAGAGAAGGTCAAATCGGCCTCTAAAATCTTGACCTGCTCAGCAAAACGGGACAGTATTTCATGCCGGCATACTGCCTGCAACTGTAAAAAAAAGACGCAGGTTCGGCCTCACATGGAATACTGTTTCCCTATCTGGACTGGGGCTCCCCAGTGCCAGCTAATTCCACTTGACCGCATCCAGCGCAGAGCGGCTCGAATCGTCAACGACTGAGTCCTTTCTGATCGGCTCGATTCACTGGCGCTGTGAAGAGATGTTGCATCCCTTTGCATTTTCTTTCGCATCTACCACGAGAAGTGCTCTGAGGATATTGTTCGAATTAATCTCAGTCGCCAAATTTCACGAACGACATCGCTGCAAATCACCCGATACCATCCACAAAATCTGGGTGCTTGAGTGGTGGACCGCAAATGTACACGTTTCACTAGGAGGTTTCTAACGCGTATGACCTCTCTGTGAAATAGTTTACCACCGGCGATTTTTTCGGACCGATACGTCTTAGGGACCTTCAAGAAAAGACTTTACTCCTTTCTTAAAGGCTGGCAACTCACCTGCAATTTCCTTGCTGTTGCAGTTGTTCATGGGCGGTGGGAGTCACTTACCATCAGGTGAGCCGTTTGCTCGTTTGTCCCCAATAAAAAAGCACAAATAAGTGTACCTGATGAATTTCTCACATCAAGTAAGATCAGCGCAGTTAACTGCCTCTAAGGTTTAGTCACAGAATTGTTGTCAGCGTAATATGGCATACTTAATAACCATCCTGTGTATGTTATCAGTTCTACAAACACCGTCCTCGTTCCTTCGATACACTGCTTAGTATTTAGTGATAAGTAATAATTTCATTCATCCATCCATTACAGCCGATCATATTTTTTTAAATGTTTTTTTTTGTCTTCCCATTCAATGACAGCTTATAAAAGTGCAATAATAAATACAGTCCTCCCTCATACCTTGCCCAGGGGATTTCGCCATAGTTGCCACGTTGCTATCAGGAAGATGCTGCTGCCCATCACCTGTTTCAGTTTCCATCTGTCGATTCTTACGACACCTTCGGGACGATATGGGTTAGTGGATATTCTTACACTGCCACTGCACGGTCTCTATTTATTAATAATTTAGTCTCTATTTATTACTGTCGTCCTAATTCTCATTATTTTTACGAATATGCGACATATAGAAAGATAAACTTTACTTTCAGGTGCTCTATTTTCGATACTCTTTTTTAGTAAATATTTAGGCTGGCACGATGCACTGCTTGGAATTATTTCTACTGTGAGCAAAATTTTAGGATCTTTTGCATATTGCTTTGCACGCAGCCAGTGGGTATTTTTTCTCGGTAAGTTGTTTTAATAGTTTATTTCATTAATTACAAAAAAATATTGCTTTCACCAGCGACATGCCACGACTTCACAGGCTCTTATAATGTTGCAATATAAGACAATCTTCAAGGATCATTTATTTTAGCAGTTTATGATTTTAAAATATGTCTAATTTTTTGTAATAAAATTAGCCTAGGTCAATCCGGGTATTTCTCACTATCTGTTCTTGAAGTTTTATTGCAATAGAATAGAATAGAATATTTTTTATTCAATATTGATTACAAGTTATTCTTATTGAAAGTCATTTTTTAATTTTACCACTGGTTCGAAAAAATCCTCTGTCCTGGAAAGAACCAGCAAGAAACCCAGCGGGGTTTTTTTTAAAATAAATTTTACTATACAAGTGATTACACAGTATTTACCAAATTTATTTTAGAAACACCTTGGAAGCGACCACTTCAATCTTTTCGAGGATCCCGGACATAAGAAAAATGGTTTCTTATATCTTTATGACACAGATATTCAGATAACCCCTCAGCTCAATAAAAGGCAGTTATTTAGATATTGCAGACAGACACTTCAATTGTATTTATAGGGTATATGGTATATTATAGATAAACATTTTTAAACGTTTGCAGACTCAATATGAAATAATTGCACGTTTAAAATATGTCAAAAATATCAAAATCAAAATATCTAAAACTTCGGATATAAAACAACAAAAACTTTGCACCACTAAGAGTTAAAAACAAAATAATAGAAAGGGCATTAGAAATATTTATGTTTTGATATCATTTAATTTAAATCAAAATTTTGCTGAATTTTAACTTTTGCCCTGGCTTTAATAGTTTTCTTTCCAACAAAAATATTACAGATACCTGCAACTTACATTTTTATAATATGATGTAGAATAATTGTAAGTGATTTAATAATCATAATTTAGACATCTTGGTTTATCAAGTAATAAAATAGGAATATCTCCCGTTAACGTCATTCCACATACATCACGGTAGGGAGACCTTAGATAAGACAATGACATGATATGCGATAAAATATACGTGACAAATGCCTGATATCATGCAATAGATGATCAAAATTAAATTTTACTTTATTTTAAAAACGCTGTTAATTTGAATTGTAAAGTTATAATGAATTGATAATCGTAACCTTATAGAGAAAGAAATGTAAATTCGATGGTATATGTTCGGGGAGAAAACAAAATGATAACGGAATGAATAAAGAACTTTCGGGCCTAATGTGAAAGATGCGGCGTTTCTTAACAAAAACATCAGAATCCGCTCAAGTAAAGGAGAATGGAATTTTTGGGCCTTTTTACAAATTGATTTATACTTTAAAAAATTGGCTTTATTTTTCTGAATTAAAATACAATCTAAAATTCGAAAAATTATAAAAATGAAAAATATATTAAAAACTCGATCGTATGATATAATACAATCGATTTATTAGTTATTCAGGTCTAAAATAAAAAAGCTTCTAACGTTTCAATAAAATTCCGTTATTTACTTTGAATGATATTTTAACCCAATTGGAAATAAAAAATATTATTCGTATAAGGAAAGAAAGAAATAAGCATTTTTATATGTATAACTCTATTAAAATAAAGAAACGTTACACTATGTAGTCCAATTCTCTATTCTGAACGCTACGTACTACTAAACGTCTTTTCCTTTTAAAACTTGACAACACTTAAAACATCAAAACTATTCGCTTAAATTTGAGAAAAAGATCTATTTTTGATTCAATTTGAAACAACCGATTTTCGAATAAATCAAGGACTTTAAGATCTATTATAGATAATTTTTCTATGTTAACTAAACAAGTAAAAAAAGATAAAAAAGAATTGCACGACATGTCTAATATTTACCACACTTGTCACTTGTTGTTTTAACTTCCGTTAATTGTTTAACCATTTTGTTTCCTTGATATCCACAGCTTTTCTTTAATGATTTTATACTGATCCTGCTTTCATTGACTTTTGCTTCTTTATTAGGCACCGTGAGTCTTGCCTACACGACTGACCCTGATTAAGTGTTGGCATCATGGGTAATTATTTTAATTGTAATGCTCTTATCGTAGATTTGCAAATTTTATAAATACAATTGTATATTTAATTACAAAAAAAACAACTGCTACAGTATACATAACACTTTTATTTATTTTACGATAACTCAGCTCTTAGATTGACAAATCTTACGAGATTTACAGCTATGAAATGTTTAAAGGAACGCTTTCAAATGGTCTTAATTTCTGTTTGTGAACACTTGAGCTCAAGAATGTATGGAAACGTCTCCTTCTTCTTTAGCTACTTTAAAAAAATTAACAAAGTCAGTCTGTCGCAACTCGATGCCTTAATCGGCAAGTTAGCTCAACAGCGAATAATATTCACAGGCGAATTGGCCGGTTTTACAATCAGTCAAGTGTAATGTCCCTCTGCAAGATGCAGGAGTGTACAAGCTTGATTGTGAATTTGGTCTCTTTTACATAGGACAAACTAAAATATCAATAAATACCCGCATTAAAGAACATATAGAGAATCAACGCTCCGGAAAGTATGCAGTCTGACACGTACAGGATCACTCTCGTCACTACATCACATTTGATAGAACACAAATCCTCGCTAAGGAACACCAACTCTTCCCAATGATGATTGCGAGGCTATTGAAATCAAAAAACGTCGTAATTTTAATAGAGAAGATGACTGGGTAGTCGTAAAATGAAATCCCAACCCAAGCATATAACTGCAAAAATTCAAGATACTATAAATTCATACTGCGTAAATCAGAAAAATAAATTTCTGGAGGTAGCCATGGTTATCTATGACATTGCGACGTCAAACACCTCAGTTCCCCCACAAACCTGACCATGGATATTGTTAATTGCTCTAAACGTCGGGAATATAAAACAAGTATATATAAGCGATAAAATCTCTAAAAACAAGTTTTATTGAATTACGTAAAGCGATTTGGCGAATCTTTCCTAAAGCATTCAGTTTGTTGTCTGACTGTGTATCGTTCTTAATGTGCTTGTCCGTGTGACCTTAATGTTACATCCTATTATTCATACTTGTTTCGGTCACTTCAGGAATCTTTGAATAAGAGTAATCTTAACCAGGGATAATTATCCAAACTTCTTGTAGCATGTTTTGGATACATATTTCAAAATTCTTATAACAATGGGATCATGTCCCTTATTTTTAAGTTTCTCTTAGTAACTTAAAATAACGACTCTTGATTTATAACCTGTATTGCAATTAAATGTGATAAAATTGTCCTATCAAAAAACCAAGTTGGTTAATTTATTCAGTCCCTACTTAAGGGTCCTTCTGTTTTAATTTATTACGTAATTAGCTAACCTAACAACATCTTATAGTGACCACATCAATACTGAAAATCTTTTATATTTTAAATAAATAGATTGACTTGGCCATCGCATGAAAACACAATGTATGTCTCAAGTAATACATATTATATTAAATTAAATTGTTTAGTTCGATTGCCAAGTCAATTTATTTTTTTAAAATATAAAAGATTTTTAGTATTGATGTGGTCACTATAAGATGTTGTTAGGTTAGCTAATTACGTAATAACTTAAGACAGAAGGACCCTTAAGTAGGGACTGAATAAATTAAACAACTTGGTATTACATGGATCTCACAACTTTTACAGTAGAAAAACTGAGTTGCGAGACTTGGTTTTTTTTTACAAGTTGTGTTTTTGATGGTATCTCATTTCTTGTTGTAGATAGTTATATCTAGGTACCTATCTACACCTATTATTCCATTATATTCTACATATATAGGTACACTAATTCATTCACTGCAAATGTAACTTTGTAATCCTATATATTTATGTGGGATTACAAAGTTATTTATGCAGTTAGTGTATCTCGAAAATTGGACCGAAATCGCAAAATATTTTAATTTTTTCTTGATTTATATACTAAATAATAATTGTATTCTAAATTTGAAGCTTCTACGTCTGCTAGAAGTGCCTTAGAGTTTTGATGATCGGTCAGTCAGTGAGAAACAAATTTAAGAAACTTTGACTAGTTACAATTCTTAAACTACTGGCTCAAATTTAATAAAATTATGTTTTATGTTTATACAATGCTTACTTGGTTTAGTAAAATTCAGGCTTCTAATTTAAACCACAACGAAGTTATAGGGTTTCGAATATGGCCTGAACTGCTTCGAAGAAAAGGATGGTACTGCCGTGCCGCTTTTTTGCTCGACTTGGCGAGGGCACGGTTGTGCCCCCAGATTGCTTAGATATTTAAGTTTCCTCTCAACGATCAAATTTCACCGCAAAACTTTTAAATTATTACACAAACTGCACTTTTCGTTTGCAGTATGAAATTTCAGGCGATCTTCTGGGCTCTACGCTATTATTATATCCATGGTTTGAGTTATGATAATTTCGTTTATCGTAATATATCACATTAAAATTTTGTTATTTAGCATATTATTAAATTTAACAACATCGTCTCCAATTAGGTTGACGCTATATCAGGTATATATTTCTAAAGGGAACATTTTTCCGGAAACATTTTTGTAAGTAACATAATAGTATTTTAATTGTTTTATGTAATTATAAATATTTGCATGCCTATTAAAGGCAGAATATAGCTTGAACTATGCACCACTGTTAAATCTGGTACCCCCTGTATTCTGTGCAAATAAATGTTTCTTTCTTTCTTTCTTTGAAACAGAAACAGAAACAGAAACTTTTTTATTCAATATAGATTATAAATAATGCTTATTGAAAGTCACTCCTTTGTATAATTACCACTGGTTCGAAAAAAAAACCTCTGTCCTGGGAAGAACCAGCAAGAAACCCAGCGGGACTTTTTTTTAAAAAATAACAGCTTACAATCATGTATGTTACACAAATTAACAACACAACAAATTAGAAATAGCTTGGTAGCGATCACCTCATTTCCAGGGGTTATTATCATCTATAAATTCTTTAATACTATAATAACCCTTTTTATACAAACTTAGTTTAATAAAGTTTTTGAACTTTGAGCAGGTCAAATTTTGTATATTTTCTGGAATTTTGTTGTAAAAGCGTATACATCGCCCCAAGAATGAATTACTGACTCGATGGAGTCGAGTAACCGGTACTACTAGCTTGTGTCTGTTCCTAGTATTTACAGAATGAATATCACTTAGTTTTGTAAAACTACTTTTATTTTTGTGTACGTACATTACATTTTCATAAATGTATTGAGAGGCCAAAGTTATAATATTAATTTCCTTAAATTTTTGTCGCAGCGACTCTTTAGGCTTTAAATCATAAATTGCTCTTATGGCCCTCTTCTGTAAAACAAATATAATTTCAGTGTCAGCTGCGTGTCCCCATAGCAAAATACCATACGACATTATGCTATGGAAATAGCTAAAGTAAACTAGTCTAGCTGTTTCAACACTAGTTAGAATTCTAATCTTTTTTACGGCATATGCTGCAGAACTAAGTCTGCTTGCTAGTTTTGATATATGGGGGCTCCATTGAAGCTTCGCGTCTAGTGTGATTCCAAGAAAAATGGTGGTATCTATAAGACTCAGTTTCTCCCCATTTAAAATTACATTAGTATTTAATTGTTTGACATTTGGAGTCATAAATTTTATACATTTCGTTTTAGTGCCATTTAAATGCAAATTATTAACATTGAACCAATTTACTAATTTAGATATAGCATTATTTACTTCGTCATATTTTAGCAATTGTCGACTTAATTTGAAAATTAAAGAAGTGTCATCTGCAAATAATACTATATCATGGTTATCTCCTACTATGTAAGGTAAGTCATTAATGTATACAAGAAACAGAAAGGGGCCTAGAATTGAGCCTTGAGGCACGCCCATCTGTACCATCGACCCGGAAGAACTCTTACTGTTAATGACAACTTTTTGCGTTCTCTTACTTAAATATGAAATAATTAATTTAAGAGCATCACTTCTTACACCGTAGTGTTTAAGTTTCCTGATTAATGTTTCATGGTGAACACAATCGAAGGCTTTGGATAGGTCACAAAATATACCCAAAGCATCCTGTGAATTCTCCCATGCATTAAATATATATTTAATCAGCTCAACACCGGCATCAGTTGTCGAGCGACCCCTTGTGAAACCAAATTGATTTTTATGAAGTAAATTATTTATATTAAAGAAATTTAACATTTGATGAAGAATAATTTTTTCAAAAATCTTACTAAGTGTTGGTAGTACAGAAATAGGTCTAAAATTAGCGGGGTCTAATGTACTACCAGATTTAAATAAAGGTATTACTTTACTATACTTCATTAAATCAGGAAACACACCAGATTCGATACTAGTATTAAAAATAGTAGCTAAATGAGGCGCGATTGTATCTATTATAGACGCAATAACTTTAACGGAAATCCCCCACAGATCCGCAATTTTCTTAACATCAATAGTTTTAAAATATTTTACAATATCTTTTGATGATACTTTATGAAATGTAAAATTCTTTGTACACGCATTTACATTTTGTTTAAGTAATGATTCGGCGACCGCAGGAGAAGAATTCAGTGACTTAGTGGTTAATATCGGAATATCAGTAAAATATTTCTCAAAAACCATTGCAACGTCCTGATCTGATTCGGTTAATTTGTTATTAACACTTAACTGGTAGTTTGAATTGCGAGAGTTAATCTTACCAGTTTCGCTATTAATTATACTCCATGTCATTTTAATTTTATTAGAAGCCGTCTTAATTTTGTTGCTCAAATGCAAAGACTTGGCTGTGGAGCACACTCTTTTAAATATTTTTGAATATTTTTTTACATATTCCCTAAATTCGACGCTATGATTATATGACCTTTCATGGTAAAGATCATATAACCTATGTCTGCTCTTATGGACTCCTACTGTCGCCCATTCATTAAATGACTTCCGACTGTTCAAGGAGAATGTTTTAGAAGTAAAAGTATTATTAAATTCATTGCAAATAAGCTTAAATAATGTTCCATACAAAAAATTTGGATCATTTTGGTATGTAAGTGATGGAAGTTTTTTCACTATGTTACTTCTAAATTTCTCCAAGCAACGTGCATTTACTGGAACAAACACAACTTTCTTATCTACTTGCTTTTTGTGAACATATGGTAACGAAACTACTTGTCCACAGTGATCAGAACTTAATTTTTGAATTATACATTTATGCAACGGCTTCACATTTGTAAAAATGTTATCTATACATGTTGCACTAGATTGAGCAATACGCGTTGGCTCTAAAAATAAATTAAAAAGACCATATGATTTAAACAATGATCTAAATTTAATATTGATTGAGGAAGCTTCTAGGAGATTGATGTTAAAGTCTCCACATATTACAACAGATTTATTCCGTTTATTAAGCTTAGCAAAAACTTCCTCCATAATTTTTTCAAAAGTATCGTATATAGAACATGGGGATCTGTAGACGCTCACAACAATGAGGTGCTCAAACTCAACACATGCCATTTCTACAGTTCGCTCAACAGAGAGGCTCACAATATCTTTACGTTCTTTACATGACAATAATTTACTAGCTAATATTAAGGAGCCACCTCTTAAAACCGTTTCTCTATTGAAAGAACTGACCACCTGGTGATTACTGAAGTTAAACATTAAGTTATAAGCTTTTAACCAATGTTCAGTAATACATAAAATATGAATATTGTTGCTATTTAAGAACAACTCAATTTCTAACTCTTTGCCTACCATGCCTTGTATATTTTGATGCACCAGGTGTATACAATTTTCATTATCACTCTGTGGAGTCATACAATTAAAGATTTGTAAGCTACATTCTAAATTATTTAAATTATTACAACTGCTAGAGATTACCTCTATTGTCTCATTTTCTAATTTAAATCACTTGGAACTGATTCCAAATTACATATTAAGTCATTACACTGCTCAAAAAGAGCAGATGTCTGTGTAGCCAAGTCCTTGGCTGAGTTAATATATAAACAATAAGATAGCACATTTGCTATCTGTCTTAAAATATATTTAGATAGGTAATACCTATCATTAGTCAAAAATTTCTTAAGTAAATTATTTATGTCTATTAAATTACATTTATTATTATAATTATAACAATTAAATGTCAAGTTTATATTATTATTACATGAAAAGTTATTCATTAATAAATTTAAATCATATCTTATTTTATTTTCCTGCGGCCAACCCTGTATGTAAGGCAATGTAAACAAGATAATTTTATGTACATTTAAATTATTAAGATTATCAATATATTTTAATAATTGATTTTTGTTTAGATTGCCTCTTCTCCCAACAAGAATTATTAATGTGCTATTAGGGCAAAATTTACTAGCTAAAACTTTATTCATTATATGACTAAAGGATGCTCCTGGCATGCAATAATTACTAATCATATGTCCTTCTAAACAGTTATTTAACATCATGCCCAAATTTTTGCCTATGTCATCACAATACATAATAACTTTATTTTTTTAAATATTTACATTGCTTTTTAAGTTTATATCCTTTGTCATGGCACTGTCATAGAGTGTAGGTGAAAATAATGAGTCCTTACTGTTTACTTTGTTATTTACACATATTGTCCCCGACGAACCTGGTATGGAGCGCTGATACTCACTCTGATGTTTTATTAAGGAGTCAAAGCGCTCCTCATTATATTTACATGATTTTACCAGATCATTCATGGCCAATATGTGTTCCTTTATCTCATTTTGAGCCGATGCATATTTATTTGATAAAATTTGTAGGGAGTTTTTAAGGGATAAAATTGTTGAATTTAGACACTCTATATCAGTCTCATAACAGTGATTCATATTTTCCACCTCAATTGAATATATTTTAAGTTTATTAATTAATTGTTGCTTTTCTTTGCATACATTTATATAATTTTTAACATTAATTTTAGTTTTAATTAATTTTTGCATTTTTCTAATATATTTATTGATTTTTATATATTTCTTTAATTTTCTTCTACTGCAGGTAGTCCTTGATGCTGTTCTTGATGTGACATAATCATCACCAGTCAAATCAATTGTTGTGGAGGGTTGCAATGCTTTAAAAGATTCACATTCTATGAGCTCGTTGAACAGACTTTGAGTTTGGGACGCTTTCATGTTGTCTATGTAATGTTTTAATTGCACAATCTGCTCATTAGCCTTACTTAACTGTAACTGCAATGCAGCAATTAATCTGAGGGATTCCTCATATTCCTTGCTGCATTGGTCAAACTCATCGACTGTTCTCTGAAGTTGATCCCTTTCTTTTGAAACAAATGTATATTCTGTATGCAACTTAACCATATCACTTTTTAGCTCAGTATTTTTAGCTATTATATTTATTATTTCCTTTTCATTGTCATCCCTTTCTTTACATAACAGCTCACACTGCTCCTTTGACGCCTTAAGTTCTTGAAGCGCCATTTGAAGTTGGTTCTCCAATTGGCGCGTTTTGGCGTTGCGTGTATTCATTTTACTATTAAGTGTAAATAGCAAAAGAAAACAAAGAAAGAAAACCAAAGAAGCAGAGTAAGCAAATGACTAGATGTATGGGTTTATTTACAGATCTCAAATTAAATTATCATGTAAATAATTCAAAATGAAATCCAGAACAATACTTACTTAACAGGTAAATCTTAAAATGTTAAAGGGATAACAAGAATTACACTTACAGTAAGTTTAAACGATGTTCGTTACAGCTGTTACTTTTGGTTGGTACTTAGAACACTAATCACAATGTAATTAAAATAGGTACTTCTGAGTTTTACTTATTTCACAAATACAAATAAGTCGTATTTAACAACTGTAACTCAAAATTGAGGTTAATATTATCAATTTACAATATTTAATTTTTAAAAATAGTTGGGAGCAATTATTTTACAACTTGTCACCGGGGTTACCACAGAAAAAAAAAAAGAAAAAAAGTACTACTAAGTACTTTCATTATAGTATCTTAATATAGCCATATCAATGCCCCTCTCCATCGAGGGTCCACCAGGTAGAGCTCTGGATAAATTTAACATTATGTCATAGGAAGTTCAAAATATATACGTTTTTACTTTATAATACTTTAAAAACTTGTTCTAATTTGCCTTTTTATGTATGTTTTAGCACCTATGTTTGAAATTTTGAACGGGACATCACTGTTGGCTTTGAGATCTATACTTTCAAAACTGGTAGCAGCCGATGAGTTTGGTAAATATGTTATTTAAAATAGTTATTACAAAAGTCAAGATACCATCAGTATTTTTGTTAATTACATCCAACTGAACGCATACTTCCCCGTCATTTACTCGAAAGTTTAAAGTTACCAGATGAAATAGTGATCGCAGTTCCTGATCACGCACACAATTAATCCTGCGGTCCCTTACCAGCCTATGTGTTGGTCAAACTATATTCGCAATAATTACTCTGAACGAAGAAGTTCAAAGTGAATTAACTTATTATGGAAAAGGCTTAGCTCGGGGATGGTATCAAGGATATTTGCATTTAAATTAGAGTATAAGTACAAATATTAAAGGATTCAGCGATATGTTCCCAAGGATCTTTAAGTAGGACTGGTGAGATCCGCATAAGAAATACAGAAAATTGAAATGTTGTGATTCTCTATTTCTCAGGTATTTTCTGAAATTTATTGAGCATTTCTCATAAGAGTTAAAATTACAGCCTATATTTATCCCATTGCTGGACATAGACCTTCTCTAATTCCTGAGAGAATTTTAAGACAAGAAAATTTCCGCCATACTGCCTCAATGCGTGTTGGCGAACTTCACATGTCTTCGAAATATTTTTATCTTATTTCTCAGATATGTAGGTTTTCTCACGATGTTTTCCTTCACCGCTGAGCACGTAATAAATCAGCAGTTAAAATTGCAATTAACGATTTTATTGGTGCCGGCTGGGATCAACCCCAGGTTGCTCACGTACTGCTAAAATACAGAAAGCGCTTAGCCCCTGAGCTACCACGCCGCAAGCGAAACACTCCTAAGTCTAAATCACGCTATCAAAGTTCCGAAGTTAACGCGCTATATGGGCCGTTCCTCGGGCCTATCACCTTGCTCGGCAGTAGATCTCCCCTTTTCCTTTGACGCATAAACCCACGGATAAATGTAGGTATCTATGGGCCACAGCATCCACTTACCAGCAAGTGGATTGTATACTCATTTGTTACCCTTTTTGTATAAAAAGAAATATTGAAGCTGCCTTAGTGCAGTACTTCACAGATTCGTCTAGCCGAGGAATTTTGATTTGGTAAGAGTTTTGCTTTCTTTTGTTTGTGAAGTGTTCCACAGGAATTCCGCGTTTTGATTTTTGTAGTCACCAATTTTCTTTATCGATCTTACTCTCCTGCGTGTATCAAATAAACCTACAGTCCCCTTTACTCTGTCTCTCTTTTAACCATTTTTTTGGTCCATACGATTCGGATCATACCTTGTAATCTTTATATATAAAAATTACGTGTCACGTTGTTAGTCCGCGATGGACTCCCAAAATACGGAACTTTTTTCAATGAAATTTTACACTGTCTGTATTTTGGTCCAACTTGAGAGATAGGATAGTTTTTATCCCGCTAAAGGATCCTCAAAATTTTTTATTGCGAATTTAAGGATTTTTATAGGAAGGGTCGTAGGAAGGCAGAACAACATCTGCCTGGTCAGCTAGTTATTATATAAATATGGCCGCGCTGCGTCATTGCATTTTTAATGTAGCGCTCCTTATTAGAAATAATACAAAGAACAGGTATACCGCTCTTTGTATTATTTGCACATATTGTATAGTTAAAATGAAAGAATATTAAATTCATAACATGTTAAATTATTATATAATTTTACTTTGAGACTGAAAATTATTATATACAAATTAGTTCTAAAATGTAATTCATACTGTAAACGCATTCAATCAATTTATGATTCTATTTCAAAGTACGAGTATGTGATACGCCTGAACATGTTTTATTTATTTCGTAAACCTTCAAGAAAAGAGCTTACACCTTTCTAAAAGGTCGGCAACGCATCTGCAATTCCCCTGGTGTTGCGGTTGTTCATGGGCGGCGGTAGTCACTTACCATCAGGTGAGCCGCATGCTCGTTTGCCCCCTATTCTATAAAAAAAAAGCTGAGAATTTAAAGTGTTCGTAAGGAGTTTATTGAGCTTAATAATGAAATTAACAAACTGAGTTTAAGCTTAAATTTAAAGTTTATACCTAACATCGAGTCACTACGATCATTCGATAACTAGTTTTATGTGATTAAGAGTGCTTATACTAGATTTATAGACAACAAAAATCACGATTTAGAATTGAAACATTCAAATAATTACTTAATTATAATGAAACTCGTTTTAAACTGCCTAAGTTAAGAATCCCAGAATTTGATGGCGACATAAAAGTTCCCAATTTTCATTACTGCTTTCCTGACGCTGAGTCATATTCCACACTTAATGGCCCACATGTGCCATTAAGTGTGGAATACGACATCGTTAAAATGCCCGCCTTAGCTTCTTACAGTAGCACGGATCCGAGTAGTCCAATTTTTAATAACGCCGGCCCACTGCCACTTCAGCGTACTAATCCGTTGGGCTATGTCGGTTACTCTGGTCCTACTGCAGATATCTTCATTTCTAAGTTTAACGCAGAGAAATCCTGAGCAAAGCCCTCTCCATAGCTCGCTGAGCGACCTTCAGCTTCCTCATACGGCCTCAAATGGCTGCCATGGGCTGCCAAAATATAGCCACACCAATTAAAAAAACCCTTCATTACGAATGTTCAAAATTTATTCACTTATGTCCGATTAATAAATTTAATACTCTTAAAAGTTTACACGGTTGTGTTAACTATTTGAGCGTACGACTTAGTTTAATGTCCTGTAAATCGCAAACCAATTGTAAGCACTGCCACAAAAGACGTCATACGGTATACACCGCGATCTTTCTACTGATGAACTAAGCCTAGCCTGATGTCCATGGTACCTATAATAAATCACATGAATCTCACTCGCATAGTCGTGTTGTGTCAATGACTCAATTCCACCCTCCCTTTTCCACTTTCGGTGATCTGACACTAAGATAAGCTCTGCGTAGTTTAGATGTCAGTAGCTTCATAATAATTGCAGAAGTACATAATATTAAGTTTAGTTTTGTATTTATTGTTTATCATGTACACTTAGTTTTAGTATGCAATAAAGAAATATATTATTAATTATATCCATCGACCAAATATGTTGACATGCCACTCATTCGAATTAAACGGTATTCTTCAACGTTCGTCGTGCTAACAGCATAGAATTAAAATAATTGATCAGCATTTAACGTATTTCCGTCCAATAACAATGTAACACACGCACGTAACTAAGCCACTGGTGCATTATCAAACCTAATAACTAAGATGAAACACCTCATGATCGCAGGCACTAATACAGAAGGAATCCTTGATAGAAAATATATTAAATAAGATTAAAAATGGAAACTATGCGTTTACTTTTAGGTAAAGTGAACTCGTTATTCGCCTTAACTGAAAATCTCATGCCTCTCCTCTATATTCCGATGTATACAAAAATGTACACTGCAACTATGGAAGTACTACCGGGAGCAGTTTTCCTGTTGGGAGCTGCCATGACTCTACCAGCTGTTTGTGCATTCATGTAAGTTCAACCAGCTTTTATTATCTCAAAAAGCTTCTTTTTCTTCTCTTCTGTCAGAGTGTCTTTGCATCTTCTCACTTATTGTCTTCAACTCAACAGATAGGATATTTATACTGCCAACCATCGGAAGCTTAAATAAATAAAAATACTACATGCTATGTAGCGGAGGGTAAGGAAATCATCCATACAATTTCCTCCCGTCACTGTCATAAGAGATGACTTTGGGAAATGCAAGAAAAATCATATGGATCCCTAATAGATGTTTGTAAATTTATTTTTTTACGCCATACATAAATTACCTAGATTGGCCACGGGAATTGGCTAGACTGAACTGATACAACGATTACCAAGGCGCCTGTTGAGGATGGCCATCTTGGAAAATTCTCCTTATAATAGGAGATTTCCATACCCAACTTTTACTGTTACTTGTACAACTGACTTATACTAGTTGTTAATAAAGAAAAAAAATATTAATGGAACATATTAATTGAACTTTTGAACAAACAGCTATAAATGGAGGTGGAGGAGGAAGTTCTTATTTCGTCGGAATTTTAACATACATATTCTGATGTACGTTTAGCAATAATTTTTTACCACGTTGCCCGATTTCAATGATTCCATTTGGTCAATATCTGATGAATCATAAGAAAATCATCAAACTCTACAATTTGATAACGCACGACATATAGGCGAATAGTTATTTACCACGTCAAGCGATTTCGATGGTTTCATTTTTTTTAGTTCTTCAAAGTTAGTTCAAAGTAGTTTAAGTACATACTTTTTTTAAATATTTTTTTTTCAGCTGGTTTTTCTATGACTACAGAAAAAATTTGAAAAGATCGATTGAACGAAATAATGTCGAATAAGTATGTCCCATCAAGAAAAAAAAATAGCTATATGTAACGTTTTAATTACTGTTGATGTTAAAGTTAAATATGTAATATGTATTGAATAAAACTACTTTTACAGATTTTATCGCGCTTAATTAACTTATTTTATATTCCCGACGTTTCGGTTGCTTTCCAGGAATCATGGTCACGGGGGACTGAGGTGATTGACGTCCCGATGTCAGAGTTAACCCGGAGTACCTTCAGCTTTTTTAATTCCTGTCAAGGATGATACGTGAGGCTTTTGAAATTAAAAAACATCCCTATTTCAATAGAGAGGGAGGCTGAGTACTACCACCTGCTTGGGATCCTGTAATTCATAAAATTAAAACTAAACCCAAGCATACCACTGCAAGACTTCAAGACACAGTAAGTTTATTCTGCGTAAATCGGACCAACCTTAATAATTAAAAAAGCTGAATGTTCTCCGGGTTAACTCTGACATCGGGACGTCAATCACCTTAGTCTCCCGTGATCATGGTTGCTGGAAAGCAACCAAAACGTCGGGAATATAAAACAAGTAAATTAAACGCGATAAAATCCGTAAAAGTAGTTTTATTCAATGTGTAGTGTTCAAGTAAATATTGGAAATCATTATGTGATATGTAAATAAATCTTAAAACATATTTTTGCTTTTTTTAATTGTGGATATAAAGTTTGACAAAGATACAAAACTAACTAATTGCTTGTTTTTAAAGCTACATTTAATTGGTTTTTTTTTTTCTATAATTCTAAGTCAGCGCTTAGCTACAATCTCACCTGATGGTAAGTAGTGATGTAATCTGAGATGGCGAAGCGCACTGACGTAACAAAAGCCTATTTACTCTTGCCTTGAAGACAGTCACACTGTAATCGGTAATTTAACATTGGTAGAGCCACGCGGCAGCTTTTGCTGTCGCAAGGATGGGCCGGCTTGAACCGGGGTGGTACCACGACCTCACAGAAAACCAACGTGAAGTAGAGGTTTACCTCTGCGTTTCGCTTGGTGAGTGCAGGTGGCCGGAGGCCCTTTTTACTGGGAATGAGGCATTCCATCTCAGTCCTCACGGGTGACAACGCATCTACATTTTGATTTGTAATAGAGGATAGATGTAGATGTCTATGGGCCCCAGCAACCACTTACCATCAGGTGGACTGTGTGCTCGAAATCGGATGGAAAGACAGATGCTGGCAACATTTTCCACTCCTTTACTGTACGCATGACGAACGTTGTAGCTAACCGTTTGGTTCGATCGCGTGGTAAGTCAACCATGAAAGGGTGGAAACTAGCCGAACGTCTGGATGTCTGATGGTGGAAGGGGGAGGGAGAAATTAAATTATGCAATTCCCGAGCACACTCTCCAAAATGCATCCTGTAGAAAACCGAAAGGCTGGCTACACTGGGCCTATGTTCGAGGCTGGTAAGATTGGTTTTATCTTTATAATCTAATTAAAACTAATTGTGTCATTGGAAAAGTGAAAAAAGGTAAAGCGATTTTTTTCTAAACATGAACACACAGAATACGAATGTATGTTTATGTAATTTATTTTAATTCAAAAGAAATAGGCTGTCATGATAATGATGATGATTATAAGATAAGATCAAATAAAATATATTGAATATGAATTGAATACATATGTTTGTATAATATATTATAATATTAAGTGAATCAAAACACAACCACGCGGAAGCCCTCAACAGGGAACAAGTTATATTTTTATCAATCTCAATCTATAATATCTATACTAATATTATGAGAGTGCGAATTTTGTGAGTTTTTATATATGTGGAGGGAATTAGTTTAATTTATTAAAGTTGTTAAATACGACTTATTTCTATTTGTAAAATAAATAAAAGTCATAAGTATTTTAATTAAATTGTGTTTATTGTTGCAACCAAAAGTGACAGCTGTAACGAACATCGTTTAAATTTAAAGCTTATTGTAAGTGTTATTCTTGTTATCCCTTTAATATTTTAAGATTTACCTTTTAAGTAAATGTGTTGTGGATTTCATTTCGAATTATTAACATGATAATTTTATTTGAGCCCTGTTAATTAACTCATAGATCTAGACATTTGCTTACTCTGATTCTTTGGTTTTTTTTTCTTTGTTTTCTTTGCTGTTTACACCTAATAGTAAAATGAATACACGCAATGCCAAAACGAACCAATTGGAGAACCAACTTCAAATGACGCTTCAAGAACATAAGACGTGAAAGGAGCAGTGTGAGCTATTGTGTAAAGAAAGGGATGACAATGAATAGGAAATAATAAATGTAATTGCTAAAAGTACTGAGCAAAAAAGTTATATGGTTAAGTTGCATAAAGAATATACTTTTGTTTTAAAAGAAAAGGACCAACTTCAGAGAACAGTCGATGAGTTTGATCAATGCAGAAAGGAATATCAGGAATCCCACAGAATAATTGCTGCATTGCATATACAGTTAAGTGAGGCAAATGATCAGATTGTGCAATTAAAAAATACATAGATTATTTGAAAGCGTCCCAAACTCAAAGTCTGTTCAATGAGCTCATAGAATGTGAAGCTTCTATAGCATTGCAACCCAACACAATAATCGATTTGACTGTTAATGATTATGTCACATCAAGAACATCGGCAAGGACTACCTGCTGTAGAAGAAAATTAAATAAATACATAAAAATTTATAAAAATATAAGGAAAGTACAAAAGTTTACGCGAAGACTACACATTAAATGAAACTAATTTTTACGGATTTTATCGCCTTTAATTTATCTTGTTTTCGCACCGATTAATTACTGGAGATGAAACTTTGATACACCATTATAGGTCCAAAATAATAATACAGTCAAAACAGTGGACTGCAAGGCAAAAACTGTTTTTTCGGCTAGGAAAGTGATAGCGACTCTTTTATAAGATACAAAGAGAATATAATCACTACGTTTAATAGGATAGTCTTAAAGTTATCTCAACTGATTGTCTTTTAAAATGAGAAACTATTATAGGAGCTTACTACGCATCATTATTTGGCAAACTGACTGCAGAAATTGCAGGAAAACGGCCACATTTGCAGAAAAAGAAAATTCAGTTTAACCATGACAACGCGCCAACTCACACCTCAGCGGTTGTCATGGCCCAAATTCACAAATTACGGTTTGAACACCTTGACGATCCGCCTTAATCATCAGATCTAGCCCCAAGCGACTTCTTTTTGTTTCTTTATCTAAAAATAGCGTTCGGAGGACAGAAATTTTCGTCAAATGATGAGATAATTACCTTCATGAACAATTATTTTACAAAGAAAAACGCCGAGTACTATTTGAACAGGTTAGAGAGATGGGAGCATCGATGAGAAAAGTGTATGGAGTTACAAGGAGACTATGTAGAAAAATAAAAATAAATTTTAAGAAAAAATGTCTTGTATCTCTGTTAGGTCGGAAACTTTACAGACCACCCACGTACTTACTTACATATTTAAATTACGCAATTTCGTTACATTCTATATTATTTGAAAATGAAGCTGAAATATAAATAGCAATAAAAATTGCTTCCAGCAACCTTTGCTTCTATTATATGCAAAAATAAATTCTTAAGATGATAATGAAAATGCATATTAAGGATATTGAAAGGACAAGTGTATTGTGCTTCCAAAATATTGATCCTAATCTGAACATATTTGGAGGACAATGAGTCCTTGAGATAATTGATATTTGATATTTTGAGCTCAATTACGTTTACTAGATGTACACAGTAAAGTGGTCATAAACAATATTTAATTCAAATAAAAATATAACATATTTATGATATGCTTTTTAAAAAAGCCATGCTAGCTTGGTTAAAATAAGTTAGACGTAGAATTATTAAGATAAAATAATAAAAGAAATTGCTATAAATAATATTAGAGAAAATAAAGTTTGAATTCATTTACCGAAAATTAAAAATAATATAATGCTATTGTGTGTATTAAATTACCTTACCGATAACACAAACATTACAAAAAACCGGGCTAGTGCAAGTCGGACTCGTGCATGAAGGGTTCCGTACCATCGTAATACACGTTTCTAGTAGGGCAGCCCCATTTAATTTTTAATTCATTTTTATTATTTGTTGTTATAGCTGCAAAAAAAATACACATTCTGTGAAAATTTCAACTGTCTACCTATTACGGAATATGAGATAAAGCCCGCTGACAGACAGAGGGATGGACGGATGGACGGACAGCGGAGACTTAGAAATAGGGTCCCATTGGTTACCTGTCAAATATGGAAACTTAAAAAAATTGTCTATCAAATCAATGTAACCGCTATAATCAGGTGGTAAGAACAGCCATAATCCGCAGATATATGGAAGTTTCTTAATTCCTTGGTATTTGGTAAATCACATTCCATTCCTCAATGACTTGGACATAAACTTCTCTTCTGCTTCACGCCTGCATAGTTCAATGTCTTTGTTATCGAGTATTTCTTTCAACTTCAGTTCAGTGAATGATGAGGATACAAGAAAAGCCATACTTTCAATAAAATCTTCCACGACTGGCTATGATGAGGTGAGCAGATCTATTATAATGCTCATACTTGATTTCATTACTATTGTTTCTCACTTCCTTAACTGGTGTTTTCCACAAGTTATGGCTAAAAGCTTTCATCTTGCCTCTTGCTAAAGTACCAAATCCATCGCTTCCTTCCCATTTTAGACCTATTTCTATACTGCCGTTTCTTTCCAAGGTCCTTGAACCATTGGTATACAAACAACTCACCTCTTTAACTTCAAAATGCAACTCCCTTATACATATCAGCCCGGGACACAATACCACCACAGCATTACTTCAAGCTACAGAAGACTTTAGAGGGCATTTAGAGGTCACGTTTGTCTGTTCTTGTCCTTATTGACTTTTAAAATTTTTTTAATGTTTTTTTTTCTTTATTTGGATCACCAACAGACGAAACACAATACTAACAAAAATATAACTCAACAATGCGACTACATGCTATGTGTTCATCTTCTTACAGGTAACCACATTTTACATAAATAGCGAAGTGAATTAAAAAAAAAGAAAACAGATAATTGTATGATAATAAATATACATGGAAAACCAGATTTGATATAGCTACAGTTTGTGGATTTAATGCTTACATGCTATATAATATTAATATTAAATCAAATCTACTAATTTTATTACACATCTCTGAAATATTTATGGATCAAATACTTAAATCTAGACAACGGTGTATACATTTTATCTATTTCTATGGAATTTGGTAATGTTGGTTTAATCGCATTCAATTGTGGATATCACGATTCCTTGGATTACTTTCACGTCTTAATTTCTCTTCATCACCACTGGACTGGTTTTCTCTTATCTTTGCGGTCGCCAGCAGGCTGTTCGGTCTAGTCATAATTTTCTCCATTGGTGCGATTTGACGTTAGGTGTATCGCAAGGCGACATTCTTTCTGTTTTCGGTGTTTATCGATCTTCTAACTACCCACCTTCAATGTCGTTACCACTCATAAGCGTCAAAAGACTTACAACGTATATAAGACTGATCACATTGCTTTGTTATAACTTAAAATCAATTATCATTGGTAGTCGTCGCTTAGTGTCACAATTTAACATATCTGAACTACTATCCATTCACTACGAAAACTGCGAAAATTCCTTTCCGAACTAATTATTGATCAGTCTCTTAGTTGGATGTAACAGGTGTTGGAGGTGTGTGTAAAGTCACAGTCATATTTCGTTCCATCAACCGCCTTAAGTTGTTTCTGCCTTTTTTTTCGTGGGGAAATCCTCATGGACACCTTCCGCTGCGGGGGCAACAAAAGGCTATGCCAGACTCCTACCGGCTAAAACCCCACGGTGGTCACCATCAGCGTATAAGAGGGGTCCCTGGATCTCCGTTCGGAACGCAACTGGGGCCCCTCCATCGCTTTGCAACACTAGTAGCACATCCCAGAGGCAGTAAATTCTCCCCGCAGCACCCTCGCAGTGCTACCACGATGTCTCGAGACCACTTTTGAGCCATCATCCTCCTCGGGGGTTACATAACTAGGCGCTCGAGGCCCCCGCCCCGAGCGTCTGCAACCCCGGAGGCCCCGTTTCTGGTAGGGGAAGGGGCAGTTTTGGTCCGCGGCGGTTTGCCGCTACCACCCATATCTGGGTGGTGTTCCCCTATCCGCCACCTGAGGACGCGCCCGATGGGAGATCTGGTAACTCCACACGGGAACTTGTTTCTGCCTCCTTCAACTAAACATTTTGTCATACAATCGTAATTTTTTTTTATTATTTGAATATGCCGATGTTTGTCTCACTAATGTTTCTAAGGAGCTGCTGCTAAACAGGTTGGTCAGGTTATTTAATAACTGCATACAATTCATCTTTGGCCTGCACAAAATTCAATTACGTTTGACAATTTTGCTGCCAGTAAAAGTGGTTGACTATGCGCAGAGGTTTCCGAATATTGTCCACTCTGTTTTCATTTCCGAAAGATATCAATTCCGTAGTGACGTTCATTTTCTCAATCTCCGTTCTTCACAGACGTTATTACTGTTTTTACTCTCCACCATTCTAGGTTTATGTCAAATTCTTTCACAGTTACTTCCATCTCCCTCTGGAAAAAATTTCCTGTTGACTTGCGAATACTGTCCATAACTAGCTGGATGAGAATTCCATAAAGCATTAAGCTCGGTTTTCGTACAAAATCTTTGGTGCAATAAACAATGAATTAAAAAATTAAAATAAATACATAAATTTGTGAAGATACCTTTCACCCAGAACTCTTAGGTTAAGCCGGTGTGAAAGTTTTTCTCAAGTTCTATAAAAAATTAAAAGAACCTTAGTCAAGTAAGAAAATAAAGTTTAGCTGTTTGTGCCCCACGTAAAATTAGATTTAAAAACTAATTTAGTACATTGCATATTTTTACAATGAATATTTTATTGCATTTTGCTATAGAGTTTTGCAAACTCCTTTCATGTATATTGCGAAAAATTAATACTTTAATATTTAAAAAGAAAAAAATTAATTCTAATAACTAAGAGTAATAAAATAAAACTCAAATATTAGCTTCTGAAGTTGGGCTTTAATTATTTTTCTTATTTACGTTATGTTAGCTCCAACTTCTGAAGCTCAAACTTCCACTGCTGAACATAGCCCTCTCCTTGGCCCCTTAAGGTAGATATTTGCAATAACTTTTCCCATCTCCTGGTATCCATCTGTCGTCTCTTATAACAAGCAAGACAATATGGGGTAGCGCTTATATCTTATACCAAAGAAGCCCCTATGTTAAAAAGTTTTTATGTAATGAGTTCGTAATGTATATAAATATTTATTACCAGTCCAATCAGGAAATGGTGGCGTATCACAAAATGACCAAGCGACACTAGTTACCACCAGCGCCCTCTAGTGTCGAGTAGTAGAACTAGGAGAGTCGAGATCCTTCTAGAAATTTCGGGACAGATAACCCCAAGCTCGTAACAATATATATTTCATACATTTTATTATCACTAATTATATGACTTCAATCGTATTTATTAATAATTATGGAAAGAAAGAAATTGTTATGAGCAGCAGCATCATCCTGATAACAACTTAAAATTAAAATAAAACTTCAGTTGACAGCCAGCTCGCCAAGCATGTCAACAATGGCAAAATCTTCCTATGAGGCAATCTATGGGGCAGGTCTTTGTTCAGCAGTTGAATTTTATAGGCTGTAATGGATTAATGGAAAGAAATAACGAAAGAATGAAATTTCTGTTTAAGTCGTTACCGCAGCGCTGTTATTCTGTCGGCACCGGTGACAGGAATCCAGGAACATAAATATTTATAACTTATTCATGTGAGAAAGTATAAACAAAGATTGCAATATCTTATATCAAAAATAGCCCAATAAAGACACCAGAAAAAATTCAAACTTGTTGCAATTGCACATATTAACATCGTAGTAATTAATGAAGCAATGAAGTGGCCATGTACGTTATATAATTAACAACTAATTGAAACTTAAAATTGTTATTATAATTATTATTATTATTATTATGTAACTCCTTAACCAGTCCACATCCACGGAGCACTTTATTAATGTAGATTAAAATATTCTGTGGAGTAAGCGACGTATTAGCAATAGTAGTTTTTATGACAAACTTCATAAAAGTAGTTTTTATGCACATGATAGTGGTCTTTTTAAATTAAGTTTTGTAAACTTGAGTTCAAAATAAATAAAAACGCAAAAAATAAATTTGGACAGCGGCAATAGTAATAGTTGTGTACGCTACCTAAACTAAAATATTATATATTTACGTTATATGTTTACAAAATTAGTCCATTTTAAAAACCACTGGTAGTTAAAACCATCACTGGTATTTAAAATTATATAAACATTCAGTTTATTTGTTATACGATAGGTGAGTATAGTAGTAATTAATAAAGTCCTGTCATTATTATAATAGCAACCTTTATATAGTAGTTGCGTTACTTCGTTACACTGTTAAGACCACATGAGTAAAGAAACCGTACCATACAGAGGCAAATCTTCATACAACCTTGCTATGATAGTTACACTACTACAAACTAGACGCACGTGTGTGCGTGAGCACTGGCGTTTTGTTACGTACAGAGAGAAACTGCCCTAAACCGGCTTGGCCAGTGATCAAATTCAGGGTTATGTAAAGAATAATAAGTGTAAAATTTTATTTTTGAAAGAATTATTATTCGTATCAAATAAAATATAAAAAGTATTAATATGGTTTACTGTATTGTTTGTATGAACAATAATAGAAGAAATAAAAAAATATCATTTTTTAAAAAACCCCAAGACGCCACTAGTAAGTAGTAACTAAACTATAATTTATTATTTTTAATGTAGTAGATAGATACCTTATACATATACCTCAACATGGAAAGAAAACGTAAAAGTACCTAATTACCAGTAAAGTGATTGAATAGTTATTTTTATAATTGAATAATTACGTTCTTAAATTAAAAACATAGGTGTCGGCGCCGTTACGACAGCACCGACGGTGTTTGCGGGGAGTATGTGAAGTGCGTGGGGGTTTCTCACCACCGCGCCTAAAACCGGCACTCGCCGCTAGCTCGCGACCCGATCACCACCAAATATTTTGTATTTTTTTATTCCTTTTAAATATACAATTTGCCTATCGTGTGAGTCGCCTATTTTATTCATGTTCCCTAATTGAACATAGTGGCGACCGTGACAGGACCGGCACTCGCCGCTAGCTCGCGACCCGATCGCCACCAAATATTTTGTATTTTTTATTCCTTTTAAATATACAATTTGCCTATCGTGTGAGTCGCCTATTTTATTCATGTTCCCTAATTGAACATAGTGGCGACCGTGATAAATTAAAACCAAATTCCGATTCCGCCGCGTAACACGGTCCAAAGTTCGTAGCACTTACCCCGCGTTTACAACGTCGCGAACGCAAGTATTACGGGCTACGAGTACAAAGGAAGCCACATCCCGATTGCTAAGAACAACGAAGCAGTCAAGAAGGATTCATTTGGAGCGGAGAGAAGACAAGAGGGCAGCTATCGAAAACCGGCCAAGCTGAGGTCCAGCGGAGTCTACGCGCCACAGCAGCGGTTTTGCCAGCTAAAAGTGAGCCCGTTCCTATTATTTTACCTCTTCGTGTCCCACGATTCCTAAAAATTCTATTTGTGTGAACAGGGAAACAAGGAATCTAGTCCTATTTTTTGTTGCCTTACCCTACCTACCTATTCTTAAGCAACATCCTTTATATTCCTTGTCTATCTTATACCCTTTCGTATATAAAACTGCTAATCTAAATAAACTATTCCTACTCAATAATCCTACCAAATAAAATACCTATTAAAACAATCCTAAAAGAATTACCTAGATAAACCTACCGACAATTTACATACCTAACGAGTTAAAATCACCTATTTACACCTATTTGCTTACCTATCAGCTAATTGTCTATTATTTCTTACTATTATTTAGCCGTATCATTTGCTAGGCAATCAGTGCTATTTTTCAAGCCGCCTATAATTTGCATTCATTACGCCTATTTTACGACTTGAAAGTCTTCACTAGCATTTAATTAGTTAGTAGCCACTGTTAAATAGTTAGAATTTAAATAGCTGAACCTATTTCTTTAAACGTAAGCATACATATGTACATAGCTACGCAAAAATTTGAGCTTAACTTCTCAATGCAAGTAAATTCACTTCTCGCTATTCACTGTTAGCTGTTTATGCACGCAAATAAATTAGTCATCACTATAGCATAATCATTCGCTAAGCCCTACATTACGCTAATTAAACCATTATTTGCACAAATCAATTAAATTTACGATCAACCTTGCTTCCCGTTATTATGTTATGTACGTAGATATCTGCAAAGCATTCCAACAATCAATTTCAGCTACGGTGCAGCGGTCGCTCGAGACTATCATCGCATCCCGTGTCACTGCCAGCACTGCGGGCTCACGTCGTGGTACTGGACCGCGGGCGTCGCGCGTCATCAATCCCACCTTTCACCGCGCTTCTGCTGATTTTGAACCGGTTTCCGTCACAGCGGCTACGAAGCGAGGAGCGTATTGTATGCAATTCTTATTTATTTGATTAGTACAGCGCGTTTTGATTGTCTGCGCGTTAACTTTGCTAGTATGGAGGCAAAGTACAAAACTCTTAATTTAAAACGCGCTTCAATTAGAGGCCGTGTTACGAAATTTAATAACCATTTAGAAGAATTAAAAGGTAAAAAGCTTACTCCTAAGGAAGTTAGCGTGCTATCGCAGCGATTAGTTAAACTTGAGACTTTATTTGGCGAATTCGATAACGTGCAAAATCAGATTGAAGCATTGGAGGAAAATAATTTAAGCTTAGAATTGGATACCAGAGAAGTTATCGAACAAGCTTTCCACAATTCGATCGCATTGGCTCAGGAAATTATTTCCGTAAGCAGTACGACAAAAAAGTCGTCGCTTGAGCATAGCAGTATTTACACAGCTGATGAAGATGATCACGAAGTTATCGGCTTTCGTTTACCATTCATTAAAATTAATAAGTTTGATGGTACATTCAACAAATGGTTGGAATTTCGTGATACGTTCAGTTCTCTGATACATAATAATACAAAAATAAAAAATATACACAAATTTCATTATTTAAATTCCTATCTAGAAGGTGAAGCTGCTCGTGTAATATGTAATTTAGAAGTTTGCGACAATAATTATCCTGAGGCATGGAGTCTTCTTTGTGAGCGTTTTAATAATATTCGTCAATTAATAAATAATCATTTGAAATCTTTGTTTAATATTGAGCCGTTGCGTGAGTCTGACAAGTCATTAAGATTTCTAGTAGACCACGTCACAAAAAACCTACGTGCTTTAAATACTTTAAAACAGCCAACTGATCATTTTTTTTATAGGATAAGGGTGACAAACGAGCACACAGTCCACCTGATGGTAAGTGGTTGCTGCGGCCCATAGACATCTACATCTATCCTCAATTACAAGTCAAAATGTAGAAGCGTTGTCACCCGTGAGGACTAAGATGGAATGCCTCATTTCCAGTAAAAAGGGCCTCCGGCCACCTGCACTCACCAAGCGAAACGCAGAGGTAAACCTCTACTTCACGCTGGTTTTCTGTGAGGTCGTGGTACCACCCCGGTTCGAGCCGGCCCATCCGTGTGACAGCAAGAGCTGCCGCGTCGCTCTACCACTGTTAAAAGTTTATCATTGGGATACCCTGATCATATTCATAGTCTCAGCGAAATTAGACAGCAACACGCGTGTTAAATGGGAGGAGTACATTCAAGCTAATGTTAATGCTTCGGATATGCCTAGCCTAGATGATTTCATGACTTTTATTAAGGGCCGCGCTGAAGTTTTAGAGTCTGTTTATCGCAGTAAACAAGACAAAAATATAAAGTCAAACCCGAATTACAATCAAGGCGTCAAACAAAATCCCGTTTCTCATACTAAGTCATTCGTCAGCGCTGAGCAGGGCGACTCATCATCAACTGCCTCTTACAAGTGTATTTTCTGTGGTCAAGGTCATCGTAAATATGAGTGCTCACAATTTCAATCGAAATCTATTGATGATAGACTTTCATTAGTGTCCGAGCTAAAGTTGTGTCCCAACTGTTTGCGCAAAGGGCATAATACGGGCGCATGCAAGCTTCCAGGTACGTGCAAAATATGCAAAAAACGTCACAATACCTTTTTACACAAACCTACGGATTCTGATACCAATGTGGCAGTCACTAATGTTGCAGTCTCTGAGCCAGTTTCAATGTCAGCTGTTTCTGCTTCTGAGACACTACTATGTACGGCTTTGGTTGATATTTTTAATCCCAAAACAATCAATTACATTACCACTAAAGCTCTCTTAGACAACGGTAGTCAGTCTAGCTTTATTACAGAAGCACTTAAATCAAAGTTAAATTTAACTTCTTCCACGTCTGATGTTAGGAATGTGGTCGGCATATGTAACACTATTGTCAAGCTTAATGCTGAATGTTGCAATGTTCGAATTTATTCAAAGGTAGGTTCTTTCAGCGTTATGACGTCATGTTTAGTCATACCCCAAATATCAGGTAAGATACCTAAGTCTCTTGTGTCTATTACACACCTTAACCTGAAGTCCTTTGCATTAGCAGACCCCAGCTTTTATGAGCCGTCTGACATAGGACTGCTCATCGGTGCTGACCTATTTTGGTCCATTATTGGAACCAAACAGCACTCTTTAGGCAAAGGAAATCCTATTCTACATGAGTCTAAATTAGGATGGCTTATCGCAGGTCCCATGCACCATATTCAAAATGACAATCTCAATTTAAATTCCCCAGTGAAATGTAATTTTGTAAGTATTGAAAGCAACAATACTTTAGTTGAGCTTCACAATGATTTGAAGAGGTTTTGGGAGCTTGAAAGCTTGCCACAAAAGCCCCTTCTTACAGACCAAGAGAAAGCTTGCGAACAACATTTTTTACAGCACACAAAACGCACTGAAGAAGGTCGTTTTTGTGTCAAGCTGCCATTGATCGACAAACCAGACTGCCTAGGCACTTCCTATTTCATGGCCAGGCGGCGATTTATAAACCTGGAACGTCGCTTTCGCAAGCAACCGGAACTTAAGTCCGCCTATGTTGATTTCATTGAGGAGTATCGTAAACTAGGACATCTAGCAATATCTGAGGTAGACCGACCTGAGCTTGCCTATTTTGTTCCGCATCATCCTGTCATTCGTGAAGACAGTGAGTCAACACGTCTAAGCGTCGTTTTTGACGCATCAGCTCGCACTTCATCTGGTTTGTCTATAAACGACATTCAAATGATAGGCCCTACAGTTCAAGACTCTCTTTTCAATATCCTCATCCGGTTCCGGCAATATCGTTATGTGTTGTCAGCGGATATTGAAAAAATATACCGGCAGGTTTTAATAGATGAGTCTGACCGAAACCTACAGCTGATTTTATGGCGTGATGCGGAGGACAAACCATTACAGACACTCAGGCTTAACACGGTCACCTACGGATTTGCTAGCGCTAGTTTCCTTACCACCAGGTGTCTCTGGCAAGTGGGCGAGGAGTGTGACGATGACGTTATTAAGGCAGTCATACAGGAGGACATATGTGTTGATGACTTACTAACTTCTAGCGATGATGAAGATCAATTACGGTCTATACAGAAATCAACACATGTGGCTCTTTCTATGGCTGGTTTTGATTTACGTAAGTACCGATCCAACTTACCTTCTTTACTGCCTTCAGACGTTGTCCAGTCATCCGGCAACCTGACATTGAGTCAGTCTACAAATACGCTGGGCCTAGATTGGAGTCCTTCGACCGACAGCATTAATTTTCCCATTGCAGTGACAGATATGTGGTGGTATGGACCTAAGTTTTATCGTTGCCAGAGTCCGAGTGGCCTTCAATGCAGTCGCAGACTATTATTGAGATGAAGAATTTGCCGGAAGTTAAAGCACATCCAGTTGCTATTCGTGATAATTATCAATCAATTATTAACTTTAACAAATATTCTAAATTAAAACAATTACAACAAATTTTAGCCTATGTACATAGATTTATTAATAACTGTAAAAAATCTAAAACTAAAATTACAGGTTCCTTAACTGCCGCCGAGCTCAATAAAACTCTTAATTCATTAGTTTATATTTCCCAATTAGAGGCATTCCCTAAAGAATACGATTTATTATTAAAAGGAAATTCCCTAAGTCCTAAGTCGCACATTTCGGCACTTAATCCATTTTTACATAAAGGAGTGATAAGAGTAGGTGGTCGAATTCAGGCTTCTGAATATAGTTTCGATATGAAGCATCCCATGTTGTTAAGCTCTAAATACCATTTTACTCAACTTTTATTCCAACAAGAACACGTACGGCTTCTACATCTAGGGCCCCAAGCCTTACTGGCTTCTATTAGAACGCGTTTTTGGCCCATTAGTGGAAGAAGTCTGGCTAGACGTACTGTGCATAATTGCACCGTATGTTGGCGTTTTAAGGGCCAGTCTATGAAAAACATAATGGGCAACCTACCTGCTCAAAGACTAATGCCTGACTTTCCTTTTATTACAGTAGGGACTGATTTCGCTGGGCCATTTATGGTCACGGATCGCAAAGGTCGTGGTTGTAAAATTACAAAATGTTATTTGTGTATTTTCATATGTTTTAGGTATAAGTGCATCCATTTGGAGGCTGTTAGTGAGCTGTCCAAGGATGCTTTTATATTAACTTTGAGACGCTTTGTTTCACGGAGAGGGCTACCAAAGCAGATATTCTGCGACAATGGTGGAAACTTTGTAGCTGCTTCAAAGGAACTTAAAGAGTTTTTTGAAATTAATGCCAAAACTATTGCTAATTTTGCCGCTAACGAAGGCGTTGAATTTTGTTTTTCGCCTGCATACGCTCCTCACTTCAATGGTTTGATGGAGGCCGGTGTAAAGTCAGCTAAATTCCACCTGGCTAGGATATTAGGGACTACGCACCTAACCTATGAGGAATTGTCATCTTTGTTCACACAAATAGAATGTATCCTAAATAGCCGCCCCCTATGTCCATTAAGTTCCTCTCCCACTGACTATTATCCCTTAACTCCGGCCCACTTTTTAATTGGTAGACCACTAAGCTCGTTGCCATCTCCGTGTCTACAATCCGCTAATGCCAATCGTCTCGACAGATTCCAGTGCATCGAGCAGTTTAAGCAACACTTTTGGCGACGCTGGAGCCACGAGTACATTGCGGAGCTGCAGTTGAGGACGAAGTGGCGCACGAAGTCCAAAGAGAGCCTACAAATTGACGACCTAGTCCTCTTGAAAGAGGAAAACGCTCCACCGCTCTATTGGCGTCTCGGACGTGTAAGAAAACTCTTCACGGGATCTGACGGATTGACACGCGTCGCAGATATAGACACTGCAAGAGGAATTGTGCGGCGCGCCCTAAACAGAATCGTCCTACTACCGAAGCCCGATGAGTTGGAAGAACTTGAAAGTTGTTAAGCTTTCCAGCGCCGTGAGTATGTCGGCGCCGTTACGACAGCACCGACGGTGTTTGCGGGGAGTATGTGAAGTGCGTGGGGGTTTCTCACCACCGCGCCTAAGACCGGCACCCGCCGCTAGCTCGCGACCCGATCGCCACTAAATATTTTCTATTTTTTTATTCCTTTTAAATATACAATTTGCCTATCGTGTGAGTCGCCTATTTTATTCATGTTCCCTAATTGAACATAGTGGTGGCGATGCGTAGATGTGGGCATTCTCTCCCAGTCAACCATTAGGCTAAACAGAGATATACAGACAAGAGGCGGTGCAGCAGTAATCAAAATAGAAAGCGCTAAAGGAAAAGAAATTGTATATACATATATACATATAATTATAAATATACACACACATACATAGACATATATACTTAAATACACACAATATATACATATATAAATACATACATACACATATACACGCATACACTACATATACAAGGTATTTTGGAACGCTCCCTAAAACTAAGACAGGCGACAGCACCAAGTATACCTTTGATCATGGGTCACAAAAAATTCGATCCTGATGAAAAAAAAATCATCTTTTTACAACGTTTTATTAGCTTTATTCACGCGCCATCATGTTAGTACAGCTAAATGAAACGATAATTTCATAAAAAAAATCATAAAAATACTGAAACCTAAAACCAGCAGTGGAATAACTGAATTCATATCAGCTGATTTAAGGTCAATGTACGCGCGAACGCAAATTCGCGCGGTCCGCAACTAGTGGGCCATACCACAATACCTAATAATTTACAACACTTGTCTAAATACCTAACTTATCTACTTAACCTACTATTTTGCCACTGTACTTGTCTCCACGTAGCCATTTTAATCCAAATTTACAGGTTAAATAACCCAAATAACTGGTTCGATTTCCCGCTAATGAAAAAATACATAAATGAAATGTAACCAAGTTTAGAGTCATGCGTTTTTATTCATCGTGTAGGTATGTTTATTATTCTCATGTATTCAGTTATGTATGTATTCAGATAAGTTCAGTACTAAGTTATTTAAAAAAAATAGTTATGAAACAGCTTACCGCTCTAAATCCTCCGTGGTCTTATGAGATGCGGATCAAATTGTGCTCCATTCATTTCAAGGCAGATTTGGGCTCGGTGTTGCGTCTCCTCATGGAGGCGGGGCATCATCGTGTGGTCTTCGACACAGTCCGTACGTAGTTTGTCGAAAACATCCACGATCCTTTTGTAGTTTCGTCAGCACTATCACACTCACGATTAAAAATAGGATAGTGGGTACAACTTTAGGTATCGCTGTCCGTTCAGTCGCTGTGGCAGAAACACTGGTCCCAGTATGCGATCCTTAAATAAACCTGCCCATACGTTAACCGACCATCGGGTTTGGTGCCCGGTTTGTCGAACAGCGTGCGGGTTAAACTCTGAATACACGTGTGTATTTCTTCGGTTCCACAGGCCGTTTCTGGTAAATGTCGACTCATCCGTCCAGATAATGTGCTCAATGGAACCAGCCACAAGTTGTTGCTGGTATAATAACCAACGGCAGAAAACTCGTCGGCGGTCGTGATCGCCGGGAACTAAAGCTTGCACTTTGTGCAATTTGTATGGGCGCATTCGGTTACGCTTCAACACTTTGTGCACTGCACAGTATGACACACTTGTTCCATCCCGACGTCTTAACAATTTATTTAGCGATACTTCGTGTACCTAGGTTCGGATACATAACATGTTGTCGTATTCACAATCACTATAAACGTACGCGTTAAGCATTATTAAAACAAAAAACGGACAAGAATAATACCCACACGTAACCACAATTTAATAAACAAATCGAAAAAACTGAAACCTACTGCGTCACAGCGTGATGTGACACGAGCCGGGCGGGTTACATTATTTCGCACCGAGCTAGATACAGGTCGAGTGGAGGGAGGTTACAGTCGCGTTCTAAAGTACTACATGGTATTGGGATATTGTTTTATAATATTATAGTAAGTAATTAATTGTTTTATTGTAGAATCATAATAGGTGCCTTACTTGGAATTAAAAATAGATAATGTTTACTTGAGCATTATTTGTTATTTCTATCGTAAAATATAAAGTAGTTTGTAACAAGAAAACTTAAGGTAAGGGTGGCACGCCGTCCATTATGTCGTCTTGGGTCACATGGAAGCCAGATGTTGAAGGTGTGTTGGTGTTACTGGATGCTACTTCATCATCACTTTCATCTTCGCTTGAGCTTCCGTCATCAGGTCGATCACATGGTAATTTTTTCGGTATTCTTCCTCAACACTTTTAAATTTACTGCACAATTTTCCCCATTCACCTTCTCCTATCATATTTACCTTTTCGTTCACTAGTTTAGTCATAAAACAATAGATATAAATAATTTTTCTTTCCTTCCTTTTTAAAACATCGTCGCGAGTCGCAAAGTAAGCTGTGTATGCGACTGTATTTTTGGAGCGAACAAAGCGCGGGAACCAATAGCATGCAGGCACAGTAATACTGGCGGATTGTTCCCCCGTCGCGCCCCATTCGTACCAATATGATATAAATCGCTCAGTGCCCAGGTTCAAGGCCAGCGTTCTTTTTTTAACGTTCGCGCGTACATTAACCTCCATTAGTCAGGTGATATCAATTCAGTTTTCACTGCTGGTTTTATGTTTCAGTATTTTCATGATTTTTTTTATGAAATTATCGTTTCATTTAGCTGTACTAACATGATGGCGCGTGAATAAAGCTAATAAATCGTTGTACAAATATGATTTTTTTTTCATCAGGATCAAATTTATTTGTGACCCATGATCAAAGGTATACTTGGTGCTGTCGCCTGTCTTAGTTTTCGGGAGCGTTTCAAAAATACCCTGTATACACAATACATATATATATATATATATATATATATATATATATATATATATTATCTATGTCAGAACAAATATGAAATATACATATGTGTATGAAAATAAAAGCTATGTTAGTTCAAACTTGCAACAATTTTTCACATGCTTACGGACTTGATTTTTAAAAAGAAACTTGTATTTTGTATACCGTTTGTGAAATGCTCACGAAAACGAAGACAGACGATAGTACTAAGGATACGTTTGAATATGGGTTTGATATTGTAAAAGCGTATACATCGCCCCAAGAATGAATTACTGACTCGATGGAGTCGAGTAACTGGTACTACTAGCTTGTGTCTCTTCCTAGTATTTACAGAATGAATATTATCACTTATTTTTGTAAAACTACTATTATTTTTGTGTACGTACATTACATTTTCATAAATTTATTGAGAGACCAAAGTTAATATATTAATTCCCTTAAATTTTTGACCCAGCGACTCTTTAGGCTTTAAATCATAATTTGCTCTTATGGCCCTCTTCTGTAAAACAAATATAATTTCAGTGTCAGCTGCGTGTCCCCATAGCAAAATACCATACGACATTATGCTATGGAAACAGCTAAAGTAAACTAGTCTAGCTGTTTCAATACTGGTTAGACTTCTACTCTTTTTTAGAGCATATGCTGCAGAACTAAGTCTGCTTGCTAGTTTTGATATATGGCGGTTCCATTGAAGATTCGCGTCTATTGTGATTCCAAAAAAAATGGTGGTATCTACAAGACTCAGTTTCTCCCTATTTAAAACTACATTAGTATTTAATTGTTTGACATTTGGAGTCATGAATTTCATACATTTCGTTTTAGTGCCATTTAAATGCAAATTATTAACATTGAACCAATTTACTAATTTAGATATAGCATTATTTACTTCGTCATATTTTAGTAATTGTCGACTTAATTGTAAAATTAAAGAAGTGTCATCTGCAAATAATACTATATCATGGTTATCCGCTACTATGTAAAGTAAGTCATTAATGTATACAAGAAATAGAAAGGGGCCGAGAATTGAGCCTTGAGGCGAGCCCATTTGTACCATCGATTCGGAAGAGCTCATATTGTTAATGACAACTTTTTGCATTCTCTTACTTAATTGTGAAATAATTAATTTAAGAGCATCACTTCTTACACAGTGGTGTTGAAGTTTCCTGATTAATGTTTCATGGTGAACACAATCGAAGGCATTGGATAGGTCACAAAATATACGCAAATCATCCTGTGACTTTTCCCATGCATTAAAGATATATTTAATCAGCTCAACACCGGCATCAGTTGTCGAGCGACCCCTTGTGAAACCAAATTGATTTTTATGAAGTACATTATTTGTATAAAAAAAATTAACATTTGATCAAGAACAATTTTTTCAAAAATCTTCCTAAGTGTTGGTAGTACAGAAATAGCTCAAAAAATGGCGGGGTCTAATGTACTATCAGATTTAAATAAAGGTATTATTTTACTATGCTTCATTAAATCAGGAAACACACCAGATTCGATACTAGTATTAATAATTTAAAATAAAAATTTTTGTTTTTGTACAGCCGACTTCAATATAAGCGACTTCAATATAGGTTTTTAAGAATAACTCTATAACCATTGGTCTGACCTTGATCAAATTCATATACCACATGAGTACTATCAGCTTTCATATAAAAAAAGAATCATCGAAATCGGTTCGCCCAGTAGAAAGTTATGAGGTAACATACATAAAAAAAAACATACACTCGAATTGAGTACCATCTCTTTTTTGGAAGTCAGCAGAAAATAATAGCTAAATGAGGCCCGATTGTATCTATTTTAGATGCAATAACTTTAACGGAAATCCCCCACAGCTCGGCAGTTTTCTTAACGTCAATAGTTTTAAAATATTTTACAATATCTATTGATGACACTTTATGAAATGTAAAATTCCTTGTACACGCATTTACATTTTATTAAACTAATGATTCGGCGACGGCAGAAAAATTCAGTGACTTAGTGGTCAATATCGGGACATCAGTAAAATATTTCTCAAAAACCATTGCTACGTCTTGATCTGATACAGTTAATTTGTTGTTAACACTTGACTGGTAATTTGAATTGCGAGAGTTGATCTTACCAGTTTCGCTATTAATTATACTCCATGTCATTTTTATTTTATTGGAAGCCGTCTTAATTTTGTTGCTCAAATTCAAAGACTTGGCTGTAGAGTACACTCTTTTAAATATTTTTGAATATTTTTTTACATATTCCCTAAATTCGACGCTATGATTATATGACCTTTCATGGTAAAGATCATATAACCTATGCCTGTTCTTATGGACTCCTACTGTCGCCCATTCATTGAATGACTTCCGACTGTTCAAGAAGAATGTTTTAGAAGTAAAAGTATTATTAAATTCATTGCAAATAAACTTAAATAATGTTCCATACAAAAAATTAGGATCATTTTGGTATGAAAGTGATGGAAGATTTTTCACTATGTTACTTCAAAATTTCTCCAAGCGACATGCATTTACTAGAACAGACACAACTTTTTCATCTACTTGCTTTTTGTGAACATAAGGTAACGAAACTATTTGTCCACAGTGATCAGAACTTAATTTTTGAATTATACATTTATGCAAACGGCTTCACATTTGTAAAAATGTTATCTATACATGTTGCACTAGATTGAGAAATACGCGTTGGCTCTATAAATAAATTAAAAAGACCATATCATTTAAACAATGATCTAAATTTAATATTGATGGAGGAAGCTTCTAGGAGATTGATATTAAAGTCTCCACATATTACAACAGATTTATTTTGTTTATTAAGCTTAGCAAAAACTTCCTCCATAATGTTTTCAAAAGTATCATATGTAGAACATGGGGGTCTGTAGACACTCACAACAATGAGGTGCTCAAACTCAACACATGCCATCTCGTTCTTTACAAGATAATAATTTACTAGCTAATATTAAGGAGCCACCTCTTAAAACCGTATCTCTATTGAAAGAACTGACCACCTGGTGATTACTAAAGTTAAACATTAAGTTATAAGCTTTTAACCAATGTTCAGTAATACATAAAATATGAATATTGTTTCTATTTAAGAACAACCCAATTTCTAGATCTTTGCCTATCATGCCTTGTATATTTTGATGCACCAGGTGTAAACAATTTTCATTATCTTTCTGTGGAGTCATACAATTAAAGATTTGTAAGCGACATTCTAAATTATTTAAATTATTATAACTGCTAGAGATTACCTCTATTGTCTCATTTTATAATTTAAATTACTTGGAACTGATTCCAAATTGCATATTAAGTCATTACACTGCTTAAAAGAAGCAGATGTCTGTGTAGCCAAGTCCTTGGCTGAGTTAATATATAAATAATAAGATAGCATATTTGCTATCTGTCTTAAATTATATTTTGATAGGTAATACCTATCTCTAGTCAAAAAATTCTCAATTCAACTATTTATATCTATTAAATTAATTCTATCATTATAATTGTAACAACCAAATGTCAAGTTTAAATTATTATTACATGAAAAGTTATTCATTAATAAACTTAAATCATATCTTATTTTATTTTCCTGCGGCCAACCGTGTATGTAAGACAATGTAAACAAGATAATTTTATGTAAATTTAAAGTACGAGTTTTAAGATTATCAAAATATTTTAATAATTGATTTTTGTTTACATTGCCTCTTCTCATAACGTTACGTAAAACGTTTCATTATTATGAGTTTTTTTTTGATACTGAAGGCTATTTATTACAAATAATAGCCTTCATTATCTAATACCATAGACAAAATACATAAAAATATTTAAAAACGTTTTGTTTTTGCTATATTAAAAGCATTAGTTTTCGTTTTTCAGTTTGAAAAAATGTTTTTATAATTGTCCCATACACTACAGAAATAAAAACCATTTAATTATGCTTATAATTTATCTTTATATTACCCACATATTTTTGTATAACTTTACGAACGATGTCAAGAACCCAATTTCATACATCTCCTTTAGTTTGCCGGCGACATAAGAATTAGAGGCGGCAATCACTATAAAACTTGCAAGTAATTTTTATTAATTTTGATGTACCACTTTTCAAATTCAGAGTATTGGTTGGATTAAATACGGAAAGTCAATTAAAAAAGTAAAAGTATTATTTTTTACATTCATTCTGATAGATTAATAACTGTCGATCATAATTGTAATTGATTTTAACTATTAAATTATTCAGTAGCATTTTATATTTATTTTCTTATACAAAATCAAAGATAACGAAGAAATAGTGTTTATAATTGTGTAAAACGGCCGAGGAAACCATTCAGGGCGTAACATTTGAGAGCCTTGATGACGGTTCTGGATTACTACCATTTCGACTTGGTTCGACAAGGTTAATTACGCACACCCATACATTCCTGCAGTTTATACAACTTAAAGACATTAGCGATAAAATAGAATAATTACAAGTACAATTAGCAGAAATCAAACTTCACTTAAAAAATTATACTTGCATACTGTAACAACTTCAAATAGAATATTTGTCTTCTAAATTACTAAAAGTTACAAAGCACCTAGAAACATTACAGCCAACACGCGTAAAAAGGGGTCTCATAGATGGATTAGGTTCAACTGTTAAGACTATCACCGGAAACTACGACAACTCAGAAAATATAAGGTATGATAATGCTATCAAAATTCTTCATATACATAAACGACATATTAGAGGAGCTTTCTCAGATAGAAAATATGTTAACTTTCATTCGATCCTCAATAATTCACCACTCAATGTTAAGTGTCGGGGTTCTTAGTAGCATGATTCATAAATTAGTCCCTATATACAGTAAAAATATATAATTTAATTAGGACCTAGAGAATATTATTATATAATAAAACCTAGCTAGTATTATTCGAGAAATAAAATAATAAATATATTTAAATTACCTATTATCATCCTGGATACTTACGATTTATATAAACTATGTGTATCTCCTAATAAATACCGATAGGCTCTCATCCCTCCTTATCCATGGATAGCAACAAACAGGAAAGATTATGTGTACATAGAGAATGAACACCCGAAGTATAGTCACTGGTACCTCTGTAGTGAGAAGATGGATCATTAGCTTCGATAGGATCCAGATTGCACGTAAGTACTCATCACCTGCCATGTAGTGGCGGTCAAGAATATCCACTACCCCATATCTTCCCGTAGGTGTCGTAAAGACCGACATAAGGAAACAGGCAGGAGATGGGCAGAAGCATCTTCCTGATAACATCAAAAGTGCAATAAAAAAACTGCGGTTGCCAACCCGTTCGCCAAGCGTGGCAACTATGATAAATACCCCCCCCCCCCCAATGATAAGAGTAAAAAAGAGACGGCCCCCAGTCCCCGGCGGCCCCGTTATTCCTGGTTAACGGCGGGGCAGGGGGTGCTAAGAATTCGGTTGCCACCTACGACGATTCGATCTGGCAACATACAACGCACGCACCCTGAGGACTGACGAGAAGATCGTGGACCTGCAAGAAGAGATAGACAAGTTTCGCTGGCATATAATAGGATTATCCGAGGTCCAAAGAGAGAGGGAGGACACGGTAATCCTCGAATCCGGTAACTTACTCTATCACCGGGAGGGCGACCATCTGACCCAAGGAGGTGTCGGATTTATCGTCCATTAGTCTCTCATTAACAACGTTGTAAATATTGAGAGTGTGTCGACGAGGGTTGCGTACCTTATACTCAGAATCACCAAACAGTATTCGCTGTAGGTCATACATGTTTACGCACCAACCTCGGCACATCCCGATGAGGAGGTGGAGGAAATATATGATGATATCTCTAGAGCCATGTATTCCTCCAAAACTCACTGTACGGTATTAATGGGAGACTTCAATGCAAAACTATGCACAAGAAATAACGGTGAGCTGAAAGAAGGGAAATTTGGAATAGAGCGACGGAACCCAAGGGGCCAGAAGCTGGCCGACGTCATGGAGAAAGTGATGAACCCTTTCTTCCAGAAGCGGCCAAACAGGAAGTGGACCTGGTCGAGCCCCGACGGTTCAAAAAAAATGAGACTGACTTCATTATGACGACCAGACGACAACTGTTCAGTGATGTTTTCGTGATCACGTGGGTGAAAACTGGTAGCGATCACCGAATTAGAGGCACACTGAACCTAAACAGTAAGTCAAAGAGTTCTCGTCTAATGAAATCAACGCTCCGTCCTCCTCGTGCTCTGTTTCAAAGTCCCGAAGCCTTTCAGCTCAAGTAACAATATCGTTTTCAGTGCCTAGAAGACTGCATTGAAGTGGACGATATGAAAAACAAGCTCGTGGAAACTGTCCATGCGGTCGGAGCTAAGTCCTGCAAGACCCGCCACAGAAGAACACAAAAACTCTCCGATCAAACTCTTAATCTCATGGCTGTTTGACGGGAGATGAAGCTACATTCTTCAACAGATTTGACAGCATACATACAACTCAACAGACAGATCTCCAAATGCATGCGGCGGGACTTACGCAACTTCAATACAGCTTGTATTGAAGAAGCAATCGAGCAGAACCAAGGCTCCAAAGTCTTTGCCAGAGATCTGTCTGCCAGAAAGTGCCAACTTTCGAAGCTGAAGACCGAGTGTGGCAGCATCGTTTCCGGGACACCTGAGATTTTGAGTGAGATTGAGAGGTTCTATGGGCAGATGTACACGTCATCGTTGGAGCCACACGCAAGTGTGAGTAACGATCCAAGAGCGAGTCTTAACCGACACTATTCCCAAGATATCCCGGATGTCAGTCTGAGCGAGATTAGAATGGCTCTCCACAGTGACAGTCGTGTGCGCGCGCTTGGCGTACGGCTGTTTTTTTCGTAGAATCACCTAAGTCAAATACGTAATTACATACATACATAAACACTCACGCCTGTCACCCAGAGGGGTAGGCAGAGACTATGTAATTCCATTTGGCACGATCCTGACACACCTCTCTCGCTTCCTCCACATCCATATACCTACGCATACACGCTCGTCGGTTAAAGGTACTCTTAATTTGGCCCATTTTCAATATATCGCCTATTATAGAAAGGAATGCTTCGGTGGTTTGGTCATGTAGAAAGAATGAATGAGGAAAGAGTGACAAAGCAAATTTATGTTGCAGAGGTGAATGGCAGAGTCGGGAAGGGTCGCCCTAGGCGAAAGTTTATCAAATACGTAATTGTGCATAAATATCTAAAAGATTGTGTTTTGCCAATATCGCATAAGAATTAATTATGGTCAAGTGTAAGAAATGCAATAAGTCTGTGTCTATGGCGAAAGATGAGACTTGTAAATGCAAAGGCTCATGTGAAGCTGTCTTTCATAAAAAGTGCGTCACGAGAGCTACCTTCAAAAATGAAAAATGTGAAGATTGTGTTTCCCTACCCGGATCGCATCCTAGTTCGCCTAGTGTTGATGAACCGGATATTGCAGTGATCCTGGCTAATATGAACAGGAAAATGGAAGTGGTGTACAAAATGGAGAAGAAGCTGAGTGAGCTGGCCGGTCTGATTGATTTTGTATCAGAAAAGTATGATAATCTGATGGAGTACCAGAAATCAACCGAAACAAAAGTAAAATCCCTAGAAAACATGAATGCATACTTGGTGAAGTGCAATAAAGCACTGGAAGAACGTGTGAACGAGCTGGAAGAGAAAGACAAGGAAAAAAAAGGTGGAGTTGGCTGGACTGGAAAAGAAAGAAAATTAAGATGTGGCGAAAATAATAGTCCAAATTGCTAACAAGCTCCAGATGGATGTTAGTCAGATTGAGCACGTAGAGAGGGTAGGCCGTGAAAAACAAAACGCTGACAAACCACTGCCAGTAGTTGTAACGCTGAGAACAAAAGAGGCTCGTGATAAGTGGATTGCAAGTCGTAAAAAACGCTTGACAAATGTTGAAATTTATGGTACAAATAATGTCGTTATTATTTATTAATTTTTATATAAATGATAATCTCACTAGGTATAAAAGGAACCTTCCATGGGTTACAAAACCATCTTAAGAAAACATACAAGTACATTTGGGTACAAGATGGAAAAATACTCATAAGAAAAAGTGATGAACAGAAAAAAATAATGTCAATAAGGAGTGAACGAGATATTGAAAAATATATAGAAAGTTGTGTAAATACGGCGACTGGCTAGATGTTGTTGTTGGTACCTGTATGCCTAACGCACACATAGTGCGAAGTAAACACTGCGAGCTAAACTAACATCAAATATAAGGTGATCGTTTCGATGCAATTATCACATTAGAATGTCAATTTACTAGATTTAAAACAGCGAACTCCTCGGTGCAGAGTACATCTGGAAACAACAAATATTTACACATATTACACTTAAATATTCGGCGGATAAGAAAAAACTTTAATGAATTGCAATTTTTTGTAAAAAAATGCTCTGAAGAGTTAAGAATACTAGTGTTGACAGAGGTTAACATTAAGGAGATGGAGCTATCAATATACCACATAGAGGGGTACAATCTATTTGCAAACACGAGGGAGACTACAAGAAAAAGGAGGGGGTGTGCTTATTTATGTTAAGGAATGTCTTATTTTTAATGCGCAAAAAACCCTGACGAGTTCACTGGAAGGACTTCATGGTAAACTCACTGTTAACAACTCAACTCTAAATATAATTGCAGTCTACAGACCATGAAAACGAATAGGTTTTTATTCGTTGATGAAATCGAACAGATAATTAAGAACATCCCAACGAGTGAGGAAATTATCATGTTACGTGACGTCAACATTAACTTATTAGGAGTGAGTGAAAGCCAACTGGTGTCAAAATATAAGGACTGCATGTGTGCACTAGGCCTACATTGCGTAATGCCGATTACGGAGGTGACGCGAGAGGTTATCGTCGCGTGTGTAAGAGAAATGACGTGTATCGATCATGTTTGGGTGCGAACAAGACAGCTGCGAGACTGCCATTCGTTTGTTATTGAGTGCTTTATATCGGATCATCACGTGGTTGGAGTCTCGATACCGTTACATGTGACGCAACACTACACTGACAATGTGGACTCGGACACTCGGTATGTGATTAATAATAAGCTAGTAGCTAAGCACATCACTGATTACGATTGGTCTCAACTGTTGCTTATTGATTATCCGTTAAAATTGTATTGTAAGTTAGAATATGTTTTCAATGATATTTATAAAAATAGTAAGACTGTAATGCCGAATATTAAAAAATGAGGGTACACAACCATGGATAGACAGAGATTTGAATAAAATGTTAATGCGTAGGGATAGGTTATTTAGGGATTGGAAAAAAACACCAAACATTAATACAAAAAGACTAGAATACACACGATTTAGAAACAAGGTTAATAAATTAATATTTAAAGCGAAAAAAAGGTATCGGCAGGAAGAAATCAAGAAGTGTAATGGAGACCCAAAAAAAATCTGGGACTAAATTAATAGCTGGACAGGTAGGAAAAAAGCAAGGATAGATGATATTGTTAAAAGATACTTTGGAAATAAAGACACGATGTATAATATATGTAATCAATTTGCAGATTCATTTAGTAACGAAATTATTGCTATTAAACATAATTGTAATATTAAACTATTAGACAGAAGTAAATAAAGTAAAACCCACAAACAGGTGGTTCCGGAGTTATCTGAGTGGCAGAACCTTACAGACCTACATCTCTGGTGTTGCTGGTAAAGAAGTGGTGGTACAGCTTGGTGTTCCGACTGGTTCAGTCCATGGTCCGGTTGGCTACGTTATGCATGTCAATAGCGTCATTAATGTGGTGAAGAAATGTCGGGTGTATATGTACGCGGACGACATGTGCCTTATGTACTCCTCTGAGAATGTACAAGAGATCAGGGCTGTGCTACAGGCTGACTTCGATAATATTATGCGGTGGACTTACGATAATGGTATCATATTCAACCTTAATACGACGAAAGTGATGCATCTATATTCACCGCACAACTCAGTGGCAAAAAATGTCAGGAGCGTAGATATAGGTATCGTGGGTCACACGTATGAGTGAGTGTATGCACGTCAAAAATAAAAATTGTGTTTGTAAAAAAGCTAGAATATGTCAGCAAATTTAAGTATCTGGGTCTGTGGGTGGACCGCAACATGAATTGGAAAACACAGGTTGACACAGTGTGTACAAAGCTTAGGGCAGTGTTGAGTAAGTTTTATATCCTGAAGGCGCCGTTGAGTAGAAAAACGCTGCGTGTCCTTTATTTTGCTCTCGCTGAGTCATTGCTAACCTATGGATTGAATCCGTATGGCCGTACATTTAAAACCTATCTTAACAGTACAAAATCGCTGCGAATTCGTTTTATGAAATACCTTGTTAGCCCACAAACAAAACTTGCCTGTAAAGAAAATTATGAAAAACTATTTGTCGTCTGTAGGGTGCTTCCTGTACATGAAAAGGTCAAGTACCTATTGGTTCTAGAACAGTTCTATAACGACCAGTTTAAAGTACAAGTGCAAAATAGGTACAATACAAGAAGCGTTAGAGAGTGTAAACTTGCGCGACCACCAGTAAAAAATTACTATGGCAAAAGAACCCACAAGTATTTGACCCCTATACTTTTCAATAATATCGATTGCCTGAGATAAGATAATACTAGAATAAGTAAACGAACACTAAAAAATAAATTAAAAACTGTTTTCCTTAATGAAGTTGTCGCAAGATGTGAAAATATTAACTAAATTGTTGCTGTTTTAATATAACTTTTGACAATTACGTATATTAGACTTTATTATTTACAGTTTTATTTTCAATAAATTGTATACTTACGTATTTGAATCAAATGTATTAAGGCAAGCGCTAATCCCGCCGACAAACTGTTACACAGTTTGGTGGGTGTGAAAAATGTACTAAAGGTTTGGTCCAGAATAAATGATTTATTATTATATTATTATTATTATCCAGCACCTTAAAAACAGCAAGTCCCCGGGCGAGGATGGAATTACAGCGGAGCTTTTGAAAGCAGGTGGAAAACCGGTACTTGAAGTCCTGCAGAAGCTCTTTAATTCCGTCCTCCATGGTGGCGCTACTCCGGAGGCGTGGAGCAGAAGTACGATGGTCTTGTTCTTCAAAAAAGGTGACAACGCTCTCTTGAAGAAATACAGACCGATTCCCCTTCTGAGCCGCGTCGACGTGCTGTTTTCAAGAGTCATTACGAATCGTCTCGCACGCATACTTGACGACTTCCAGCCTCCCGAACAAGCTGGTTTCCGAAAAGGCTTTAGTACCATAGACCACATACATACCCTGCGGCAGATTGTACAGAAGACAGAGGAGTATAATCTGCCACTTTGCCTTGCGTATGTGGACTATGAGAAATCCTTTGATTCCGTCGAAGTTTGGGCGGTGCTGCAGTCCTTTCAGCAGTGCCAAGTTGACTGTCGGTATATCGAAGTGCTGAAGTGTTTGTACAGTAGGGCTACGATGGCTATCCGAGTACAGAATCAGAGTACGAAATCTATCCAACTGCAGAGAGGTGTAAGACAGGGTGACGTTATATGCCCGAAACTTCACCGCTTCATTGGAAGACGCTTTCAAGCTACTGGACTGGAAAAGATTCCGTATTAACATCAATGGCGAGTACATCACTCACCTTCGATTTGCCGACGATATAATTCTATTCTTATGGCGGAATTGATGGAGGACCTAAGCACTATGCTCAATGACCTCAATAGTGTCTCCCAATAGATAGGTCTTAAGATGAACATGGACAAAACAAAAATCATGTTTAACGTCCATGTCACACCTATGCCGGTAGTTTTTGGGGGCACTACGCTCGAAGTTGTTGACGACTATGTTTACCTGGGACAAATAGCCCGACTAGGTAAGTTCAACTTCGACCGAGAGGTCAATCGACAGGTTCAACTCGGCTTGGCGTTCGGGAAACTACGACACATTTTCTCGTTGGACATACCTCTAAACCGAAACCGAAAGAAACGAAATTGTACAACCAGTGCGTGTTGCCAGTGATGACTTACGGATCTGAAACGTGGTCCTTCACTACTGGCCGTATGAGGAAGCTAAAGGTCACTCAGCGAGCTATGGAGAGGGCTATGCTCGGGGTTTCTCTGCGTGATAAACTTAGAAATGAGGATATCCGCGGTAGAGCCAGAGTAATCGACATAGCCAAACGGATTAGTAAGCTAAAGTGGTAGTGGGCCGGCCATATAGCTCGAAAAACCGACAACCGATGGGGAAGAAAGACTCTCGAGTGACAGCCTCGTACTGGTAGTCGAAATGTAGAGCGACCCTCCACTAAATGGAGTAACGACCTGGTGAGACGTGCAGGAAGTCGATGGATGCAGGTGGTTCAGGATCGTGCTTTGTGGCATTCTTTGCGGGAGGCCAATGTTCAGCAGTGGACTTGTGATGGGCTGTAATGATGATGATGACTCATCAATCAATCCATTAGCAAGACCTGCCAGATGACCACTGTCTCCCTGTCCAGAACAGCTTTAGAGGAACTTGATAAGAAACCTTACGTCTTGTCAGTCTCTAACGCTACGAAGATATATACTCGATGCGGGCGAGAAGATTACAGCATCCTAAATGGTACTTAACTGGTAACCCTCCCAATGAATTGCTTTCTGTATACTACAGAGTTTACCATCACTAACATCAACGACTGAGTGAAAGGGCAGCCTTTGAAGATCTCGAAGCTTACCTAGAACCCAGCTACTCATCTAGATAACTCGTCTCACATACATCTCAAATCTATTGATATAAATAGATTACATAAATTTTAACATAATCTGATGTCTCAACCGATTTTACAAGTTGACCAAGTTGCGTCGAAATACCTAGACCATACGACCATCCCACTTTACACTATAATGATAGTAAGTATACTGGTACTTCCAAGCCTTGTTACTTTGAAACGTTACGGACAATTGCAGTGCACTAGAAAAGCATCGCAATCCCCATACGAAGAAGACATCTACGCGATACCTGGAAAATCTGCCACAGAAGACAGCAATATTTCATCATTTCAAGACTCAGAAATAGTACCTGTTCTCAGGGGGGAGGTGTTATATGGATGCCCCCTTACAAAAACGCGGACTACTCGGCAACCTCATATTCCCACGCAACATTTCAACATTGTTTCCACGAGGTAGTTTTGCTGACTTGTTGGGAAACTGGGTTGCCGTAGACTCACAATAACGCACGCGGTGTCCACCGACATAGCATTATATATGTTTACGAAATTCCACGCAACTTCACTTCGTTTCTAGCACCGAACAAGTGCAGAATTAATTAGTATTAATTCTTTTATTTGTAATATTTGTATAATAGTTCTTTTATATTAAATTTATTAAAAGTAATTTGTTTTTTTTTGGTCCCCCAGCGGCGACATCTATAATTAGCGTCATAAGATTGAAGATGTTTTGTGTATTTGTGAAACCGGTGAAAAATGCAATTATCAGGATTATTTATATACAGGTACAGTTACTCACAGAGTAACTATTTTGGAAAAATATAACTTACTTGAAATTATCGCCATTATACTCTAAGAAATTACAAAATCTCTAGGAGCTTATTTCTTGCGTACCGACTTGTGCCGACCTGTTATTCAAAATCGGTTACAGAGTCATAAGATTTGCTATCCTTTTATATCTTACATTTTTTCCATAAGGAATATTCTTCTCCCTTGCACACTATGGCCCTCTATATATTCTAAGTCTATGGAATGTATCTATGTTAGTGTGAAAATGTTAGTGTATCATTTTAATTGTTATGTGTGTTTCATAGTGACAGACGAATATAATTGTGTGGTAGTCTGAGAAAGTGTGCATGGAGTAGATTTCGCCCCGCAAAAAATTACACACAGTTCGTCATCGGAAAATAACGCTATGGCTACTCCCCTCCGGTACGTCGGCGGTCCGTGTTGCTCTATATCATAACACTAAAATTACTCTTCGTAGTCAGTGGCTTAATCTATTATCTACTAGGTGTTCCCCGCGAGTTCGCCCGCGTGTAATTTATTATCATAGGATTTCATGTGTTTTGCACGGAACCCTAATTATTATTCAAAAACCACATAACATCAGCTATCTGTCAGTGACAGTCCGTCAAAATCTGTCCAGCCATTCCGAAGATTAGCCTGAACAAACAGACAGACAAAGTTTTAAAAATTGTGTTTTTGTTATATGTGACGTATATACTTGCATATGCTGTTATTTTGAAATTACAAATAGACACTTCAATTTTATTTATTTGTATAGATAGATTACAAATAATAAAAAAAAATGTTACAAATTTCAACACTATTACAAATTATAATTAAATTAAAAAAACAATAATAGTAATACAATATCATATTAACTTCTTTACATGATATTCACGTCATCTGTTTGAGAAGCAGCTAAACATTTCTAATACCTTTAAAGCTTTTAACACGTAAGTACTCGCATACCAGTTCGTTTTAAATCCGAACGTTTTTAAACAAACTACGCTTATTTCGAGTAGCATTTAGCTGCCAGTAAGTGCTACTTCTACCTTAATTGCGAATATAACAAGACGTACTTATAAAAGATCATCGTTATATATCTATTTAACACATTACTATCGTAACTGAGAAATTTAGAGGAGTATTTATGTCTATTGTTATTAAACACACCTATAATTAAAATTGTAAACATGACCGATTATAAAACATACACAACTAAAAAATATATAACAATTAATACATTAGTCGCGGTAGCATTTTTTCGTTTTAATATTAAATGACATCATGTAAATGCATACAGATACCACTTGATGAATTCTAGAAGGTCAAAGACCCATGTCATTTAAAGGCGAATATAGGTAGTTTAAATGTTGTCAATCCAAACTACTCAAATAAAGAAAAAATCAAACAAAAACTGTACTTACGGCTAACAATTTAACGCATAATATTTTGCGCGAAATTAAAATCAACCGCGCGCTGCGGGTGTGTGAAAACAAATTCAAGCGAAAAAATTACTTAAGTTAAGGCATAATTCTCTATGCGCGAAGTGACAAGAAATGGGACCGGGTGTCAAAATTATTTTTTTTCTGGCGCGTGCGACGTTTTGTAAGTCACTTCAGGTCAGTAACCTATATATTATCAAGGCTGATTTATTTCTTGTCAATTTTTTACGCTATTTATTTTGTTTGAAAAATGCATTTTTTATTTACTTTTATTATTGTTTATTTTATTATTTTAACAGACATATATCAACTTGTATTAACTGCTGTGCTATTTAACGTGATAACCTTTTTGCCACCCAGTATATATATATATATTACACGAGAATATCTCTATAAGATTTTAACAATAATGATTACCGTGTAGTGGCGTTGTAAGAATATCCGTTACCCCATATCATCCCGCGAGTGTCGTAAGAGGTGACTGAGTTTAACAAATCAGGAAATGGGCACCAGCGTCTGCCTAATAACGTCTAAAAATAAAAATAAAAACTTCGGTTGACAAGCCACTAGCCCAGGGTGCCAACTATGGCAAATATTCTCCATATGAGGAAATCTATGGGAGAGGCCTATGTTCAACAATGGACTTTAACGGTCGGAACGGAACGGAGATGAGAATACTACAACTAAATCGCACAATAATAATGTTGAAAATACACAACAGACAACAGATATTTTAAGTACACAGTTGGACATAAACCTTTAAAAAAATACGCCAGCTGGCACATATTCCTTAAAAGGTTTGCCCACGCTCTTCATTATGATATTAGCTATTATAATATATATAATAGAAATAATAAAGGAACCAAACAATTTTGCCTGACAGTGTACCTACGCTGGCTCAACCCCCACCACAGTTCATCCATTCTCACAACTCGTGCCGGTAAATATACATCACATTATACTTAAATGATGCTTTCCACTCTGGACAAGCGAATTGCTGGGCGCAGAGCCGATATGTTACTTGCTCTTATCATACTGGTGCTCTTCAAATTTGCCTGCCTCATTGACCTAGTGTGAACGCGGCAGCTGGTACCTCAGTACCTGGTTCTCGTGGTTCCAGTTCAAAAAATCTATTATTGAGTTTTACGGTCAAGAAAGTTTCAGTAGCAGCCCGCATCAGGGAGTTGACAGTGTTTTACCTACGTGCCTCGGAAAGCAAGTAAAGACGTTGGTCCTGACTCTGATATCTCTCCGTCGGTGTCGGATTACCGTTCCACTTGACTATGAGATTGAGGAAATAGAGATTGCACAACTTACTCACACATAGATGCACTGTAATCCTGCACAGATGGCTAGTCCCCGCTGAGACTGGCTAATTCAAACAATGAGAAAAGGCTGGAAATTCGGTCTGGAGGACATTTTATTACTGGTGCTTGTCATGGTGAAAGACATTATAAATGTGTGAAATTTGAATTCAGTTTATTTTTCACCATCAGTTTATCACTTCATCTATTTATCAATAATATGAGCAGCGTTTGAGTGAGGCTGGCATCAGATATAATTGGTGAAAACATAGTTCTTTTTACTCAGCCAATAGCGAATACAGCTCAGCGTGTAATGGTAGCTACACACCTTATCATTGCATTTAAGACTTGACTATTATATAAACTGACGTTGGAAACGTGACTAAAATAATTTCTTTTCACTGCATGCCTGTGTGTACTACATCGAAATATTAGCTAGCCACCGTAACTGAGACGTGATCGCTTGCCTTGTGCCAGTACTACAGAAACTTGAGATGATTTAAAGTGTAGATTTACCGCATGCTTGAAGAAAACTTCTTACTAAGAAGTAACCAATTTCGAAGACGTAATGTCCGTGAATCCGCGCTAAAATAATTTGACGAACAGTACTTTTTCAAATTTGATATCAATTGTCGATTTAGGACCTTCCTTTATATGACCTAAACATGACATAATTTGCTAGCTTTCTGTCCACCGTATAGTAAATGGCCGTTGTAGCATGCCTGCAATCAACTCTAAAAGAAAACAACAATTGTTTTTTCACCCAAAATACCAAAATTTAATGCTTCATAGCCATGCTTTACGGGTAATATTACCCTTTAAACAATAATGAAACTTCAGCTACTGCACTTATAACTCGTGATATTTTAACAAGGTAATAAATATTTATTGTTATTTACCTCACTCAAACACAGGCAATTTGAAGCCTCGTTATATATTTGTTTTATTTTATTACAGTAACAGTACTCTGTATAATTTACCTAGCTCTTATGTTTACAACTGCGAGATATCTTCACTTGATATAATGCATTGTTAACCTCGATTTAGGCTAAGCAAAACTGATTTTAAATAAAGTTTTTTTTTACTTTAAGTAACGAAATTAAAGGTACAAAAACATTTTTTAAACGTAATAGAAAAAAATTGACGAGTAACAATTAAACAAAAACTGCTTGCCAAAATGAATAACTGGAAGGTAAATAGCGATTACAACGCAATGTTTTGCTGTGAGATACAGAAACAGAAACAGAAACTTTTTTATTCAATATAGATTATAAATAATACTTATTGAAAGTCACACTTTTGTTTAATTACCACTGGTTCGAAAAAAAACCTCTGCCCTGGGAAGAACCAGCAAGAAACCTAGCGGGACTTTTTTTGAAATAACAGCTTACAATCATGTATGTTACACAAATTAACAACACAACAAATTAGAAACAGCATGATAGTGATCACCTCATTTCCAGGGGTTATTCATCATCATTACAGCCTTTCATAAGTCCACTGCTGAACATAGGCCTCCCCGAAGGAATGCCACAAAGCACGGTCCTGAGCCACTTGCGTCCATCGACTTTCTGCATGTCTTACCAGGTCGTCATTCCATCTCATGGGGGGTTGCCCTACACTTCGCCTACTGGTACGAGGCTGCCACACAAGAACCTTTCTTCCCCATCGGTTGTCGGTTCTTCGAGCTATATGGCCGGCCCACTGCCACTTCATCTTACTAATCCGTTATGCTATGTCGGTTACTCTGGTTCTACTGCGGATATCCTCATTCCTAAGTTTATCACGCTGAGAAACTCCGAGCATAGCCCTCTCCATAGCTCGCTGAGCGAACTTGAGCTTCCTCATACGGCCAGCAGTGAAGGACCACGTCTCAGATCCGTAAGTCATCACTGGCAACACGCACTGGTTGTACAATTTCGTTTCAAGGATTTGAGGTATGTCTGACGAGAAGATGTGTCGCAGCTTCTCGAACGCTGCCCAGCCGAGATGAATCCGTCGATTGACCTCTCGGTCGAAGTTGAACTTACCTAGTCGGGCTATTTTTCCCAGATAAACATACTCGTCAATTACTTCGAGCTAAGTGCTCCCAACAACTACCGGCATAGGTGTGACATGTACATTAAACATAATCTTTGTTTTGTCCATATTCATCTTAAGACCTATCCGTTGAGATGCACTATTGAGGTCATTGAGCATAGTGCTTAGGTCCTCCAGCGATTCCGCCATATGGACTATATCGTCGGCAAATTGAAGGTGAGTGATGTATTCACCATTGATGTTAATACCGTATCCTTCTCAGTCCAGAAGCTTGAAAACGTCTTCCAATGCAGCGGTGAAGAGTTTCGGGGATATCACGTCACCCTGTATTACACCTCTCTGCAATTGGATAGGTTTTGTACTCTGGTTCTGTACTCAGATAGCTATCGTAGCCCTACTGTACAAACACTTCAGCACTTCGATATACCGACAGTCAACTTGGCATTGCTGAAAGGACTGCAGCACCGCCCAAATTTCGACGGAATCAAAGGTTTTCTCATAGTCCACATACGCCAGACTTAGTGGCAAATTGTACTCCTCGGACTTCTGTATAATTTGCCGAAGGGTATGTATGTGGTCTATGGTGCTAAAGCCCTTTCGGAAACCGGCTTGTTCGGGAGGCTGGAAGTCGTCAAGTCTGCGTTCGAGACGATTCGTAATGACTTTTGAAAACAGCACGTAGACGCGGCTCAGAAGGGAAATCGGTCTGTAGTTCTTCAAGAGAGCGTTTTCACCTTTCCTGAAAAACAAGACCACCGCACTTCTGCTCCACGCCTCCGGTGTAATGCCACCATGGAGGACGAAATTAAAGAGCCTCTGAAGGACTTCTAGGACCGGTTTTCCACCCGCTTTCAGAAGCTCCACTGTAGTTCCATCGTCGCCTGGGGCCTTGCCGTTTTTAAGATGCTGGCAAGCCATTCTAATCTCGCTCAGACTGACGTCCGGGATATCTTTGGAATAGTGTCGCATAAGACTCGCTCTTGGATCGTTACTCACACTTGCGTGTGGTTCTAACGATGATGTGTACAGCTGTCCATAGAACCTCTTAATCTCACTCAAAATCTCAGGTGCCCCGGAAACGATGCTGCCACACTGTGTCTTCAGCCTTAACAGTTGGCTCTTTCTGGCAGACAGATCTCTCGCAAAGACTTTGGAGCCTTGGTTTCGCTCGATCACTTCTTCAATACGAGCTGTATTGAAGTTGCGCAAGTCCCGCCGCATGCATTTGGAGATCTGTCTATTCAGTTGCCTGTATGCTGTGAAATCTGTTGAAGAATTTTTTCTTTTTTTTATATAGGATAAAGGTGACAAACGAGCACACAGTCCACCTGATGGTAAGCGGTTGCTGCGGCCCATAAACATCTACATCCTCGTTTGCGAAGCAAAATGCAGATGCGTTGTCACCCATGAGGACTAAGATGGAATGCCACATTTCCAGTAAAAAGGGTTTTCGGCCACCTGCACTCACCAAGCGAAACGCAGAGGTAAACCTCTACTTCACGCTCGTAATCTGTGAGGTTATGGTACCACCCCGGTTCGAGCCAGCCCATCCGTGCGACAGCAAAAGCTGCCGCGTGGCTCTACCACTATTAGCTATAGCTTCATCTCCCGTCTAACAGCCATGAGATTGAGATTATGATCGGAGACTTTTTGTGTTCGTCTGCGACGGGTCTTGCAGAACTTAGCTCCGACCGCATGGACAGTTTCCACGAGCTTGTCATTCATATCGTCCACTTTATTGCAGTCTTCTACGCACTGAAAACGATTTTGTAACTCGAGCTGAAAGGTTTCGGGACTTTAGAACAGAGCACGAGAGGGATGGAGCGTTGACTTCATTAGAGAAGACCTCTCCAACTTAATGTTTAGGTTCAGTGTGCCTTTAACCATTCGGTGATCGCTACCAGATTACACCCTCGCAATCACGAAGACATCACTGAACAGTTGTAGTCTGCTCGTCATAATGAAGTCAATCTCATTTTTTGTGGAACCGTCGGGGCTCGACCTGGTTCACTTCCTGTGGGGCCGCTTCTGGAAGAAAGAGTACATCATAAAGTATCCCTCTTTCTCCATGAAGTCGGCCAGCTGCTGGCCCCTTGAGTTCCGTTGCCCTATCCCAAATTTCCCTACTTTCAACTCACCGTTCTCTCTTGTGCCTAGTTTTGCATTGAAGTCTCCCATTTACACCGTAATTTGGGTTTTGTGGGAATCCATGGCTCTAGAGATATCCTCATACATTTCCTCCACCTCCTCATCGGGGTGTGCCGAGGTTGGTGCGTAAACTTGTATAACCTTCAGCGAATACCGTTTGGTGATTCTGAGTATAAGGTACACAACCCTCGTCGACACACTCTCAATCTTTACAGCGTTGTTAACGAGAGACTTGTGGACCATTAATCCGACACCTCCTTGGGACAGATGGTCGCCCTCCCGGTGATAGAGCAAGTTCCCGGATTCGAGGATTACCGTGTCCTCCCCCTCTCTTAGGACTTCGGATAATCCTATAATATGCCAGCGTAACTTGTCTATCTCTTCTTCCAGGTCCACGATTTTCTCGTCAGTCCTCAGGGTACGTGCGTTGTACGTAGCCAGGTCGAGTCGTCTAAGGTGGCAACCGAACCTCGACCGGAGATTCTTAGCACCCCCTGCCCCGTCGTTACCATGGTCGCCACCGTAGCCAGGAATAGCGGGGACTGGGGGCCGTCTCTTCGTTACTATCATGGGGGGTATATTGCCATAGTTACCACGCTTGGGGAGCGGGTTGGCAACCGCAGTTTTTTTTATTGTATTTTTGTTGTTATCAGGAAGATGCTGCTGCCCATCTCGTGCCTGTTTCCCTTTGTCGCCTTTTATGACACCCACGGGAAGATATGGGGTAGTGGGTATTCTTGACCGCCACTACACGGCTAATAGCATGTCAGAATATGTATCTATCTATCGCTTATAGATAGACAGATATTCTGACATGCTAACGTAAAAGGCGATTTTTCGACATTCTGGCAAAATTGACATTTAAACAATTACTACACTGTTGATGAAACGCTCTATTTACTGATCTTGACGGTATTTTCTATTTTCGTTTCCGAAAAAAATATTATGGTTATTAAATAAAACTAAAAACACATTTTAATTTTGGGGGTCACTGTAGAAGCGTGCTCGTCGCGACCCCTGCCAGCCCTTTTCAGGGCTGCAATTCTACTTAGCTGCGCACCCATGTCAACGAGGGTTAGGGCGTCCCCCCAAGGCGACGCACACCAGCTCGTCCCCGTTGGTGTGGAATGCAGCGCGCAAAGCGGCGATGGGGACCGCCACCCGTCACGCACAGCCCGACACGGCGGAAGGTGGAGGACAGAGTGCAGAGTTGGCACGTGGAATGTTAGAGGAGGCATGAGAGATAAGACGAATGAGTTGATCGAAATAATGAAAGAAAGAGAATTAGATGTCGTGTGTATGTCGGAGACCAAACGGAAGGGCAGTGGTACTGAAGAGCTCCCTGGCGGGGCGTTAGCTCTATGGTCCGGAGTCCCGGAGAGCGAGAGCGCCCGCCAGGGAGTGGGGGTGCTGCTGTCGTCTCGGTTGGTCGATGTTATGACTGAATATAAGGTTGTGAACTCAAGACTTCTCTGGGTTCGCTTTAAATTGGGACTGACGAAGTTATTCCTTTTGGCTGTTTATGCGCCGGTAACTTCGTCGTCCAGGGCTGAGCTGGAGGAGTTTTGGGAGAATGTAAGAGAAGTTCTAGATTTGGCTAGGGGAAACGAAAGAATTGTTGTATGTGGTGATTTGAATGGATGGGTTGGTACCGCTCGACCAGGGTACGAGTCGGTGCTTGGAAAGTTTGGCGATAAAAGGGTTAATGATGCTGGCAAGCTTATACTGGCGGTATGCAAGGAAAAGGGTCTTCTTGTGACAAACACTATGTTTAATCACAAGAAGATCCATATGTATACTAGAGAAAGTAAGAACGAGAGAAGTATGATCGATTTGTTCCTGGTGGATGACCGACTGCGAAAACAGGTGATGGATACGCGAGTGTTCAGGGGTGCTGACCTGGGAACGGATCACTATCTAGTGATTACTAGATTTAGGGGTCTGTTCGCGGGTTGGCGCTACCGGACGGCAGTAACAGAACCACAGTCGGTCTGTCGCATCCGAAGCTGGAAGCTTCAGGAAGCGGATACTAGGGACAAATATCATGCGAGGGTAGCCGAAAAGCTTGACAACATCGATGGCAGAAAAGAATGTGTTGAAAGAACATGGCAGAACCTTAGGGATGGAATGGTAAGTGCAGCGGAAGAAGTGTGTGGAACGATTAAAAGAGGCAGTAGTAAAAGAAGAGATGCATGGTGGAATGATGAAGTGAAAGAAGCTGTAAAGAAGAAGAAGAAAGCATGGTTAGACTACTTGGCCTCTAGTAATGATAAGGATATGAGAGAGAAGATGAAAGAAAGATATAAGCTGCAGAAAGTTCACACGAAAGCATTGATTGAGGAAGTGCGTGAAAGGTGTAGAATGGAAGCGGACGAAAGGTTGTCGCACAACTTTAAGGAGAACTCCAAACTCTTCTGGAAAGAGGTTGGAAGGACCCGGAGTGGTGCGGCGACCTTAAGAATGAACAAAGTGCTTTCGAGAACTAATGACGTCCTCTCAGAAAAATCGGACGTCATGCAGCGATGGAGCGAATTTTATAGAGAAATGTATGCGTGTGATGATCTTAGTGAGGGATCCGGGGATGACGCCGAGACTGGTACGCCAGACCCGGACCTCGATGACACTGAGGTCATCAGTATGAAAGAGATTGAACGTGCGATTCGAAGTTTGAAATGTGGTAAGGCTGCGGGACTAGACAGAGTTACCGCTTAAATGGTCAAGTATGGTGGGCCTCGCGTCTGGGACAGCTTTCATCTGCTGTGCAATTTGTGCTGGCGGACGGGGGTTGTCCCGGATGATTGGCGATCCGCAGTCATTGTGCCTTTATATAAAGGTAAAGGTTCACATTTTGACTGCGGGTGCTATCGGGCGATCAGCTTGACCAGTTTAGCAAGTAAAGTTTACTCGAAGGTTTTGACACGTAGGATGCAAGAGAAATCGGAAAGATTTCTATGGGAGGCACAATGCGGATTTAGACCTGGAAGAGGATGCACGGATCAAATGTTTTCTCTCCGCATGATCACGGAAAAGCTTCTGGCTGCTAACCAGAGGATTTTCTGTGCTTTTGTGGATCTTGAGAAAGCATTTGATAAGGTTGTAAGGAAGAAAATGTGGGAACTGTTGCCGGGGTATGGTGTGGATGGTCGATTGCTAAGGGCTGTGCAGTCACTTTACTGTGACTGTAAAGCCTGTGTGCGGGTAGGGCATGACCTGTCACCCATGTTTAGCGTCCAAACGGGCGTAAAACAGGGTTGTGTCATGTCTTCCTGGCTGTTCATACTGTATCTCGACAGCTGTTTACAGAAACTGAAAGATAGCTGTTTGGGTGTGAAATTGGGTGACATTAAAGTAAATTGTCTGCTGTATGCTGATGATGCAGTGCTTATTGCACCATCAGAGGCAGAACTGCAGGCATTAGTCACGTGTATGAAAGAGGAATGTAAAATTAAAGGTCTCCGTTTGAATGCTAATAAAACTAAGGTTCTGGTATTTGAAAGGGACGAAGAGAGAACGAAGTGTGAAATATGGGTAAATCAGGAATGTCTAGAACAGGTAAATGAAATTGTATACTTGGGGAGTGCTTTTAGCCGGGATGGAAGATGTGATTTAGATGTGGACAGGCGTGTCGCTGCCGGGAACAAAGTCAATGGTGCCCTGACTGCGTTAGTCAAAAGGCAAGGCGTAGTGAAGAGTGCACGCCTTGCAATACATAACGCAGTGTTGGTACCGACTTTGTTATATGGCAGCGAAACCTGGGTATGCCAGAAGAAGCATAAAAGCAAGTTGAATGCAGTGGAGATGCGATCTCTTCGTAAAATGTGCGGCGTCACCATGGCTGACCGAAAGCGAAACGAAGAGATTCGCAATATGGCAGGTTTGAAAGATGACCTTATCACAAAAATTGATAAGGGCGTGCTTCGATGGTTTGGGCACGTTGAGCGAATGAGTGAAGACCGAATGGTGAAGAAAATATATAGCGCGAAAGTTAATATTAAAAGGTGTCGAGGTAGACCGAGACTAACTTTCGAAGACCATGTGAGCAAATTGCTCGAAGAGGGGAGGGTCAAGAGTACTCGGATACCTAGACGTGCATGTATGAAGAAGATGATGAATCTGAAAGAAGCGAAAGAGGTATGTAAGGATCGTGACACTTGGCGATCTGTTCTCTCTGGCTACCCCGTCAGGGATTGTGCGTGACGATAAGTAAGTAAGTACATTTTAATTTTAATACTAATTTTGACTAACGTAAAATGTCTTAAATAGTCATAAATAACGTTTCTAGTTATAAAATAAAAAAATAAAAATAAAAAAGATAATTATAAAATTTACTTTCTTGGTTGTAAACAGTATAGTAAAGTATTTTTGAATTTTAATTGATTTGTGTTTTAGTGTGTACAGCAGTAAAATAGTGGGGAAAATCTGAAATAACGTATGTTACAATGTGGCCGCATTTTAGTCAATTACACTGATAAATAAAATCTAAATTGTACGAGTCTAAAATTTTATTCAAACATACGTTATTTAACCTCTGGCCCCGATATTTTATTGAACAAACTTAGTCAGAACTATGGTCAAGCAAAAGAGTATAGTAGGTCAGACCAAAGATATTTTTTTAAATGGTGGTAAATATAACTTATAGTCGTTACTAAGTTCTAATCCAAAAATAAAAAAATATCAACAATTAAAATATCGAATTATTGGTATGAAGATCAAATGAGTGCTAGATTAACGATGATTGCAAGACGATTTGTCGATAAATGAAATGTTTTGAGAAATTATCAATTACACTACCCACTACACAGTGGCGATGTATGAATATTCATATGATTCCGTGGGTTTAGTAAGAGGCGACTGATCCACTGTTCCACGATACATGTATCTTGTTTCACACTAACAAGGTACGCGTAACTATGTTACAACAACAACAAAACAAAACAAAAAACTGCGGTTGCCAACCCACTTGCCAAGCGTGGCACCTATGACAAATATACCCTCTATGATACACATAGTGGAGGCCTATGTTCAACGAGGGTTTTTATAGGCTGTAACGGTGTTTGTTGTAATAGCGATAAGAAAAAAATGTGGGAGAAAAAAAGACGAACATTTTTTCTAAATTTAATCTCGGTGGAACGCGGATACACCGTGCGATATTTAGGGCAGCGTTGCTGAGGTGGGTGATATTTGTGATAGTAAAATTTTGTGCTCCCCTCCATTTCCATTGCCCATGGCCAGCACTGGAAGAAAACTCTAAGGAGAGGGAGAGAGTAATTTTATTATTTAAAAAAATATTTATGTGTGTAAAAAATTCACCAAACATCAACATCAAATAATTTATCAAACAAAAGTTGCGTAAACAAATTCAATGGTTAAAACAGTTATTAATAAGAAAACCAAACAAGTTTACTGAAAAGAAAAAAAAATCAAATATTATATGTCACTTCTACAACTAAGGCAAATCTAACGAATCTCCATATTATGTTAAAATGAAATAATACTATGAGAGAGAAACAATGACATAGAAACACTCGATTTTCATAAAGAAAAGAAATCTATACAAATAAATAAAAATGAAGTGTCTGTTTGTAATGCCGAAATACTGTCTTTCGATTTATCTGTCTGTCTGTCTGTTTGTTCTGGCTACTCTCCGAAAGGGCTGGACCGCTTTTGACCGGACTTGCACTGGCAGATAGCTGATGTAAGAAGTAACTGAGGCTACTTTTATTTTAGAAAAATAATTAGGGCTACGCGCAAAAAATTAAAACCCATGAAAACCAATCTTTTATAAAGATTTTATAGGTTATATCGATACATTCAGTAACAGCCTCCGAAAAATAAAAAAATATTCAATCATAGGCATTTACTTCATTACGCTATCTTAGACCAACGCCATTTTTCTACCGAATTCAAACAGGAGGAGGTACTCAACTCGACCGTATGTTTTTTATGTGTGTTACCTCATAACTTATTTCTGAGGGAACCAATTTCGATGGTTCTTCTTTATTTGAAAGCTGGTGCTTCACATGTGTTCCCATATTCCGCCTAGTCGAGCAAAAAGCGGCACGGCCGTACCATCCTTTTCTCGAAGCAGTTCAAGCAATTTCCGAAACTCTATAACTTCGTTATAGATAAAACTAGAAGCCTGAATTTTTTACTAACCAAGTAGGCATTGTATAAACACGGTATATTTAAAATTTCATTGAATTTGAACCATTACTTTAAGAATTATAACTAGTCAAAGTTTCTTAATTTTGTCACTCACTGACTGACCGATCATCAAAACTCTAAGGCACTTCTAGCAGACATAAAAACTTCAAATTTGGAATACAATTATTGTTTAGCATATAAATCAAGGAAAAATTATAATATTTTACAATTTCGGTCCAGTTTTCGAGATACACCAACTGCATAAATAACTTTGTAATCCCATATAAACATATAGTATTACAAAGTTACATTTGCAGTGAATGAATCGGTGTACCTATATATGTATAATGGAATAATAGGTGTAAAAAGCTACCTAGATATAACTATCTACAAAAAGAAATGAGATGCCATCAAAAACATAACTTGTAAAAAAAGCCAAGTCTCGCAACTCAGTTCTTCTACCGTAAAAAGTTGTGAGATCCATATACTATAATACCAAGTCGGTTAATTTATTCAGTCCATAGATTGATAAATAGATTGACTTGGCAATCGCACTAAACAATCTAATTTATTTATTTATTTATTATATGGACAACAAAACAGATGACAATCAAAATACATTAAAATATAATATAAATATAACAGTTTTGTGCTAGATTGTTATCCTAAATATGTTGACACATCATTTTTATATGAAACACAGGAGATCAACTCTACGCTTTGCAATCTTTATGACATACATAAGTACATTAAACAAAAAATAAAAATATACGAATAAGAAATTTAAAATATAATTTAATATAATATGTATTACTTCTGAGATATATTGTGTTTTCATGCGATTGCCAAGTCAATCTATATATCAATCTATGGACTGAATAAATTAACCGACTTGGTATTACATGGATCTCACAACTTTTTACGGTAGAAGAACTGAGTTGCGAGACTTGGCTTTTTTTACAATTTATGTTTTTGATGGCATAAATTTGATCAAGATCAGACAGAAGATTTTTTGAGTTGTTCTTAATAATTTATATTGAACTTGGTTGTACAAAATTTTTAATTTTAAGTTATTGTTGAAAAAAACTTCGCCATAATGTTCACTATACATCGAAATTATAACGTAAGACGTAATTTTCGCACATTGGACTTTGTGGAATATGAAAATTTGTGTTTACAATCTGGGCGTCTTCAAGGAAAGAGTGAATAAGCTTTTGTTACACTAAGACAGTACAATTTACCATCTAGGGCTCCATCACCACTTACCACCAGGCGGGCTTGTGGTCAAGCACTAGCTTATAATAAGTTAAAAAAAACTGACGATAATTTAAAAAAAACTGAACTTTCCTGACTTTGTTGCTGCGAATTATGTTTGTTGCTAAGCTAAAACATTTTAACGCTTTAAAAGAATCTGGAGAACATTCCGTTTGGTTTTAAAAAGTTGAATATAATAGGTTGGGGGAAAAAAATCTTCGTGTTTGGTGTACAGATTCAAGACATTTTTTATTTTCAAAGTTTATATACATTTAATTATAACTAGCTGTTCCCCGCGATTTCAATCGCGTGGAATTTAGGATTTCTTTTTTGCAGAACCCTAGTTCTTTTTCTAAAATAAAAGTAATAAGTTACTCCTAATAACATCAACTACCTACCAGTGAAAGTCCCGTCATTAGCCGGAACAAACAGACAGACAGACAGACGGTCGGACAGACAGACAGACAATAAATTATTTTTTGTTATAAGTAGCGTATTTACTTTCATATGCATTAAGTAAAAAGCTGTTATTTTGACATAACAAACAGATACTTATATTTTATTTATTTGTATAGATATATGTCATATTGTTCGATAACTTTATGCCATCTTTTACGTAGTAACATAATGCCGTTGCTGTAGAAATCATGGAATTTTTTATTAAAAAAATGCTACAATTAGTTTTGACAGGCCTCTCTTATTTTAACCTAACACTACCCAAAATATTCTGAAAAGACTAAAACAGGTGAAAATCTGAGGGTGCAAGGTCAGGACTATATGGTTGATGCATTAACACTTCCCAACGAAAATATTTCAATTTTTGCTGAATGGCCAAATATGTGTATCATCATCATCATCATCATCATTACAGCCCGTTACAAATCCACTACTGAACATAGGCCTCCCCCAAGGAATGCCTCAAAGCACGGTTCTGAGCCACCTGCGTCCATCGACTTCCTTCATGTTTTGCCAGGTCGTCACTCCATCTAGTGAGGGGTCGCCCTACACTTCGCCCACAGGTATAAGGTGCTGCCACTTGAGAACCTTTTTTCCTCATCGTTAGTCGGTTCTGCGAGCTAAATGAGACCGGCTCATTGCCACTTGAGCTAATCCGTTGAGCTATGTCGGTCAATCTGGTTCTTTTGCGGATATCCTCATTTAAAAGTTGGACTTACCTAGTCGGACTATTTGTCCCATGTAAACATACTCGTCAACAACTTCGAGCTTAGTCCTCCCAACAACTACCGGCATAGGTGTGACACGGACATGATACATGATCTTTGTATTGCCCATGTTCGTCTTAAGACCTATCCGTTGTGAGGCACTATTGAGGTCATTGAGCATAGTGCTTAGGTCCTCCAGCGACTCTGCCATAAGGACTATATCGCTGGCAAATCGCCATTGATGTTAAAACCGTATTCTTTCCAGTCCAGTAGCTTTGAAAAGTTTTCCAATGCAGAGGTTAAGAGTTTCCGGTATATAACGTCACCCTGTCTTAAAACTCTCTGCAGTTAGATAGATTTCGTACTCTGGTTCTGTACTCGGATAGATATTGTAACCCTCCCGTGTAAACACTTCAGCACTTCAATATACCGACAGTCAACTTGGCACCACTGAAGGGAATGCAGCACTGCCCAAATATCGACAGATTGAAAGGCTTTCTCCTAGTCCACATACGCAAGGCAAAGTAGCAGATTATACTCCTCTGTCTTCTGTACAATTTGCCGAAGGGTATGTATGTGGTCTATGGTACTAAAGTCTTTTCGGAAACGGGCTTGTTTGGGAGGCTGGAAGTCGTCAAGTCTGCATGCGAGACGATTCGTAATGATTTTCCAAAAAAGCACGTAGACGCTGCTCAGAAGGGAAATCAGTCCGTAATTTTTCGAAAGAGCATTGTCGTTTTTCTTGAAAAATAAGACCACCGCACTTTGTGTGGCTCCAATGATGACGTCTACAGCTGCCCATAGAACCTTTCAATCTCACTCAAAATTTCAGGTGTCCTGAAAACGATGCTGCCGCATTCGGTCTTCAGCTTTGACAGTTGGCTTTTTCTGGCAGACAGATCTCTGGGAAAGAGTTTGGAGCCCAGGTTCCGCTCGATGGCTTCTTCAATACGAGCAGTATTAAAGTTACGTAAGTTTCGACGCATTCATTTGGAAATCAGTTTGTTCAGTTTTCGGTATGCTATCAAATCTAATGAAGCTGCAGCTTCATTTCCTGTCTCACAGCCTTATGAGACTTTTTTTTATAGTAGAGGGGGCAAACGAGCATGCGACTCACCTTATGGTAAGTGACTACCGCCGCCCATGAACAACTGCAACACCAGGGGAATCGCAGATGCGTTGCTGGCCGTTTAAAAAGGAGTAGGCTCTTTTCTTGAAGGTCCCTAAGTCGTATCGGTCTGGAAAAATCGCTGGTGGTAATCGATTCCACAAGGAAGTTGTGCGAGGGAGAAAACTTCTTCTGAATCGCGCAGTTGTGGACCGCCAATCATCTAGATGATATGGATGGTATCGCAAGTTCTGTCGCAATGTGCGATGGTGAAATTAAGCGGCTGGAATTAGTCCGAACAATTCCTCAGAGCACTCCTCGTGGTAGATGCGATAAAATACGCAAAGAGATGCAACCTCTCTACGCAGTGCCAGTGAGTCAAGCCGATCGGAAAGAACTCGGTCGTCGACGATTCGAACCGCTCTGCGCTGGATGCGGTCAAGTGGAAGGAGCTGGCACTGGGGGGCCCCTGCCCAGAGATGGGAACAGTATTCCATGTGAGGCCGAACCTGCGCCTTGTAAAGTTGCAAGCGGTGTGCCCGCATGAAATACTGTCCCGCTCTGCTGAGCACGCCAAGCTTTTTAGAGGCCAATTTGGCCTTCTCTTCCAAGTGACCACGAAACTGCACGTCACTCGATATGGCGACACCGAGGATTCCGATACTGGCTGAGGCAACAAGAGGAGTGCCTTTAAAACTGAGGAGATACGACAAAGGGAATCTTTTTAGCGGTAAACGCGCAAACTTGTGTCTTCTGGGGATTGAACTGGACTAGGCTTAGTCGCCCCCAGTCTGAGACTTTGTTCAACAAATTCTCGACTTCAGACATAAGTTTGTTTCAGTACTCGGCGACGTTTTCCCGAGAAATATTGGCACGGCCGGTGTATAAAGCATCACCAGTGCTGTCGTCTGCATAGCAATGAATGTTACTAGTTTTCAACATATCATTGATATGCAGAAGAAACAGCGTTGGTGATAGCTCGCAGCCTTGTGGAACACCAGCGTTAATGGGCTTGTAATCGGAGCATGCACCGTCTACTACGACCTTGATGCTCCGATCTGCAAGAAAGCTGGTGATCCAATTGCACAATTTCTCGGGAAGCCCATAGGAAGGCAGCTTCGAAAGAAGCGCTTAATGCGAAACCCGATCGAAAGCCTTCGCTATGTCCAAACTAACGGCCAACGCCTCCCCCTTGGACTCCACTGCCTCCGCCCATCTATGGGCCAGGTAGACCAGAAGATCACCAGCTGGGCGACCTCGACGAAAACCGTACTGGCGGTCACTAATCAGATGGTGATCCTCAAGGTACCGCATGAGCTGGCTGTTAATAATCGTTTCCATTACTTTGAAGAACAAGGAGGTGATGGCGATAGGCCTGTAGTTGGACGGATCTGAGCGGTCGCCATTTTTAGGGATCGGGTGCACCAAAGCTGTCTTCCATGAGTCCGGGACTACGCCTAGGGAGTAGGAGTACCGAAAAAGACGCGTTAAAACCGGTGCCAACTCCGGAGCACACGTCTTCAGCACAATAGGTGGGACTCCATCAGGCCCACTCGACTTGTTGACGTCCAGGGAGAGGAGTGCTTTACGCACCAAGCGCTGTGTAAACAGCACTTCCCGCATGGAACACTCACACCGCAGGATGTTCGGCGGTGTGTTATCCCCGTCATCTAGACTAAAGTTTAATTGGAGAATTTTTGTGTTCTTCTGCGGCGGGTCTTACAAACTTAGCTCCGACCGCATGGACAGTTTCCACGAGCTTGACATTCATATCGTCCAGCGTATTGCAACCTTCTAGGCATTGAAAACGGTTTTTAACTCGTAAAGGTTTCGGGACTCCGTATGAGAGCACGAAGGGGAAGGAGTGTTGACTTCATTAGACTTAATTATTATTATATATAAATACCTATTAAATTATGTGTATGGTCTGGTGTTACTATAAAGAATGACCACTCCTTTTCTGTTGATATATTACGGCGGTTTTTTTTTTCAATTTCTTGCTTGAGTCTCATTAGGTATTAGCAGTAGAGATCCAATTCGATAGTTTTGCTCGGCAGTAAAAGATCATAATGGACGAAGCCCTTCCAATCCCACCATACACACATCATCACTTTATTGCGTGTTAATTCGGGTTTCGTTACAGCCTGTAGAGCATGTTTAACCTTTGATTATGAACTTTTTCACATGTTCTTGTCGTAGGTGATTCACTTTTTATCACCAGTGATCAATCTTTTAAAAAATGGTTCTGTTTCATTACGTTTCAACAGAGAATCTCAAATGAGTACAAGATTTAACCTAACCTTTTTAAAATGGATCAAAACTGTTTTTTCATCAATCCTCAATTCCTCGGCCATGCCGTGACTACTAATATGCCACTTTTTCGAAAATGGCATCGACTATATCCGTATGAGGGCGATCGGAGCGAGCTGCATTTTTGACATCAAAATTCCCTGACAGAAAATTTTTGAACCATCTTTATGCTACTCTTACTGACACGGTATTAGGTCCATAATCTTTACAAATTTTGTTCGCGACTAGAGTCGCATTTTTCCCTTTTTTGTAATAAAACTTCAAAATGTATTGAATTTTTTCGTTAGATTCACTCATTTTGGCGGACAGAAAAACAATTGCAAAATGGCGGGTTAGTGTTTTTTACTTATTATTTATCTTTTTCTTAATATCATGTTTGTATTAATATTAAAACCAGCCAGATGCAAACAGTACAACTAAAAAGAAATCTTCAATTTTATATAAAAAAAACTAGGAATAAACTTTTTCCCCGACCTTACTCGTACTTTATGCAACACCCAGGACATTCAATTGTTTTTTTATTCCTTCTAATTTTATGTCATCGATTTTTTATGTTTTTTTCTGTGCTTACTTAGTTAATAATTTAAATTATTTAGGAATAAATTAAGAAATTCAATAACAGTATTTATTAAATACACTGATTTTAAAAAGATTTTTTTAAATCTAAGGCTTTTTGATATTATTTTTCAAAATAATAAGACGTTATAGCATTAAATTACGCATTGGACAGTTTGTTTTTTATTTAATTTTGTTGAAACAAAGAAATTTGTATAATTTTAATTGTCTTTCCTTAGCGGATTAAAGCCAAATAATTACAGTAATATGAAAAATTATCTTTCTGATAGTGCGTCATTCTAGATAAAGAATATGTAGAAAGGGTAAATAAGTATAGTACAGAGACTAATTTTGTAGTTAGGAATAATAATTAATTCGTTTACACGAATTAATTATCCAACGAGTCGAGGGTAAGCTAGTAACGGAATACGACATGCGTACCGTTCCACGTCAGAGCCAAGACTGCCTTAACGGTGGCCGCTCCGTCCGTTTTATACAAGCAGGACGGGCGGTACCGCAGGTGCCATGCCGCAGGTGTGCGGTACACGTGTCTTTTACAAGAATTCTGTCTAACTGCACCGACGGCTACCGCGCCACACGTGCAATGGTGCTGGTCCCGCCACGGCCATACTGACACGCGTGCGTCCTCGCACGCGCTCCATCACAATTTTAGTTATCTGTAGAGAGAAAAAAAGCATCGTTCGACTATCCTGACATAACAGCCTCTGGTCCGGGCTATATTGACCCTGCAGACTTGGGTGACAATCAGTTTTGATCCGGCAGTAAGCCCTACAAAACTTTAATCTACTTTATGCGAGATCGGAATGATTAGTCTGTAGCTTTTCTATTTTCTGTTTTTTTTCAAGTACTGTTTTCGCCAGTCCGGAATCACTATTCCCTATAGCCATATCATTGGACCGGCACAAAGCTCTGCAATGAAATTACTCTTTTTTTTTTCAAGTACTATTTGCTAGTCTGGAATCACTATTCTCTGTAGCTATACATACAACATACAACGTGTATCAAAATTTAAATATCTGGGACATATAATTACTGACGACCTTAAAGACGACGCTGATATAGAAAGGGAACGTAGGACTCTCTCAGTAAGAGGTAATATGTTGGCTCGCAGATTCTATCGTTGTAGCGAAGACGTAAAGGTGACCCTTTTTAAAGCGTATTGCCAAAACATCTACACGGGAAATCTGTGGATCAGCTATACCAAGAAGTCGCTGGACACCCTACGAGTCCAATATAATAATGTGTTCAGGATGTTTTTGGGATTGCCTCGTTTCTGTAGTGCATCAGCGATGTTTGTAGAATACCAAGTTAACGACTTTGCAGCCATTATTCGCAAAAAACCACATCGCTGATATTTAGAGCGCGAGGCAGTCCCAATAGCATTCTGCAAACCCTGGCAGATAGGTATACTTCTCCGCTTTGGGCCTGCTTTGTGAGGAGGGTTATTTTAAAACACAGTTATTTAAATTAAATCCAAATTGACCTCATCTGATTTTATTTTGATATTTTATTTTATTTTGATTGTATTTAATCTAATTTAATTAAGACATTATTTGATTTCGATTGATTTTATTTCATTTTTTGTTTGATTGTATTTTATTTTATGTTATTTTAACATTCCTATTATTCGATTATTATTTTATTTTATTTTTGATTTTATTGTAATTTAATTTTGGGTATAGATTTGATTTTAGTATTGATTTAATTTAATTAAATTTATTTAATGTTCTCAATTACTAACCTAATATAAGTCATACTAACAACTTATGGATCTTTGATATCTGAAATAAAGTTGGATTCTATATCATTGGACCGTCAAACGCCCTGCAATGATAGTAAGAACCACTTTTTTTTCTTACTCTCTTTTTTTTCAATTCAGTATAGAACAATTACAGACTAACCATACCGCAAACATGTCTTTGTCACAATAACACAAAAGTGTATCATGAGGGACGTAGTGACATGATAATACCTAAGTATGTGAACCAACAGCAACACGACACATTCGAGTGCAGAACAAATTAGCCTCTCAGCGACACCATCTTCCTTTCTTGCACTAGAAGAATTACTCCGCTAGAGTGATGCAACCTCTCTGTATTTTTTAGACACACAGACAAGGCTGCCTTTGACTGTCGCGCGTCCTCGTGCGGTTGACAGTGAACAGCATACGGTCTATCAGTTATCACCACCTGCTAACAGATATTAACTCTTGTTAAATATTACAAAAGTCGACCATTCCAGACTTCATTTAAGTCATGAACGCGCCGATATGGCTACCTTCAGGCAAACGCACTCCAGTTTTTCGTTCTGCTGCGTTCGTGCCACAATCGCGCCAGCGAGCCGTCGCGCCGTAGCCGTACTAGCTCTAGAAAATCGTTGCACTGCTTTGTAAAATTAAAAGAAATCGAGATAACTGTATTGCGAACCATGGAATTCCGAGCTTCCAAAATTCATCACATATTCTCTTAAGAAACGGCAACAGTATGACATTTGAAAACATTGCAAAAAATAACAGAAACTATGTGTAGAGGCAAATACCACAACATTTCAAAGGGAAGGAGGTAACTGCGCAAAATCTACGAAAGCCGACCTCAGACGTCCATTTACAGCGCCAAAGCACCATTTGTTCGGCGGCCGCTTAAATTGCCCTGCCGTAAGATCAGCCGATAAGTTACCGTCTGTAGCGGTGTAGGCTCAATCTTACCAGCGCTCGGCCGGACCTGACCATGTTCGATTAGCCGTCACAAAATCTTCCTCATTCATCATTGTTGTAGAGACTTCTACGAATCCCTCGACATCAAACCCCAATCTTGTCGACGACACAATATTCGGAGCAAACTGCAACACTGATCAACACATTAGAACACAAAAATGTCACTTATTATTTTCAATTCATAGCGTGTTAAAGTTAATCCTTTATTTTGGTACATCCCTTAAACGTTTTGAACTTCAAAATATAGCAAATGATAATCATGTTTTGCGTGAACTATCAAATTACAACATAACTTGAATAAGTTAATTAGAAAGCCTCCAACTTCTTTCGACATTTGTTAACATATTTAGGTACATCAAGAAATAATGAAAATACTTGCGGGGTACTTTTAATACAAATCGTACAAATTAAAAAAAATTGGCTTAAATAATTTCACTTTATCTTTTCTCTACACTTTAACGATACGAAAATATCGTAAGTAGCATAGCAGAAACAGAAACAGAAACAGAAACTTTTTTATTCAATATAGATTATAAATAATGCTTATTGAAAGTCACTCCTTTGTATAATTACTACTGGTTCGAAAAAAAAACCTCTGTCCTGGGAAGAACCAGCAAGAAACCCAGTGGGACTTTTTTTTTAAAATAACTGCTTACAATCATGTATGTTACACAAATTAACAACACAACAAATTAGAAATAGCTTGGTAGCGATCACCTCATTTCCAGGGGTTATTATCATCTATAAATTCTTTAATACTATAATAACCCTTTTTATACAAACTTAGTTTAATAAAGTTTTTGAACTTTGAGCAGGTCAAATTTTGTATATTTTCTGGAATTTTGTTGTAAAAGCGTATACATCGCCCCAAGAATGAATTACTGACTCGATGGAGTCGATTAACCGGTACTACTAGCTTGTGTCTGTTCCTAGTATTTACAGAATGAATATCACTTATTTTTGTAAAACTACTTTTATTTTTGTGCACGTACATTACATTTTCATAAATGTATTGAGAGGCCAAAGTTAATATATTAATTTCCTTAAATTTTTGTCGCAGCGACTCTTTAGGCTTTAAATCATAAATTGCCTTTTTGGCCCTCTTCTGTAAAACAAATATAATTTCAGTGTCAGCTGCGTGTCCACATAGCAAAATACCATACGACATTATGCTATGGAAATAGCTAAAGTAAACTAGTCTAGCTGTTTCAACACTAGTTAGACTTCTAATCTTTTTTACGGCATATGCTGCAGAACTAAGTCTGCTTGCTAGTTTTGATATATGGGGGCTCCATTGAAGCTTCGCGTCTAGTGTGATTCCAAGAAAAATGGTGGTATCTACAAGACTCAGTTTCTCCTCATTTAAAATTACATTAGTATTTAATTGTTTGACATTTGGAGTCATAAATTTCATAAATTTCGTTTTAGTGCCATTTAAATGCAAATTATTAACATTGAACCAATTTACTAATTTAGATATAGCATTATTTACTTCGTCATATTTTAGCAATTGTCGACTTAATTTGAAAATTAAAGAAGTGTCATCTGCAAATAATACTATATCATGGTTATCTCCTACTATGTAAGGTAAGTCATTAATGTATACAAGAAACAGAAAGGGGCCTAGAATTGAGCCTTGAGGCACGCCCATCTGTACCATCGACCCGGAAGAACTCATACTGTTAATGACAACTTTTTGCGTTCTCTTACTTAAATATGAAATAATTAATTTAAGAGCATCACTTCTTACACCGTAGTGTTTAAGTTTCCTGATTAATGTTTCATGGTGAACACAATCGAAGGCTTTAGATAGGTCACAAAATATACCCAAAGCATCCTGTGAATTCTCCCATGCATTAAATATATATTTAATCAGCTCAACACCGGCATCAGTTGTCGAGCGACCCCTTGTGAAACCAAATTGATTTTTATGAAGTAAATTATTTATATTAAAGAAATTTAACATTTGATGAAGAATAATTTTTTCAAAAATCTTACTAAGTGTTGGTAGTATAGAAATAGGTCTAAAATTAGCGGGGTCTAATGTACTACCAGATTTAAATAAAGGTATTACTTTACCATACTTCATTAAATCAGGAAACACACCAGATTCGATACTAGTATTAAAAATAGTAGCTAAATGAGGCGCGATTGTATCTATTATAGACGCAATAACTTTAACGGAAATCCCCCACAGATCCGCAGTTTTCTTAACATCAATAGTTTTAAAATATTTTACAATATCTTTTGATGATACTTTATGAAATGTAAAATTCTTTGTACACGCATTTACATTTTGTTTAAGTAATGATTCAGCGACCGCAGGAGAAGAATTCAGTGACTTAGTGGTTAATATCGGAATATCAGTAAAATATTTCTCAAAAACCATTGCAACGTCCTGATCTGATTCGGTTAATTTGTTATTAACACTTAACTGGTAGTTTGAATTGCGAGAGTTAATCTTACCAGTTAATAAAAGTTATCTTAGCTTATAATAAAAGTTATTAGCAAACTTCATTACGGTATTTAACATAAAAACAGATTCATCAATGCGGAATGCATTACAGTCTTCCACAAATGTAATAATCCTCATACTATTCGAAGATTATATGTGGGCAAAAATGAGGACTTTATCCTACTTCTGATGTAGAAAGGGTAATTAAGTATAGTACAGAGACTAATTTTGTAGTTAGGAATAATAATTAATTCGTTTACACGAATTAATTATCCGACGAGTCGAGGATAAACTAGTAACGGAATACGACAAGCGTACCGTTCCACGTCAGAGCCAAGACTGCCTTAACGGTGGCCGCTCCGTCCGTTTTATACAAGCAGGACGGGCGGCACCGCAGGTGCAATGCCGCAGGTGTGCGGTACACGTGTCTTTTACAAGAATTCTGTCTAACTGCACCGACGGCTACCGCGCCACACGTGCAATGGTGCTGGTCCCGTCAAATACATTCATTTATTTACAAGTTGCTTTGGTAAACACATCTTCAATAAAGTAGTTTTAAATACTGTATGAATATTATGAGGTAGTACTAGGTAAGTTTGTATTCAAATATTGTGCACTTTATTTGAAAATTTTTAGGCGGTAAAAAAAACAATTACGGCATTTTTAATAAGTATAAAATAAGTTTTCGGATAGCCGAACGTGATTTAAAAGTATAAAAAATATAATTTATAATGACACTGTAAAATAATGATATGCTGTTTTTTGTTTAGTAAAATATGAAAAATATTCAACCAGTAAATTACGTAAAATGCATATAAAAATAATTAATTAAAAACTGTAACAAATAAATTTCATAATATTATGTTTATACAAGTAATATATTTTTTTTTAATATTATATTCACTATACTTTATCTTCTATTTTTAATCAATATGGTTTTACATAAAAGGAATACTATTCTCAGAAAACAAAACACATTTAGGTACGTTCCATATTGAAAGGCAGTTCTATAAATATATTATTTATATAGACTAATTAGTCTATACAAGTAATATATTTATAAAACACAGTGTTTTTTTCTATTACAAACAATAACATTTAAGGGCTAATAACGGACTAAATAAAGGCACCTAGGGCGAAATTAAAAAAATATATATAAATGAATCTAAAATGTCTACTATTAAACATAAAAGTGTATTAAGTCTTTATTTTGCCCATAATTTTTCAAGTGATATACACTTACCTAATAAATTTATAATTAACTAATTATTATCCAATAAAGTCATTAAATTGCTGTTATTTTCTAAGCATAGAACTCGTTCATATTATACTTGTCATCGTTTTTATCAATGTTTCGGAGACAGTCATAATAATTTCTATAACCCAATTATCTGAGGTGTATGAATCTTTATAACATTAAAAGAACGATGTGCACGGTCTAGTTGTAGTTATTTTAAGAAGGATAATTTAGATCAGTTAATATAGAAGTTAGAGTCGTGGTAGCTTAGGGCCTTAGCGCGTAAGAAATTTATAAAACGATAAAGAGGACTAAGCGTGGCAAAAACTTTAAACTGTATTCCCCAGTTTATAGTGCGATCTAAGCGCAAATCCAAAATAACTATAGAATTAGAAAATAGAATTTTCATTCCATTTTATAATAAAATAATAAAACAGGTTCAGGGTTTCCAAAGTCACTTATAGTAAGCGTTCTGGAGCTTTACTGATACACAAAATCTGTTTGATGTTCAATTTCCTAATTTCATTATTGATATCATCAGTACTGTATTGTTAACATAGCTGAAGTTCTTCTGCATATAGGTAAATAAAATTTTTACTGTTAAAGTTTAAAATATTTTTAAGTCTTTCTTTCGCACATAATAAAGACCTTAAACATAAAGAGACGTCAATGAGGGCATCCACGACTTTTTCTGCCACCAGGGCGGCGCCACTTTCGAGTGAGGTAAAATATTTGACAGATTTCATTGCGGGGACGATAATTTCCTAGGAAAATGTAATTTTTAAGGTTTCTTTCTGTATTATTAGTTATATTTTATATTAATTACATTAGAAATGAATAAACCAAACTATAAATATAACTAAAAGACGACTTTAAAAAAAAAGAGTTATAATGTGCAAAAAATTAAAAATCAAACCACTGACGCATTGTGTTATATATTAATATAATACTCTAGACAATGATAAACTATTATTTAAAACTAATTTCTCAATTAAATGACACTGTGTAACAAAAAACTTTACCTCAGTCGCTAGTAGCGACATCTGGTGAGTGGAAGATTATTAGCCCTCATTTAAGTAATGCTAAAAGTTTGCTCTCTCTCTTTTCACCTAGTGACAATAGAAGAAGACATGTATAGAATTAATTAATATTTAACTTAAGCAAGCTATAATCAATAATTATAAAAAAGTTCGTAAGTCATTAAATGAATATTACTTAACTTTTATCCCTTATCACAGAAGCAACCTCTCGTCCATATTATTATTCTCGTTCATATATTATTTCATATATATCTTTTTTTCTTATTAATCTAACGGAGACAGTTATAATAATTTATTTAACCCAATGGCCGAATATTAACTTCAGTTAGATTCTAAACTAAGGGAAGCTACGACTCAGAAGAGAGACTAATAAAATTTTGCATAAAAAAACAATATCTCAGATGAATGAACCCAAATTAAGCACCTAGTACTTTACGGTAGAAATGCAAAAAATATACGAACCCCAATTGTGATACTATATTAAAAATTATTTATTCAGTTTCCGTTCAGGCCTTTATTATGGCCAACTCCTCCACATTAACATACATAAAACAATATTATTTTAATAAACTATTCGTTAGTTGAATTTAATAATCATGCAGTCTAATACATTATGTTAAATAGATACTGCATAGTGGCCAACTCCTGATATTAAGTGGAAGCCGTCGTTACTCCCAGGAGTGAATCATCATCTTAATAGAAAATACTACTAAAATCCACAACGTGTCGTCAAATCTTACCAGTGCTCATTAATTATATTTGCTTAATAGCTATTTTAATATTTAGACTTCATAAACATACTTGTACCGCTCTCAACGAAAGGATTTCAATGCGATATAATAGGCAACTTTCGCTTACTCATTAATCGTAATTAAAAGGCGACGCGACATGAAGCTCGCAAAATTTACTTATAAGGAAAGTAATTTATGTAAATATTATTATTATTAATCACCTCATGATATAATGTTTAAGGTTTTCGTAAATATAGTCAATACAAATTAATCTTGATTTTAAAATGGTACAGAATAAAGACATTTCAAAGAAAACTACCTCTGTTGTTGTGTAGTTGTCGTTTAAGATAAAGAGCAGATGTTATTTATTTTTCTTTATAAGCTTGTAGAAGTCCAATGCTGGACATGGAGCGCTCCCGTTGTAGGCGTGAAGTGTCGAATCGTCACACTTGGCAGATGGGTTAATGATCGCTGTACCAGACGTATCGCACCTTCGACGCTGTTGCCCGTCGCCGGTCTAAGGTCTGGTTCAATTGGAATGATCACTCTACCATCTATAGGAAACCATAATGTATTTCTTCAGTTACTCTTTTAATGAAACAGAATATTCATTTATATGTTATAATTTCCCCTCTATGAAGCAATACATAGGAGAAGCCTTTGCTCAGCATTGACCATTTCTTAGGTTGTAATGAAAGTATGTTATATGTGTTTATAAGTAGTATTTGTGTTTGTGTAAAATTGTAACGGATTAGTAAGATGAAGTGGCAATGGGCCGGCCATACAGCTCTAAAAGCTGACAACGGATGAGAAAAAAAGGTTCTCGAGTGGCAGTCTCGTACCGGTAGGCTAAGTGTAGGGTGACCCCCCACTAGATGAAGTGACGACCTGGTAAGACATGAAGAAAGTCGATAGATGCAAATGGCTCAGGACCGTACTTTGTGGCATTCTTTTGGGGAGTCCTATGTTCAGCAGTGGACTTGTGAAGGTCTGTAAGGATGATAATGATTGAAAAAAAATATATTTGAGCCGAAATTATTTTTAATAAATAAGTATACCTAATGATATATACTAAATTAAAGTTGAACAATAACATGCAAGCGTCCCTCATGTGGCAGTGAAGGCCTCTTTCAGTAGTTGACAAAGTTCTCACATTTTCAGTTACCATGTAAAATATGATATTTCTATTTTGTTTGTCAATATTCCATAATCTACTTATGAGTTTTAGTCTCATTCTCCAACGGTAAACAGACACATTGGAACAGTGGAAGGAGCTGGAATTTCTTGCAATATTATATCTGTGACTACTTGAAATAAGAAGTTGTTTATCTTTTTTAAACTCTATACAAAGATATCTATAGCACTAGACCTAGTGACTACGCGATATATATTAACAAAAACTTTAAACTACAAATACAATGGCCAAAAATTTGATAAAGAAATGCTTATAATATTTTTTATCCAAGTACTAAAGTCGGGTATCTGTGAATCTTGCCGTCGTCGCGGTCGTCGTTTACCATCGCTGTATCAATAACAACTTGCTATTACTGACCGGCTGACTGCAGATAGCGGCCGTAAATTTCAAACACTACGTTACGAAAGCGTTTGGTGTAGTGGTGCTAGCGTAACGTAACCGATCGACGATCGAGTCCAGACCCTGTAACTGCGTGATAATAATATACACATGTATTGACATACTTTTTTATTTCTTTTTCATTCATAGTTTGGAAGTATTGTTAAAATTATAACTCGATTTACGTGGAAATGTCCACCAAATTGAAAGAAGATTATTGCGTAGCATGCGGTAGCTCACCACCATCACCTAGAAAAGAGTAAAAATTTAATGTGCTTACTGTAAACAAGACTATCACATTCAATGTGTGAACATAAAATTCGAAACATACAAGGATCTAAGCAGAGTTGCAAGAACGTCATGAAAATGTTCCACTTGTATAAACGTTACCACTTGCCGCAAAGGGGACAACACTAACACCCCGGTGTCCGCTCGTCGTCCTACGACGCTTGATGACTCCACTATGTCGATAGACGAAATGACCCATGTAGATACATCTGGCTCTGGTAGCCGTATTCAGGAGCCTGTACCTATCACTGGCAACCTTACACTTAACAACATAGCCGAACTTCTTGACTCAAAATTGAAAAGTTTTAGGGAGACTTTCTTGTCTGACATGAAGTCATTCATCAGAAGTGAAATAAATGCTGCTATTGAAAAAACAAAACAAGAATTCACTGAAACGACAGATTTTTTGCAGTCAGAAAATAAAGATATAAAAGCTTCCCTATCTGTTGTTGAAACCCACATCAGCGAACTAGAGAAAGAAAATTGCATTATCTGAAAAATATCACGTCTTTGCAGAATCGCTTGGAGTCTATGGAAAAAGTTTCGCGAAGCCGCAATGTTGAAATACAGGCCGTCCCTGAAAAACGTAATGAAAAAGTACTTGCCATAGTAAAAAACCTTTATAAGACCGTAAGCTTACAAATCAATTTTGATATATAATAGTATAAATATATATAATATAAAATAATAAATATAATAGAGTTGCTAAGTTACCATCTACTTCTGCAAGCCGTCCACGCAATATTCTAGTGAGCCTTCCAACTATTCGTCATAGAGACAATTTAATTTCAGCAGTGAAACGTTTTAATAAAGCTAACCCAAAGGATAGGATAAGTTCAGTGCATCTTGGCGTAGCTGGCGAAAGATCCTTGATATACGTAACCGAGCACCTGTCACCTGAGTGCAAGGAACTCCACTCGGCTACTCGAATAATATTACGGGATCAACACAACTACATATGGGTTAAATATGGCAATGTATACATCAGAAAAGACGATACATCATCGGTTATACATGTAAAGAATAAGGATTTCCTATCAAAGTTGTCATCCTAAATTGTGTGTACATATTTCTTGTGTTTTCTAATAATAATTTTAAGCTTTTATTTTATTTTCCCTTTAATTTCATGTTAAGTTACTATCAGAATGTAAACCGCATGCGCTCTAAAACTTCCGAGTTTTATTTAGAAATATTAAATAACGGCTATGATATAATATGTTTATCTGAAACTAACCTTAATGCTGGTGTGTGTAATGAGGAATTTTTTGATGAACGTTACCACGTCTATCGTAGAGATAGAAGCGATTGTGTATACACTAACCAAAAAAGTGAGGGAAGAGGTGTTACCCTTGCTGTAAAAAAATGTTTTAATGTAATGCGTCGCGAATCCTGGGACTGTGACTATGAGGATCTTTGGATATCTGTTCTCCCTAATGACAAATACGCGATGGCGATAAACCTTTGTGTTTGTTATTTGCCTCCTTACTTAAATCTTGATGAGTTTGAAAGATTAATGGGTCATGTTAAAAGTGTTGTTATAAATAATGATGAGCTTGGGTATTTCTGAATCGTAGGCGATTTTAATATCCCTGACATTGACTGAAATGTTTTAAGAGATAAAAATGATCGCTACTGCTTGGGGTTAAGTAAAAAATGCTTGCTCTATGCTTAATATGATGGCTCTATGTTGCTTGAAGCAGTTTAATTTCCTAAAAAACTGTAATGACCGGACGCTCGACTTAATTTTGGCAAATTTCGATGATGTTCATGTGACTGCGGCACTCCCTTTAATCAAACCCGATAGACATTACCCTTGCTTGAACATATCTATTGGACACCAGCAAGCATTTAAGCCCATCAGGCAGAACCCAGGCAAGTTGAAACCAAATTGTCATAAATGCAACTTTATAAAGATAAAAAATCATTTACTTAATACAAATTGGCAACATCTTTTGGCCGAGGCGAATTTAGATGATGTAGTTGAAATATTTTATCACGAATTAAACAAAGCTGTCCTTCTTTATACACCTCTGCAGAAAAGTCCATCACATAAATATCCATACTGGTACAGTCCTTCTTTGATTCGTTGCATTAAAGAGAAACTTAGATTTCATAAACTGTATAAGAAATCAGGCAATCCGAGAGATTACGACACGTTTAATTTATTGAGAAAAAGAAGTAAAAAATTAATAGAAGAGTGTTATAAAAACTTACTACAGAATGTGGAAAGCGATTTGAACTGAAATATGAAAGCATTCTGGAAATTTGTCAAAAGAAAAAGAGCAAGTGGGAATATACCTGAATCCATGACTTATGGATCTTACACCGCAAACAAACCGAATGACATCTGCGAACTCTTCTTTACATATTTTTCATCTGTGTACGACGAATTTAGCATATGTTGGACATCTTCTATAATATGACAAATATCGCAATTGGGCGAGTCTGCTTTTTTCATTAAAAATACAATTTTTTTATTGGGGTAGTCCCCAGAACGTAATCTATGAATAACAATTATATGGTTTTTATTCATTTTAATATTATTATACCACGGTATTCGAAGAGGCTGACTTTGAATTGTTTTATACGATATTCCATTTTCCCTGCTTCTTTCATCGAAATACTCTCTAAATTATCATAACAAAGGTTTTTGAATTTTGTCAAGATTTCCGTGTAAATTGGTAAAATATTTAATTCGATTCCTTGCGTTATAGCGGCTTTTGCTATTAGGTCAGCCTCTTCGTTTCCCTTTAAACCTATATGCGATGGAACCCATTGTAATTTTATATTTATATAGCGACTTCTGTAATTATATAGTTGGTTTAATATTCCATAAGCTATCGGTGCACCTCTGCTATGACCAGAGGCGCATCAAGCTAAATGTTGTAAAGCGCTTTTGCTATCTGAAAAAATAACAAAATATTGTCCACTTAAATTGCTAATATATTTCAAAGCTTCAGATATTGCAACGAGTTCCATCGTCATTATTGATAGTCTTAGTTCTGTTCTAAACATAGCTGTAATTTTTTCTTTAGGATGATAATATGCAGCTCCTAAACCTACACGATTCTTAGATCCGTCAGTAAATATTTGGTGCTAGTTAGCATATTTTTCATCTAATTACTTTAATACATAGGTTCTAAGATACATAGCTTCATGACTGTTTTTATTCTTTTGAACACAATCTAAATTCACCTGAATAGTTTCATTTATATCTGTATAGGAAACCCCAATATTAAGTTTAAACATTTGTAACGGATAAGCATTGTGAATATTACATAGTTTACAGTCATCGTATGCAAGTAAAAGTAATGTTTTTTTTTATTGTGCCAGTATCTATTATTAATAACAGAACTAAGATCATTCAGTATTTTAATTGTAGCATTATCTGTTCAAGACATGTTTTTGATACAGTATTTATATGCTAAATATTGTCTTCTGACGAACAATGGTTGAATGCCTAGCTCACTCTCCATAACATGGATATGTGTACTTTTGATAAAACCCCCCATAATTCGAAGAGCTATATTTTGGATCTTATCTAGTTTAGACAGATGTGTTTTAGCGCTATTATCGTATAAAAAGCATCCAAAATCCAGCAGACTTTTTAATAGAGAGATATATATATAGTGCGCATATGCTTAGGATGTACACCCCAAGCAGGTCCGGACAAGACTTTTAGTATATTTAAGAATTTAGAAGTTTTTTCTACGATCTCATTAACATGTTTAGTCCATCTTAACGATTTGTCCAGTCATAGCCCCAAGTATTTAACATTTTCATGTACCGGGATAATATTGTTATCAATGCTTAAAGTAATTTCTCTTCTTTTATAACCTCTGATAAAAACACATAATTTTGATTTAGATGCCGATAATTGGATTCCTATTTCATCTAGCAAAATTATCATTGCATTTACTGCAGTTTGTAAATTATTTTTACAATTCTGTAAGTTCCTGTCACTCACATGAAAAACAAAATCATCGGCATAATGAGACACAAATACATTTTGAATCTGGCGACAAATCCTGAAGGTTACAATTTTAAAAAGTAAAGGAGATATTGGATCTCCTTGGGCAAGGCCCCTGTTGGTACACCTAATATCGTGAGCACAACCCTTTTTCTCATTTTTAATCATTAAATATCTCTCACTTAAGAACGACCAAAGATAGTTACATATACCTTTGCCAATTCCTATGTCATCTAATGTCTTAACAACTTTATCCACTAAAATATTATTATATGCATTTTCAATGTCAAGAAAACAAGCTGCGGTTGAGATGTTACTAGCAAAGCCTAACTGTGTATAAGTTACTAGCCTTGATAAACAGTCTAGACAAGATTGAGCTTTTCTAAAGCCATTTGTGCGTGATGACAAAATATTGTGGTTTTCTACATATCATTCTGTTCTCTTACCTAGCATGTTGTGAAATATTTGTTGTGATGCCCATTAAAATCGCCGGCGATCAAAGTTTTTTTAGATGTTAAACTAAAAATGTTATCCCTATCCGCTTGAGATGTACGTACTGTGAATGGACAATAAATTGAGAAAATATTGTGTAAATTCTTACAATTAAGCAATTTAATACGAATAACTTCTATACGCGGATCTACTAAATTAACGGGACAAATATGTGTTTTAAGCGATTTATGAGTAATGACAGCCACACCCCCATAAGAGTCAAATCGATCCTTACGATAAATATCATATCCATTAATATGGAGACCAGTCTCTGCATTAAACCATGTTTCAGAAATTATTGCAATATGTATTTTTTCTTGATTCAAAAGAGCCTCGAGACTAATTAGTTTAGGTTTCACACTTTGTGAGTTCCATTGAATTATATTTAAATTAAAGTCTTCATCCATTAAACAAATTAAAAACACTTTGAGCCAAACCTTCACCTGCAAAAAAATTAGCTATATATTTTCTGATTTTATCACATATGGCTTTCAGCACTAAAATAACTTTATCTTCAAATGTATCCCCTGACATGATGATTTTTTTAATTTTTGTGACAAATTTCCAAATAGCGAATGTACTTTTTCTTTTTTGTATGTTTTTTTCTATATCTGCATCGTCGCTGACTTCACTATTTCCTAGAAAACTTCCTTCACTATCACCACCTATGTTATCAAACTTCTTTTCATGTTTTTTTGTGTCCTTCGATCTTACCCTTTCCCTCTTGTTTTCTTATATTAAAATTTTTCTTTTGAGAGATTCCGTTATTAGCTTTTTTCATATTATTTTGTTCTTGTAACGGCTCCCCTGAGGAGTATTGATGCAAAACACTGCCATATGTTATCCTTGTAGATTTTGAAGGTCCTAAATCTGACATCGCTTGTTGTTGCATAACATTATCTATTGTATTTTCAGGTATAATGATACTATCAAAATTGTTACTAGCAGTGGAAATTTGAAATGATTCGTCTGGTTTTTGGTTTTCTTTAATGTATTTAAAATACATTTCCAATGCTTTTTTGTACGTTACATTATGTTCACTCATCAAACAACAAATGTTTTTTTCCTTTACAAAAACCGGACACGTCTTATCAAGAGCCATATGTGGCCCTTTACAATTTGGGCACTCAAAAACATCTCTTTCACAATTATCATGCGCTCCTCCACATTTAGGGTAGATATTTTTACTTGACTTTCAAAACTTTTTTATATGACCAAACTTCCAGCACCCAGAGCACTGAGTAACTGGAAATATATACTTTTCCACTTCAATTCTACAGCCATAAATGGATATAAATGAAGGTGCGAACGCGTTTTCAAAACATAATCTTACTGTTTCACTGTCTATCCATTTACCTCCTATGTCCATGCGTTTTAATCTTTTGGCTGAAACAATATTATATGTACTGCTGATGTTTTGTATCAATTCCTTCTCATTAATTTCCATTTCTATCCCCCTTATTATTCCATATGATAAATGCCTTATATTAGTAAAATGAGCTCTTATATCTTTCTCAATAAGCTTCTCACTTTAATGAGCTTTTCAGCTTGTGTTTTATTATTAAATTGGATCAGAACTTTGAAAGGGCATTTGTATTTAATTTTAATTACGTTCGATATCTTTTCATTCCTAAATAATCTAGCTAGGGTCATTTGTTTAGGGAGTACTTGCAAACCAAATAAGCTTACCTCAAATACTTCGTTAAGGCTGTGTTCGTTACTTATTATATTTTCATTATTATCTGCAGATTCACTTCTAATAAACCTTTTCGTCTTCCTTTTTGTTACAGTTTCAAACCCGTCTTCACTATTGCCTTCACTTTCTCGTGGTCTTTTCTCAATTTTTGTTGAGTTCTGAATTAGCCGTGTTTGCACGTTTGATACCTCTTGCACACCCCGTTCACTCTCCTCTATTATCGCCGACTCATTCATATCAGAACTATCACAATCCGATTCTTTCTCGTCCATTATTACTTAAAAGTGGGTAGGTTAAGATACGCTCGCACAAACCGAGTAGCTAGTTAATAACTACGTACGCGCACGCCACAGGGTTTCGCGTGCGACTGATGGCTATACTTAACTTTTGAGTGAAAAACGAACCCTCTTATCACCAGCAGCAACTACCAGATGCGGGTACAGTTCGTTTAGAAACTTCACCGCACGTGGACCCCACGGACCGATATTCTCTACAGAAAATGGCACAAATATGTAGTCATCTTTCAGAGATTCATATTTGCGCCACTTAATCGGTTCAGCTGCCTCTAAACAAGGTAATCCTGAGAAGAGACCCCGCCAAAGTGTCTACGAAAGTAACATCCCACACTAGTACTTTACCTGTCTGCGAAGGGACCAATGTCATACCTTCGAGTTTCCTGCCATTCCACAAGGCTCATAAACCGAGGGAACACTTATAGAGATAATAATCTTTCACATGACTTCTTTTCTTGCATGAAAATCCGTGGAGCCCAAACTTGTCAACGATGCTACCACACTGATGGGGTTGACAAATCGCCACACGTAGTCGGATGTCTACGGCGATGCGTAAGCTTTCCCCATCAAGTAATGTGCCGAAATTACTTAATGGTAAAGCGTGTAATCAGTGATTATATTCTTTAGTCGAAATAGTAAAAAGGCGTGTCTGATCTTGTTCACTAAGGAAATTATGAAAGGAAATTTGTTTCATAATTTCCTGCACCTAATCTTTCTGCACACTCCCTACCAACGGAATTTCCCACTGTTCTTGTTGGTTAACTTCCGGTGGAACATTCTCGTCGGGACAGAGCATTTGCCATGTCTGCCCTGCCTCCATAGCACATCACATTTATTATTATATTTAAAATAAAATTATATTACATAACTCACTGACACTATGCACGGAGGCAAGGAAAGCAGGCAATACAAAGCTAGGCAATTTTTCACACCAATAATACCAAATTTTATAGGTAAATAGCTCGAGTTCAGGCTGTTGTATTTAAAGTTAAATTTAGAATTTTTTTATAAATATTTTAAAATAATTATCAATATCTTTTAAAATATCCGAGCATTTCCAGACTAGACTCGAGCGAAGTAAGTATGTAAACCTAAGTACAAATAGAAAATATTTTTAACTATTAGGTCCTTACATATGAAATTAGCGTTTTGTCGCACTGACCACTTTTATCTGAAATATCTCCTCTTTGGTTGAGAATTCCAAATTTAAATGTATAAATTCATTTAGCTGGTACATTTGAGTTTTTAAAACAGCCATTCATTTGTTTTTTCCTTATTATTATTTTTTTTTGGCGTCGCTTATTACCGCACAATGGGAAACATGAAATATCGGTATATTTACGAGTACGAATGCTACTGTGGCACCAGTGCTGCAGAAGCAGCTCGAATCATTAATGATGTGTACGGCGCTGGTGTTGCAAAAGAAAACATGGTACGTTTTTGGTTTCAACGTTATCGTTCTGGAAATTTCAACCTTTAGAACCAACCCCGTGGACGGCCAAAGACCAAAGTGGAAAATTATTAATTAAAGGCTATTGTGGAAGCGGATCCATCACAAAGCACTTCACAGATAGCTGCAGGCTTCGGGGTAAGTGATAAAACTGTATTATTCCGCTTGAAGCAAATCGGGAAAGTATAAACACTTAAACGATGGGTATCTCATGAATTGAGTGAATCGAACTTGCAAACACGCGTCGACTGCTGTGTTACTTTGCTCAACCTTCACAATAATGAAGGTATTTTAAATCGAATCATTACTTGTGATGAAAGTGGATACTGTAAGATAATTAAAATTGCTTGTTGCAATGTCTGAACTTTGGAGACCTAGCCAAATTCTGCTCTAAGCGAAAATTTACTCAAAAAAAGTTATTTGTGAGTGTTTGGTGGACTAGTTCCGGTGTCGTTCTCTACAGCTTTCTAAAATTTGGCCAAACGATTATGGCAGATATCTATTGTCAGCAATTTTTTTATATTCCTCCCGTACCAAACGCGAATTTCATATGTAAGGACCCAATAGTAAGAGCAACGTGGGGTTTTAATTTATACAATTTATCAACGTGGTTTAAAACCTGATGAAATTTTGTTTTTAAAACAGGTTTAATACTATCGAAAAACAACGGAACACCTAGCAGGTATAGCGATTCCGTACTGACAGTTTTTGTTCCTGGAGAAATAGGATTGAAATTTTTAATGAAAGTGTCTCTGTTAAAACTAGATATATTTCTGAAAAAAAATATTTCACATTTATTGCTATTTCATTCAAGACTAATATTTTTAAAATTTCCAAAAATATGAGTAAGATCACTGAGGACGGCATCTGCTCTACCTCCCAGTGTACCGTCGTCCAGGTACCAGACATTCAGCTTAGATTTCAAATTTGAAATAATGGTTTGAATTACCAAACTGAAAAGTGCTAGACCTAGTGGATCACTCTGCTGAACACCAATAGCAGAATTGATAATAAGTTAGTATTTTAACTGTTACATTGCCCAACGTAATGATAAATTTCGTTGGTATTGGTAGCCACTTCTATCAGCAGGGCTACCCTATTGATAGAGTTAAAAGCATTTCTTAGGTCAAACTTTACAAGAACATCTCCATCAGAGTTTGTTAAAAATGTATGTACTGAATGTACCACCGCCTCACCTCTAGTGCCTAAGCTTAGTCGTGTGGGCTGAATTTCTTTCTTAAGTTTGGAAATTATGTGCCTACAAGCTAACTTTGAAGATAGGCGTTGAAATGTGAAACCAACGGCAATATGACGAGTACCGTTATCCTCTTTTTTTTTTGAAAGCATATAATCTTGTCCCATATAAGAATGACATGAAATTTGGATCAACATTACCAGAATACATAGAATTACATAATTTTGTAATTTTATTAAGAAGTACTCCGCCGGCATCACCGGTAGAAGCGCTTACAAGATAATTAAGATGTTGAGGCGTAATCCCGTCAATGCCACCAGCAGAGCCATTTGAAAATAAGGTAATTGTTTCTAAAGTATCTTTTTTAAGAAATGACATTGTTCTGCGGCCATACAAGGTTTTCCTAAGAATCAACAGTGAAAAGAAAAAGTTCATAAAAACCTTTTTAAGTTCGAAATTACACATAATTGTATGTAAGAACAATAACTCCTAATGGACACTTCTAAAAACATAGATATTAGAAGTTATCACAAAGATTTAGGGGTTGTTTCATTTTTTTTTTTTTTTTTTTTATAGGATAAGGGTGACAAACGAGCACACAGTCCACCTGATGGTAATTGGTTGCTGCGGCCCATAGACATCTACATCTATCCTCTATTACAAATCAAAATGTAGATGCGTTGTCATCCATGAGGACTAAGATGGAATGCCTCATTTCCAGTAAAAAGGGCCTCCGGCCACCTGCACTCACCAAGCGAAACGCAGAGGTGAACCTCTACTTCACGCTGGTTTTCTGTGAGGTCGTGGTATCACCCCGGTTCGAGCCGGCCCATCCGTGCGACAGCAAAAGCTGCCGCGTGGCTCTACCACTGTTAAACATACATATAAAAATTTTTATGGAATATTACTATGTTATTGCTAATTTAAGCAGTTCAGTCTTAGCCTAGCACTTATACGGTAAATAAAACTCGTTAGGTTAATAATAAAAAGAATATTATTATTATATTAATTTAATAATAAAGATAAAAACGTTATGATTAAGTAAACTTATCGCATAACAAACCAACTGCACAGTGCAAATATATTTAGAAAACATTTGCACAAATGTATGTTTTCAAACGGAACAAAAACGATCGCACGTCTGACGTCTATCTATTTTAACGTCTTGTCATCTGTCAACGTTATGGAGGTTTTTTTTTGCGTGGCACAATGCTGATTTTACTGTATCCCAGTTCCTTGTGGCATATATTAATCTAAGGTTTGTTTTAAAATATTAACGTTTTAATAAATATATGACAATTGAACTTTTGAAATATACCAGTGAAGGTATCGTGCGATTGGCTAAATCACAGGATATGATTTGATTGGGTTGGAGGATATGATTATGGACATAAACGTAGCACATTAGTATTAAAAAATAGGTACAAAGTTCAAAATCTAAAAAGTTTTTTTTTATTTTGATTTCTTAATTCAGAAGTGTCCGTTACTGTATATTGAATGTTGTCTAATGCATAATTAAGGATAAGAATTTTGGTAATTGTCAAATATGTGTTGGTTCTTAGGCGAGTTTTTACAATGACCTTTGTAAAGGTTGCATAGAAGTTTTGGGAGGTAGCGGTAACCGAATTATGTTTCTGACGAAGGCCTTCAAGAGTTTTGATAAATCGCAATCCATTACTTTCGACTCACTTACTTTTTTGAATCAAATTTTGAATGAAGTCGAGATAAATGAGTATTAATTGGGTAATCTAAATTTTGAAAAGATGTCTCTTTTAGTTGAGACGTAATTGATTTATTTATTGTTTCATCAAAATGAAAATGGGAATACGCGAAAATAAACATTTTTTGCCAACTCTTTTCACTATTAGTGAACCAATATTGAATAATGCATGAAAATGCTTTAGCAATCTGCATTCTGGCACCTCTGGAAATTCTTTTAACCATTGGTACATTACGATGATAATTGTAAATTTGCTCGGAAAAAAGGTAAAAATTTGTGTCATTAGAGATTTTGTGATTGTGTGATTTTGAGATTGTGTTTTCCCCTGTTTTGATTTTTTTTGTTTTCATGGTTATTTTATCTTCACTAATAAATTGATTGCAAATTTTTAATTTTCACGTTATTGACCAATTTCAGTTTTTAAACTTTTATTGTACATTCAGAAAATCCAATTATTATCAGGTGTACTTCAGTTCACTGTTTACACCCAATCGAGGTATGTCCTTCAATGCAAAACTAGGCACAAGAAAGAACGGTGAGCTGAAAGTAGGGAAATTTGGAATAGGGCAACGGAACCCAAGGGGCCAGCAGCTGGCCGACTTCATGGAGAAAGAGGGACTCTTTATGATGAACTCTTTCTTCAAGAAGCGGCCCCACAGGAAGTGGACCTGGTCGAGCCCCGACGGTTCGACAAAAAATGAGATTGACTTCATTATGACGACCAGACGACAACTGTTCAGTGATGTCTCAGTGATCGCGAGGGTGAAAACCGGCAGCGATCACCGAATGGTTAGAGGCACACTGAACCTAAATGTTAATTTGGAGAGGTCTCGTCTGATGAAGTCAACGCTCCGTCCCCCTCGTGCTCTAATCCAAAGTCCCGAAACCTTTCAGCTCGAGTTACAAAGCCGTTTTCAGTGCCTAGAAGACTGCAATGAAGTGGACGATATGAATGACAAGCTCGTGGAAACTGTCCATGCGGTCGGAGCTAAGTTCTGCAAGACCCGCCGAAGAAGAACACAAAAACTCTCCGATCACACTCTTAATCTCATGGCTGTTAGACGGGGGATGAGGTTACATTCTTCAATAGATTTAACAGCATACAGGCAACTGAACAGACAGATCTCCAAATGCATGCGGCGGGACTTACGCAACTTCAAAACAGCTCGTATTGAAGAAGCGATGGAGCGGAACCAAGGCTCCAAAGTCTTTGCCAGAGATCTGTCTGCCAGAAAGAGCCAACTGTCAAAGCTGAAGACCGAATGTGGCAGCATCGTTTCCGGGGCACCTAAGATTATGAGTGAGATTGAGAGGTTCTATGGGCAGCTGTACACGTCATCGTTGGAGCCACACGCAAGTGTGAGTAACGATCTTAGAGCGAGTCTTATCCGACACTATTCCGAAGATATCCCTGACGTCAGTCTGAGCGAGATTAGAATGGCTCTCCAGCACCTTAAAAACGGCAAGGCCCCAGGCGAGGATGGAATTACAGCGGAGCTTCTGAAAGCGGGTGGAAGACCGGTACTTGAAGTCCTTCAGAAGCTCTTTAATTCCGTCCTCCATGGTGGCATTACACCGGAGGCGTGGAGCAGAAGTGCGGTGGTCTTGTTCTTCAAGAAAGGTTACAACGCTTTCTTGAAGAACTACAGACCGATTTCCCTTCTGAGCCGCGTCTACGTGCTGTTTTCGAGAGTCATTACGAATCGTCTCGCGCGCAGACTTGACGACTTCCAGCCTCCCGAACAAGCCGGTTTCTGAAAGGGCTTTAGCACCTTATACCACATACATACCCTACGGCAAATTTTACAGAAGTCCGAAGAGTACAATTTGCCACTATGTCTGGCGTATGTGGACTATGAGAAAGCCTTTGATTCCGTCGAAATTTGGGCGGTACTGCAGTCCCTTCAGCGGTGCCAAGTTGACTGTCGGTATATCAAAGTGCTGAAGTGTTTGTACAGTAGGGCTACGATGGCTATCCGAGTACAGAACCAGAGTACGAAACCTATCCAATTGCAGAGAGGTATAAGACAGGGTGATGTTATATCCCCGAAACTCTTCACCGCTGCATTGGAAGACGTTTTCAAGCTTCTGGACTGGAAAGGATGCGGTATTAACATCAATGGCGAGTATATCACTCACCTACGATTTGCCGACGATATAGTCCTTATAGCAGAATCGCTGGAGGACCGAAGCACTATGCTCAATGACCTCAATAGTGTCTCCCAACGGATAGGTCTTAAGATGAACATGGACAAAACAAAGATCATGTTTTATAACCATGTCACACCTATGCCGGTAGTTGTTGGGAGCAGTAAGCTCGAAGTTGTTGACGAGTATGTTTACCTGGGACAAAGAGTCTGACTAGGTAAGTCCAACTTCGACCGAGAGGTCAATCGACGGGTTCAACTCGGCTGGGCAGCGTTCGGGAAGCTACGACACATCTTCTCGTCAGACATACCTCAAAACCTTAAAACGAAATTGTACAACCAGTGCGTGTTGCCAGTGATGACTTACGGAACTGAGACGTGGTCCTTCACTGCTGGCCGTATGAGGAAGCTCAAGGTCACTCAGCGAGCTATGGAGAGGGCTATGCTCGGAGTTTATCTGCGTGATAAACTTAGGAATAAGGATATTCGCAGTAGAACCAGAGTAACCGACATAGCCCAACGGATTAGTAAGCTGAAGTGGCAGTGGGCCGGCCATATAGCTCGAAGAACCGACAACCGATGGGGAAGAAAGGTTCTCGAGTGGCAGCCTCGTACCAGTAGGCGAAGTGTAGGGCGTCCCCCCACGAGATGGAGTGACGACCTGGTAAGACATGCAGGAAGTCGATGGATGCAGTTGGCTCAGGACCGTGCTTTGTGGCATTCTTTGGGGGAGGCCTATGTTCAGCAGTGGACTTGTGAAGGGCTGTAATGAGGTATGTCCCCGTTAAAAATAAATACAGCAACATCACACTCTCGCAATAAAAATCACCACATTATCTACGCGTACCTACAAAATCGTGGGAAAAAACAAGCTATACACAAAGCTCTAACAAACATAAATAGATAAGTGTTTCAACAATGTTGATACAGATAAAAAATATAATCATATCAGTACCTCAGTAGGGCTTTATACCTTATATTAGATGTATATTTTTTAAATGATGTTATTCGCTTTAGTTTTAAAACATAAACACTCACGGCCGTTACCGAGAAGGGTAGGCAGAGATCACGGACTTCCATTTGCATCCATATATCTACGCATTTACGCTCGTCGGTAAAGGGTACTCTTAATCTGGCCCATTTTCAATACATTATACATTTTACTAAAAACGTTATATCAAATAGGTTTAAATAAAAAATTTATTCAATGTCTGGTATTTTATTATATATAAGAAACATAATGTAAAAACAAGGGCGGGGTTAGTCTACTCCCAATTCTCACATTTTTACAATATCAGTAGGACTAGATTAACACCTATTCTGCTCTTCTGTCCGGCGAGCAGTTTGGCGAATGACTCTGATGGAGAGCGCAGGTCATGTTGTTCCCCAGGGCACGTCTGAGGAGTTCTCCTTCACGTGGTAGCCGCCTGTTATTTCGTCTAGTTTAGTAGGAAACGGACATAACAGAAACATTCGGACGATTTTCTTTTCCTTATATCCCACCTACTTTTGCTTGTCTTAACCCAATCCAAGTTGTTAATGGTACCGTTCCGATTGATGCGTGGTTGGGGGAAGTCCAGTCACAAACGGTACCTACGCGAGACCAGAGTGATAACGAACCACTCTTGTCTCGTGTCTTGTATTTTAGCCCTTCCCTCGGCAAGCCCCTCTGCCGGGTGTGACCGAATTTTTCCTAATAGTCAAAATGGAATAAAATAGAAATTTGTACAAAACAGTAAACTCTCAGTCCTAACCGATTATAATAAAGAAATAAGGAAATGACAAAGAGTATCGTGGAGGAAGCTTTGCGAGGAAGTTGAATCTTTGCCTCGCAGTGCAAGACAACACAAAATGCTATCAAAGCTAAACCTAATCAGATCGCACTTCTTAAAAAGCCAGATGGTAACTTCACAAATAGTGAAACGGAAACACTGGAGCTACTAGCGTCAACCCATTTCCCAGGGTCACATAAGACTCTTGCCTCGAACTCTTTCAGAGCCCTGCGAAGGCCTTGTAATGAGGACTGGTCTAGGGCAGCAAAGATAATAAGACCAAACCTAGTGCAGTGGGCTGTTGACTCCTTTATATCATATAAGACTAGTGGGGAGGATGGAATAATGCCCATACATCTACAGAAGGGTATCGATATCCTTCTTCCTTATCTGATGAAAATCTTCAGCGCAAGTTTTGCATGGGAATATATTCCAGAACGATGGACAATTGTCAAAGTTCTATTTATACCTAAGGCTGGTAGAAAGGAATACACTTTATCACTGACCGTTAGACCTATAAGCCTTTCTCTCTTCTTAAGACATTGGAAAAGTTTAAACATGGATATATTAGGGATGGAGCTCTAGCTACGAGACCTATACACTACAACCAGCATTCTTACCGCAGAGGCAAATCTACGGATCAGTGTTATTGACAGGGTTGAAAAAATTCGACAGTAGCCCTACATCACTGCTGATTGGGAGTCTGACATCTAAAAATGTTGACCCCACAAACATCAGGTTGGCGAAGTCGATGCTTCCAAACAGAAAGGCAAAAAAGAGCTATTGCAAACTTCAAGACTTGAGATTGCAACTACAAAAGGCTGTCCACAAGGAGGTGTTTTGTCACCCCTCCTTTGGACTCTTGCGGTTGACCAATTATTGTAGAAGATGGCAGACCTTCGCATTGACACACTGGGTTATGCTGATGAACAATGATCACACATTGCCAGCGACTTTTGCCAAAGTACTTTATCACTAACCATACAAAGAGCCCTAACCACCATAAAAAACTGGTGCAGGGATAACAGTTTATCAGTTAATGCTGATAAAACTCGCCCGGAGCGGCTCATAATGCACTTCTTGGCTTAACGCCCTTTGAACTTTACTAAGACAAGGAGGCGAGGGCTATTTTGTATAAAATTAACGCTCAGGGCGGTTTGAGCTTGCTTTCCTACAGATTGACATGCTCGACTCAATTAAGAAAAAACCGGTTTTATGCGTGATCTCAGATATCATGCGTCCACTATATACTTTTAACAAAAAGTATACAGTTGAACTACCCTCCAGAGAAGACTGGCTTCATGGACAGGTCATCTGTGAGGTTGGTGACCTTATATGGTATACCTATAGATCAAAAATGGGCCTCGACGTAGGCTTTGGAATTTATGGGGAACACTCCAAATTCAAACTTAGTATGAATTTAGGTAGATTCACCTCTATCTTCCAGGCAGAAATTTGCGCCATACTTCAGTGTGCGGAAATCAATCTGCAAAAACACTACGTCAACCATATAATCTATATATTAACTCTGATAGTCAAGCAGCACTGCTAGCGCTGAGATCAAACTTGGTGAACTCGAAGCTAGTTGTAGACTACGTGAACCGTCTAAACGCCCTGGGATGTAACAACAGGGTCGTTTTAAGATGGGTTTCGGGTCACGTGGATATTGTAGGCAATGAAGTCACGTGGATATTGTAGGCAATGAAATTGCCGACAAGCTCACACGGGAGGGCTCAAATAGTACACAATTTGGACCCGAGCCATTTTGTGGAATCTCAAAATGCCTCGCCCGATTGACTCTGAAAACTCTTTACCACATTAAATCACTTAAGATCCGGTCTGATACAGCAGGCTTAAAACATTCTAAAACCTAAATCCGGGCTTTCGACCGTAAATTCGCTTCGGAAGCCCTGGGATTAGGTAAAAATAAATTGCACATCCTGGTGAAGTTTTAACTGGACACTGTTGTCTTAAAAAGCACATGTCCATCCTGGGACTAAGCAACTCAAGGCTATGCTGGTTTTGCTCCCAAGAGGTGGAAACGCCTTTTCACATCCTGACTAATGCGCAAACGTAGCACTCACCTGGGAAACTATGTACTTCACCCAGAAGCAGTGATATTATTCACAGCTAAGCACCTCCTTCTATTCATTCGTACGGCTTAGCAGTGTATTATAGACATAGCAGCGATCACAATAGATTTTTAGGTCACAGTGATACTGGTCTTTCAACCTGCATAGCTGCTTGGACATAATAAAGAAAATGTAAAAACAAAATGATTTAAAAAAGTAACCTAAATAAAAAATGTAACTAACTTACAAGTATTTATTATTTGCAAAACTACGATCTTAGTCTGGCACGTCGGCGGCCCGTGTTGCTTTATGATCTTAACAGATAAAACAAATTAATATGTATAATATAAATCTCTTTATGTATTATTTCTGATTTGCAAAAAATAAAGTTTTGAACAATAAATATTAAACTGTTCCATGTACAGATTTAGCACATTTTATTTCTGTTTCATTTTCAACCAATTACTATGTGTATTAAAAAAAAAACATTAAAAATTATTCGATATTGTAGTTATTATTAACTAGTAAGTTACAAGTAGTATTAAATTGCTTTGACGTCGGTATGTATTTTTCTTTGTTCGTGTATGATTCTTATCAACGTTAGCACGCCGTGCTACTTTACAAATATTTAATAACGATTATGTTATAAATAATCAAAGTACAAATACTCATAATATATAATTACACAGTTTTATATGATCATCAGTAATAACTGCAGTTGAACAACAAATAAGAAATGTGAAGACTGCATTGTTTCGTAAGTGTAGTGAAATTAATAATTGTACAATGATTTCGACTAAAGAAACCCTAGCGATGGATATGGAAATTGAATGCAATAATATTGACAGGAATAATGATAAATTTATTGAAACGTCACCTTTGAAACCTGAATCGGACAGTACCGTTAAAAAAGAAAAGCATAAAAGAAATGGAAATTTGACGATTTTACAAAGATTGAAATTAATTAAGGAGAACGTTACTGTAGAACCGGTTATGGCATGTTACATTATGCCTAGTATTTTAGCATCATTAGCGACACAAAATTTAAACCTAGAAAAAGCATGTAGGGTGAACCTTAACTTTACTAGTGAGATTTGTGATGCTCTTAAACTAAGGCAAACGGAAAATTACACAGAATACGAAGAACAAGTTCAAACTTATATCGCTGGAATTCAAACATGGAAAAATATTGTGCAAACAGCTATTCCTGTTTTATTAATATTATTTGTTGGAGCATGGAGTGACAAAACTGGCAGACGAAAAGCCTGCATTTTGATGCCGATTGTAGGCGAATTTTTAACTTGCATTGGTTTCGTTATTAATACTTACTTCTTTTATGAACTACCTGTAGAGGTTTCTGCTTTGACAGAATCTATTTTTCCGGCCATAACTGGTGGATGGTTTACAAACTTTTTTGGTGTGTATAGTTACATTGGTGATATTACTACAAATGAAGATAGAACATATAGAGTTGGCATCGTCAATTTATGTATGTCTCTGGGATATCCAATAGGAAGTGCTTTAAGTGGTGTCTTATTGACTTGGATAGGCTACTATGGTATATTTACATTATCCGCACTATTATATTTGTTTAGTTTGATTTACGGATATTTCTACTTGGAAGATGCTAAGCGGAAAACAAGCAAGTCGGTAAGAAATAGCACCATGTTAATGACAGAAAAAGCAAAAATAAAAACTATTATATGGCTTGACACTCGGACGTATTTAGGTGCCAGTTTACAGCACAAACAATTCAAATGCAATAATTATAGTCAAACATATTTCTTTTATGATTCTAAATGTTTTCATGCGTTGATGATGATGATCGGTAGTGCTCGTTATTAATTTGATAACGTCAGTGATAACTTCCGGATAATATCGGAAGCTATCAACAATGTTGGAGATATAGTGGGTACCTCTGCTAGTTAGTACTACTAGCGTGGATACAAAGGGTGTAGTGTTAATTATATGGCACATATTCAAAAGCTACCAAACCCAAAATAATAACAAATTTTGTTTTTGTTTTTGGACAAATTTTGCCTACAAATATAGTATAATATATTATTAGTTTGGCCGTATCTAATACTTTATCTTACCTCATAACATGAGCTTTAAGAGAACGAGTGAGTATCACTGTCATTATGCCTATATTTACGACATCTAAAGACTACCGTTGTCGAAATAAGTTTAAAGTAAATAATAATTATTATTTATAAGTTATCCCCAGATTTTTCATAATTGTTGTAATATATTTTAGGAAATTAAACTTTCAATTGAAATATTAATATATCGAGATGTAATCAACAATTTGCTATTTCATAATCACCATAAAGTTATCATGCCTATATCGCCGAACTGGTAATTAGAGGTGTATTGTTAATACCCTCCCCACCCTCTTTTTAGCGATTTCATGTTGAACCCATATATGAAGAAATTGCCTTTTTACCGAAATCGTACAGATTACTTATGAATTCGATATTTTCTTTTAAAAACTAACATCCAAATACTCAAACGCTTCTCAATTTTAAGATTCCGTTAAGTAAGTAGCTATCTCTATCACTTCAAGAAGTCACTGTCATACAACTAGACTTAGCAACATCTTAATATCGAGTAGCGTTTGATTATTGGTGGTATTGGGTCATATATAAAAGTTTTTTGTGCGTTTTATTTTCTATATACATATACAACGAAATCTAATATCATACACATATGCACAATGTTTTCTTTCTTTATTTGTTTTACAAAGTGACTGACTGAAACCATTCACCCAGGAAATATTTAACTTATTTGTTTGACTGTAATTTAACATATTACCTAATTTAATTTTACTTTTACCATATTACAAAATTTGGTATTGGATACTCTTATACTACCGTAAGAGAATCTAATACCCAATATCGTCTACAATGCCCAAAATAGGCCTGAATATAGCACTCCCCAAAGGTTGCCTCATAGAGGGATTTTAATTAAGTTGCAACGCTTGCAAAGTGGATTGGCAACCTCAGTTTTTTATTATTTTGAATTTTTTTTAGGAAGATGCTGATACCCACCTTCTGGTTTGTTTATCTTTGTTGCCTCTTACGACACCCACGTGATAATATGGGGTAGCCAAACCGTCCACCCCGCGCGAGTGATTCTCGCCTCACCTGTCTGCGCATTAAATATTACTATTTTTTTTTACGAACGCGCGAGACTGTCCCGTCAAAAACGATTACGACTGAAAAACAACGATAAAAATATTCTCCAAGGACTCAAAGAATTCAAAATTTAATTCTGTTAAAAGAAAATTAGTCAAATTAAAAATAAAGGCTGAAAATAAAGCTTAAAATTTAGAATATAAAAAAAGTATTTATTTTTTAATTTCGAGTTTTACGAGAAAACACTAATAGTTACTGGAGACAATTATTTTATATTATAATAGTACATAATATTACCTTTAAAATGACACTAATATCAATAATATCTTATATACTCAATATACATAAGTATATAATGTTTACCCAATATAAATATGAATAAATACAAGCCATTTATAAACGAAATATCTGTAGAGATGTGTCTAGAAATTATTAAGACTTATTTTTATTTATTTATTTACTTATTTATTCATATTTATATTGGGTAAACATTATATACTTATGTATATTGAGTCTTAATAATTTCTAGACACATCTCTACAGATATTTCGTTTATAAATGGCTATTAACGTGTTAATAGTGAATCATTATTTTATATTTAGCATTCATTTAACACAAAAAACTGGTTAGAATATATTTTAAACAACATATAATCAATAAACGATGATCGCGTATAGTGACTAAAATTTCGAGCTAAATTATTATATGTAAAGGTTTTTGAATTGTCGTAGTGATACATATTTCCTAATGAAAATATCTTCACAATTAGTTTGATGCATAATAACATTAGAAATAACGTATAAAAACAAAAAAAAAGGTATCACGATTTTGTTCGAATTTCTCACATTAAATTGCCCACATAAAAAATGGTAAAATTTAATTCCAACTTTCTTCTAAATATTTCGTTACTCTATGACAAGTAAAATTCACTCTCACAGATGACAAATTTATAATAGCACCATCTATAACTATTTACTGCACTAATAACAGCTATCTTTTGCACTGTACACGTTTAAACCGAAAGATGTCGTTTGGTGACTATAGTCACCATGTACAGGTGAGGCAATATTTTTTTTGGGGACTGTAACCACTGCCTTGGGGGAGGCCTATGTTCAGCAGTGGACTTATGAAAGGCTGTAATGATGATGATGATGATGAATCACTGTGGACAGTTGAGTTGGAACTTATTTTTTTAACAGAATAAGGGTGACAAACGAACACACATTCCACCTGGTGGTAAGTGGTTACTGTGACCCATAGACATCAACACTTATCCTCCATTGAAAATCGAAATACGGATGAGTTGTCACCTTCAGATGAAATACCTCGTATCCAGTTAAGTGTCTTCGATTCTTTACACTCATCTCACGAAACACAGAAGCATTGAGCTGTTATTTTAGGGTTGTGCCAACCCATTTGTGTTACAACCATAATAATGCTGCAATGTGGTCCTAACATGTTAAAATAATTAATTTATTTTAATTACTACTTACGAAATATATGCTCATAATTTATTATATGAAATATATTTTATTGGATTATTTCAGAAGCGAAGTGGGTGTATTGAATTCATCTGTGAATTTTTTGATTTTAAATTGGTGACGGAAACTTTTAAAGTAGCTTTCTGTAAGCGGGCTGGTAACAGAAGAGTTAGAGTGGGCCTTCTACTTATAGCTGTGTGCGTCGTGTTTGGACCATCACAAGGCAAGTTTTATTCTCCTTCGTTCATAAATTCTGTCAATTTAACATCAATGCCGTCATAATCATGATTACAGCTACCATCAAAACTCCACTGCTTAACTTAGACCTCCCCATAGATTGCCTGATAGGGAGAATCTTTAACCATAGTTGCCTCGCTTGGCAGTCGGGTTGGCAACCGCAGTTTTTATTGGTTTTAGTTGTAACCATAAATATGCTGCTAACCATCTCCTGCTTCATTTCCCTCTGTCGCCTATTTGGATATTTTTACACCGCTCAGACCGCCCTGCGTACATTTCAAGTGAGCAAGCCGAAAACATGTTCAACTTCTTGAACACATATTTCTTTTTCTTTCTTCATCAGTCCATAATAGTTCACCGCTGAACACACTCATATGTTTCTAAATCTATGTTGTTGATTGCAAACGTAAATGTGTGTTCTTTTAATTAGTTAAGCATGGTTTAGGCTTGATTTTTGCGTATTTTTTTTATAAGATAGGGTGCCAAACGAGCACACTGTCCACCTGATGGTAAGTGGTTGCTGAGACCCATAGACATCTACATATATCATCGATTAAGAATCAAAATGCAGATGCGTTGTCACCCGTGAGGACTAAGATGGAACGCCTCGTTTCCAGTAAAATGGGTATCCGGTACTCTACACACACCATACGAAACACAGCAGTGTTGAGCTGCTATTTAACGCTGGTATTCTATGAGAGCGTGGTCCTTCCCCGGTCGGGCCGACCCATTCGTGCCACAACTATATTACTAATATAGCTGCATCATGGCTGTACCACGTAAATTACTAGAAAGGTATGCAGTTTCTTTTGTTGGCCTGAGAAAATAAATAAAAGACGATTGTGAATTTCTACTGTACTGTATATATTTATATACATACAATATTGAACATACCTATGTTTTTAAATTACCTTTGGTGATAATCTAGTCTATTTTATAATATAATAAGAAATTTTAACTTTTAGGTGAATATAGTGTATTGTACCTGTTTACAAGATATAGGTTTAACTGGGATGAGGTTCAATACAGTATTTGGATGACTTACTGCATTGTCACAAATTTGTTAGGTAAGTTTAAATTCCATTTCAAAAATACTTTTGAAATATTATTCATATTTTAATTTTATTCTTCTACCACTTATATTTTTGTAAAACAAACATTATTTCGTTCACAGGGACATTATTTTCTATAAGCTTGTTTAGCAACTATTTGAAACTGGATGACACACTTCTGGGAATAATTTCCTGTACAAGCAAAATTGTTGCCTCTTTTGCGTATGCATTTGCTAGAAATAATACAGAAATATATTTAGGTGAGCCGAAATAATATTTCAAAACTTTATTTTACTATTAATATTTCAATCAGACTAAAAATTATTGTAGGTTGTACTTTATTATTTTATTATAGTACTCAACTACAGCTAAATAACAAAAGGCTAATGGGTACTCGTATTACAAAAATACAAAAGGACGAAATGAAACTACTTTTTTTAGGTTGAATAACTAATTTGGAATACAAAAAAAAATCTTATAACTTATTGAATCATTTAATGCAATCAGTAACCTCGTTCACTCTATTAAATATTAATTGTATTTTTATTATATTTTTAAATATATTTTATTGTTTGGGAGTAAAAACTAGAAATGAGTTGGGGGGTGACTCGAACTTTAGGCCTATTCAGTTTTTTTTTATTGGATATGGTGACAAGCGAGTACACAGTCCACCTGATGGTAAGTGGTTGCTATGACCCATAGACATCCACATCTATCCTCAATAAAGAATCAAAAGGCAGGTGCGTTGTCAGCCGTGAGGACTAAAATGGAATGCCTCTTTTGCAGTAATAAGGGTCAGTTTGAATAGCCTATCACATTGATAATGTCATGGGGGTCATGGTTGAATAAGGGGAAAAAGTTCTCATTATACTCCTAGGCGGTGAAAATGGCCAAAAACCAAAAAATTAAAAATTCTTATTTCGGCTATAACTCCGCCTCCTTCGGAGGTTCTTACACAGTCTTTACCTCCCGCATCCCACTTGTTACAAAAGATAAAATATCCGTTTGTTGTAAATATTAACACGTTCACTGTCCGCTTTCCAGACACAATAGTAAGACAATAGCAATGACCTATATGTAGTGCACGGGACAGCGAAAGGGTTAAATTAATAAAAAAGTACAAAAGAGAAGAATTCAAATTAACCTTTGCCGTACAGCCCAAAAAATAAAGTTTCAATGTTCAAAACCGAAATTCAAGTATAACTGTATTACTTGAAGACTGAAGTTGTCAGTGCGATCACGATGGCGGCTGCCTACATGGCGGTGACAGCTACCGTAAAGTCCAGTGAATGATTAGAAATAATGAGAACTAGCTAAATTCCGAAAATCCCGGCCACAAAGAAACACGTTCTATTTGCATGGTTTTCTTGTTGATTATTTGAAAGAACGAATAGTTTGGTAACTGGTCACTTCAACATGCCGATCCTGCTCAGCGTATGTCTGTGTATGTACCACCTCTGCCATTAACCGTTTTGTATTCACGAATTCATCATTTCATTCATTACAGATAATTAAAAGAACATTGCAGAACATAAGCCTCTTCCATAAATCACCTAATGGCTAACCCAAAAAATATCTCGTAACGAATCATAATTTCAAAGTAATATCATCTCACTAGTTTGGGAATAGTTCAACTAGAGAAATCTGAATTATAACAAGAAATGGGCTTTAGTTGGCAAATTAAATTACCTATAGATCAAGAGCGATGTGGATTTTATGAAGTCTTATTTCATCATTTGAATTAAAAATATGGTGGTTATGTTCTTCACATCATTAGTATTTCCATTGACCACTACAAAAAAGCTTATAAATGATGAGTCAGACTACATCCCAGTCTTCAAGCGTGATAATATACCGTAGTCTCCCCTCTGGGGACAGGTCTTTGTGATAGTTTATGTTAGGTTAAATATAACAAACATATGTATAATTGAACGTGAATTGATCAATGATTCGTTGCTCCATAATATTTTGTCGAAAAACTCCGAATCTGCCTCAATTTTTCTCAATATGTGGCGACAAAAATTTAGACTCGCAGTATTTTCCCTTAGCTCCAAAATTTGCTCACAAATAACGTGGTTTAAGTTTGTGTTTATTTTCTATAATATGTATTGTCGACTTACTAATACCTCCCGTCTTGCTATTGTCCTAGTTGAAATGGAAAGATCTTCCTCAATGGCATTGAGCACAATATCTTCAATGTAACTTCGCTGGGATCTTCCTTCGCCGAAACCACCGATACCATGTCCAGGCATTCTTCCTCCTAAGAAGGCGCTGTGCTATAAGCACGTTATAGTCATGGTGGCACACATTTGGGTATCTCTCCCTATAAAATACCGCTGCTGCATTGACATTGCCGTTTCATTACCCATAAATGAAATACATATTTCGTTTATGGGTAGCATAACGGCAATGATTATTTTATCTTTAATGAATATTAAACTTTATGAGAATCATCCTTCCGAAATGTAAATAGAAATAACTCAGTAATTTGACAACAAAAGAATTATTACCGTTTTTTATATAGGATAGAGTGACAAACGGGCACACAGTCCACCTGATGGTTTGTTTTTTTTATAGGATAGAGTGACAAACGGGCAGAAAGTCCACTTGATGTTAAGTAATTGCTGTGGCCCATAGACATCTACATCTATTCTCATCTACGAATCAAAATGCACATTTTTTTTAACAGTGGTAGAGCCAGGCGGCAGCTTTTGCTGTCGCACGGATGGGCCGGCTCGAACCGGGGTGGTACCACGACCTCACAGAATACCAGCGTGAAGTAGAAGTTTACCTCTGCGTTTCGCTTGGTGAGTGCAGGTGGCCGGAGGCCCTTTTTACTGGAAATGAGGCATTCCATCGTAGTCCTCACGGGTGACAACGCATCTGCATTTTGATTCGCAAACGAGGATAGATGTAGATGTCTATGGGCCGCAGCAACCACTTACCATCAGGTGGACTGTGTGCTCGTTTGTCACCCTTATCCTATAAAAAAAAAAAACATGTGTTGACGACACCCGTGAGGACTAAGATGGAATGCCTCATTAAATTGCCATATTGCCTCGAGTAAAAGGGGTCCTCGGTACTCTTCATTCACCATACGAAGCACAGCATCCTTAAGCTGCTATTTTACGCTGGTATTTTGCGACAGCGCGGTCCTTCCTCGGTCGAGTCGACCCATTCGTGCTACAACTATACTACTAATATAGCTGCAGCATGGATCTACCACGTAAATTACTAGAAAGGTATGCAGTTTCTTTTGTTGGCCTGAGAAAATGATTTAAATTTGCACAAAGTAGGCATGTTTTTAAAGCTATTGACCACCCTCATCACCATACTTCTTTTATACAACAGATGCTCAAACTTAGTCATTATAAATTCATAAGTTTCGATTTAAAGTTTTAAGTATTCAAAAAAATACAGTTACTGGTGTGAACGTCTCTAAATGAGCAACTAGCTAATTTATTTTATTGCGGGATCCAAACCACAAATTTTGTAAGAATCTGCAGCTCAAGAAAAATACCAGGTACCACTCCACTGCGTGGTGACCAGAAAAACCTAGTCTATGCGGGAGGTATGGCCCACGAGGCGCCCACGCGTTGGGGGCTTTTAAACAATTTCCTACGATAGCTCAGGCCCCCAGGTAGAGCATGATTTAAGTTAAGTATATAAAGTCGAAGGACCAGCAGGAATCGCATGTTCATAAGACCAAATAAGCTCACCTGCGATCTTTGGATGCGGGGCGGCGCGGCGAACTCCTTACTTCAACAGCTGCGACGTGGTTATTTTCAACACAATTGGGTTATTAATACAAATAGTTCTCGCGGTATCACATAGTCTTGCTGGCGACAGTTCTATAGGTTTTCGTTGTTGCGACAAGTGCATGGCGTGTTCCTCTACCGAGCGGGAGGCGACGAACGCGTAAACATGCAACTAGCGTTGCGCGACAAAAATGACGCGTGTGCGTGCGCCCACAGTTGGAACGCGACTACATCTACAGAGTGTTGCCCACAAGGTCATGATATGCAACTCCCGAGGGGAAACAGATTATTTAAGATAATGGCAGGAAGCGACCCCTGGCACATCCAGTTACCTACAGTTAGAAATATTTTGTAATAAGCGATGGCCAAGACAAACATTCACGGTTATTCTCAGAGAAAATTAATTGGTTATTAATAAACTTTTAGCCGTAGTATTCAATAACGTAAACGTACCTCCGTTTTCCTTTTTCTAATTTTATAGTTTAAAAAAAAGTAATTTCCTTCCAATCTGCTGCAAATATATTTTTCTGAAAGATCAAAGTGCCCGCACTAGTACCAGCAGAGTTATCCATTATTTACCGAACAACCTATGCAGGTTGTATATAGTTAATATAATAAGTATATGCTACTTAATGCTTTTTACGCTGTTACAAACCTCCACATTAATGTGTGCACGAAATGTTATGGACAATACAGGTACTACCCACACGTTGTACTCCACAACCTAATTTCCGTAGTAAATCCAGCAATCCATATTTTGAATAACGACTTCACCTGTTATTGTTTGGGTTACCAAGATTTTTGGATACCTTTTAGTGCAACTCCCATTTTCCATGCATGGGGCATTTATGTTTAGGATGTTGCAAGTACCTGTATGATGTTACATGAAAAAATGGGGTTTTATGATGTTATGCAAGGTTTCATCTTCACTACCATTAATTTCACTCTATTTAATTTCGCAATAATTATTTTTTTTTATAGAAGACGCAGCAAACGAACATGCGGCTCACCTGATGGAAACATTTCAAAAAGAAAGAAAAAAAATATCTGTATAATTTTCAATACGTAACCTTTTTTGGTTAGTGCGAATATAAACTACACGGTCTCTTTCTACTTTTGCATAAATACTCGTATCTATCATAAACCGTTTACATAACCTCCGAAAAACGATTACGTCTTATTCGAAGTAGGCATTAATAAAATTGTAGTGCTGACGTTTATTTACTGTAGTTGAGTACCCCAGTGGTTGAATTGACCTGATTATCTGATAGACTCGTTTTCAGTGTGACGTTCATGATCATCTAAAAGCCATATTTCAGGCTTAGTACGTGTTTCAGTAGCGCGACTTCTTTATCAGCTATTATTCGAGTTTCACGCAGCATGAATGTTCCAACGTTGCGAGATTTTGAGTGACGTTGTCGATCAAGCGTCAGTCGTGTTTCCCGCTGCGTCAATGTCTTAGAAGCGCGAGATTGTGTCAACCGTACCGATTGGCAGTAAACTGTAACTCGCGTTCCTCATTGGTTTCTTGAGATCTAAGCTGTCTCAATCCTTTAACATTTATAGAATTATGCGAAATATTTGCTTTTCGCAGACATCTTATAACATTAAATGAAATGAATCACCGATATCTACACGCTACAGCTAAGAGATATTGTGAGATTTAAGCATAAATTACACTTATTGATATATCAAAATAAATATTATAAAACTATATCGTGATTTAAAATCCGTATAGTGCCACCTAGGCAACCACTATTTTCAATTCCTTAAAGTTATATATTATTAGAAAAAATGAGAAAGGTTTCTTCTACCTACACCAACGGCAACGGCCGGCAACGTATCTGCAATTCCCCTGGTGTTGCAGTTGTTCATGGGCAGCGCACTTACCATCAGGTGAGTCGCATGCCCGTTTGCCCCTTCTCCTACAAAAATAAAACTATTGGCTACGAAACATTTTAATTTAAAAAATGGATAAATGTAAAATGTGTCTTTTAAAATAATAAACTTATAACAAAATTACCGTATTTCAAAATACCTTGAGCGCTATCTAGGTATAAGTATAGGTATAAGTTGATTGTAATACTAAAATGAAAAATATGATATTTAAAAAAAGGGATGGAAACAAGGTAAAAAAACAAAACTTAAAATCTCACAATGTATTTTTTCAATCTCACGACAATGTTTATTTAATAAAATTCGGAAAAAAAATCATCGAAATCTGTTCCGCCAGTAAAAATTTATGAGGTACCGGCTCCTTTTTGAAGTCGGTAGAAAAGGGAAGATTATGCCTACTGCCCAACTCCTATGACAGTTAGCGTAATAATATATATTTATTTTAATGGTTCAACCACTACGTAATACAACAGTCTAAGTCCCATCCAAATCCGTTATCTAGTTTTTGTTTGTTGCTTGTCCATGACAGACATATAGACAACGATTCCAAAAACAATTGTTTTCTTATGTGTATCGATAACATAGTCTACCCCAATTCAAATTTCAAAAAAAATATTTAAGGTACAGTAATCGTCGTATTAAAGTTTTATTGTAGTATAGATTTCATTATTGACTTATTTTTTAAAGAAAGAAAAACATTGTACATACATCCAGTACAAGATTAAATACATTCCTGTAATATCAGTTAATGTTTTCTGATATTCGTTGTCTACCGTTAATTATGTTATATCAAGCGCTTACTTATTTTACATAATTGACAAAGAATAAATTCAAAGCGTTGTTTTATATTTGATTGCGGGATTCCGATTCTTCCCGGCCCTTTTTCAGTCGAGAAAATTTACAAAAAGTTATTATAAATTTCTTATAACCGGAATTTTCAGTATAGAAAAAAATTCCAAAGAAACAAGATAATTTTAACTTCTACCGAGTCCGATGCCCACTCTCTGTTGCTGCATATATTATGTGCAAAAATAACTGAGGAGCAGGCTTAGTGCTGAGAAATAGGACATAATTTTATTTCTAAGACCATATTCTTTTTACAATTTCTACAAGATTAACGATTCACCACAATTTGAAAAAATGTTACTAAATAATTTATTTTCTTTAAAGTTAACTTTTTTTAATGAATGATAAATATTATTTATGTTATATGAAAATAAAAATTTGATTTCTTACATACCTTTTATATTGCTTTTATAAATATATTCTCAGTCCTATCCCGGGATCCCGAAATAATCTTTGTGCAATCACGGAATCCCGGAAGCATGGAACGGGATCTAATTCCCTACTTACGATATGGGATAAGGCAGGATGATGAATTATCTTAAGCTGCCCCTCGTGTGACATTAATATTTTATATGAAAAAAAAAGAGTAATAAATGCAATATCTTTAAGAAATATTAAATTTTTAACTTGCAGCACCACTTCTTGAAATATTAAATGGAACGTCATTTATCGCAATGAGATCTATAGCAACTAAACTTGTTAGTGGTCAAGAATTTGGTAAGTAACTAATTTTTTTTTGATAATAATTTTCAAGGTTCAGAAATTGAACTTCAGATTTCATTTAAATAGCATTTTTCGAACAGAGTTACAGTAGTTTTCTGTATTAAAGATATAATTATACTTATAAAGACATTGTTTTAATACTACAGATACAACCAGAAGGGCAAAAATCTCTATCAAAATGAGCACACAAATATTAAACATTCCAAATTAGTTCTTATGAAACTGCAAAATTATTTAGCCTAAGTAAAATATCTGTATGAAAAAATAAGTTTAGTAAATGAACACTGTTTTATGTTATTTATTTTAATTATATCATCACCATCATCATCATTATTACAGCCTTTCACATGTCCACTGCTGAACATAGGCCTCCCCCAAGGAGTGCCACAACCCACGGTACCGAGTCACCTGCATCGGTTATAAAACTGTATATAATCAAAGGTTGTTTGTCATACCAAGCAAAACGCAATAATTTTTATTGAAATGTATCTGTTCCCTCTTTAATGGAAGTCTTTTTTCGTTCTACAAATATAATAAATGTGTATTATTTCACATAATAACATTTTAATAAGCATTTTGGTGACGAACAATTAAATTGGTGAATTAGAGAACATTATTCTCTTATTTGTTCTTATTACAACTTCTTCTTCGTCCCGTTTAAGGAGGAATCTGCTTTAGTTCTCACGATTGGCAGGTGGGTTAACGACCGAAGTATCAGATTTGTCGCATCTTTGATGCTGCCGCGCTTCGCCGTCCAATCTCGTGGAAAGTCTGGCATAAACGAGACGATTCCATCGGAATTTATAAGATTATTTTTATATTTATATAAAATTAACAGTGGTAAAGCCAGGCGGCAGCTTTTGCTGTCGCTCGTATGGACCGGCTCGAACCGGGGTGGTACCACGACCTCACAGAATACCAGCGTGAAGTAGAGGTTTACCTCTGCGTTTCGCTTGGTGAGTGCAGGTGGCCGGAGGCCCTTTTTACTGAAAATGAGGCATTCCATCCTAGTTCTCACGAGTGCAAACGCATCTGCATTTTGATCTGTAACAGAGGATAGATGTAGATGTCTATGGGCCGCAGCAACCACTTACCATCAGGTGGACTGTGTGCTTATTTTTCACCCTCATCCTATAAAAAAAGTTTAATATTAATTGTAACACTAACTTATCTTTTAACAGCTTAAAAAGTGACATAAAGCACCCTTTGCTTGTGTTATTTAAATATTTAACTGAAATTTAAGAATAACCTGCGAAGATTGACAACTATTACAAAAATGTCTCTTCAATAATGCAATCTTGGGGAGAAGTCTATGTTCAGCAGTGAAGTTGTAATTAATGAATAAATGAATCGTATAAAATGAAGATTAAACATTTTTATATATTGACGAATGACATTTCCAAAGGCGAAACTTAAAACATTTACTAAACTTTAAATACATATAATAATAATAATAAAGAAATAAAAAGAAAACTAGAGGTATGTAAGGATCGTGACACTTGGCGATCTGTTCTCTCTGGCTATCCCGTCAGGGATTGTGCGTGAAGATAAGTTAAGAAAACTATATAGTTACCCCTCAATAATAATAAATTTTAACTATTAATCAAATTAGTCCTATTCTATATTCAGGTAAAGTGAACTCCCTGTTTGGATTAGCTGAGGCGATGACACCTCTCGTTTACGGTCCTTTATACTCCAGAACATATATGGCAACACTGAACGTCCTACCTGGAGCAGTTTTTCTTTTGGGAGGATTATTAACGCTACCAGCTATTGCTATTTTTGGGTAAGACACGTTATAATTAAAGTTTTTTTAAACTTATTTACCTTATTAACAAAACCTGTATTTAGCCTTATTAAAATACTATATTCTTAATTTTTTTTTAAACTGAAATCACAAACGAACTTACAGTCCACCTAATGATAAGTGTACTGCAGTCTATGGACACATGTTACCATTACATACATACATACATACATATAATTACGCCTCTTTCTCGAAAGGGTAGGCAGAGACCACTTCTTTCCACTTGCTACGATCCTTACATATTTGTTTCGCTTCGTCCACTTTTACGTTTCGTTACTGTTACAGCCTATTAAAGTATACTACTGAACATAGACCTCCTCCTCCATTGATTACCTCATATGAGGGATATTTCGCATAGATACCACGTTTAGCAAGCAGGTTGGCAACCACAGATTTTTTTTAATTTAATCGTATTACGAAGACACTGCTATCCATCTCCTGATTTGTTTCCTTCTATTGCCTCTTACGATACCCACGGGATCATATATGAGTTAGTGGATATTCTTACACGTCACCACTACACGGTCAGGCCATAGGCACCTGTAGCCAACTTCAAACAAAGACGGCTACAGATACGTTGTCACTTCTGAGGAGGTATATAGAATTCATCACAGCCTATAATTATATTGGCTACCTTAAACCTTCCAATCGAAATACAACCTTGACAGAAAAGAAGTCCTACCACCTAATGAAACTTACTTCACCATATTTAAATATTATTATTTTATCTTTGGTCATAAACATACTTATTTATTAACGAATTAAGGGTATTATTTTGATAGATCTATATTATATATTGTATTGAATACAATTTCTATACAATATATTTATATATATTGTATACTCTTGTCTCTTTTTAGTGTCGCTTTTTCGTTTCATTCCGTTTTCAAATCACAACAATACTAAAGATGTTTCACTTCAAAAATATTTTTTTTAATGTGATCCTAGTAGCCGTGGTAGCTTAGAGACAAAGCGATCGCCGTTATTTCATAGTACGTAAACAACCCGAGTCCAATTTCCACCGACGCCATCGAAATTATTAGTTGCAATTTCGATTAAAATTAAATTAAGCAAAATCAATGCCAACTTTTAGAAAGCACTTAAAATATTATTTAACATCTAATCTGAGCGCACCTTAGTTTCACTATTTCACACGTCACTTCTAGCTACGCTCGATCTGTGTAAGGTGCGCGTCCAAGCATTATTTGCTCCTTGTTTATGTTAGTTTTTTTTTTACAAGTACCCTGTTAATCTACATTGTATATTGTTTATACTTAGAAATAAAAATTATTTAAAATGTATACTTACGATTTGAACGTGTTTGAGTGAAATGATTTCGATATATTAGTGTACGCCTAGGATAAGATTATTATTTGTTTGCAAGTATTTAAACTTTCTCATGTAAGTGAATTGTTGTAAATTCTTATGAGAAATAAAGATATCTCAAACCTTCAATTTGTTAAGTGCTGATTAACGACATGCTCGGCGATGAAGAAAATCATCGTGACAGCGGAACTTTATAGGATGTACCGTTACATTTTGAATTGATTTAAATGATTTTTATTTGATTCAAACCGTTTTAAACTTATGTTTTGAAAAAATAATTGTAGGCGCTAACTATAAATAGTAGAACCCTGGTTAAACAATTATTACGATCATGACATTATGACAGCTTGGTGTTGGCCCTTGATGTGTAGCGATCTCGTTTGTGGATCGGGCGAATATTTGGAGTGTGACGATTTTGTAGCGTCAGTATCATACAGTAACAATAACTGTTCTTAACTAATTTTAGCATCTTAAGAACACAATCAAGAGTAAAGTGGAGAATTGATTCCGTAATAATTTTTTCTTTTTTTTTATAGGTTAAGGATGAAAAACGAGCACACAGTCCACCTGATGGTAAGTGGTTGCTGCGGCCCATAGACATCTACATCTATCCTCTGTTACAGATCAAAATGCAGATGCGTTTTCACCCGTGAGGTCTAGGATGGAATGCCTCATTTCCAGTAAAAAGGGCCTCCGGCCACCTGCACTCACCAAGCGAAACGCAGAGGTAAACCTCTACTTCACGCTGGTATTCTGTGAGGTCGTGGTACCACCCCGGTTCGAGCCGGCCCATCCATGCGACAGCAAAAGCTGCCGCCTGGCTCTACCACTGTTAAAACTGTTTTCTCAATATTAAACTTTTGTTCGTATTTACCTTTTGATTTTTATTGCAGGTGGCTCTACTTTGAGCATCAAAAAGATAAGCGAATTGCAGCAATAAACTCTTGACTCTGAAAAAATTTAAATAAGTTCACTGTAAATATTCATTTAAAAATACATTTTATGTTCCTGTATTAATTTTATTATTTACGTTTAAGTAAAATAATATTATACTTATTTTTATCTTTGTTTTATTTTAACCTTTCTTCCAAATACACATTATCGTTAGTAAACTTTTGAAGTCAGATTCCTCTATTTTTATTTATATTACAATACACATTATATTTAAAAATGCATGGTTGCTTTGCGTTGAGTTTGTGTACACTTACTTAATAACTATTTGCAGAAATAAATTGGACACACTTAAAGTCAGGTTATCCAACCCTGAAAAGTTTTTTTTACTGAACTGTCTAAAGACATGTAACACCTTATACTACATGTATCGATTATAATTTTTTTTTTATAAGACGTTACCCCCACTAGGATTTTCTCCTGTATCGTGGAGGCAGTTTAAAAACATATATTGCACAAGAACAAACATCCAGACCCGGAACAATTATTTGTAGGTCGTACAAATACTTGGGGTGCGGGATTCGAACCCGCGGCCCCAAGCGTTGCAACTCATTGCTAAGCTACTACGCCACGGAATTGATGACTAATTGGATAGTTAAACTAAAAAAAGTAAACTTTATCGCTGCCCCTGTAAGAAAGATCATGAGAGAAAAGTGCTGTTGGGTTTTCACGTTACGGTTCTCTTAAAAGAACTCTTGTCTCTATAAGTGTTCCATTGGTTCTAGAGCCTTTTAAAATATTTGGACACGATGGAAAGAGACCCGAGGGTATGACATTGATCCCTTGAGAGAAAGGTAGGCCCTGGTGTGGGATGCTAATTGCGTAGACAATTTGGTAGCCTCTCATCTCAGGGGTCGTTTAGAGCCGGACAGGTATGAGAAACAGCTAAACTAAGTAAGTAGCGCAAATATAAGTCTGTTAAAGATGAATACATATTTATGCTATTTGCTGTAGAAACTATTGTTCCGTGGGGTCCACGTGCCATGAATTTCCTAAAAGAACAGAGAGCAACACCTGGACTGATTTTATTTAATAGTGGAGTGGAGAACACAGTAGTCAGGAGTGGGTACTTTCAGATTAGGTGATACGGAACAGCTGATTTAAAATTAATTTAAGACCAAAGTAATTTCAAATAAAATGTAATTCAAACATTGACGAACTAACTTGGCGAGTAGTTAAAAACAAGAGAAAGAGTTATCCTATTGAACTATTAAGTGTTTTGAAAAAAACAGTTGCAATGCAGATAAGACATTTTAGTGAATAAGAATTATCAAAAAATAAACAAAACAGTGAATAATATAAGAGTACAATACTTAAGCCTGTTTCGTTACACATTAGTGACAGAAATTTAACATTACTGATTAAAATGATTATTTAATATTACACGTAAATTTGACGGTTAAATATGAAATTGATTACATATGAAAACAAAGAACAGATGACTTACTGATCATAAACTATATATTATATATATAGTCATTGAATACTTCTCCAACTGTCGCCAAGTCATTACTCAAACAGAATGTTAACACCTGTTTAAAAGAATTTAGATTTGAAATAGTATTATCGCAAGATGTTGTAAAATACTTCAAAACCATTGATGTAAAGAAGACCGCAGATTTGTGGGGGATTTCCGTTACAGTTATTGCGTCCATAATAGATTTAATTGCACCTCATCTTGCTATTATTTTTAATACTTGCATCGATTCTGGTGTGTTTCCTGATTTAATGAAGTATAGTAAAGTAATACCTTTATTTAAATCTGGTAGTACATTGGACCCCGCTAATTTTAGACCTATTTCTGTACTACCAACTCTCAGTAAAATTTTTGAAAAAATAATTTTGGATCAATTGTTAACTTTTTTTAATACAAATAAACTACTTCATAAAAACCAATTTGGTTTTACAAGGGGTCGCTCGACGTCGGACGCCGGTGTTGAGCTTATGAAATATATTTTTAATGCCTGGGAGAATTCACAAGATGCCTTAGGTATTTTCTGTGATCTTTCCAAGGCTTTCGATTGTGTTCATCATGAGACATTAATCAGGAAACTACAACATTACGGTGTAAAAAATTTAGCGCTTAGACTTATTACTTCATATTTAAGTAACAGAATTCAAAAAGTAGTGATTAATGGTAAAGGTTCCTCCGGATCGGTAGTATCAATGGGCGTTCCTCAGGGCTCGATTCTTGGCCCATTCCTGTTTTTAATCTATATTAATGACTTACCTTATCTTGTAGGGGACAATCACGATATAGTATTATTTGCTGACGATACCTCTTTGATTTTCAAACTCAAACGACAGTTAATTAGTTATGACGATGTAAATAATGCTCTATCGAAATTGGTACATTGGTTTAACGCCAACAATATGCTCTTAAACGGCAATAAGACAAAGTGTATTAAATTTACAATACCTAATGTAAAACATTCGAATACCAATGTGCTGTTAAATGGGGAGGAGTTGAGTCTTGTGGATACCACTGTTTTTCTTGGTATTACTATTGCGACGTAACTTCAATGGGGCCCCCATATATCTAAATTAGCAAGCAGACTTAGTTCTGCAGCATATGCTGTAAGAAAGATTAGAAGTCTCACAGATGTTGAGACAGCTAGATTAGTGTATTTTAGTTACTTTCATAGCGTAATGTCTTATGGAATTTTGCTATGGGGTAATGCGACTGATATTGAAGCTATATTTGTTTTGCAAAAGAGAGCCGTACGGGCGATTTATAACTTTAATTGTAAAGAGTCCCTCAGAGAAAAATTTAAAGAAATAAACATATTAACTTTTGCATCGCAATATATTTGTGAGAATGTAATGTATGTGCATAAAAACATAAATAGCTTTAATAAGAATAAGGATGTGCATACTTTAAATACTAGGAACAAACATAAGCTTGTAATGCCAGTTACTAGACTCCACAGAATTAGTAATTCATTTATGGGGCAATGTATACGCTTTTACAACAAAATCCCAGAACATATTCAAAGTTTGTCAATAAACAAGTTTAAAAGTTTTATTAAAGAAAAACTGTACAGGAAGGGTTATTATAACATCAAGGAATACATGAATGAAAATAACCCCTGGGAATAGGGTGATCGCCAACATGCTGGTTCTATGAAAATATCATTTAAAAATTGTATAAACAAAATTATTGTTAAGTGAAATTATGTTTAAAAAAAAAGTCCCGCTGGGTTTCTTGCTGGTTCTTCCCAGGACTGAGGTATTTTCCGAACCAGTGGTAAATAAAAAATGACTTTCAATAAGTATTATGTAATAATCAATATTAAATAAAAAATTATTCTATTCTATTCTATTCTATTCTATTCTATAAAATATATCATATTTCTGATCAATTGGAAGCATTATATCTCAGCACCATACTCATATGTATGTAATAAGAGAATATTCGTGCGGAAACACGATATAAATTTTACTGGCTCTGGACACTTGACCTTTGAGCTTTCAAAAAAAAGAATGAACCGAAAAAATCACATTACTATACATTTTAATATAAAATTTCATGCATCGGAATCAATCAATATGGATGGAGAACAAAATAACATAATGATTTCTTATATTTACGCGAACACTACACATTTAAATAAAACTAATTTTACGGATTTTATCGCGTATATTAACTTATTTTATATTCCCGACGTTTCGAGCACTTTACAGCACCCATGGTCACGGGTGGGACTGAGGTGTATGACGTCCCAATGTCATAGTTAACCACGGCTACCTCCAGATTAAAAATTATTAATTTTTGTTCCAATCCACGCAGTATGAACTTACAATATCATGAAGTCTTGCAGTTGTATGCTTGGGTTGGGATTTAATTTTATTAATTATGGGATCCCAAGCAGATGGTAGAACCCAGCCATCTTCTCTATTGAAATTAGGATGTTTCTTGATTTCAATAGCCTCGCGAATCATCCTTGGAAGGAATCGGTGTTCTTTAGCGAGGATTTGTGGTCTATCAAATCTAATGTAGTGACGGGGGCGATCCTGTACGTGTTCACAGACTGCAGACTTCCCGGCGCGTCTATTCTTCACATCAGCTATGTGTTCTTTAACACGGGTTTTTATAGATCTTTTAGTTTGACCTATATAAGAGAGACCACATTCACAATCAAGCTTGTACACTCCTGCATCTTGCAGAGGAATATTACACTTGACTGATGGTAAAAACTGACTAATCTTCTTCGGCGGCTTGAAATATGTTTTAATGGAAGCCCGCTTCAAGATGTAGCCAATCTTGTCAGTGACACCTCTGACATATGGCAGTACAGCAGGCACTCGCTCAACTGTGGCCGGCTTCACTCGTTCACTGTGACGTAGGCGCGGGACCCGAAGCTTATTGTCGTGCAAAACTTGCTTGACGTGTTGGAGCTCGGCGGCCAGGTGTTTACTGTCACAGATCCCTCGTGCTCTCTGAAACAAAGATTTACCCACGGTAGCTAACTGTGAAGGATGGTGGTGAGAATCACCGTTTAAATATCTATCCTCTACCGTTTATATATATAGATATTTAAACTGGCGTATAGACGACCTGAAAGCCCGAAAACGCATGACTAATTTTGATTTGTCATTGTGTGCGTTAGCTAGTGATGTTCATTTTACTTACTAGGCCTATCCAAAAATGATTGTGAAGGAAGCGGTAAAAAGATTTAAAAGAATTGTTTAGTGCACGCAATTGAATAACTTAAAAATAAACTGAATTTTTACCATGATAGTCTAAAATATTTAAAAAATATTCATATAACATGTTCCTGGCAATAAGCTCAACCTACCTTTAGCCTTTTGTTGAATTTCAATTCAAATGTATAAGATCTCAGGTGATTGAACCGATAAACTTAAAAAAAAATCCCTAAGAATCAGATCGGAAAGTTGTATTTTCGAGCTTATCTTTATGAGATCTTTGAAGAAAAATATTTACTGCCATGGACAGTTTCCCCGGAATTTCTTTTTTGACATATTGTACATATAAATAGGTAGATACTTAACAGCCCTTCACTAGTCCACTGCTGAACATAGGCCTCTTCCAAGAAATGCCACAAAGCACGGTCTTGAGCCACCCGAATCCATCGACTTCCTACATGTCTTACCAGGTCGTCACTCCATTTAGCGGAGGGATGCCCTACACTTCGTCCGCCGGTACGAGGCCGCCACTCAAGAACCATGTTTCCCCGTCGGTTGTCAGTTTTTCGAGCTATATGACCGGCCCATTACCACTTCAGCTTACTAATCCGTTGGGCTATGTCGGTCACTCTGGTTCTACTGCGGATATCCTCATTTCTAAGTTTATCACGCAGAGAAACTCCAAAAATATCCCTCTCCATAGCTCGCTGAGCGACCTTGAGATTCCTCATCTAGCCAGCAGTAAAGGACCACGTCTCAGTTCCATAGGTCATCACTGGCAACGCGCACTGATTGAACAATCTAGTTTTAAGGTTTTTAGGTATTTCTAACAAATAGATGTGTCGTAATCTCCCGAACGCTGCCCAGCCGAGTTGAATCCGTCGATTGACCTCGACGGATTCGGTCGAAGTTAAACTTACCTAGTTGGACTTTTTGCCCCAGGTAAACATACTCGTCAACAACTTCGAGCCAAAAAAAAAGAAAAAAAAAAAAAAAAAGGTCGTTGAACATAGTGCTCAGGTCTTCCAGCGATTCTGCCATAAGGACAATATCGTCGGCAAATCTAAGGTGAGTAATGTACTTGCTGTTGATGTTATTACCGTATCCTTTATAGTGCAGAAGCTTGAAAACGTCTTCCAATGCAGTGGTGAAGAGTTTCGGGGATACAACGTCACCCTGTCTTACACTTCTGGACAGTTAAAGTCAACTAAGTATGTACCTATTTATATTTTATAATACATTTTGTTGTGGAAATAAAAAAAAACGGGGCAAGGAGTACATAGTGGCTGCTTTATTTTTCATATAAGTATTACTTTTGATAATTAAAAATATTTAATATTTAATAATTAAATACATTATAGAAGTTTATTTTAATTTTCGACATAAATGTTAATTTAAACTTAATAATTTAAGTTAGGAAACTTGTAGGAATCAGTTAAATAAGATTGCTCTATTTGAATGCCAATATATTTATGAGTCTTTATCACGCTTCATGTTTATATTCTTTCATCTCTCCCTGAAAAATATAAAGTAGTAATAAACCTGTTATCATTTTAGCTGCATGAACTTTAAAACCATAATGATCTTAACAGAGTAAAGTGTACCAAGTGTCTAAGGATACAGATGCACTCTCTATTCTCTCAATCTCGGTATGTTAATAAAATGGTAACTCATTCATGGACTGACCGCGGCAAATGCAACTTAATCTCGCAGATCTATTGATCCGCGCAGCTATTACTTAACCATGAGTTCCTCTTCTTTACGACTAACGTTGTAGGCGATGAACCACGCTACTTGAGCCTTCGGTACAATGTCACCGACTATTAAGCATGAATCGAGCATCGAACGTCGTGAGTATTAAATATTGTAGAATTTATACCATCGCGTCTCATGCGTGGGTAAATATGTATACCTAACTGCGCTAAAAGTTTTATCGTTATGACTTGGGAATATAATCCGAACCTCTGCTCAAACCCTTGGGGAAAATAGTGTGATGCTATGAATATTGCACTAGTATGACCGTGAGGTGCGGGTGGTGAAGTAGAGTTATACATTTTTTTGGTTGATAAATAGTTACATATACTAGAATTATTTTGTGCGTGCAGTATGGATCATAAATCATTGCAGTGTTTCGCTCTCTCCCACTCACGGGCCGTAGGAGGAAGCATAGTGATGTGCATTATTGTTGTCGATAAGCGTTATCGATAGTGTATTTAGTTTTGACATTATGTGGGTTAGTGATAAAAATGAAAAGAAAATAGATAAAACAACGTATTTATTAGAATAAGAATAATAATGATTTAAAATAAATTATTAATTAGGTATCCATGTATTAACCCTCGGCGTGCCTGGTGGAAAAAAGTTACATGGCGTGCCTGGTGGGTCTGTGAGACCCAAATTTTAAATATTTTTTTCTCTATATATATTTTATCTCTAATAATAAAATTAAACATGTTTTTTAGGATTTCAAATAAAATACGTGTTCAAATTAATAATATTTTTAATAGAATTTTTAATTAAACTTTTACCTCGTTTTTAACGTATAATTAAACATCTTATTTTCATAAACATGCAAAATCAACTAAAACAAAAGAAATCACAATCAGACTTTGGGGATCATAAGGCACATAAGGTTATCTTATATTCTAAGCTAAAATAATTAGTCTTCATCATTTTCAGGAACATTGCCTTTGAAGCAATTTCCGCACTGGAATATTGCATGATCTAGGCACACGTGGCTTTTGCACGTCTCACAGATGTATTGAGTTTTACGGTCTTTCTTTGATGTACAAACGTAACATCTACGCCTTACACCTGGAGCTGTTTTTTTCACCGGTGGACCTTCGTCGAGACCAATACGGTCAGCAATTCGTTTGCAGAGATCTGTGGAAAGGCGAGTATTTTTCTGTCTTGTTTTTAGATGAGATTCTATCAATCAGATACCCAGATCTTTGATAAAATTTCGGCGATTGTTTTTGATATCAGGGAAGTTTAGCATTTGAATAATTTTTGCATTTATACCTGCAGAGTTCAGCAACCAAAAAAACAGAGTGAGCGGCCATCTTCTGGAGTTTCTTGATACATCATAAGATCTAATAAGCTTGTCAACGTTGTCAACACCACTTTTCGTTTTGTTATAGAATGTAATAACTGCTGGTTTTTGCTTCTCGCCTGATTGCAGGTCGATTTCCACATCATAATGGAGAGATGACAGCAGGAACACTTTTTTTCTAGGTTTTGGGACGTATGATACTAAAGTCATATCTTTTTGAAATCCGAACTGTGATGAATACATTGTTGAATTTGTTTTGAATTTTTCAGGTATGCAAGTTTTATTTGATTTCATTGTACCGACAGCGGTTAGCTTATGATGATTTAGCAAGTGTTCATATGTTGGATAGCTCGTAAACCAGTTGTCCATCGTGATATTTCTCCCTGACTGAGAAACTGGCACGACGAGGTGATCGACTACATCGTGAGGCTTATTGCTGACCTTATAAGGTCCCTCTGGTTGCTCGCCTAAATAAATCTCCAAATTCAGAGAGTAGAATGTTTTGGCATCTACGAGCGCAAATATCTTTATTCCATATTTACCTGGTTTATTTGGCAAATATTAATTAAAAATTTGCAGCGACCACGGAAAGCTACAAGCTCTTCATCTAGAGTCAAATTTTCAAAGGGTGTGTAGTGTTGTTGGCATCTGTTAACGAATTCTTCGAACAGTTTCCTGAACGGGGCTAGTCTGTCCTGTGACAGTCTTTCTTGACGTGTATCAACATCATCAAATCGCAAATGATTGACAATAAAAACGAATTTTCTCAAGCTCATTGTCATAGCAAAAATAGGAATACCAGTTCCATCATTACACCACAAGTCTTGTAAATTCTGCCTTGCAGATTTATATAATCCCGTAAGGTAAATTAGACCAATGACAGCCTTCAGCTCATCCATACCAACTTCTGCATAAGCGTAGTCATTTGAAGTGTTCAGACCAAGTCTCGTTCTTCGGATTCTCACATTTGTATGAATTAGTATATCCAGCAACATAGACTCGCCCACAAAAAGATTGAAACACTCTAAAGGAGTTTTTGCATCTCTCGCTAATATTTTGACACCCGGTGTTCCAGATACTATATTTTCACTACGTGTTCGAACGTTTGAACTAGCTGGAAGTTTGTACCACAAAGTTCCGTCTTTACCTTTGTAAGTTCTTCCTGAGGGCCGCGAAGTTAACTCTGACAGTGGCACGTCTATTTCAGAATCTGAAGAGTTCTCATCATCAACTATTTTGAAGAGGTCTTCCTCCAAATCGATCGAGTTGGTTTCATAAGTTTCTTCTGTAACCTCATCAGACTCTTCGTCGCTGGAGTCGAATACAATATCATCTTCGGGATCTTCGTCCACCTCTTCGAGTAGCAAACTAACGATTTCCCTGTCCTGTAAGGACCTCTCCATTTTGAACTGTAAAGAATATGATACTATAAAGTTGAATTCCAAACAAAATAAAGAATTTTATGAATAAAATACATCAAATTTGTAAAAAGACAAATTAAAACAATAATAATCTCGAGTATTATATATAAAATATGTTACTATTTAAAATATTATGTTTATTTTAAACAAATTAACGACACAAAACCACTAATAGCAACAAATGAATTCTTACATGAAAACGTCACGCCGTATGCCTGGTGGGGTCTGCGAGACGCGAGCGCACTTTAGACACGTCCTTTCACTACTGGAGCACGCCCCGGACTGAGGTAGCGGGCGGAGGGCGTCAATTAGTTCACTGCGGTCAGCTACTGAGAGCAGTTGCGAGCGAATTTTAAATTACAATGAATTATAACGGTTTAACGGCTGCGGTGGGTCTCACAGACCCAACCAGGCATGCCGAGGGTTAAAGAAAACTATAAAAACAAATGTTTGGAATGTTACAAGTTACATTAAAAATAATTATAAATATAATTATAAAGATAATAACTTATACCTAAAATTAAATTTGTTGTTATCAATAATGGCGTTGCGCCCACGCAACATGCTCACCTAGCCGGGCTGAGGCCGAGCCGATGATTTATGACCCCCAACTGTACGCAGAAAATAATTTTACTGTAGTTGGGTTCATAATGGCTCATATAGGATAATCTCAAGATTTTTTATCTTTAATGTGTAGTACAATTAAGATAAAAAATCTTGAGGTTTTATAATGTATAAAAATCTATGTGTATTTTTATCTACAGTTTTGAAAGTATTTTTTTTAAATCGTATTATTATAACAATATTATACCTACTACTACAAATAATGTAAAAATGGCTCGTTTTAATAACATTGTTTTTTTTACTTTTTTTTACTTCTCAAGTAAATGTTTGCTGCAAATTGTTGTTTTCCTTTGGACTCCAACCAACCCGTCCAATTAACCTTAACCATTTTTTCTAGTTATAGAATCCGGAGGTCAACTGTTTGGCAAACGGCAATATAAAATTACATTTTTATTTGATTTATTTTGTTGTTGTGTGGGCAAGTATATGGACTAAATATCGACATTAATTTCGATATAGTTGAGTTAATCCCTAGCGTAAATGTAAAATATGTATTAAAAATATTTGTATAAAAATGTATTTACCAAATTCATACAACTTATCAACAACGTAACTTTATTCTTTACAAAATATCAAAATTAACAAAATAATTGAAAACATTCTATATTTTAAACAGTATATAACATAAATTTTAACCAAAAATAAACGCGTCATAATATCAGTATTATTTCTGTTATTAACACTACAGTCACTAACAGAAAAAGTGACCATTTTGGAAAAAAGTTACTTGCTAAAAATAACCACTATTACACTCTTAAAAGATACAAAATATCTAGGAGCTATTTCTTGCGTGCCGATATGTGCCAATCTGTCATTTAAAAACGATTACAGAGAGATGAGATTTGGTATCCTTTTCTATCTTGCATTTTTGCCATAAAGAATATTCTTCTACCTTGCAAACTATGTTGATTTATACGCCAGTATATTCTAAGTCTATGGAAATACCTAAACTAACAATGAATGATTTTGTGATTGTACTTGGCTTCACAGAAGGTGACAGCATTTTTCACTGAGAGATGGACTTGAATTATGGTTTCGATCAATCCCAAAAGCCAATATAATTATTTGTGAGCCTAAATTTAACAAATATTTTAAAGAAACTGATTTGAACACTGTGATAAATACAAAAATGCTTCATTTGTTGCGATAAATTTTTGTAATTTTAATCCAAGACTACTAAGAGTATTATTACGGTACGAGAATTATTACGGTTGTATTTTACTTCGAAACGTTGTGTGAATTTGACTAACTATAGTAAGGGTTCCAATAACATGTGTTCTAGTAAACAATCTAGAATTGCCACTTTTTGTATTTTTTGTAATGTAATATCAATATTTGTAATGTAATACAATTGTAATGTAATATCTGCTAACAAAAGCACTCAATTGGACATTTACTTAAATATTTCTTTCTACACGAGACTCTCTCTCTCCTTGAGGATGGATCCCTTAAATTCAAAAAGATCGGTAATGATTTTTTTCGTCTATAATTGTATCAACATAATGCACTTAAACGTTAGTGGACTCATTGATAAATCAGATAAGTTGACTGTTTGTTTGTATGGTTTAGTAGAGATAGGAAAGGCAATCGATGAGCTGTCTTTCTCCAAACACAATATGGTAGACGATGATATTGAACTCCTTCAAATCTCTAACTATGTTCTAGCCTCTCATTTTTCTCGAATCAAGCGCAGAGGGGCAAACGTATTCGGGTAACATGTAATATGAACTTTACCGGAATATAAGGCATTCAAAAGTTTGATATCTCCAGTGTTGTGCTGTTGAATTAGTAGATAATAAAATGGTTATATTCTATTTATATAGAGTACCAAAAAGCAAAAATTCTAGTAAATATCTTAACATATTTTTCAATAATTTAAATGTCATCCTATGTACTTTGACTAAAAATGGTACAAAAGAAATTGTTGTCTATGGTGACTTTAATATTTATATGTTGAATAAAAATGCCATGGAGCTAGATCATCTCATTATTGGATTCAACATAAAATAATCGTTCAAAGAACTGACAAAATCAAGCAGTGGTTCCTGTATAGACAACATCTTTCATAACATACGTGGAACTAAATCTGATCTTTTTGAAATGGGTTTGTCCGAACATAAAGCCCAATATTTATGCTGTCCTGTAAAAAAACCTGTTTATTTGAATACTTGTTCTCATATAAACGTGATTATTTTGATTGTAATTTGAGAAAGTTTAAATAGTGCATTAATGAGCTAAAATTCAGTGAATTTCTTGAAACAAATGACGCAAATAAAGCTTTCATTTTGTTTTATGATTTATTTAGATTATTTTATAATATTTTACACTTTCCCACATTAAAAATAAGACAAAAATACGACCAAAATGGCTCTCTGTTTAAATCAAGAAATGTAGCAAACATAAACGTTGACTCTTTTGGAAATACAGATCATCTAAGAACCTTAAAATTAAATTACTTTATAAAACATATTCTAAGAGGTACAGTAAAATTATCAAATTAACTCAAAAATTTTGCAATAATCACTTTATCCTAAATGCTAAAAATAAATCTAAAGCCTCTTGGAATGCTATTAATGGCAATCAACTAAAACAAGCCCCTAAAATATTTAATAATTGATAATAGATGTTCATGAAATTACAGATTCTCAGCAAATAGCAAAATCGTACAAAAATCTCTTTGCAGGTTTGCTTATATCTGAAGATATAAATAATCCCCCCAAAAATCAAACATACACGTATAACTCATCATAGTCTTTTTTTTAAGTCCCACTGACTTCTATGACATCTCTTCTATCATAAATAATTTAAAAAAACTCTAAAAGTACTTTTGATGACATTTGTGTATCAGTGCTAAACTATGTTTGTTTTAGTGTTGCACCCATACTAAGCCACATTATTAACTTATGTTTTGAATAGGCTATTTTTCCATAAATATTAAAGACTACAATAATTAAACCTCTCAATAAAAAAGAAGCTAAATGCGATATGAATAATTATAAACAAATTAGCCTAACTCGTACATTATCTAAAATAATTGAAAAGGCTATTTATAATAACTTATATATTTATTTCGAACGGAACAACACCTTTACCGCTGATCGAGAAGGATTCCAAAAGAATATGTCAACAAACCTACCTATCTTTGAAATTTTAAGTATGATATACCCAAGAGTGGATGCTAGACAACATTTTGGTGCCTTGTTCATGGATATGTCAAAGGTCTTTGACTTTATGGATCATGCAAAACGAAATATATAGTGTAAGGCGCAATACTCTCGATTTATAAAATTCGTACCTCAGTGAAAGAACTCAAATCATGAAAATAAGCTAAATTTCTTACAAATATAAAAATGAAATATATTGTAGATACATTCCTAGAAGAGTTAAATTTGATGTCCCACAAGGAAGTGTTCTGGGGCCAATACTTTTATTATTTATATAAATGATCTACCTAAATCTACTAACAATCAGATGATATCGTTTGCAGATGACTGTACAGTAGTTAATAATAATGAAAACGTCATAAATAGTAGCTTAAAGTCAATAGTTGAGTGGTTACAAAACAATAATTTAATAATAAATATATCATAATTTTAATACACAAATTCAGTATAGTGACAAATAAGTCCATATAACATTAACAGCAAAGTTTCTTGGCGTTCACATTGATGTAAATCTAAAATGGTAAAGCCATATAGAATTTGTATGCAAAAAAGTAACACACTCGTCTTATAACCTATATATGCTAGCAAAAAAAGTCAGTTTCCCCACATTACTTGTGGCTTATCAATGTTATGTTGCGTCCAGGCTTAGATATGGAATAATGTTTTGGGGAAACGCCACTAACTGGAATAAAATATTTAAATGTCAGAAAGGCGTATACATTCTAAGTGTGGTTTAAAAAAAATGGTAGCTGTAAGGATTATTTCATGAAATTAAAATTACTTACCGTACCATCACTGTGCATATTTGAAATAGCTTTATTTATCAGGCACTATCCATCACTATTTAAACTAGAGATTTCGATATTTCGCAATAGAAGCAGATTATATGATAACCTTGGTAGAAAATATAAAACTACATTATATGGGAGAAGTGTGTTTGCTATGGCTCCAAAGATATACAACAAGATCCGGAATAACATCAAAAAGTGTAACGATCTGTAATTTTCAAAGATAAATTGTTCTACTTTCTAATTCAGCATTCATTTTATTCCACTGATGAATTTTTTGTTGAGTGTCAATGTCCGGTTGACTGTATTATATTACGTATAATAAACCCAACGACTAATAATTTTGAACTAATAATTTATGAATTATCTAATCTAATATGACTAATGCAATGCAATGTTATCAATATTATTTAAGATGAATAATGTAATCAATTAACTATTAATAATATTTGACATATGTATACCCATGGAGCTGATCACAGATTGAACTTTATTTGTATTTAAATAAGACCTTTTTGTAGCATGTGAATCACAAATAAATTATTTGATTTGATTTGATTTGAAAAACTTGCATATATAATAAAAAGAAACAAAAATTTATAAAATAAAAGGTGTTTGAAACATCTAAAGCCTTAATAAGGCAAAAAAAGATACAGATAACAAATCCTACACAGGCGACGTCAGGGCGGGTAGGGTAAAAGATCATTTTTATTCAATATAGATTTCAGTACATAAAACTTATTGAAAGTAATTTTTTACTTTTACCACTGGTTCGCAAAAAACCTCTATCCATCTCACCGCACACTACAGTCCATTTATTTACGCATAATCATCATTTTAATAACATTGAACCAGCAGTTGGTCACTTAAACCAACACATCATAATTTGGTCCTTCTCGTCATCATCATCATTACAGCCTTTCATAAGTCCACTGTTGAACATAGGCCTGCCCCAAGGAATGCCACAAAGCACGGTCCTGAGCCACCTGCATCCAACGACTTCCTGCATGTCTTACCAGGTCATCACTCAATCTCGTGGGGGGGGGGGTCGCCGTACACTTCGTCTATGGGTACGTGGCTGCCACTCGAGAACCTTTCTTCCCCATCGGTTGTCGGTTCTTCGAGCTATATGGCCGGCCTACTGCCAGCGACCTTGAGCTTCCTCAAACGGCCAGCAGTGAAGGACCACGTTTCAGATCCGTAAGTCATCGCTGGCAATGCGCACTGGTTGTACAATTTCGTTTTAAGGTTTTGGGGTATATTTGACGAGAAAATGTGTCGTAGTTTCCCGAACGCTGCCCAGCCGAGTTGAATCTGACAATTGACCTCTCAGTCGAAGTTGGACTTACCTAGTCGGACTATTTGTCCCAGGTAAACATACTCGTCAACAACCCCGAGCTTAGTGCTCCCAACAACTACCGGCATAGGTGGGACATGGACATTAAACATGATCTTTGTTTTGTCAACGTTCATCTTAAGACCTATCCGTTGGGAGACACTAATGAGGTCATTGAGCATGGTGCTTAGTTCCTCCAGTGATTCTGCCATAAAGACTATATCTTCGGCAAATCCAAGGGAGTGATGTACTCGCCATTGATGTTCATACCGTATCCTTTCCAGTCCAGAAGCTTGAAAACGTCTTACAATGCAGCGGTCAAGAGTTTCGGGGATATAACGTCACCCTGTCTTACACCTCTCTGCGATTGGATAGGTTTCGTACTCTGGTTCTGTACTCGGATAGCCATCGTAGCCCTACTGTACAAGCACTTCAGCACTTCGATATACCGTCAGTCATTTTGGCACCGCTGAAGGGACTGCAGCACCGCCGCATCGACGGAATCAAAGGCTTTCTTATAGTTCACATACGTTAGGCATAGTGGCAAATTATACTCCTTGGACTTCTGTAAAACTTGCCGAAGGGTATGTATGTGGTCTATGGTGCTAAAGCCCTTTCGGAAACCGGCTTGTACGGGAGGAGGAAAGTCGTCAAGTCTGCGCGCGAGACGATTGGTAATGACTCTCGATAAACAGGTGCCCCGGAAACGATGCTGCCACATTCGGTCTTCAGCCTTGCCAGTTGGCTCTTTCTGGCAAACAGATCTCTGGCAAAGACTTTAGAGTCTTGGTTCCGCTCGATCGCATCTTCAATACAAGCTGTAATGAAGTTGCGTAAGTCCCACTGCATGCATTTGGAGATCTGGCTGTTTAGTTGCCTGTATGCTGTCAAATCTGTTGAAGAATGTAGCCTCATCTCCCGTCTAACAGCCATGAGATTAAGAACGTTATCAGAGAGTTTTTGTGTTCTTCTGCGGCGGGTCTTGCAGAACTTGGCACCGACCGCATGGATAGTTTTCACGAGCTTGTTATTCATATCGTCAACATCATTGCAGTCTTCTAGGCACTGAAAACGGTTTAGTAACTCGAGCTGAAAAGTTTCGGGACTTTGGAACAGAGCACGAGGGAGACGGAGCGTTGACTTCATTAGATGAGACCTCTCCAACTAAACGTTTAAGTTCAGTGTACCTCTGACCATTCGGTGATCGCTACCAGTTTTCACCCTCGCGACCACGGAGACATCACTGAACAGTTGTCTTCTGGTTGTCATAATGAATTCATTCCTTTTTTTTTGTCGAACCGTCGGGGCTCGACCAAGTCCACTTCATGTTGGGCCGCTTCTGGAAGAAAGAGTTAATTGTAAAGAGTCCCTCTTTCTCCATGAAGTCGGCCAGCTGCTGGCTCCTTGGGTTCCGTTGCCCTATTCAAAATTTCCCTACTTTCAGCTCACCGTTCTTTCTTGTGCCTAGTTTTGCATTGAAGTCTCCCATTAACACCGTGTAGTGGGTTTTGGAGGAATGCATGGCTCTAGAGATATCCTCATACATTTCCTTCACCTCCTCGTCGGGGTGTGCCAAGATTGGTGCGTAAACCTGTATGACCTTCAGCGAATACTGTCTGGTGATTCTGAATATAAGGCATGCAACCCTCGTCGACACACTCTCAATCTTTACAACGTTGTTAACGAGAGACTTGTGGACGATAAATCCGCCTGCTTGGGACAGATGGTCGCCTCCCGGTGATAGAGCAAGTTGCCAGATTCGAGGATTACCGTGTATTCCCCCTCTCTTCGGACCTCGGATTATCCTATTATATGCCAGCGTAACTTGTCCATCTCTCCGCGATCTTCTCGTCAGTCCTCAGGGTGCGTGCGTTGTATATTGCCAGGTCGAGTCGTCTTAGGTGGCAACCAAACCTCTTATATTATAGTATTTTTGCTGTTATCAGGATGATGCTGCTGCCCATCTCCTGCCTGTTTCCCTTTGTCGCCTTTTACGACACCCACGGGAAGATATGGATGGGGTAGTAGATATTCTTAACCGCCACTACACGGCAATTCTCGCCAATTTATAATTAATTAACTAGCCAGTTTTTGTCACTTCGCTCGGATTAGAACCATAATTTGGTCACTTCGGTCCGGATAATTTAATATTTCGGCCTGGAGAAGTAATCCTTTATATGTCGATTTGTTTATACACAACAAAAAATTATATACTTATATATTATTAAATTATATTAATTATAATTTATATTTCTCTCACACCACGTTTTACACGTATATAATTTCCTTTGTAACGCATACTACACCACATCATTATTACTGTAATGTATTTTTCTTTTTTCATTAACCGCCATTATGCGAGATAGCTACGTTTAGCGTGTAATCATATAATTATACCGTCACTTATCACAATAATATTTTAGCCCGCATTTTGTTTGTTGAAAATGACAACGAGAAGCAAAGAATCTAAACTCGTTTCGTATTAAGAAGTTAGTTTAAAAATTATTATCGTTAAGTGTAATTATATTTATGAACGCTTACAAATAATTTACGAGACCTCAAAGGACGCATTTAATTCTTTGGACGAGCAGAATTCATTTATTAGTGCCGCTTCGAATATAGAACAATTACGTAGTGGATTTGAAGAAGTTTAATATAACTATAATGTTAAAAATTTGAATTTGAAATTAAACCCTAATGCAAAATACATTGACTATAACGCTTGGAACTTGTTTGAGTATTTATATAGTCGTATTAAGTGTCATATTACGAAACTATCCAAATCGCCTTCCACTGTTTCGTTAAAAATATTAATTTCCTACTATATTAATAATTTCTCTACCGCCAATTGAATTAATGTAATTAAACAATGATATACGGCAATGGTCCATATTTTATTAACTATTTAAAACATTATTTCACGATCATTTACTGTTAACTGACGCCGAACGTGTTTATTATTTAGTAAACAAATTGAGTGACGGTTTGCGCCGGCTTAGGGCCTATTGCAGAAAATTATTATATTATTTGGAATTCGCTTAGATACACGTAGATATAACGATGAACGCACACTAGCATCTACATACAACTATTGGACTTAAAACAGGTGAACGCTAACACAACCAGCGGTTACTATAATTTTATGGCCCAATTTGATGCTGATGTACTTTTAACATACCAAAATATACCTCTTTAGTACAATTCTTATACGAACCATATACCGTCGTTGTTATACAGTTTGACCGGTATAACGACTAAAAATGGGCCCAAATAGAAAGATCGTAACTGAAGGACTTATTTTAAAATCAGTGGTGATCAAAAATTTAAAAAAAACTTTTTGATTTTGAAAATAATACAATTTACATCAAATCATTCACATGTCAAGCTACAAAGATGATCATAGTTGACTATCTATCTATATATTTCCGGCAGTGCAGCACGAAGATATATAACATATATAACCGTAACGAACCTTCACGTAAACCACCGCTACCTTAAATTATCCTAAGGTCGCCCTTGTAAACCAAGAGAATTAGGCCTACAATAACTACCAAATAAAAATAAGTGAAAGTAGTAAGTAAGAAAGATACTCCCTGGCTATCCCGCAAATTAAAAAGAAAAGCAATAGTAGTAATGCATATAAATCGTCTTCTTCATATACGTTTGTTTTTGACAGTTGACAATAACATTACAAAGTTATAAAGTTATAATGCAGCTAGTTTTAGGTCATTTTCTATAGATTTGTAACGAAAATTTTTACAAATCCAAGTTCAGTTTATAAGTTGGTCGACCAATATACAATATATATATATTACTCTTTAACTTCTTATGTAATCATAAATCTTCTTAATTTTCTAAAGGGATGTAGAGTAGACGTTGCAGATGAGCTATCTGCGACATATTATGTAAGTCGAAATTCAAAAAATGGCCTATGTACTGTGTTTTATGCAACATTGAATATGGCTAGCATAAACGCTCATATAGTCCACCAGTAAAAAGAAAACAAAAACGTCATAATTTCATTAAAACACTAGGCATATTATCCTCGTCAGCGAACACTTAAGTGTCCAAAAATAAATACAGAGAGAGAATTAGTGAATTCAGTAGAGAATATTTACAGGAGCCGACGATCAGAAAAGCCAGGGGTACAAAGAAGGTACCAAGAGTGCCCCTATGATAGATATCGTAAGACAGCTCATGTTTGCAAAGGATTTCATAAGTACATTTCTCATGAACACATTGTTCGGTTCTGTCAATAATGTGCTACGGCGGGAGATAAGTAGTAGCTTATAAGACTAACTTTTAATCAATTTGGAGATGAAAGATGGTTGGCCTTATTAATACTAAAATTTCAATTGCGGGTAATAAAGTTCATTATTTTTTTTTATTGGTAACGCAGAGTCCTGCTAACGTTTTTAATATATGGGACAATTCGTATAATTAAAATAGTTAAATACGTGTACGCATTATTGTGTTTTTTTTAATGAAAATCCTTCAATTTACAACTGATTTATAAGTTTACTTTCCATTCTTTGTTAATAAATACCAATAAGTACTTAAAATGTAAATTAAATACAGGATCTTCATGACCCTCCATGTGGAAAAACTATGTTCCGTACCACATCCTCGCCGGGCTAAACCAAAAAACTTCTTTAGAGATCGGAATCCAGTCGAATTTAAGTTGACGACTAGTATACATCACCTTAAGGAGGCGATAAGCAGAATCCTTATCCTTCAATATGATCAGGTTACATATTTAATTTTTAATTTTATACGATTTAATGCAACATAAAAAATAAATTTTCTTAACCAGTGCCAATAATTTTCTTACACAATAGTCTAGGTTAACATTGAGAAATTATAGTGTAAGTAATAAAAATGATCATTTCTAACTAAAAATTTAAATAATTTGAAAGTATTAATACACAAAATAGAAGATATCCTACAACAAGACTTTACAATGAAACAGTTATTATCAATACGAAAAATTTATGTACTGCACACAATATTAAAGAAACATAAGTCCCTATCTTTTAATCCAAATATTTTACAAAAGAGGTGAAAAGAATTAGTTGCACAAGCTCCAAATACTCACACTTCTTTTGCTAGAGTTCAGTATAGTAAACGCGCAGCAGAATTATACAACAAAATTAATAAACATGTAGGAATTTATACAATGACCCATTTTGAATGTAAAAACCGGCCAAGTGCGAGTCGGACTCGTGCACCGAGGGTTCCGAACAAATCTGTAGGTATATAAGTTTAAACTTATTCAAAATATTTTTATTATATGATGTAACTAAAAATTTAAGCTTTTCGCAATTTTTACTTTATCTGTGCTATAAAAAGTTGCTTCGTACCAAATCTCAAGTATCTGAGTTCACAGGAAGTACCCTGTAGGTTTTGATTCCCTTGCAAATGTCGAAAATTTGCGGCATAAACGGTTGTATATTTTGATTGTGTTAGCTTAGAAGTTTGATTTTTTCACAGCTCCAAGGGACAGTAAACTTAAGTATTTGATATGAATTTCAGCTCGATACCTCCACGAGTTCCTGAGAAAAAGGGTCTTGACAGACAGACAGACAGACAGACAGACGAACAACAAAGTGATCCTATAAGGGTTCCGTTTTTTCCTTTTGAGGTACGGAACCCTAAAAATGCAGTAAAAAGTATTTACAACCACTTAGTTATGACGAAATTGAATCTCTCCTTGAAAAGCCGCTATGAAATGTCATATATCTATATTCTATGTCATGTGAATACTCAAATAATTATAGTTATAATAATTATAGCACATATACACACACACACACACACACACACACACACACGCGCGAGCGCACACGCACACGCACACGCACGCACACACACACACACACACAAAAGCATGCACGTTTTTATATTAGTTATCTAAAAGTATTTCATAAGATTTTGTTTGTGAAGCTGTGGAAGAGCGGAATCTACTACAGGCGCTTTGTGCTTAAAGGGAGGCTCTAGCCACTTATTTATGTTAAAATACCTTGTAAAGTAAATAAAAAATTATTATTATTATTACAAATCTGAAACAGTACATACTTTTGTAACATTTATCCATCCAAGAATAACTGATTTATATAATTAACTCAGCTTAAGAGTCCAAACTATTGATTTGCCCCCATTTTAAGCATCTCATTCTTAACTAATTCATCTCAATTCTTGTGAAACTTGTAGGTATGGGCAAGGGAAAATAATATATCGTTATATATCGAATCTATATTTTTAAACAGTATCGATATATATCGCGTGATAAATATCGATATATCGTCATCATTCGCATGATGTAAAGATGAAGTCTAAAATTTTATTTACTGACGGTTGGACGACAAAAAAACGATACAACGTTTTAATATATATCGAAATTGATACGAATTAAAATTAAAATAAATATCAATATATCGCGTTTTAAAATATCGACGATATATATTGATATTTTTATGGAAAAATATTGATATTTCGATATATCGATATTTTTTGCCCAAGCCTAGAAACTGCATTCTCACCGAGATAAGAAAACCTTGTTTTGGTAATGAACTTTGACTTTTTGAATTAATATATCAGACAGGTTTACTTTTTTAACCGTGACTAGCGATCCGCCCCGGCTTCGCTCGGGTCATTTCTGGATTTCGAAACCAGCGCCACCTATCGGACTGAACTGTGAATCTAAGCCAATTAAGGGACCCACTCAAAAAATTTTGGGAAAAAATAATGGACGTAAAATATAAAAAAAAATGTAATGATTTCTTATATTTACGGGAACACTACACATCAAGTGAAACTCATTTTACGGATTATATCGCGTTAAATTTACCTTTTTAATTCCCAACGTTTCGGGTACTTTACAGCACCCATAGTCACGGGGAGGACTGAGGTGTTTGACGTCCTGATGTTGTAGATAGCCCGGCTACCTTCAGTTTTTATTATTTGGATTGTCAATGTGGTCTCACTTACATAGGACAAATAAAACGATGTATAAAAACCCACGTAAAAGAACATATAGCCGACTTGAAACACCGATAGTTCGGGAAGTCTGCAGTTTGTGAACATGTTCAAGATCGTCCCCGCCATAACGCGGATTTGATAAACCACAAATTCTTGCAAAAGAACACCGATTCCTACCAAAGATGTTTCGCGAGGCTAGTGAAATTAAAAAAAAAACATCTTAATTTCAATAGAGAAGATGGATGGGTGCTGCCATCTGCTTGGGATCCTATAATTAATAAAATTAAATCTAAACCCATGTATACGACTGGAAGACTTCAACATACTGTAAGCTTATTTTGCGTAGATCGGACCAAAAATTAATATTCAAAAACTGAACGTAGCCGGGCTATGACATAGGGACATCAAACACCTCAGCTCCCCGTGACTATGGGTGCTGTAGAGCACCTGAAACGTCGGGAATTAAAAAATTGAATTAAACTCATGCACAAATTATACAGTGCTATTTTTCAAAGAGTAGCCAAATTTTAAACTTAAGTTCAAATAAATACCATTCTGTATACAAACAAGTAGGTATTTGTGTTGCGTGAGTTGTGAACAAGGAAATACAATTTAATAATGTCGTATAATATGTGCATTTACTACCATAACATACAAAGTAAATATACATAAACAGATGTATATTTACTTTGTATGTTACCTAGAAATATACCTACTTCTAGATCCATAGATGGCAAAGACGTTAGAGCGTCTTAAAGGCCGGGGAAGATCCGCGCTCGCAGAGAATAACAGCACAATGATGCTATTCTGTGCGAGCGCGGTTGTTGTTTTTTTATGATAGGGTGACAAACGAGCACACAATCCTCCTGGTGGTAAGTGGTTGCTGAGGCCCATAGACATCTACATTTATCACCAACAAAGAATCAAAATGCAGATGTGTCGTCACCCGTGAGGATGAAGATGGAATGCCTCTTTTCCAGTAAAATGAGTCTCCGGTTCTCTACACTTACCATACGAAACACAGCTGTATCAAGCTGCCATTTTACGCTGGTATTCTGTGTGTGAGAGCGTGGTCCTTCCGCGGTCGAGCCGACCCATTCGTGCTACAACTATACTACTAATATAGCTGCAGCATGGTTCTACCACGTAATTGACGTAAACCGGAAGCTCTTTTTATTAGTAACGAGTTATTCCTTCTTAGTCCTTAGCGGTGGTGACGTACATCCATTTTGATTCTTTCCAGCTTGGGGACAAAAAGGTATTGCGTGTCCTATTCGATGACATATACTTCTCAGTAAACTTTTAATAAAATCTGCCATGCCTTAGTAAGAAATTTAGCAAGTGATATCGAATAAATAAAGTACTTACCATGTGGCAAATGAGCAATACTAATTTTAGAACGTTGATCGCATTTAATTTATTGGAAATTACCGACATTTGGATTGTTTCGCAGTAATCATAGTTACTAGTAGATTGAGTTACTAAGTATTATTATGATTCACCTAACTTTACCTTGAAAAACTTATCATATCTCTAGTGACAACATTGAGACACTCAAAGTCTCAAGCCGCTGACACCATGAGCCATATTATATATTTAAATTAAAATGCTTCTTAGAACACGAATTAACCTGGGTTAACTTATTTTAGTCGTTACTTTATATTGACATACTTTTATTAATCCAATGTTAAATTTCATCTAATTTTCAAATGAAGTTTTCTACGTATATCGTCATTACTGTGTCAGTTTTATAATTATAAACAAAATCTGTTTAAAATTATGTAATAGACTGCAATGCACAAACTCAAGTCAGTACTTTATTAAACAAATCAAAATTATTAAGTTTGTCCCAATTAAGGCCGCTACATTTGGCAAACTTTTGTTCGGTGTCCTTCAAAACAAAAGCCCGGGTACTTTTTGGAAAATTTAAAATGGCGTAAGGACCGTAATTTTAAGGACACTCGAACAAATTCAAATGTCCTCTCGATACCAAAGCACACAACGGCAGCATTCCGCGGTAGTTTTCAATATGCAGCTACTATATTCTGAAACAACTTGGCCCCGCCTATCCTTTAACTTAGCAATCTACTTGCTTGTAAACTTCGTCCCACAATAGATAGCCAGATGTAAGGCAATGTCTGAGTAATACTGCATATTCTGCTGGCTTGTTGTTTTCCTCTTTTTCTAGATACAATTGAGGTGCAGTCTTCAACAGGCAGGCATGTAAATAGAGCCTGAACATCTAAACTGACCACGGTTTCATAGTCAGTAAGACGTAGGTATTTTATATCATTGACAAAATGGTATGAACCCTCTGTGTGTGCTCTTGTACGTCCTCTGAGTGGTGATAGTATTTTTGCTAAATGTGGAGCCAATCTGTAAGTTAGTGAATCGATCTGACTCGTACGTCCAATAGTGATCACCTGTTTGGGATCCTGTAATTAATAAAATTAAAACTAAGCTCGGTATGCTTGAGCTTAGTTTTAATTTTTTTGCCACTGCAAGACTTCAAGACACATTAAATTTATTTTGGGTAGATCGGACCAAAACTAATAATTAAAAAGCTTAAGGTGCTCCGGGTTAACTCTGAGATTGGAACGTCAATCATCTCAGCCCCCCGTGACCATGGGTACTGAAAAGCACCCGAAGCGTCGAGAATTAAAAATAAGTAATATTAAACGGGATAAAATCTGTAAAAGTAGTTATATTCAATGTGTAGTGTTCGAGGAAATATGAGAAATCATTAAATGCATATCTATGTCTCTCTATGTCTATTTCGATTAAACTTACAAATCGGAAGAAGCACACTTATAACTATTGAAGTAGTATGCTAGAGGTCGGCATAGTGTTCAAGCTTCAGAAACCAGTTGTATACAAATATCTGTTGAATTACGTAATCAAAGAATTCTGATGAGCAGCACTTAGTCGCGTGGTTAAATATTTTTTTCTTGAATAAATGTGACATATTATGTAGCGGTGTGATCTTCTCTTTCAAATTTATGGCCTTATTAGCACCAATAAAGACGTCTCACCTAAGCTCACGAACGCACTCGACGCTTGCGTCACATTCCCACTGAACGCACCCCTGGCGTCGCCAACATGTATCGCACCTTTTTCAGTTGGGGAAGCATGTAATCATACAATTAAGTGAATGAATTCTGAAAAGGAGCCTAGCGAAGGCTTAATTAACGGACTTACTAAATGATTAATATTTAATTTAAACCGGCTTGTTCGGGAGGCTGGAAGTCGTCAAGTCTGCGCGCGAGACGATTCGTTTTGACTCTCGAAAACAGCAGGTAATCGGTCTGTAGTTCTTCAAGAGAGCGTTGTCACCTTTCATGAAAAACAAGACCACCGCACTTCTGCTCCACGCCTCCGGTGTAATGCCACCATGGAGGACGGAATTAATGAGCTCCTGAAAGACGTACTTGAAGTACCGGTTTTCCACCCGCTTTCAGAAGGTCCGCTGTAATTCCATCCTCACCTGGGGCCTTGCCGTTTCTAAGATGCTGGAGAGCCATTCTAATCTCGCTCAGACTGACGTCCGGGATATCTTCGGAATAGTGTCGGATAAGACTCGCTCTTGGATCGTTATTCACACTTACACGTGGCTCCAACGATGACGTGTACAGCTGCCCATAGAACCTCTCAATCTCACTCAAAATCTTAGTTGTCCCGGAAACGACGCTGCCACACTCGGTCTTCAGCTTTGACAGTTGGCTCTTTCTGGCAGACAGATCTCTGGCAAAGACTTTAGAGCCTTGGTTCCGCTCGATCGCTTCTTCAATACAAGCTGTATTGAAGTTGCGTAAGTCCTGCCACATGCATTTGGAGATCTGTTTGTTCAGTTGCCTGTATGCTGTCAAATCTGTTGAAGAATGTAGCTTCATCTCCCGTCTAACAGCCATGAGATTGAGAGTGTGATCGGAAAGATTTTGTGTTCGTCTGCGGCGGGTCTTACAGAACTTAGCTCCGACCGCATGGAAAGTTTCCACGAGCTTGTCGTTCATATCGTCCACTTCATTGCAGTCTTCTAGGCACTGAAAACGGTTTTGTAACTCGAGATGAAAGGTTTCGGGACTTTGGAACAGAGCACAAGGGGGACGGAGCGTTGACTTCATTAGACGAGACCTCTCCAACTTAACGTTAAGGTTCAGTGTGCTTCTAACAATTCGGTGATCGCTACCAGTTTTCACCCTCGTGATCACGGAGACTTCACTGAACAGTTGTCGTCTGGTCGTCATAGTGAAGTCAATCTCAATTTTGTGGAACCGTCGGGGCTCGACCAGGTCCACTTCCTGTGGAACCTCTTCTGGAAGAAAGAGTTCATCATAAAGAGTCCCTCTTTCTCCATGAAGTTGGCTAGCTGCTGGCCCTTTGGGTTCCGTTGCCCTATTCCGAATTTCCCTACTTTCAGCTCACCGTTCTCTCTTGTGCCTAGTCTAGAGTTGAAGTCCCCATTAACACCGCAAAGTGGATTTTGGAGGAATGCATGGCTCTGGAGATATCCACATACATTTCCTCCACCTCCTAATCGGAGTGTGCCGAGGTTGGTGCGTAAACCTGTATGACCTTCAACGAATACTGTTTGGTGATTCTGAGTATAAGGTACGCAACCCTCGTCGATACACTCTCAATCTTTACAACGTTGTTAACGAGAGACTTGTGGACGATAAATCCGACACCTCCTTGGGACAGATGGTCGCCCTCCCGGTGATAGAGCAAGTTGCCGGATTCGAGGATTACCGTGTCCTCCCCCTCTCTTCGGACCTCAGATAATCCTATAATATATCGGCGTAACTTGTCTATCTCTTCTTCCAGCTCCACGATCTTTTCGTCAGTCCTCAGGGTGCGTGCGTTGTATGTTGCCAGGTCGAGTCGTCTTAGGTGGCAACCGAACCTAACCATCGCCGTCGCCATCGTAGCCAGGAATAGCGGGGCCGCCGGGGACTGGGGGCGTTTATTATTGTCATTGCTCATGGGGGTATATTGCCATAGTTGCCACGCTTGGCGAGCGGGTTGGCAACCGCAGTTTTTTTATTCTAATTTTTGCTGTTATCAGGAAGATGCTGCTGCCCATCTCCTGCCTGTTTCCCTTTGTCGCCTTTCACGACACCCACGGAAAGATATGGGGTAGTGGATATTCTTAACCGCCACCACATGGCGTACTAATACCAAGTTAATACATGTGACTTTAAACTCTAAATTGCTTATTATCGGGTTGAAATTTACAATGCATCTTACAGCGTAAGAGTCTCTAAGGAAAGCACATAATAATATAATTTTGTAGCATAACCATGAATCAACTCGAAACAATTGTTCCCGAAAATCTATTAATATGTATTGTGTACATAATCTTCATCGAATTGTTGCCAAAAACATAGTAGGCCAATTAAATCATATTGTCTATGAATATAAAAGTTGTACCCACGCCACATGTTCGCCACGCGACCGTTTCGTTCAGCAGGCAAAGACGCGAACGACGCGTGCATGGATCATCTCAGCTGGTCTAATATTAATAGAACGCGTACGTCCGACAAAGCTAGTGTATTCGTGGCCTAAATTTGCTTAAATAGTTTTATGACCCCTAATGTTTTAGGTGATTTATTATATACAAGTTAAGCAAAATCTTGATGCAAAGAAATTCCAATTAGGTATTAAATATTTGTCGATGAATAAATTCTGATATAATATGTAAAAAAACAGAATTTTACACAATTTCCCACAAAAAAACAGGACATACATAATAAAACTTATATCTATTTAATACGGGTATTTTCATCCTCATAGCTTAGACCATGTGAAGAACTAGTTTCTGAGTTAGGCAATAAATTGCCTGTATTACAAATCACCAGTTCCGCACCCCACGGCATAAAAAAGCTTTAGTAGTAGTAGTAGTATTACTAGAATCGTAGAAGCTATGATAAGTGTGTGCATGAGTGTGTGTATGAGTTCGTGCTTGAGTGCATGCTTGCGTGAGTGCTTGCGTGCGTGCATGCCTGCGTGCGTGTGTGGGTGTGTGTAACAGTATCGTCTAAGTTGTAAAGCTGTCAGACGTTTAAGTCGAAAGTTAAGACTTTCCATTTTTGATACAGATCAAATGTTGAGTGACAGAATTCACCTTAGCTGCGAAAGACAGGAAATAAAGGAAAATGCACCCCTCCCCCCGAAATCCACCAAGTCTCCCGGACTAGCTGGCCCGTGGCCATTGCTTGACACTTTATAAGCCTACTCGGAGCAACGACCTCATGTCAGTTCCAATTAGTCACCCTGAAATATTTTTTATCAAACATATTACTACAACATTTAAACAAATATAGCGAGAATCAATCCTATCCTACAGAAATATTATGTTCAAGGCTCCTTCTAATAAAAATAATAATTGTATCTATGTATACACATGGCGGAATAAATTGAAGTCTCTCTTAAAACGGCCATTCACAGCTTCTTCTACGCACCTGTTTATAGTTACACAGCGTGATCTGTTGGCTTTAAGAGTGGATAGCTGTGAATGGCGGTCTTCTTTGGTTTCGGGCATATATCCTTTTGTCATGCAGATTATTCATGTAGTCACGAAAACTATCTCTCTAGAATAAAAACATCATTTCCTCTATAAAAATCATTGAATTCTGTTTAGTTTATTAAGTCATTCATTATGGTCGTATTATTTGTAATGGCACTTTATGGTCCGCGTCCTTTCGCGAAACTACTATCAAGAGATAGAGAATGGAGGAACAGATGCTCAACTAACGTAAAAACGGCCAGATAATTTGCTAAATTGCTCAGATGCAGTCACAAATCACAATCCAAAACAACAGCAAAGAACTGAAAACTGAACTGAATTGAAAGACAGATAATCTTTACCTGTCAATAAATAATTGCCATATGAACAAAAAATATTGATGACGAACATCATTCCTATCATTAAATCAAAAAAACCGGCCAAGTGCGAGTCGGACTCGCGCACCGAGGGTTCCGAACAAATCCGTAGGTATATGAGTTTAAAATTATTAAAAATATTTTTATTATATGATGTAACTAAAAATTTATGCTTTTCGCAATTTTTCCTTTATCTGTGCTATAATACGTTGCTTCGTGCCAAATTTTAAGATTCTCAGTTCACGGGAAGTACCCTGTAGGTTTTGACTTTTGATTCCCTTGCGAATATCGAAAATTTGCGGCATAAACGGCTGTATCTTTTGATTGCGTTGGCTTAGATGTTTGAGTTTTTCACAGCCCCAAGGGACAGTAGACTTGAGTATTTGATATAAATTTCAGCTTGATACCTCTACGCGTTCCTGAGAAAAAGGGTCTTGACAGACAGACAGACAGACAGACAGACAGACAGACCGACAGACAGACAGACAGACAGACGGACAACAAAGTGATCCTATAAGGGTTCCGTTTTTTCCTTTTGAGGTACGGAACCCTAATAACAAACAAGGAAACCGTGTAATAGCGGTGTAAGATTATTCACTACCCATTATTTGTGAGTAAGTGTCAGTCGTAACGTCTAAGGAAGTCAACGCAACATCCCCCTCATGCTTTAATACAAAGTGCCGAAAACTTTCAACTTGAATTTCAAAGTCATTTTCAGTGCCTATCTGATTTCAATACAGTGGACAAAGTAAATGACGAGATCATGGAAGTCTCCCATGTAGTCAAAGGTAAGTTCTGCATGACCCGTCGAAAAAGAACCCAAAAACTTTCCCATCACACTTTTTATCTTATAACTGTTAGATAAAAAATGAAGCTGCAGTATTCAGTAGATTTTAACAGCATAGACGCAACTGAATAAATACATTTCCAAATCAATGCAGCAAGAATACAGCTCGTATTGAAGTAGCAATTGAGCGGGACCATTACGTAAACGTAATTTAATTCCGTCCCCGATAGTGGCTATTTCGGAGGTGTGTGTCAAAAGTGCAGTGGTGTTATTCTTATAGAAAGGCGATAACAGTCTTTTAAAGAAAACATGATTGCCTATCTGAGTCTCGTCTATGTGTTGTTTTCGAGAGTCATTACGAAACATCTCGCAGGCAGACTAGACGATAAACAAATCAGTTTCCGAAAAGGCTGTAGTCAGTACCACAGATCACATATTATATCCTTCGTAAAATTGAAACAGCAGAGCAAGGGATTTAATCTGTCATCTAACCTAACGTACGTAAACTATGAATAAACCCTTTGATTCCATGAAATTTGGGCGGTACTACAGAGCCTCCAGTGGTGTCAAGTTGAATGTCGGTATATCAAAGTGCTGAAGTGTTTGTACAGTATCTACTACGATAACTATCCAATACTGAACCAGTGTACGAATGTTATTTATTACACTCCGCCCGCGGGATCCTTTCGTTGTTTATATACGTAATTCATGTGTAAATGTAATCTCTAGATACAAAAAATACTGTTATATAATACTGTTAGAGCAAAGTGCATGGAAGAAATTTCAAGATAACACTGTCATGATTAATGACGATCGAAAAAATATGTTAAATAAACATAAACATTTTTTTTTTTTTTTTTTTCGTGGGTAGGAGTGAAATAAGTAACACACGTTTTGATCTGTCTCGTGTAATTAATTTTTTAAAAATAGAAATTAGGATGTTTTAATGTGTTACACATATATGTAATAATCATCTGCTTACCAGCCTTGATTCCTTGATATATATTATCTTTAACTTGTTGTTTTTTAACACTGCACTAAACTATGGAAGCCCTCAAAGGATCCCTGTCAGCCATGTCAGAACTCTTCAACACTCGTATGAATGAGTTTCAGCAGGACTTACAAAAGACTAGTCCAACTATGACCCCAAATACATCAGTACTTTCAACGGAGTTTGCAACATTCAGAAACTTCATCTTGTCCGCTCTTGAAACAGTTCAAAGACAGGTTGAATTTCTTGGGAGAGAGATCGACCGCTTGGAGATGAGACGGCGCCGTAAGATTCTGCTGCTTCATGGTATTCCCGAGGACAAGTCCGAGGATACATCTTCAATGGCTGCTAATCTTATAATGGAGAAGCTCAAGATATCCAATGTGTCCAACACTTCTTTTATCAGCTGCCATCGCCTTGGACGTCCAAAAGAAAAGAAGCCAAGACCAGTTCTTGTAAAGTTCCGGGATGTCCCAGTTCGTGATCAAGTTTGGTTCTTAAAAACAAAACTGAAAGGCACGGGTGTCACTATGTCTGAATTCTTAACAAAAGATCGTCACAAGGTGTTCATGGTGGCCAGGCAGAAATTTGGCATAAGTAACTGCTGGACTAGGGATGGTTATATTCATGTTATCGCTTGTGACGGCTCGCGCCATCAAGTTGAATCGCTGGCTGAGCTCGAAGTCATCCCAGTAGCACCAGCTGATGCTTCCCAAGCACAGACGGCAGTTGCTGGAAGAAGTAGATCTCCTGACAAGGTAGTTCAACGCTCCAAGAGGGCAGCGAAGAAATGATGGTGATTTGGTCTATAAACTAGTTCTCTTTAATAAACCGTATGTATATCACATTATGCTTTCCATCTATATTTTAATGTCTCTGCATTGTACTTTTTGCTAACCTGATTTCTTTTCCTTTCGTAGGTATCTGTTTATCACTCTAATCTTAAGTGTTAAATAAGATTTAAGAGTTAATAAGTAAATTAGTCGGTACAATGTATCTCCATTATATAAAAGGACTATTTGATATCTATCTACGCCACTTTGAACTTCGATTTTGCGTTTTTGTTTTGATTTTATTGTTTTAAGTTGATGCTAATCTATGTTAATAATAATATTATATTATTTACCTATATATAGGTAGGTAATAAATAACAAAGTTTTGATCACAGATTATAAACATTGAATTGAGCGTATTCATCACAGATTATAAAGTTTCAATTTTTTTTTTGTTAAACTGACTTTATGGCTCTGGGTACTAGCCCTTCTGAGATAAAGTTTCGATTTAACACATTGAGCAAAGAGTATATAATTGCTATGTTTTTTGCATTAGAGTAATATCTTCTCGATTCAGAGTATAATATAGTCTTTGGTATTATCGTGGTGACTCTACCACAGACTTAGAATATTACGCCAGTATATTCTAAGTCTATAGATTTGATCTCTCTTGGGAGTCTTAAGTGTTTTTGTAAATGAATCCATGCTCATGATGCCCTGTCGGACGTGTATTTTGTTTCCAATACTAAGAGCATAAGAGTAGTTTTGACTTTAAGTTTTTATGTTTATATATATATATATATATATATATATATATATATATATATATATATATATATATATATATACTCGCAAATGTGTGTGTTCTAATATTTTAACCACAGAACATAATTCTATTTGATGTCTGTATCGGTAATTTCAGATTTTTTTTTATCATTGATTACCATGTGTTATATGTATATTTCTTTCTTTATTCAATCAATTATGATATGAATGATCTATGTGTAGTATTAAATTTTTTATGTTTATTTTTTTATTTTAAATATTTGCACTATTTTCTATTCTGTTAATGCTGGTAGGTAATAGATGTAATTAAAAGTAAATTTTTGTAGTTCATAATTTTTATTTGTTTGTAGTTATTAGTATACTTTTTTAGTTTGTAGTTATTGTTTTTTTTTTTCTTTTTGTAAAAGATAACATGTCTTTTGGTGAAAGTGATCATAATCAAAGCTCCTCTTCTTTCATTTCAGCGTCCGATGTACTAAGTAATGATGACAGTTTTGAGAGCATTCCTCCATTAAAAGATACTCTTGACTCGCATTTTTCTCAAGCTCTAAGAAACTTCAATATAGTTCACATAAATGCACAGAGTATTCCGGCTCATTATCCTGATATGTTAGCTAGCTTTGTAAGTGATAATGTTCATGCAATTCTTGTTTCGGAGTCATGGTTAAAGCCATGTCTCCCATCCATATCCTATTCCATTCCAGGATTCCAGTTAATACGCAACGACCGAACTACACGGGGTGGTGGTGGTGTTGCCATTTACCTTCGTGCGCATATACCTTTTTCCATTGTTCGTTTATCATCTCAGAACGAAGCGGAATACTTATTTATTGAAGTGCTTCTTTCGCACAACAAATTACTTCTCGGAGTTTTTTATAGTCCTTCTTCCAAAGTTGACTATTTTACCACATTGGATAACCTTCTTGAAGAGCTAACTCCATTATATAAACATACAGTGCTAATGGGCGATTTTAATACTTGCCTTCTTAAGAATGATGCCCGATCTCTTCGTCTTAAGTCCCTTATAGAAGCAGCCAATTTAAATATCCTTCCTCTTTCTGAAACTCATTATTTTCCTAACTGTGTTCCATCCCTCCTTGATTTGGTTATCGTTTCTTCTCTCGACCATGTTGATAAATTTGGTCAATGTGCTGCCAACGCCTTTTCCTATCATGACCTCCTGTTTCTATCTTATAAAATAAGACCACTGAAAGCCAAATCAAGGATACTTCTGCAGCGTAATTTTGAGGAAATGGATTTGAAAAAGCTACAAAAAGATGCTGCTAATATGGACTGGAGTGTTATAACTAAGGCTTGCTCAGTGGACGAACAGGTAGCATTGTTTAATTCATTTCTTGTTCAGCTCTATGATACACATGCTCCTGTCCGCCCAGTGCGAATACGTCATCCTCCAGCCCCATGGTTGACTGAAGATCTTAAAAGATTGATAGTTAGGAAGAATAACGCAAAGTCGAGTTACAGGTCAGATCCAAAGAATGACAGGATTCGGGAAAAGTACAGACTCCTGCGGAATCAATGCAATAAGTTGTGTAGAGATTTACGACGCCGCCATATCCATAAATCAGTACAAAACGAAGATCCATGTCGTGTTTGGAACTTTTTAAGGTCCATAGGAGTTGGGAAAACACGTTCATGCCCTATACCAAATAACGTCGATTTAAATTTGCTTAATCAGCATTTTTCTTCTGTTTCTTGCTTGGATAATATGGCAAAATTAACAACGCTTACTCAACTTTCATCCTTTCCCACTCCTGACTTTTCCCCATTTGTATTTAGGCAATTTGCAGATTGTGATGTTAGGAAACACATTCTCTCTATCCATTCTGACGCTGTCGGAAGTGATGACGTCAGTCGTAAAATGATCATTCCCTTATTAGATTTTTTAACACCTATAATAACCTATATCTTAAACTTTTCCATATCCTCATCTTCTTTCCCTAACCAATGGAAGGATGCCCAAATCATACCTATACCCAAAAAAACAAATCCTTCAAGTTTTTCTGAATATCGTCCTATTTCGATTCTTCCTTTCCTTTCCAAAGTCTTAGAACGACTAGTGCAACAACAAATTAATTCTTTTTGTTTAAGAAATAACATCCTCAACCCTTTCCAATCTGGCTTTAGATCTGGTCATAGTACGACTACGGCGTTATTGAAAATCACGGACGACATTCGCCACGGTATGGAAAATCATCAAGTCACATTATTGGTGTTGCTGGATTTCAGCAATGCCTTTAATACTGTTGATCATGACATTCTGTTAGGGATTCTGCGTTCTCTTAACATATCTCCAACTGCAATTTCCTGGTTTCATAGTTATTTGAATGGGCGCCGGCAACGTATTCGTGTCCAAGATAGACTTTCTTTGTGGCTTGATACAGTAGCTGGCGTTCCACAAGGTGGCGTGTTATCTCCTCTTTTATTCGCAATCTTTATTAATACGATTACATCCCAAATATCTTCTCTCTACCACTTGTATGCAGATGATCTCCAAATATACTTACAAACAACCATTGAAGATCTTCCCAAAGCTGTGGAATGTATCAATAAGGATCTGACATGTATTCTCGACTGGAGTCGTTCTTATGGGTTAACAGTGAACCCTTTAAAATCCCAAGCCATAATCATTGGGAGTTCAAGAATGATTTGCAAAATAAAAAAATGTCAACTACAACCCGTTGTATATAATGGAGTTCCCATCCCTTATAATGACGTTGTCAAAAATTTAGGTATCCTTTTGGATTCAAGTCTTTCTTGGGCTCCCCAAATTAATGCAGTGAGCCGTAAAATGTTTGCAGCTTATGCTTCACTCCGGAGGCTTAATTACTTTTTACCCATTGCCACCAAAATTACGCTTGCACAATCTTTACTACTCCCTATCCTCGACTATGCTGACATTTGTTACCTTGATATCACCGAGGAGCAACTTAACAAGCTTGAGCGCCTCCAAAATCTCTGTATTCGGTTCATATTTGGACTTCGCAAATATGACCACGTCTCAGAATACCGCACTAAGCTCAAGTGGCTCCCAATCCGTCTTCGTCGGAATACTCATATACTTTCTGCTCTCTACTGCGTCTTATTTAATATAGCTAGTCCTTCCTATCTAAAAGAACGTTTTAGATTTCTCAGCTCCTATCATAATTTTTCCTTAAGATCCAACGAAAACCTTTCCCTCCAATGTCCTGTGCACTCCTCGACTTATTATGACAAATCATTCTCTGTTCTTGGAGTAAGACTTTGGAACTCTTTACCCCAGTCAATTAGAAGTGCTCAATCCTTAAATGTGTTCCAGAAACAGATTAAAGAATACTATTTGTCTCTCTAACCCCTCTCACTTCCTCCGCTTAATTATGGTCATTGATCTGCCTGAAGAATGTTGTCTTATTAATGCATAAGTTTGTATCTTTATTTTATTTTTATTTGTCTTTATTTTTTTTTTATTTTTTTTTAGTACACCCTACCCATTGTCCTTTTTCTTATTTTGTATTTATTTCTTCTTCTGGGTTGTCTGGAAGAGATTGCTATGTAGCAATAAGACCGCCCTTTGTATTTACCTCAATAGTTGTTATTTTTTATTTTTTGATGTTATCTTTTGTTGGTGTACAATAAAGAGTATTGTATTGTATTGTATTGTAAACAGTGAGTCATAGTGTCTTCGAACTAATAGAATAACGTGCCGAGTGAACGACCGGCCTTGCAACTACAGATACTAACTTAAAGCAACGACCGTCTTGTCCAATGGCCGTCATTTCGTCTATAAGGCCTTTTCTTATGCATCATGTCTAATCGTCTAAATCGCGATCACCTTGAATGAATTACACAAATTGTTATTCTCAAACTTGAACTATTTAAAACTAAATATTTATAATTAATAAAAAACACTAAATATATCGTTATACGATGCTCACCCCCTAATGCTTCGGCATTGCCTCACTTTAACTCTGAACCGAATTTAACGACAAAATAATAAAATGGATACTCCACAGACGGTACTCTAATATATCTCTATATAGAGAGCACAAAACAATAAAAATAGTATTTAAAACTCAAAAAACCAAGCTCATAATTTAAAAAAATATAGACGAGTAGGCGATGCTTGAGATAAATAACTTAAAAGCGAAGTGTAATAAAAATCAACAGATTATAAAACATTTTTTACGTGGCAGAACCATGCTGCAGCTAAATTATGATTGTAGCACGATTGGGTCTGCTCCACCGGGGAAGCACGGTCTCACAGAATACCTGCGTAAAATAGCACATATAAAATAGCACGCACTCACGCACACGCACACTCACACACATACACAAACACACAAATCCGCGCGCGCGCGCGCTGCCGCACACGTATACGCACACGACAGCTTGTCTACTTTAATACGTATACAAACTGAAGAATTTATTGAATTGCGATCGACTTTCGACCATTTTGCAACTATTACTTTTTTTTTAAAATGTACTGGTTGTACCGAAAATCTATGCAAATATATACAGAGGAAGCAATCAAGCTATATTTAATTAAAGATACAAATTTTGGACTCAGTCCATAAACGAAGCTCAGACTTTTCATAATGGCCGATATGAAAATACCGATGTAACGACTCCTTGATTTTTCTTTACATGGGAAATATTCAACTGTAACGCGTGCATTTGGAAAATGGGCAAAATGTTGTAACGTTTCGCCATCTATATAAGCCGTCTGATATATCTGTAAGTGAAAGGTAAAGAACCTTAAGTCTGTTTTGGCCGTTTTCATATTTTTACAGATTCTGATTAGAAAAACTCGAATTAATATAATGGTAAAAGACATTAAGTCCTAATGCCGTGTCATTTTAAATTAGCAAATATAATTGAACATTAAGTCCCTAAGTACATAAAAAGTAAACAGTCGTAAAGTTCTTTAATATCTTTTAGCATTCAATTATAGACGACAGTACAGTACTAAACGATATTATATGGGACTTACGATTCTTGTGCACTAACTCCCCCGCCCGCTTCTCTCGCGCTGCCGCAGGTCACGACGATGCTTTCTTCTTTGCTTCAACTTCCATCCGTACCTCATCATCCCACGATAACGTGTTATTTTTCCTTTCATTCGTTCTCTTACTTACACCACATAATTCGGTAGCTGCATCCACCAAATCTTTCTTGACATTATACCACACAGTCTCTAAATCTAAATTATTCATACACAATTCATCCATACCACTTACATTTTCTTTCAGTCTGCATTTATACTTCTCTTTCACACCTTCATCTTATAACCTCTCTATTCTTATACGCTGTAACGCAGTGGTAGACACTGTAATGTTTATGTTTTTGGGGAGATTAATTGAAACGATACAATAGCATGCATTCGACTGTTTATTTCCACCTACCTCCATTACAACCAAACATTATCTCATCTACATTTACCCACATCCCCCTCCTTAAATAAATCAATAAGCAAAGTAGCACAATACCTTAGAATTAAGCACAATACATAGCACATCATTTATCTTTATATATAAAAAGTACGTGTCACGTTGTTTGTCCGCGATGGACTCCTAAACTACTGAACTGATTTCAATGAAATTTTTGGTCAATGTGCAGTTTGGTCCAACTTAAAAGATAGGATAGCTTACATCTCAATTTATAGTCGCAATACAATATTATTTTATTGAAAATTATTAATCCATTCATTATTTGACTGTCACAATTATCTGTTAGCTGCAAACGATTCTGTCAGATGACGATATCTGTTGACTGGATTGAGTAAATATTCTATAGTTGGCGCCATATAGTGTATTATCTATGGATGGCGCTATGTTAAAATACAAACATTTAATATATGCTACAATTTAGTAGTATAACCACTACGTGTTGCTGTAAGTATTCAACAGATAGAAACGACTTCAAAAAAATTTTGCAGACTGTATGCAGTTCGGTCCAACTTGAGAGATAGGATAGTTTTTATCCCGATAAGTGACCCTCAATTTTTTATTGCTAATTTCAGGAGTTTTTTTGGGAAAGCAAATGGTCGTTTGGAAAGGGCAGAACAACGTCTGCCTGGTCAGCTAGTGTAATAATAGATACAACCTCTTTAATAAACATTTACATTTATAAATGAAAAAAAAAGAAACATTAATTTGACTAGGAGACATCAATTGCAATAATCATAATTTATGAGCGAATGGATAAAATCCGATCCTTTTTTTTTTATGTTTCACAAGTTTAGATTAACCTCACTTAAGATTATGGAGTTGTTTTAATTTCATTGAATAAATTATATAGTATTTCAGTTTTATTTGATACAACCTTTTCTTACCTACATTTAATACATGCAATGGAATTTAATATAATTGAGTAAAGTAAATAATATTTCCATTTTAGAATGATACAAGATTTTTTTTTTTATTAGTACTTCTTACTTCCTGTTTTTTTTTTCGTGTTGCCTGTCGCACTGAGCGACTTGTTCAGGAATATCCCCACCGATCAGGAACTTTCACTACCCTGCCGGATTGAGTAACGTAAGCATTAGTAGTAGTAGTAGTATATGGAGCTGTGGTTGCTGTGGTGGATATATTGAATGAACGGGGCGGGGCACTGGAGCTGGCGGGAACGGTATGCGAGCGCGGTGATGTCGGCGCGTTGGGTGTTGTTGCTAATACGTCATCAAAATCATATGCTTGTGTAACGGTTTTATTTTCCGGCCATAAATAGCTGTCGCGGATAATATGCCTTCGATTTCGACGTATGATTCTCCCCGACTGCAACTTTAATACGTATGATCTTTCTCCTAAAATGTCTATTACTATACCATCGACCCATTTACCATAAATACGGACTTTAATTTTATCATTGTGAAGCTGTAAATTTTCATACAAAAAGCGATAACGTTTTCCCCCCCGTAAATATAGTCCAATTTTAATAATTTTTGGAAATGTTGTAGATATGACAAAAAACTAGGCCCGTACGTTTTTATTTTAAAGAAATATTGTATACAATATAAATTATTAGCATCTAAATATCTATATTTTTGACTTAAAAACTTCCTCGAGCGTTTTTATTTTTTTTTAATTAAACTAAACTGATTACTAAAAAAGTAAAACGTACAGGCCTAGATTAAAGTGTACTGAATCTAACAAGACCAAAATTGTCTTATTTTGTAAAGTTTTAGGGGGGTAAAAACGTTATCACCGGAAACAATAATTCAAAAAGAAAATGTAGGCAATTGCCTTCAAGACTTGCAACTCTCTCTATCGCACGATACGGGTCGGGGGGCAGGGGCATATTGTAGTGATGTTAGGGGTGGTGGGGTGTGAATACCAGTATTTTACGATTATGTTGTAAAAATAAAAGTTATATTTGTAAAATGAGCCGTGGTAGCTCAGATGGTTAGCGCTCGCTATAAGTTTCACAGTAGGTACGCAAGAAACTCGGGTTCGATCCCCGCCGGCACCAATGAAATAGCAATTTTAAGTGCTGATTTACCACGTGCTCGGTGGTGAAGGAAAACATCGTGAGGAAACCTGCATGTCTGACAAATATGAAAAAATTATATATTTCGAAGACATATGAAGTTCGCCAACACGCATTGGGGCAGCGCGGCGGACCTTTCCTTGCCCTAAAACCCTCTCAGAAATGAGAGGAGGTCTGTGCCCAGCAGTGGGACACGTATATAGGCTGTAACTTTTTGAGGTGTTATCTATATTATTATCGCCTAGATCGCCTAGAGCCTCAATAACCTAGAAAGATGAAAAAGTTAATGTCTGTGATTATTCAGTGTTTATCGATTATTTAGTTATTAATTTAGTCTTTATTGAATAAGGACATTAAATTAAAAGTATTTCGAGTTTACAATAAAGTGGGTAGGCAAATAAATAAAAAGTAACAACTTGAAGAAATTATTATTGTTTATTATTACATATTCTCTTTCTCGAACTGCTATTTCTCTAGGAACTCGAGAGTCAATCATATCTGGTAATAAACGTTAAAAATGAAATGAGTAAAGTCTTGGCTGCATTTTTGTTGCCCAAAAGTGATCATGGTTTATGTACGAAAACATGAAAAAGTTGTGTCCATACTACGAAAAAACAAAATTGCCAACCAGTTATATGTAATTATCCCAGGACCTGATAATAGTAATCATGGTTTCTTTTTTCTTTTTGTGCTTCTCGTATCAAACGAAATTTGATCTGTTTTTAGTTATGGCCTCCAAATGTAGCATATTAGAATCAGAAATAAGACATTTTCATTTAGAGAATCATGTCCAATAAACCCATCGGGAGTTGTCCCTAAATAATAATCTTCGGAATCAATAAACAGTCCACACTCCCAAACTTTTATATTATGTTTCCTAATCTTGATTCCTTGCAAAATGTTAAATTAATGAAATTGCAATGGAAATATTTTTTTTATTTGCTAAATGGTTTATTTCTACAATTCTTCGCCCATACAACTTAGCTGACTCAATCTGACTAACTCTGGTTCAATAATTAGCTCGACAGTCGAAGACGTGTGATGTATTATATATATATATATATATATATATATATATATATATATATATATATATATACACATCACTTATTATTAGTGTATTCTTTTTGATTCTCTTTGTCAGATTCGATTCCTTCGCCAACTGAAGTACATCGTCCTTGCACATTACTCTCTGGTAATTATTTGTCTATCTCGGAGTCACTGAAAAATAAATAGAAGCATAATAGTTTAAATTATATTTTATGGCTAACTAACACGGGCGAAGTCGTGGGTGAAAAGCTAGTTTACCTATATAATTCGGTTCATCGTTTAAATTTCTGTGAGAGCGTAGTCGTTCCCCGGTCGAGCCGACCCACTCGTGCTACAACTATACTACTAGGTAATATAGCTGCAGCATGGCTATACCACGTATAGAAATTTTACTAATCAAATCTTTGTATCTCGAAAATTTTAGCATTTTCCTTGGAATCATCGGAATTCCACAGTAACAGTGATACGAACAACTTCTTCCAACAGACTAATATTATTACTGGACAAGTGGTACAATTAAAAATTTTGTACAACCGAACTCAATTACAACATAATATATGTAATGGTTGAAATGATTTCCATAAAATTTGTATGAGACCAACTGTGAACAAGAAAAGAATAGGTAAGTATTCAAATTCGGTCGGTCTATCTCCTACCAGTCAACCAATGTACATACAATAGTAGGTATGTAAAGTGCTAAGGTACGCGATCAAAGTAAGTATAATTTATTATAAGTAAGTAAGTACGCCTACTTACCTGTTGCCCGTCCTTCCGATTTACGTTAGTTTTGTCTTTAATCTTTCTCTTCTATTTATTTATTTATTTATTTATTCATTTATTTAACACCAACAAGACATACACTAACAAAAGCATAATATTTTTGCAACAAATCATAAAAACTAAGTGTTGACTTAATTACAGGTGTTACACACATTTCATTAAAAAAAAATAGACACAAGTAAACATATGCAGTGAATTAAATTGTATACAAAAATTAAGAGATCAATAAATATATCAGAATTTAGTCATCATCATCATCATCATTACAGCCCTTCACAAGTCCACTGCTGAACATAGGCCTCCCCCAAAGAATGCCACAAAGCACGGTCCTGAGCCACCTGCATCCATCGACTTCCTGCATGTCTTACCAGGTCGTCACTCCATCTCGTGGGGGGACGCCCTACACTTCGCCTACCGGTACGAGGCTGCCACTCGAGAACCTTTCTTCCCCATCGGTTGTCGGTTCTTCGAGCTATATGGCCGGCCCACTGCCACTTCAGCTTACTAATCCGTTGGGCTATGTCGGTTACTCTGGTTCTACTGCGGATATCCTTATTCCTAAGTTTATCACGCAGAGAAACTCCGAGCATAGCCCTCTCCATAGCTCGCTGAGCGACCTTGAGCTTCCTCATACGGCCAGCAGTGAAGGACCACATCTCAGTTCCGTAAGTCATCACTGGCAACACGCACTGGTTGTACAATTTCGTTTTAAGGTTTTGAGGTATGTCTGACGAGAAGATGTGTCGTAGCTTCCCGAACGCTGCCCAGCCGAGTTGAATCCGTCGATTGACCTCTCGGTCGAAGTTGGACTTACCTAGTCGGACTATTTGTCCCAGGTAAACATACTCGTCAACAACTTCGAGCTTAGTGCTCCCAACAACTACCGGCATAGGTGTGACATGGACATTAAACATGATCTTTGTTTTGTCCATGTTCATCTTAAGACCTATCCGTTGGGAGACACTATTGAGGTCATTGAGCATAGTGCTTAGATCCTCCAGCGATTCTGCCATAAGGACTATATCGTCGGCAAATCGAAGGTGAGTGATGTATTCGCCATTGATGTTAATACCGCATCCTTTCCAGTCCAGAAGCTTGAAAACGTCTTCCAATGCAGCGGTGAAGAGTTTCGGGGATATAACATCACCCTGTCTTACACCTCTCTGCAATTGGATGGGTTTCGTACTCTGGTTCTGTACTCGGATAGCCATCGTAGCCCTACTGTACAAACACTTCAGCACTTCGATATACCGACAGTCAACTTGGCACCGCTGAAGGGACTGCAGCACCGCCCAAATTTCGACGGAATCAAAGGCTTTCTCATAGTCCACATACGCCAGACATAGTGGCAAATTGTACTCTTCGGACTTCTGTACAATTTGCCGTAGGGTATGTATGTGGTCTATGGTGCTAAAGCCCTTTCGGAAACCGGCTTGTTCGGGAGGCTGGAAGTCGTCAAGTCTGCGCGCAAGACGATTCGTAATGACTCTCGAAAACAGCATGTAGACGCGGCTCAGAAGGGAAATCGGTCTGTAGTTCTTCAAGAGAGCGTTGTCACCTTTCTTGAAGAACAAGACCACCGCACCTCTGCTCCACGCCTCCGGTGTTATGCCACCATGGAGGACGGAATTAAAGAGCTTCTGAAGGACTTCAAGTACCGGTCTTCCACCCGCTTTCAGAAGCTCCGCTGTAATTCCATCCTCGCCTGGGGCCTTGCCGTTTTTAAGGTGCTGGAGAGCCATTCTAATCTCGGTCAGACTGACGTCCGGGATATCTTCGGAATAGTGTCGGATAAGACTCGCTCTTGGATCGTTACTCACACTTGCGTGTGGCTCCAACGATGACGTGTACAGCTGCCCATAGAACCTCTCAATCTCACTCAAAATCTCAGGTGCCCCGGAAACGATGCTGCCACATTCGGTCTTCAGCTTTGACAGTTGGCTCTTTCTGGCAGACAGATCTCTGGCAAAGACTTTGGAGCCTTGGTTCCGCTCGATCGCTTCTTCAATACGAGCTGTATTGAAGTTGCGTAAGTCCCGCCGCATGCACTTGGAGATCTGTCTGTTCAGTTGCCTGTATGCTGTCAAATCTGTTGAAGAATGTAGCCTCATCTCCCGTCTAACAGCCATGAGATTAAGAGTGTGATCGGAGAGTTTTTGTGTTCTTCTGCGGCGGGTCTTGCAGAACTTAGCTCCGACCGCATGGACAGTTTCCACGAGCTTGTCATTCATATCGTCCACTTCATTGCAGTCTTCTAGGCACTGAAAACGGTTTCGTAACTCGAGCTGAAAGGTTTCGGGACTTTGGATTAGAGCACGAGGGGGACGGAGCGTTGACTTCATCAGACGAGACCTCTCCAACTTAACATTTAGGTTCAGTGTGCCTCTAACCATTCGGTGATCGCTGCCGGTTTTCACCCTCGCGATCACTGAGACATCACTGAACAGTTGTCGTCTGGTCGTCATAATGAAGTCAATCTCATTTTTTGTCGAACCGTCGGGGCTCAACCAGGTCCACTTCCTGTGGGGCCGCTTCTTGAAGAAAGAGTTCATCATAAAGAGTCCCTCTTTCTCCATGAAGTCGGCCAGCTGCTGGCCCCTTGGGTTCCGTTGCCCTATTCCAAATTTCCCTACTTTCAGCTCACCGTTCTCTCTTGTGCCTAGTTTTGCATTGAAGTCTCCCATTAACACCGTATATTGGGTTTTGGAGGAATGCATGGCTCTAGAGATATCCTCATACATTTCCTCCACCTCCTCATCGGGGTGTGCCGAGGTTGGTGCGTAAACCTGTATGACCTTCAGCGAATACCGTTTGGTGATTCTGAGTATAAGGTACGCAACCCTCGTCGACACACTCCCGATCTTTACAACGTTGTTAACGAGAGACTTGTGGACGATAAATCCGACACCTCCTTGGGACAGATGTTCGCCCTCCCGGTGATAGAGCAAGTTGCCGGATTCGAGGATTACCGTGTCCTCCCCCTCTCTTCGGACTTCGGATAATCCTATAATATGCCAGCGCAACTTGTCTATCTCTTCTTCCAGCTCCACGATCTTCTCGTCAGTCCTCAGGGTGCGTGCGTTGTATGTTGCCAGGTCGAGTCGTCGTAGGTGGCAACCAAACCTCCACCGGAGATTCTTAGCACCCCCTGCCCCGCCGTTACCATGGTCGCCACCGTAGCCAGGAATAGCGGGGCCGCCGGGGACTGGGGGCCGTCTCTTTATTACATCCATTCATAAGGGGGGTATTTGCCATAGTTGCCACGCTTGGCGAGCGGGTTGGCAACCGCAGTTTTTTTTTATTATAATATTGGCTATTATCAGGAAGATGCTGCTGCCCATCTCCCACCTGTTTCCCATTGTCGCCTTTTACGACACCCACGGGAGGATATGGGGTAGTGGATATTCTTGACCGCCACTACACGGCGAATTTAGTAGTATTATATAATTATTTAAATTAAATCATGCATAATCCACAATTGTTATCAACATAAAAAATTTTATAAACGTGAAATATAACAAAAATAAAATCATTAATAAATTATAATATACAATTATTACCTAATCACAATTCAGCTTCAAGAAAAATAATATAATTTTACTGTGAATTACAATTATTTGAGGAATATAAATGTAATAAATCACGTTTAAATTTCCAAAGATTATATGAAAATATGTCAATATCAACTTTTCTATCTTTATGTTTATTATCAGTAGTCATTATGGCACTAATACAATTCTTATGTGATAATTTATATATAGCATTAAAACTCAACATCAATCTATTAATCGGAGAATAGCGCGCTTGACGAGAACGTGTGCTCTTTTCTACGAATGGTATAAAAGACGACGGCCTTTTTGACTTCAATGGGGTACGAAAATTTAATTTGGCTAGTAAGTAAGAACTATCAATGACGCCATTCACCAACTTATACAAGAAAATAAGGTCAAGGAGCTGTCTTCGATTCGAAAGTGGCTGAAGCTTAAAGTAATTTAGCTTATCTTCGTAAGTTCTAAGAGTTTTAACTAGGTTATGATCGTAAGATAAATGCAAAAGAAATCTCTTTTGTATCCTTTCAATTCTATGTGAGTAAATATTAAAGTGGGGATTCCATACTACGCTGCAGTATTCCAAGATACTTCGTACCAAAGCTGAGTAAATAATTATTTTAGTGCGAGTATCCCTGAATTGCTTACAGTTACGGAAGAGGAAGCCAAGAGTCCTAAAACCCTTGTTGACAACATTATCTATGTGGATATTATAACGAAGCTTATTGTCAAGCATAACTCCTAAATCGCGTATGTGCGGAACTTCAGACAGAATACGATCATCAATGTAATATGTTGTTGCAAGAGATGTTTTCTTTCTAGAAAATTTTATAACATGACACTTGTCAGCATTTAGTGTCATACCGTTGCTACGACACCATAATGTCAAGTTATTTAAGTCTTCCTGTAAGAATTCTGCATCAGAATTTGAGGAGACAGGTCTAAAGATCTTTAGATCGTCAGCAAATAAATAAAATTTAGAATTCTTAAAGCAATTACTGATGTCGTTGATGAAAATGTTAAACAACAAAGGCCCAAGATGAGATCCTTGTGGTACGCCAGTATAGGCAAAAAACGGCTCAGAAGCATAACCATCAACAACAACAGTTGACGACCGATTGGCAAGATATGACTTAAACCAGTCCAGCAAAGGGTTTGCTATACCTATCCTTTTGAGTTTGACAAGTAAAATAGAGTGATCAACCTTGTCAAAGGCCTTACTGAAATCTGTGTAGATTGCATCAACGGATTGGCCAGTATCAAGAGATTCAGTAATGTCTTCCACAAAGGAAACTAGGTTAGTTACTGTTGATCGAGCTTTCACAAACCCATGCTGTTCAGATGTAACAAATTGCTTAAAGTGCCATGAAACAACGGGACATATAAGTTTCTCAAACACTTTTGCAAAAACAGAAATAATGGAAATAGGTCTATAATTTTTAACTTCCTCTTTGTCTCCGGTTTTGAACAAAGGCAACACAAGGGCTTCTTTCCATAAGGTTGGATATGTACTAGTCCTAAGAGATCTATTGATTATCAGTGCAATAGGCAAGGCCAATGCGTTAGCGCAATTGCGTACAAATATTGATGGAATGCCATCTGCTCCAGCTCCTTTCCTAATGTCAAGTCTTTTTAAAATATTGTAAACCTGGTCCACTGTATAAGATATATAATCAAGGTACACATTGCAACAAGGGTTCATAAGATTAGGACTAGTATCGAAGCTTTGGATATTATTATTGCGACTGTATACTGACGAAAAATAACTAGCGAAAACATTACAAATGTCTGTTCCATTGGAAACAAATTTATTCTCATCTTTAATTTTAGAAGGATACGAACTTTTACCTTTCTTTTGTTTTAGGAATGACCAAATCAACTTTGGGTTTGACTTTAAAGAGAGTTCAAGGCATTCTATATACTTAGCGTAGGAGTATGCTAGCATCTCCTCACATCTTCTTTTCAGTAAGTCAAAACAAAGTTTATCGCGGGGATTGTTATATTTGCGAACTTTCATCCTATATTTATATTTTTCTTTAATACATTTTATCAGACACGGAGTAAACCAAACTGGGTATTTATGACTACGCGGTTTAGCCTTAGGTACATATTTCCGTATTAACTTACGAATTATGTCATAAAATACTGCAACCATATCATCAACACAAAGACATTCACCCAAAATTTCCCTCCAATCAATTTCATTTAGATCCTTCCTTATATTTTCATAATCAGCCTTGTGGAAGCAAAATTTTGTAATTGTGTTATTAGGGACTAGTGGTACCGGATCTGTAAAATCTATGGAAAAAACTAATGGCGGATGAAGGGGATCAACACATGTCAAAGGATCAGGACATGACAGAATATCAACAATGTTAGTATTAGACAAGACAAGATCGAGCATTTTATTTTTAGAGTTCTTAATTAGATTAAATTGGTTCAATTCATTGCACGAGAGAAAGTCTGTTAAGAGATTCTGTAGATAGCTGTTGGAGTATTTTGCACAAAGATGCCCGTGGGGCTCTAAAGACCATGTTATACTACTTAGATTAAAATCTCCAGCAACAATTATATTTTCATCGAGTGATTCCAATACTCGACTCGAGTTATTAATAAAATGCTCAAAAATGTGTTTTTGTACGGGTGGGGGAATATACACAGCACATATATAAAGTCTTTCAGACTTGCCTTGGACGTTTTCTACTTCTACGCAAACCCAAAGATCCTCGCACTTGGACTCGAAACTAAAGAGCCGCTCCGAATTTATTTGCTTAGATACAGCTATAAGTACACCCCCGCCATTCTTTGAAGCGTGAAAACCACTACTCTCCCGATCACGTCTATAAACATTATAACGATCATCAAAAATTTCAGAATCGAAAACACTCCTATTTAACCACGTTTCCGTCATAATTACAATATCGTATGAATTACAGACTATGTTATTAAATAGATCAATTGTTTTTGATCTTAGACCTCGAACATTTTGGTAGTAGATGGAAATTTTATTCTGTAAAGTGCCTTTATGTAATAAAAAAAAACCAATTTAGCGAATTTAGCGCCACTCTATGACAAATTATTCACAGTATCATGATTTCGTATATGAATGTAGTTTGATCCTTCACATTTTCTGACAAAAATCTTTCCATCACGAACCCAAACAAAACGGAAACCGAGCTCTTTCGCCTTACGGCGAGCTGCAGCATGTAAGATTTTTCCCTCTGGCGTAAGATTTTCAGCAACGTATATTGGAGTATTCTTCGCGCTTGCGATTCCCAAATGGCTAGTGTTAAGCTTATCCGTACTATTTTTTTTATTATATTTAATGGTAGCTGCTAAAAATTCGTCACGTAGTCTTGGACTACTGAACTTTACTAATATCGATCTCGGTCGAGGGCTTTTAGTATTCATTTTCGCTAGTTTTGCACAAAAATGTATATTTTCTGGGGCTATAGGGCATTTTATGATATTGCTTAGTTGTTGTACTGTGTTAACTAAATTCTCTTGTCTATTCTCTGGAACACATTGGATCTCAATATTTGAAGCTCGTGTCTGCTGTTCAAGTTGCGTAAGACGAGTTATGATACTCGTGTTAGCTGCACGCAGAGTTTCGTTCTCCTTAGTAATGTGTTGCATTTGTGCAGATTGGTTAGCATGATCGGATTTAATTTTATCTATATCTTGGTTTAACGACGACAAAGAAGTTTGAAATGAGGCAAGTGTATTTTTTATTTCGTGAATTTTAGGATGTAAATCGTTACTAAAAATGTTGCGCAATTCTTCTCTAATTATTTCACGTATATTACTAGCCGATAAACAAGAGCAATTAGAACGACTTTTTACACGTTGAGTTACGAATTCCATTTCCACCGGTGAGTTTCGAACTGGAGTGTTGGAATGATCACCTCTTGGTTGTTTACACCTGCAAACGTCACATATCCATAAACTCTTCATTTCCGAGCTCATCACGTTAAAATCTTGCATTGTGATTCGCGTGCATGCTACATGATATTTGTCATTGCATCGGTGACATTGCAATGACATGGAGTTATCCAGTGCGTTAGGGCACCCAGCACATTCAAAGTTAGCCATGATTTAATGATACAAATTGTCTACAAAAAAAAACTAAATAAACCAAAAAAAAATATTAAAAAAAAAAGAAATTAGTTTTGGATTTGAACGCACGACGCTCAGCGTATTGTCACTTGCTTTGTTGAATTGCGCTACAGTCTATGTTATGTTAGGTGGCGAAATTAGTCACTAATATTTACGTTAGCGACGATCTGTAGTAAATGAGGTCAACGAACTAATGTTTTTTATATGTGAAGTACAACAGCACCTGCACGCTCCGATTACTAAACAAAGTTAACAACGACCGTTTAACACATAATTTTTAAAAGTTTTTGCTAAATATCTTCAGACAGAGAACACTGATTGAACTAGAACTTCACACATTGTTTACTATACGATAATTAAACACAGTAAGAAAAAAAATTATGCTTAATAACTAAGAATTTTGCTTAAAACGAATTAATAACTTTAAAAACAAAATTACAGGTGTCTATTACTCGACGCTCGGACGATTAATTATTCGATTCTATTCTAAAATGTATAAAATTATTTTAGTTGATTGAATGTAATACACATCTCATAATCACTCACATAGTATATAGGTAGATACTTACATAAAAAAATAACAGCCCACTTCTATAAGTTATATGTAGTAAGTCCCCACGCCTACATAGACTATGCAATATAATAAAATTGCAAAGTAACACAAATTCATTATGTAACTTGTCGTAAATGTACGCAAATATAGGCTATGAATGAATGAACGCTCGTCCTGCTGGTATCGTCGTAGTGTGCGTAAGAATTAGTGTAATATGTTGTATTTGTGTTGTCACGGTTCGAGCCCGGCGGGAGGCAGACCGTGCGTTATGAAACAGATAGCATTTTTGAAAATACCTACTTGCGTCGCGTATCGGCACTTCACAATCCTCTTAAGGGTTTTAGAAACTTACTGCCCCTATCGTAATACCTCTTTTGCACGGTTTGACGGGACTTTAGTATTTCGCGCGTTTGTTTTGTATTAAATAATTTCGGTTGGAGCATTTCCGGAGGACACGGGATTATGCTTCGAAGTTTTCTGTTATTTAAAAGCTCAGCCGGGGAAGGCAAACTTTCACTTATTGGGGTATTTAAGAATTCTAGCAACGCGAGCCTAAAGTCGGATTTATCATACTGCGTTTTTTTGAGCATTTGTTTCACCGTTTGTATTGCTCTTTCCGCTTGTCCATTTGATTGCGGATACCGCGGGGATGACGTTTTATGTTCAAACTTCCAATTAATACAAAACTCTTTAAATACTCTGCTGGTAAATTCAGGGCCATTATCTGACATGACCATGTCCGGGATACCTTGCCTACTGAAAATTATTTTTAATTTATTTATAACGCATTCGGATGTTAGGTTATACAACTTTTCAACTTCTATAAACTTACTAAAATAGTCAACGACTAACAAATATGACTTATTATTGAAATGAAATATGTCAATCCCTACTTTAGACCATGCCCTGTGAGGAACTTCATGTGGGATTAGTGGTTGTTTACTATTTTCGTTACGATGGGTGAGGCATGCTTGACAATGCGATATCATATCCTCTATTTGTGAATTTAAATTCGGCCAATACATTATTTCTCTAGCTCTCAATTTCATTTTCGCCGCTCCTAAATGTCCTACATGTATAGTTTTTAACATTTCGCGCCTCATACATTTAGGTATTACTATTTTTTGTCCTTTCCACACTAATTTGTACGCAACCGTCAGCTCTTCTCTGCTATCCCAGTATGGTTTTAATATGTCAATTACATCCTTTTTGCTGTTCGGCCACCCATTTCTTATTAAATTAATTAATTCCTGCATTTCATGGTCTGATTGAGTAAGCTTTTGCAAACGTACGAAATGGGTATCTGTGAGGGGATTAGCAAGTGCAAGCGCGCACACTTGCGCCCGCGCATCCAGCTCGTCGCGCGTATCACCCCACTTGTCACTGCTCGGCGCCACAGCACGGGACAGGGCGTCCGCTATGTACAGGTATTTTCCTGGCTTATATACTAACTGAAACGTATAGGGTTGTAATCTTATTAACATTCTTTGCAACCTCGTTGGTGCTGCCGCTAATGGTTTTTTTATTATGCTTATCAAAGGCTTGTGATCGGTCTCGATTGTTACGTCACTTCGTCCGTATATATATGAGTAAAATTTCTCGCAGGCAAACACGCAGGCATATAATTCCTTTTCTATTTGTGCACAGGCCTGCTCGGTTTTCGTTAGGGATTTTGAAGCAAAACAAATTGGCTTACCGTTTTGCATCAGGCACGCCCCTAATCCATGTTTACTTGCATCTACGGAAATTGTGATCGGTATGTCTAAGCTATAAAATTGTAAAACCGGTGGATTAGTAATGCAGCGTTTTAGATCCTCAAAACATTTATCATGAATTTCTTCCCAATGCCATGCTATATTTTTTTTTAATAATTCTCGCAACTTATGTGTTCTATCCGACAAATTAGAGATATAGCTACCTATATACGTTACTAATCCCAAAAACCTTTCTAAATCTTTTGTGTTTTGTGGTTTCCGCATATCTAATATGGGCTGAATATGCGCGTTGTCAGGTTTGATTCCGTTCTGTGTTATTATATGACCTAAATAATTAATTTCCGTTAGTCCTACTTTGCATTTTTTCTTATTTAATTTAACGTTAATTTGTTTACATCTCTCTAAAACCTGACGTAGACGAAAGTCATGTTGAGTTTTTGAATTTCCGTGTATTAATAAATCGTCTACAAATAACTCTACGCCTTCAATATCATCAAAATGAGCATATAACCTTTTATGAAAAACTTCCGAGGCCGAGGATATGCCAAAGGGCATACGCAAAAATTTGTATCTCCCAAAAACAGTATTAAACGTACACAGATCCGTAGATTCACTATGCAACTTAATTTGCCAAAATGAATGTTTACAGTCTAGTGTCGTAAAATATTTGGAACTGGCTAACTTTGAGGTTATCTCGTCCAAGGTAGGCAATTTAAAATGTTCCCGTTTGATGTATTTGTTTAAATCCCGTGGGTCTAAGCAAATACGGATGTCGCCATTATTTTTTTTTATTACCGTTAAACTATTAACCCAATTCGTGGGTCCTTCTACCTTGGCGATTACTCCTTCCTCGAGCATCTCATCTAATTTCCGTTTCACATCTTCCCTGAGCGCGACAGGTAGCTTACGCGGCGCGTGCACAACTGGTTGCGCATCGTCGGCCAGCTTAATCCTGTAAACGCCAGGTAGGCATCCCATACCCTCAAACACTTCTGGATATTCATTTAAAATTTTGCTTGATTGGTTATCATCAGAGGTCACGTTTATGGCTAGGATCCGTTTGACGAGATTCATTTCTTCACACGATTTCTTACCTAGTATTGGCGGAGAATTAACGTCAACCACTATAAATTTAGCTATATATGATGTATCTTTACATGTAACCTTTATAATACATTTGCCTAGTACTTTAAGATTTTCACCCGAGTAACTTATTAACTTCATATCCGTTGGCAAAAGATCACTTTCCTTAACACCCGTTAGTGGTAAAAAACGGGACGGCAAGACATTAACGTCAGCTCCAGTGTCCAATTTAAAACGAATTTTACCGTTACCTATTTGCAAATCTGTAAACCATTTATTACTAGCGCTCTTAATACTTCTACTACGTACCTGATCTGTGGCACACTCCTGCACCTCAAACACACGACACACTCTTGCGAAATGATTTAACTTTAGACACTTGGCACATCTTTGGCCATACGCAGGACACGCAAATTTGTCATGCCACAAACCACAAAAACCACATGACATGTTTCCGTTGCCACGCTTTTCACGTTTTGCTTGTGTTTTCTGCTGCGAAGACGCAGGGCGGGGCACGGGCACTGCGAGGGCGCGCTGTTGCTGCAGCGCTCTTGCCTGCGACCTTGATCCATCGCGCGCGCCGCTTCGACGCGCAGCGCACCGGCATACAGCACGTGCGCTCGCCTGTTGCCGAATCCAATACATGGCAGACTCACCATCGTCAGCTTTCTCCTGCACCGCATATATATGCGATTCTTTCTCCTGTTTCAACTTCACTGAACTTGCCTGTGCTCGAGACATCTCGGCGACGTTGCAAATGTCTAACGCTTTTTTCAATGTAAGATCGTGTTCTCGCAATAATCTCTCCCTCAATGCCTCCTCCCTTATGCCACATATAAGACGATCTTTTATGAGATCATCTTTTAAATCTTTAAATTCACACGAAAGGGCCAGCTTGTTTAATTCAAATGTGTATTGGTCGACGGTTTCATGTTCCTGTTGATTGCGAGTAAAAAATCTGTGACGTTCTATTGTAATGTTCTTTTTGGGCATGAAAAATTTATCAAATTTTTCTAAAACTGTTTCCACTGATTGTATGCTTTTGTCAACTGCAAATTGTTCGTAAACATCCCGACACTGCTCGCCAATGATGTGCAAAAGTATGTTTATTTGAACCTCCTTCTCTTTTGTTTGAATTTGGCATGCTTTGTAATATATCATGAAGGCTTTTTTCCATTTTGACCATTGTCTACTTAAATTTCCAGATGTAACACTCGGTAAATCTTTTTCAAATGAAAATGGCGGCGGTGGTTGCAGAACTGATTCCATTTTCTTCTCGTGTTTTTCTTTTTGTCCTGTCTATGCACTGTACTCCACTATAACCAAAGATTATTGACTGTCCACTATCTCTTTATGCACTTTCCGCGATGTTTTCTACCGGCTGCGCCATGTAATGTTTATGTTTTTGGGGAGATTAATTGAAACGATACAATAGCATGCATTCGACTGTTTATTTCTACCTACCTCCATTACAACCAAACATTATCTCATCTACATTTACCCACAGACACAGATGTCCGATGCCGCCAACGTCTGAATAGACCATTAATTCGACATAAGACCAAGTAATGGTCCGTCCCTACGTTGGACCCCCGGTAAACCCTTGTATCTACCACCGCGCTCCTCATTCTTTTATCCACAATTATGAAATCTATTATGCTTCTATCATCACTTCTTTGCCATGTATACATGTGAATCTTCTTATGACGAAAGAAAGTGTTCGTCACAAAAATATTCTTTTCCACACATACCGATGAGGAGATTTTCACCATTCTCATTTATACTTTCATCACCAAACGTTCCCAATATCCTTTCACAAACAAGCCTTTTCACCCCAACTCTGCCATTAAAATCTCCTAATACAACATATTTTCATTACCTTTGCATTTCATTAGCACTATCCTTACCAACTTACAACAACTTAAACGTAGTAGAGCCATGCTGCAGCTATATTAGTAGTATAGTTGTAGCACGAATGGGTCGGCTCGACCGGGGAAGGACCACGCTCTCACAGAATACCATCGTAAAATAGCAGTTTAACGCTGCTGTGTTTCGTATGGTGAGTGTAGAGAACCGGAGACCTAATTTACTGGAAACGAGGCATTTCCACTTAGTCCTCACGGGTGACGACGCATCTGCATTTTGATTCTTTATTGAAGATAAATGTAGATGTCTATGAGTCACAGCAACCACTTACCATCAGGTGGACTGTGTGCTCGTTTGTCACCCTATCCTATAAAAAAAACTCCCAAAACTGCTCGCGGATGTAAGTGGGCTTAGAAATGTCTCGGGCCTAGACCCCTAGAACAAACAACTCCTTTAAGCCCACTTTCATTCGTATCCATAGCAGTCTCAGGCTTACACATTCATAATCTTTCACACAAATAACCCATTCAGATTCAGATTCAAATAACACAGATGATACCGACTCCCTGGCATGCCCGCACGGTCTCGTCTATACCAGACCAGTACGCGGTATACATGCCATTTACACATAATACATCTATTCCTCTATCATACATCATATCGCATACTTCATCCATCTTATCATTCATTGTTACACATACATTCAACGTAGCCAGACAAGCTACCGCAATCCACTTTTCACCCCTTCGGGGGACAGAACGTGTCGGGTGGCGAACCTCGTTGCCGGTTTTTCTCCCGGAGATTCTTCGCACCCCTGCCCCATTAATGGGGCGCCGGGAGTTTGGGGCCATGTCGTTATTTTTTGCGTCATGGTCTGAAAGTAGTGGGAGGTATTTTTTACGCCGCTACCACACGGCGAGGAGCCAAGTCTGTTCTTTCGGGTTTGTCGCTTGTATAGCACCACCCGGGTGCAAATATAGGTTGGGCCTAGCATTAGGTGGTTGAAGCCTACGGACGCGAGCGACTCATCCGTCAGGGGCATTTTAAAATTTTCTTGTTCACCAAGAAGGTACCTCAGCTCCCTTTGTACATAGTAAAAAGGGAGATATGGGTCAGTCATCGCCTTACTCTGATATATTATGGGTGCAATTCAATTTCAAATTCACAAAACTTCTTTTAGTCAAAATGAATTTGAAAAAGTGTCTTTGATCAGAAATCGAAGATCTTTGGAAGATCTTACCCCACCCGCACTGCAACCCATGAGATAAGATTGTAAGCCGATCACAACCAACATATATCTAGAGTTGCTAAAAGCTTTGCAATGGGTTCCGCCCATTTTCACGACTTTTATAAAAATTTGGTTCATGATGGTACAGCGCATGACCTACCGGAAACGGAATATTTTTTCTTAGCAGAATTGTTCGTGATTGATATATTATAACACAAATAAAGTTGTCAAAATAACTGATATTTTAATTGACATAACTGAATGTTTTAGCAGGTAGTAACTATATTTTTACTATTTTACCCTTTTGTAATCATTTTATTAATAATATAGGGACTTAACAAACATGGCAATATTTAATTATTTGAATACTCAGCAAAGTTAAAAAATATTAAGACCAAAGAAAAAGCCTTCGGAGGCTTTAGTGGATCCAAAATGTATCAAAATTTATAGTTAAAGAAATAAAGTAATCCTAGATTTTTATTTGACAACGATCCGATATTTACTTTTTTATAAAGACTCATTTTAATACTTCCATGAGGGTTTAGTCATCATTAATGGGGTCTACTGTAAACTTTATAGATAAGGTCCTTAAGATCCTTCACCTTTCACCTACAGATATGATATAAATATTGAAAATGTACACATTTACATAACAAGGTTAATAAATATTGATCTTTCCAAAGGATTTTTATAAAGGCTTTTTTAAAAATATAGGATAGGATAATAAACGAGCACGCAGTCCAACTGATGGTAAGTGGTTGCTATGACCCATAAACATCTACACCTGACCTCAATAAAGAATGAAAATACAGATATGTTGTCACACGTGAGGAATAAGATGGAATGCCTCTTTTCCAGTAAATAGGGTCTACGATTCTCTACACTCACCATACTAAACACAGCAGTGTCAAACTGCTATTTTACGTTGGTATTCTGAGCGTGGTAATTTCCCGCTCGAGCCGACCCATTCGTGCTACAACTATACTACTAATATAGCTGCAGCAAGACTCTACTAATTACATATTAATATGTGAAACAATGGTTTGTTTGAGGCCTTTTTAATGTCAATTTATTTTATGCCAATTAATTAATGCTGTGATTGTCCTTGTTTGGACCTTTATTACGTTGTTTCATAAGTAACTTCGTTCCTTTAGATATCCAATGAGCAACCAGTAGTCGGTGGCAGTGCCTGATAATTATATTGATGAAAGGACCCCGTTTACGAGGCATAGTTCGAGAGGAAAAAAAAAGGAAAAACAACAATAAATCGTGCTTTTCTTATCCATTTGTATCAGAATGTGAATCAATATATTATATATATATATATATATATATATATATATATATATATATATATATGACGGGACCAGCACCATTGCACGTGCGGCGCGGTAGCCGTCGGTGCAGTTAGACAGAATTATTGTAAATAACACGTGTTCCGCACACCTGCACCATTGCACCTGCAGTGGCGCTCGTTTTACTTGTATAAAACGGACGGCGCGGCCGCCGTTAGGACAGTCTTGACTCTGACGTGGAACGGTACGCTTGTCGTATTCCGTAACTAGTTTATCCTCGACTCGTTGGATAATTAATTCGTGTAAACGAATTATTTATTATTCCTAACTACAAAATTAGTCTCTGTACTATACTCAATTACCCTTTCTACATCAGAAGTGGGATAAAGTCCCAATTTTTGCCCACATTTAATCTTCGATTAGTATGAGGATTATTACATTTGTGGAAGACTGTCATGCATTCCGCATTGATGAATCTGTTTTTATGTTAAATACCGTAATGAAATTTGCTATGCTACTTACAATATTTTCGTATCATTAAAGTGTAGAGAAAAGATAAAGTGAAATTATTTAAGCCATTTTTTTTTAATTTGTTCGATTTGTATTCAAAGTACCCCGCAAGTGTTTTCATTATTTCTTGATGTACCTAAATATGTTAACAAATGTCGAAAGAAGTAGGAGGCTTTCTAAATAACTTATTCAAGTTATGTTGTAATTTGATAGTTCACGCGAAACATGATTATCATTTGCTATATTTTGAAGTTCAAAACGTTTAAGGGATGTACCAAAATAAAGGATTAACTTTAACACGCTATGAATTTAAAATAATAAGTGACATTTTTGTGTTCTAATGTGTTGATCAGTGTTGCAGTTTGCTCCGAATATTGTGTCGTTGACAAGATTGGGGTTTGATGTCGAGGGATTCGTAGAAGTCTCTACAACAATGATCAATGAGGAAGATGTTGTGACGGCTAATCGAACATGGTCAGGTACGGCCAAGCGCTGGTAAGATTGAGCCTACACCGCTACAGTCGGTAACATATCGGCTGATCTTACGGCAGGGCAATTTAAGCGGCTGCCGAACAAATGGTGCTTTGGCGCTGTAAATGGACGTCTGAGGTCGGCTTTCGTAGATTTTGCGCAGTTGCCTCTTTCCCTTTGAAATGTTGTGGTATTTGCCTCTACACATAGTTTCTGTTATTTTTTGCAATGCTTTCAAATGTCATACTGTTGCCGTTTCTTAAGATAATATGTGATGAATTTAGGAAGCTCTGAATTCCATGGTTCGCAATACATTTATCTCGATTTCTTTTAATTTTACAAAGCAGTGCAACGATTCGCTAGAGCTAGTATGGCTACGGTGCGGCGGCTTGCTGGCGCGATTGTGGCACGAACGCAGCAGAACGAAAAGCTGGAATGCGTTTGCCTGAAGGTAGCCATATGGGCGCGTTCATGACTTAAATGAAGTCTGGGATGGTCGACCGTTGTAATATTTAACAAGAGTTAATATCTGTTAGCAGGTGGTGATAACTGATAGACCGTATGCTGTTCACTGTCAACCGCACGAGGACGTGCGACAGTCAGAGGTAGCCGTGTCTGTGCATCTAGAAAATACTAGAGACGTTGCAACACTCTAGCGAAGTAATTATTCTTGTGCAGGAAAGGAACATGGAGTTGCAGGAAGGCTGGTCTGTGTTGCACTGGGATGTGTCGTCTTGCTGTTGGTTTACATACTTAGGTGTTGTTACTACGTCCCTCACGATACACTTTTGTGTGATTGTGACAGGTACATGTTTGCGATATGGTTGGTCTGTACCTGTTCTATATTGAATTGAAAAAAAAGAGAGTAAGAAAAAAAAGTGGTTCTTACTATCATTGTAGGGCGTTTGCCGGTCCAATGAAATAGCTACAGGGAATAGTGATTCCGGACTAGCAAATAGTACTTGAAAAAAAAAGGAGTAAGAAAAAAAATAGTTCTTACTATCATTGCAGGGCTTTGTGCCGGTCCAATGATATGGCTATAGGGAATAGTGATTCCGGACTAGCGAAAACAGTACTTGAAAAAAAAAAGAGAAAATAGAAAAGCTACAGACTAATCATTCCGATCTCGCATAAAGTTGATTAAAGTTTTGTGGGGCTTACTGCCGGAACAAAACTGATTGTCACCCAAGTCTAAAGGGTCAATATAGACTGGACCAGACGCTGTTATGTCAGGATAGTCGAACAATGTTTTTTTGTCTACAGATAAATAAAATTGTGATGGAGCGCGTGCGAGGACGCACGCATGTCAGTATGCCCGTGACGGGACCAGCACCATTGCACGTGCGGCGCGGTAGCCGTCGGTGCAGTTAGACAGAATTCTTGTAAATAACACGTGTTCCGCACACCTGCACCATTGCACCTGCAGTGGCGCTCGTTATGCTTGTATAAAACGGACGGCGCGGCCGCCGTTAGGACAGTCTTGACTCTGACGTGGAACGGTACGCTTGTCGTATTCCGTTACTAGTTTATCCTCGACTCGTTAGATAATTAATTCGTGTAAACGAATTAATTATTATTCCTAACTACAAAATTAGTCTCTGTACTATACTCAATTACCCTTTCTACATATATAATTCTAATAATAGTAGTAATAATAATAGTAATAATCAATATTGAATATAAAATTATTCTATTCTATTCTATTCTATTCTATTCTTATAAATGAACCCCTTCCCGCGAATTTTTTCAAAAGTATGCTACGTGATATCTTCACTATTTTTCAACCGATTTTGATTATTCGTTTTTTTCAATATGTAATACTTCAGGGGTGGTTCCATATTAACTTGCATCAACAATTCTACGGAGACATCCAAGAATAACCATTATTTTCTACCGACTTCAAAAAGGAGGAGGTACTCAATTCGACTGTATATTTTTCTACCGACTTCAAAAAGGAGCCGATACTCAATGAGGGCATCCACAACTTTTTCTGCCACCAGGGCGGCGCCACTTTACAGTGAGGTAAAATATTTGACAGATTTCATAGCGGGGACGATAATTTCTTAGGAAAATTTAATCTTTAAGGTTTCTTTCTGTATTATTAGTTATATTTTATATTAATTACATTAGAAATGAATAAACCAAACTATAAAATATAACTAAAAGCAGATTAAAAAAAAAGAGTTATAAAGTGCAAAAAACTAAAAATCAAACCACTGATGCATTGTGTTGTGTATTAATATAATACTCTAGATAATGGTTAACTATTATTTAAAACTAATTTCTCAATTAACTGACACTGTGTAACAAAAAACTTTACCTCAGTCGCAACTAGCGACATCTGGTGAGTGGAAGATTATTAGCCCTCATTCGACTGCATGTTTGTTTTATGTGTGTTACCTCATAACTTTTTACTGGGTGGACCGATTTCGATGATTCTTTTTTTAATTTGAAACCTGGTGCATCACTTGCGGTTCCATATAAATTTTATCAATGTATGGGCAATAGTTTTTGAGTTATTCTTAATAATTTATATTGAAGTCGGTTGTACAAAATTTTTAATTTTTAATTATTTAATGTGTATAACCTCACAACAGAACAAAAAGAGTCATCGAAATTGGTTCATGTGGTTGTTCTATTTTTTATTTGAAAGTTGATGCTTCTCATGTGGATCCATATAAATTTGATCAAGATCTGACTAATCGTTTTTGAGTTATCCTTAATTATATATATATATATATATATATATATATATATATATATATGTTAAAGTCGGTTGTGCAACATTTTTAATTATTTAAGAAATAGAAGGTGACGTTTTCGGTCTAATTATTTAGATCACATTCTATTTGTTATCTTGAGCTTGTGATATTCCTTAGTCCAGTCAAAGAAGTTGAAGAGGTAAACATTTTAAATAAAAATAAAAATTAGTCTAATAAAAAGTAATTTGACCTCTGAGAACTAATATGAAGTAAACAATGTCATACTCTGAAGTCGAAGCTTTGATTCTTTTATACCTACACTACGTTCATTCAGATTTTTTTTATACTTACGTTAATTCAGAATGTGAAATTATTTATTTCTATTTAATTCTATGAAAAAGGCTTATAAAAGGTTACTTTTATAAAAGAAGGAAATGTAATATTATTTTCGCTAATACAGATAAACTGAACGTCTATGGCACCGCCCGTCCCCAGGCTTATACAAAAATTGATTTTTATCACCCACAGTGGAACAGCTGCGGGTAAAATAAATTGGAGAAACTAAGCATGAAAATGCGACTTTCTATACCTGAGTTTGTTACGAATTTTCACAAAATTATAATAACGATGTACTTGGGGTATCGCTACGTCCACCTGTGGTCATTTAGAGCCTAATGGATGGATGGATGGATGACATTTTACCTTTTTCTATTAATTAAAAATTTATGCCGCACCTGCTGTTATTTTCTAGTTTAAGTCTAAAAAGCCATTGTAAGTACAGGCTATTCGGCATTACATCTTTCTTCTCAGGAGAGACAATTTAACAAAAACACTATACATTATAGATTCATTAGCAGTTATTTTTTACTTTTATATCTTTCATATACAATATCTGATTTTAATGCGAGACAATTGGTAATCACACATAATTAAAATGCGATGGGACAGCTATGAAGCTCACAATATTCATGTAATAAGCGAGTAATAAGAGGTTATTTATTACATACTGGCAGAATAAATACCGGAAGAATCTGTAAGCTCAATTTAAAACCATTATTATAATTTTATTGTGTATTTTTTTAAGTATATAAAACATAATAGTTTCTTGTTTCGGTAGGTTCACAAAACAGAGAACTTATAAAATGGATACAACGATTTAATAATAACGTTATAATAAAAATTATTTTCAAAATCGAAACTTTGAAATTAATTTGCTTTGCATATGACTGTCCTGTCCTTACCACGGTAAGCGAAAATACCTTGTCGAACAATTCGCCTTAGGTAACCACATTCGTCAATAGTGCTAGTGCTGAGGTCCTCCAGCGACTCTGCCATATAACTTAATCGTCAAAAATAAAAAAGTGGGTGATATATTTGCCATTCATATTTATACCGTATCTTTTTCAGGCCAGTAGCTTGAAAACGTTTTCGAACGCAGCAGTGAAGATTTTCGGCAACGTAAGAACACTGTGCCTTACACTTCTCCGCTATATTCCAACTTCGTAAGCCCAATTTCTACGAAAGAAACAATCGACGGATCCAAGCCAGCTATGTAGCTTTCGGAAGATTACGAAACATTTAAACACAAGTGTGTGTAACAGTGCGGGTTGCCAGATTTATATGTGGAACTGAGACTGCTGACGATATAAGGAAGCTTAAATTCGCGATTCTGGTGTGGCCGCACGTATGATGCGGTAGTGAAGGGTCCGCGGAGGGAAAGGAGTGACGATACTGCGAGGCGCCGCTCTCTCTACATTCCGCGGCCGAAACTTGTTTGGCGGCGTAGCCAGAGACCAGATCCACCGCTGGGATCGGGAAGGCTGATGCTTACGACTACTCGACTTTCCTCTTGACTCTAAGCATCGGGCTCGGGAGGACCCGCTGCGCCGGTGGATTTAGAGGCCGCGGAGGAAGGCGCGCCTCGTGTTTCCGTGAGCCTTACCTGAGAAAAAGAAGGGGAAGGAGTTATGCTCAGTGCTAGTCCGACATAACCCCTCCTTGCCCCCGCGAGGCGGGCAGGTTGACGTAGTAATCCATCCCCATATTAATTTAAAAAAAAGGGCGGCATTCCACAACATGAAGTAAGGTTTCGTGGCCTTCTTTAAGAGAAAGCTATGTTTAGTAGTAGACTTGTGAAGGGCTGAAACGATGACGATAATGATGACTTAATTTATGCAAACATAAAAATAAATGATATCGTTTATTTGAACTACTATAGAAGTTCAAATTATTATTAGCTCAGCTGCGTATTATGGCTGTAGTACGAATGAGTCTGCTTGACTAAGGAAGAATCACTCTCGCGTACAATACCAGCGTCAAATAGAAATTATAATAGTAATATATTTCGTATAATGAGTGAAAAGAATCGGAGAACAGCGTGGATAAGCATTTCACCTTACAATGAAAGGTGTGGGTCCCTGTGGATCGCCGATTTGTTCGAGCCTCTATGTGTATTTATTTCTCTCAAAAGTTAACGCACCCACCACACCAACGGATAACCTACAAATAACGGTTAGTTGCTCTGTAGGCCCACCATATTAAATTAGGTATAGTAAATGTTCCAAAAATTCGATGTTACAAAAACGGTTGTGGCGATGTTTATTTATTTTATGTTTTAAGCATGGCGATGCTGGTTTATTCTTCTACATGTCTTTCTTTTTAAAAAATGTTGGTTATTATAATGCAATTACAAACAATATAACAAAATGCAGCGGACATTCAGAAATTAATAAGTAATCATTTTCATTGATTGTCTTATTCAGTTGTACGGTTGTTTTGGTAATAAATATCATGAAATATATATAGTATAGATTGTTAAGTTTTGTTTCATCTATTATAAGAAAAAAAGATAATATTTGAGTTTAATCAATAAAGTTTTAGGGAAATTATCTATAGGGGAATTTTATTTGTCAAATAATCCCAAGACTTGGACTAATAGTTTAGTTTTTAAAGTGTTTTTCGCGTTGACGCTCAGTGAGCGTCTCCTACTGAGACATATAATAATTCGTTATACGTTGCTGGTGATAGCCAAAGGATAGTTATACAATATATAAACTGGGAAACTTAGTGTTAAACGTGCAAATAAATTAAAATTGATGACAAAAGAGCATGGAACGGTGTCATTTCAGTTCAACACAAAGCTAAGATAATTTGTGACCATATTATTGGTATTATGAAAACAGTTAGTTCTTTATGAGAGACTTGCAAATTGTTACATTGAAAATTACAATTGTATTCAATAAATTCTTAATTTTGTTTTATTTCAGTGCGTGACGAGCTGACGAGCTTAGTTATGTCATGATCTCTTGAAGATGGTTCATTTTGAATCTCAAGAGGAGGCAAACGAGCATGCGACTCACCTGATTATTTAAATTTAATATGGTCGAGGAGAGCAACGCCAAATGAGTCATACTTGGAACAGGTCCTACTTGTGGATGGAGGCTGCTCTGCTTGGGTTCACTATGCAACGATGAACCCTCTAAGCTACTTTACACTGGTATTCTATGAGAGCGTGGTCGTACTCCGGTAGAGCCAACCTATTCGTGCTACAACCATAATACAGCTGCAACGTGACTCTAAAGTTAAAAAGTTAAAATTACAGCCTATATACGTCCCAATGCTGGGCACAAACCTCCTCTCATTTTTGAGAGGGTTTTAAGGCAAGGAAGTGTCCGCCGCGCTGCCCCAATGCATGTTGGCAAACTTCACATGTCTTCGAAATATATTTTCTTTCATAATTCTCATACATGTAGGTTTCCTCACGATAATTTTCTTCACTGCCCAGCACGTGGTAACTTGACTGAACCACGTAGGAAATTATGCTTTTGTAATATAATAAATAAATTGCAAAAAAAAAAGGAGGACATCTGCAAAGTTTTTTTCACGGGTTAGATGAACTACATTTAAAAAAGGTAGTTGATTTAAAAGATATGACATATGTCAAACAAAATTTTATTTTCTTAAGTCAAAGAAATAAATTTATTTCATTTTATTTCTAAGCCAGAGCGGATTGCTAGTCATTTATAGTTTTGACTTATTCAACGAAATCATATTTATTGTAGTAAAACTAGAAAAGCTTAAAGAATTTCTGAGTTGCTTATAAAATCCTAATGAATGACATTCGCTTAGTTGATCTCCAATGATACTAGAGAAGAAATATCGAAAACGTTGAACGTTTTTCACAAGAGCGCAAATCCACTTAAAGCAATCCAATTAGGGTGAAGCTTAAATATAAAATATAAAAACCTAGCGAAAACAAGAAAGGTGGACAATCAGCTACTTGAAGCCAATCAATAAGCGCAAAAATGTTCGCTGTTTTCGATATAAAAATTTATGCAACTACTCCAATACGCTCGCCGTCAATTTTATAATAGCGGAAATTGATCTCTGCCAGCATCAATGAAATTCTTAATTTAAATTTCAATTGCTAACTTACTACGTGTGTGAAGTTGAGAGAAATGATCGTGAGGAAACCTGCATGTCCGAAAAATAACAATATTCAGAGAAATATAAATATTTAGAGGGAAAGTTAATTGAAGAAGAAAAAGTACACAGGCTCTCCAGACGTAAATTAAAATACCTTTTTCTCCAAAATAATTATAAATACGTTTAAAGTTCTAAGATAATCCGGAGGCGATTTTATTATTGATAAAAAACTTATTCAGTGAAACTTCTCACTCACGCGTTATTCACATTATCACCGTTAAATTAATAAATACTTTGCAGTTTATAAAACGTATTAAATTATTATTCGTTTCTTCGCTTAACTCGCATTTCCTAATTACCGTTTCGTGTGTCAGAGTAAAGTTCAACATTTTGGAAGTTGCCTTTATTAATTACGTATGCAAAACGAGCTGAATTTATAATTTTACGCAACGCAGACCGTAATTAAGAACCGAGGTAAATCACACAGAGCAAAACATAGCTTTTCACTTCCACTCTTCGTCATCTGTCTTTGGTTTGGGGAGTTATGAGACACGAGGTTTAGAGATGCGTTCGCAATAATAGGGTTCTAAAATACAAAAATTTTAACAACGAGCCAAATTACAAGAATAATAATAATATCTGCCGTAATAATTCCTTATGAAATGTAATATATTTTATCTACCAGATTTACATTATCTTAATTAGGAATAGTTTTATCACTGATTTCATCTGTAACCGCATTAATTATATAAACTTAAGAATTCATTTTCTTTATGTTTATAGAGGTAAATTATTTTAATGACTACTACCACTGGAACTGAATGATACGGAATAAGGGTTGAGGGTTGGAGGTAGAAAGCTCAGTCAGATAATCAGTGGTCCGTTGATTTAATTTCCACTTAAAAAAGTGAAGCATTAGAAATTTATCCCAATTAAATAAAATATATTTTACTAAAGTAGCAAAATAGATATGAACCAAAAATTACTAAACTACATAAATTATTTTAGTAGCCGTTACGTGGAAATCACGGAAAGAGCCTGCACAGATATACACCTAGGTCTGCATAACTCAGGAGACATTTTAGGGTGACGCAATAACCCAGCCGCGTGCATTTCTATGTTAACTCATTGCCCCTTAACGTCGTAATCATCCACACCCGAGATTTTTGTTATGTGAAACATCTATAGCCGCGCTTATATTTTTAGAAAAAATCCTCCTACTAGTTGTTATAGTTCTGAGTCGTACTGTTACGGTTTCCCAATGCTAGGGAAAACCCTTAATCATAGGTAATAAGTGATAACATAGATTTCCTCTAAATAGTCTTGTCATCATTTAAAGGCAGCTCTGCTTCCCGCTCCCGGGAACAAGTCAGTCTCTGCCTGCCCGCTGAATCCATAACACATCTGTATCATCTCGTGTCTGCCAGTTTCGACTCCGGGCTAATTAAAATTTGTAACCATTTCTATTTCAGAATTATACTATTTCCGTTGTGTAATAAAATTGCTTTTTTTCAAACCTAATTTACGAGGTCCCGTATGACAGTACGTTACGAGTTTCCACAGAAGATTGTTGATCCAATAATTTTGTAACTTAATACTGTGATACGCAGACCTAGAGATGCCTAGAGCCACCGACCATTATATACATATTCCACTATTACATGAAACTTCAATGAATAACGTCTCACACACACGCGCACACGCGCTTAATAATTCATTAATTTACATAATCACCTCTTCAATACTTAGCACTAAGATTACCTATTGTAAAACGAGAACAAATGGATTCATTCTTTCATTCATTCACCTATCTTTAATGTTAGGTAGGTAAATTAATTTTTAAATTTCATGGTTTACTACATTTTTGTTCCATTTTTTTAAGGTTTTAAAATAACTTGATTCAGTTCAATTCATGACCTAATAGAACAACACACCACCGCCACCAACATTATTTCGTCGCGTGAGAGTTTTATATAAAAATGGTCGCTGTGTCTTATCCTTTGAAAATAGACATAAATGCTGTAGCGAAATTTTTTTGAACGTTTTAAGAAAAACAATTTCGCCATACATTATTATTATCATGCAACATTAACTATTGACGCAGCGCACACCGTGGACGCTCTCAAAAGGCAAAAGTTTTGTAGATTTCGTTGACGAATATCGACATCATGTTTTGTTGAATAATTAAAGGAACAGAATTATCTAAATGATTATAATTTTATTTTATAAGGGCCCTAAGTCATAACGTCGGTCCTCTTGCCATCGACTCTAAATATACCACATGGTTCTAAAAACGAGGGAACACTTATACCTACTACTAGAGACAATACCATTAGGATGACTTTGTTCAAAGCACCGTGACGAGAAAACCTACCTGCACTTTTCTTACATGAAAGTCCGTGGAGCCTAAACCCGTCGACACCGCTATCACATGAGCACTGATGAGGTTGGTAGATCACCGCTCCTAGTCGGATTCCTATGGCTATGCCCAAACTTTCCCCATCAAGTAATTTGCCGAGATTACGTGATGATAATGCGTGTAACTAGTGACTACATTGTTTAATCGAAACAGCTAGCAGGTGTTCTGATCTTGGTCACCATGGAAATTATGAAACCAATCTTTCTGCATACCCCGTATCAACAGAATATCACACTGTTTCTGTTGGTTACGTTCCAGTGAAAAATTTTTGCTGGGACGCAAGGCAGACATGGTAAACGCTCTGTTTGCCATGTCTGCCTTGCCTTCACAGCAAAGAACAGTTCTACTTTATTATTTAAAATTATGCTATATATATTACTCACATTATGCAAGGAAGTAAGGAACAACGCTAAAACAATTTACACCGATACCTTTAAATGTTATGGTTGAAGTAGCTTGTCTTAAGCTATTTTAATGTTATTATTTATTTCTTTAAAAATATCCGAAAATTTCTAGACTGGACCTGAGCTTAGTAAATCTAGATACAAGAAGAAAACATTAAAAATGATAGATCTGGCGTAAATCAACCATCACAACAACATTTGCATCAGTGTTTGTTAAAAATGCACGCACTGAATGTACCGCCGCCTCACAGCCACCTTTAGTGCCAAAGCCAAGTTAAGCAGGCAGAAATTGTGTCTTAATCTTGGAGACTATGTACCTGCAAGCTATTTCTAAAGTTAAGCGCCAAAATGTGGAACCAACGACAATAGGACGAATATCGATATCCTTTTTTTTTGAAGGTACAAGATCTTGCCTCATATAAGTTTGTAAATGAAATTGGGATTAACATTACCAGAAAATATAAAATTACATAATTTTGTAATTTCGTTAAGACGTACTCTGTCAACTTCTCCGGCAGACGCGCTTACAAGATCTTTATGATTTTAAGGCGTAATTCCGTCAATGCCAACAGCAGAGCCAATTCGAAATTCGGAAATGGCATAGTAGCTTCTAAGGATTGTTCTTCAAAAATTGGTAAAGGTCTCACTGGTAAATTTTTAGAAGGATTTTCCGAAGAATGCTTCTAGTGAAGGCCTTTAAGAGTCTGAACATTAGGAGAAGCCAGGATGTCGTCTTAAGTCGTCACCCATTACTTTCGACCGAACTACTTGTTTTAAAAAAAGTTTAAGACGAAGTTAAGGTAATTGGGTAATCTAAATTTTGAAAAGATATGTCATTTAATTGTGGCGTAATTTATTTATTTACTAGCAGTTCCCCGCGACTTCGCCCGCGTGTAATATAGAGTTTTAATTATATTGCTCAGAACCCTAATTCGTTTTCTCAAATATAAGTAGCCTAAGTTACTCCTTAGCATATCAGCTATCTGCTAGTGAGTCTCGTAGAAATCGGTCCAGCCTTTTCGGAGATTAGCCGGACACGAAACAGACAGACAGACAGACCGACAGACAAAAATTTAAAAAATTGTGTGTTTGTTATAAGTACCGTATATTCATATGCATTTAGTAAAAAGCTTCAATTTTATTAATTAATTTGTATAGATAACCATATCATGCCATAACAGCCTATTAAAAGACTTTTGGTGAAATTAAGCCTCCCCCATAAAATGCCATGAGGCATATTTATTACCAGAGGATTTAGACAGATTATTATTGTTGTTATGGTAATTGATACGTTTGACAAGCGAATTGGCAAAAGCAATTTTTTATTGTTATGAGTTGTAATCAGGAAGATGTAGCTGCCCATCTCCTGCTTCATATCAATCTGTAGCATCTTACGACACACACGGGACGATAGGGGGTAGTAGATAACCTTACATAGCCACTACATGGTAGTGTTGGTATTTATTTGTTGTTTAATTAAAGTGAAAATGGTAATGCGCGAAAGTAAATTATATTTGCCAAGTCTTTTCACTATTAGTAAAACAATTTTGAATAGGGCATGGTAATGCATTAGTAAACTGCAATCTCGTGCCTCTGGGAATTATTTTAACCTGTGGTACATTATGACGATAAATGTAAATTTATTTATAAAATGGAAAGTGTGAGAGTGATATCGCAAGAAGAGTGAATTTTACACGTGGTAGAGCCATGCTGCAGCTATATAAGTTGTATAGTTGTAGCACGACTGGGTCGACTCGACCGGGGAAGGACCACGCTCTCACAGAATATCAGGGATAAATAGTAGCTTAACACCGCTGTGTTTCATATGGTGAGTGTAGAGAATCGGAGATCCTTTTTACTGGAAAAGAGGCATTCCGTCTTAGTCCTCACGGGTGACAACGCATCTACATTTTAATTCGCAAATGAGGATAGATGTGGATGTCTATGGGCCACAACAACCACTTACCATCAGGTGGACTGTGTGCTCGTTTGTCACCCTAACCTATAAAAAAAGCAGGAAACATGGTGAATGGAGATTTGCACTCCTATAAAAGCAGTCGGAAGGTGTCTAACAAGGCTCGTTTGGCTTTGGGTGTTGGTTCCGACACTCATGTACGGAAGTGAAAGTTGGATATGGCAGAAGAAACGTGATAGCAGAATAAATGCAGTTGAGATGAGCGCGTTAAGAAGTATGATAGGAGTTAAACCGAGTGACAGGATAAGTAATAGTGAGATAAGGAAACGTTGTGTTCTGAAAGAAGATGTAGATAGAAAGATGTAGTTGAAACATTGAGAAAGGTATGCTGAGATGGTTTCGCCATGTCGAAAGAATGAATGAAGAACGATTGACGAGAAAGGTGTATAAGGCGAATGTGAATGAAAGTGTTGGAAGGGGTAGACCTTGGCGGACATTTCTAGGACCAAATCAGGGACGTCTTGAAAAAAGGCCAGGTCAAGAGTACTCTAAGCCGAAGAGCATGTATGAAGGGAATAATGAAAGTGGACGAAGCGAAACAAGTATGTAAGAATGGTAGCAAGTGGAAAGAAGTGGTATCTGCCTACCCCTATGGGAAAGAGGCGTGATTATATGTATGTATATAATATAATTTCTTTTCGAAAATTTTGTGCCATAAGAGATATAACTAAAAGAGGAATGTATTTCTTTGCATTATATAATATAATATATAGTATTGCTATTGTTATATTGGCTTACAAAAAGTTAAAATATATCTTATCTAACGATTATTTATGCAATATATTTGTCTTGCAGACTTAAGGCCTTCCAACACACCGAACAAGCCGGTTACTGAAAAAGCTTTAATGCCGTGGACCAGATACATACCTTTCAGTAAATATAACCTAAGATCGAAGATTGCAATCTACCACTTTGTCTTGCGTATTTGAACTATTAGAAAACCTTTGATTCTGTTGAATTAATTTGTACAGAGCTACAGTCCTTTCAGCAGCACCAACGACGTTTTCAAATCACTGAACTGGATAGAATACGGTATTTACATCAATAAATCTATCCAATTTAATCCCCAAAAGACACGGGTTTGCGAATTTACCGTTAAAGGAGTCCCTTTGTCGTATCTTTTTAATTTCGTGGCATTCCCTGTTACGATTGGCGAAGGGAGCCGCCGCCCCGTCGCCCCTTCATACCCTGTTACGCCCCGCACACCCCACACACCGCCCAGACATCACGTCAGGCCGGCGACCAATGAGAGCACAGCAACACCGCGCAAGAACACGATCAAGACTAAGCACCCATCGCGGGAATAAAAGAAAATGCTTTTGGCCTCCTCGGCATTCCGCTTGCACCGCCGCTCTCGAGGGGTTGTGTAAGTTGAGAGAGTTGCTCTCTCGTCCCCGTACGCTGAGTGCCCTCTTGCTCTACTGCTAACGCTATGCAGAGCAGTCGCCTCGGTGAGTTTGCTTGCCTTCATTTACCGTTCTTGCACCCCCCCCCCCCCCCGCGGATGCTTTAAGCGTATTTTGTTACTGTTTTTTATTTCTTTTATTATTTCATCTGATTTTGTATTAGTTATTGTATTGTTTTTTTTTTGTTGCACTTGTTTCGTTACTGTTTCTTTGTACGTCACCCTTGTTCTTTTCAGAACAAGCCCCTGTTCTTTTAAGAAAAGGGCTTCCCCCGCTTACCGTCCCATAGAAGAACGTCCCCCCCCCCAACATGTCCACACTGGACCTATTTAGGACCTTCGTAGCCGTCCTAAACCAATCTCTTGGTCTGGGAATTAACCTAGATGAGACGGCTCTCACCGCTATCCTCGCCTCTCTTGCCCCTCAGGCATTCCCCCCCCCCGGACCCTGTCACGTCCTGCTCGGATGCCCCTCTGGCTGCCCCACAGATCGACTAGCCTGCGTCCCCCGACTCCGACTCCATGGAGTGCTCGGACTCCGCATCCATAACCTCGTCCTCCCGGAAGAGGACCGCCACCCATTCCGACACTTCATCCGGTAGCTGCTCCGCGGATTCCGACGGAAGATTCCCCCTTTACGAAAGTGACATCAAGGTGCGGGCGTAAACGCGCAAAAAAAATCGCACCCCCCTCCGTCCAACACGCACAACCCTCTTTGGTTGATGATCCGAATACGGTATATTCCGCTGTTCGGAGCATCGACATTGGGGAAATAGCCAAATTAGCACGCAAACTGCAAGCTGCTCAGTCCCCTCAGGACCGTCTTCTCGATTTCGTTAAGCACCACAACCTTTTCAGCTCATTGTAAGTTAAGTTAATTTAATTTAACATAACAATGGCAGAGCACTCTGCTCTCCCAAAGACTCACGGTCGTATTAAGCCTAAGGGTTATTCGCTTGTGTCCTTCAATATTCGCGGGTTCTGACCTCCTCCTCCTCCAGAAGACCAATCTCAAAACTCAGAACCTCAAAGGCCTTTCGATCCAAAAGTATTATCTTCTACGTAACGATATACCTGACCGCAAAGGCGGCGGCACTGCCATTTACTACAAGAAGACACTTCATTGCTCCCACATATCCACTCCGCAGCTTACCAACATGGATGCCACAGTATGCAGGCTAGCCTTGACTGGACATCAGTCCATCATCATAGAGTCCTGCTACATCCCTAGTGGAACCCTCTCCCTTTAAAAAGATTTCGAGGCTGTCCTTGCGTTAGACAATTCAGTAATTATATTTGGAGACTTTAACTTCAAGCATACTGAATGGACCTGCCTACTTCTTATAGGGGCAAGAAACTGCTTAATATCACGCAGTCTCTTGAATGTACCGTTACACGACAATACCGACCACCCTCCTGACGTGCTACACTTTGCGCTAGTTAAAGGAGTTTCCCTCAACCTCAGGGCAATCGAGACTCTTAACGATCTAGGATCCGACCACCGCCCGTTTTCTCTCATTCTTGGCCATCAGCCACCTTCCTCAACCCTCTCCACGAAGACTTTCACCAACTGGAAGTGCTTCACGGAGTCCTTAGCCAAAGATATAGACTCACAGGACTCCCCCATTTCACTCTCCTCGGACTTAGACAGTCCCAAAAAATCGATACCGCGTTCGATTCTCCCTCCACCCTTATTAAATCCTCGCTTAAGGAGAATGAAAGGGTCGTCACGGTTGCTAATAATAATGGTCTTCCTCACATATTAGCAACCTAATGAAAGCCAAGAGAGCTGTTTTTCGGAGAGCAGCACTCTATCCCACCCCTGACTACAGGCGTACGGCTAATCGTTTTCAACAAGAAGTCCGTTAACGCCTCTCCGGACTTCGAGACCTCGAAAAAAGAGTAATCTTATATCATATCTCTTCCTCTCATACAGCGAACTATAACCCACACTCCCCGTTTCTCCCGTCCCGACGGTACTATTGCCTTCGAGGACGAAGAAAAGGCTGAGTGCTTTGCAGACAGCATTGCCGCTCAATGATCTCTTAGCTCACAACCCACTGACGCCTACCACATCCAGACAGTAGAGGATAAGGTCCGCCGCCCGAAACCCCATAGCCTCTGACCCTATCACTGTGTTCAATGATGAGATCTCGTCCTTCATCAAAGGAATGAAGCACAAAAAGGCTCCGGGCGCGGATGGCATCTCCAACCAAGCCCTTAAACATTTTTCTGAGCAGATGTTAACACTTTTAGCTATTATATTCAACGCCTGCTTCAATTTTAGTTACTTTTCCACCACATGGAAAGAGGCAACTGTCATTGTTATCCCCAAGCCAGGAAAGCCTCACAACCTCCCCTCCAGTCATCATTCCATCAGCCTCTACAAGGCCATGGGCAAACTCTTTGAACGAGTCATCCTTACTCGCATGAGACTCCATCTGTTTCCCACAGACGGCGACCCTCTTGTCATCCCCCACCAATTTGGTTTCCGAGCGAAACACTCCTTGTCGCCAACAAGTTCACCGTATTGTGAGATATATACTCAGCGGTTTCTATCCTTGTCGTCATAAGAGTATCGCGGTATTTTTCGACATAGCAAAGGCATTCAATAGTCTGGCATGAGGGACTCATATATAACTCAATAAAAAAAGGTCTTCCTGATCATCTTGTTCGTCTTGTGGCCTTCTACCTGAAGGATTATCATACCTTTCGTTTTAGACACGAGGGTACGCTCTCCTCTCAACGCCCTATCTAAGCAGGTGTCTCTCAGGGCTCAGTGCTTGCCCCTCTGCTGTATATCCTGTTCACCAACGACATTCCCATCCCGTCGAAAGGTTTTCAGCTCTCCCTTTTGCAGAAGACACTGCAGTCTACTGTAAAGGTATCTCACTACCTTTCATACGGAACAAGATCCAAAAGTCAGTTAATAACTTAGAAGCTTGGTTCCAAAAATGGGGTATCGATGTGAACCCGGATAAGAGCACCGCCGTTTACTTCGATCATAAACGACGCCGCCTCAATACCATTACGCTAATCCGTATGCTAGGGACATTTGTCCCCTGGCATACGACCGCCAAATATTAAGGTGTCACACGAGGCTCACCTTCGGGTCCCATCTCAAGATAGTAACTCGCAACGCATGTTTATATCTGAGTACAACAAGCGAACCCTTAAGGTCTGTATACGACCAATTATGACTTATGTGGGCCCCATATTTGCTCACGCCAACCCCAAATCCTTAACGAACTTGAAATGGTTCAAAACAATTTTTGTCGTCGGGCAGCGAACGCACCCTGGTACGTCCGTAACGCCGACCTCCAACGAGACTTAGAGCTCCCCACAGTCCAGCAATTTCTAAAAACACTCTTTGAGAACTTCTTCAAAGCCTCAGAGTCTCACCCTAATCATTTAATTCGTGAGGCAGCTTCTTATGCAGCCCCACATCCCTCTCGCTACCGAGTTCAAAGACCAAAAAACTCTTTCACGGGCCCTCCAAACAAGCTTTCGGCCGACTTAAACCGCTTCCTAGCGGCACTGGCCAAATCTTATCCCCGCCCTTAATTTGCCTTAGTTAGGTTTCCCTCTCCGCCTGCGCTCCCTTTTCCCTAAAGAGGGTCGCTTCCAATTCAACAGAAAAGCCACAAAAGCCAATGCCAGTCTCACAGGTGGTGTTTAGTGGGTAGGCACTTAGGTTTTCGCAGTGAATTCCACATAACCACCCACGCCTCTTCGGGTATTCGATTCGAAAGCGGTACAGAAGACTCTTAAGAAAGAAGACTCAAGACTCTCAAGACTCAAGACTCCCATAGAAGATTCCCATAGAAAACTCCCTCTTGTGTAAATAATACTAATCATAATTACCGCTCTTGTAAATACTTTAATATATAATTGTAACGTGTACCACCTTTTCCTTAATAACGTCCCTAGCAGTAATCACCCTAACACAATACAGTCCACTACATTCCCCTTACTGCCTCAGCCACTATTGGAATCCTCGGCGTCGACTTATAGGATGACGTTGAGTTCCGCAGTCACATGGTAGGGTAGGATAAATTGAGCCCGAATAGTTGACGACAGAGTCCTCTGATTAATTTCCTATCACATTTACTACGATAGATGCTCAGATGAATTGTTAAAATTCATTCCAGCTGCCAAATTTCACCACAATGCGACAGAATTTGTCAATAATTGGTTTGTCTGTCTACCTCTATGCAATTTATTAGAAGTTTTCTTCCTCGCACCTTCAAGAAATGCCGATCTATTGTTAAAAAGGCCGGCAAATTTCATGTACAATTCTCTTCGTGTTGCAGTTATTAATGAACGATGGTTGACTACTTAACATCAGGTGTACCGTATGCACGTTTGCCCCTTCCTGATAAAAAAAATCAATGGCGAGTACATCAATCACGTACGATTTACATCAGTTACGTTCGATTTACCGACGATATAGTTATAATAGTAGAATCGCTGTATGAACTCAGCACTTAAGGAACAACACCTTGAGGAAGATTTATCCGATGGGAGACACTATTAACAGAGCCTGTGGACGATTACGATACATCTCCTTGTCGTATATATCTCAAAAGTTGAAAGAAAGAGTGTACAACCAATGCGTGCTACCTCTGGTGACATATGAACTTGAGACGTGGTCCTTTTCTGCTGATCGTATTAGGAAACTCAAGGTCACTCTGCATGCTATCAGAAGAGCTATGCGAGGAGAGCCAGAGTAACCAAGAGAGCCCAACGGATTAGCAAGTTAAAGTGGCAATGCGCCGGCCATATACCTCTAAGGACTAACATCCGATGAAGATAAAATTTTCTCAAGTAGCAGCCTCGTATCGGTTAGCAAAGTCTAGTGTGGTCATCTACACGATGGAGTGACGAACTGGTACGAAATGCTGGCATTTGATAAATGCAGGTGGGTTAGGGCCGTGCTTTGTGGCGTTCCTTGGGGAAGGCATATGATGTGCAGTGGGCTTGTAATGGATTGTAATAATAATGAATGATTTTTCATTTCTATGAAGTCAGCATAAATATAATCTAATAAATCCAAAATATATTTTTATAAATGATAATTGAAAAGTAGGCAACTAATTATTAGACAGTTAATCAGCAAAATAATTTTATATCATCTATTCATTAATTACAACGCAGAGTTTTTCTGCTATTTTCACTGGTTATCAGGAAGATGCTGCTGCCACTGTAGCTTCTTACTGGATATGCTCACCGCCACTAAACTACACAACATAGAAATGAAAGGAAAACTCTTTATTTTTTTCTGTTTGGATTTTTGAAAAGATAAAATCATGATTTAGATTATATTATAATAAATCAGATCAGACCAGCTCATGTTCCAGTCATTGCCCCATTAATCTTTTAAAAGGACACACGTTTTTGAAGAGACTATACACAAAGAATTAAAATATCGTTGCTGTTTAATTAGCTGTTATTGCTAGTTGTTATAAATGTGTACAATCAACTTATTTGCTCACGGCTTATTCCATTCACATGTTATCTTCTACTGATAAATAATTTTTTATACATATAGACTGCTATATAATCATTAAATGATTAATTGTTTTCATCAAATTTCTATTAATGGTACTTTAATTACTATTCAATTATGTATCGCATTATGGTTGGTTATCGTATATTATGGTTGGTTCTTCCAAAATCATCAACTCTACTCCAAAACCCTCACAGAATTGAGAGAAGGTCTGTGCTGGCTATGCACTGGATTAAATTGGCTCCCATTTTTTTAGTACACTTTTTAGTAAATTTTACTTTAAATTCTATCTTTTTTTCACAGCCTATTCAGTCCACGGCTGGACATAGGCCTCCTCCAAAGCACGCCGGACTCCGCTGTCTTGTGCTGTTCTCTTCCAAAAGTTACCCGCTTTGTTCACCAAGTAATTCCTGCTTCAAGCTTGTGATCTGCCCCTACTTAAAATAAAATAAAATTTAGCCACAGTTTGTCGTGTAATCGTATATGTAGGACCTGATTATATTTATTTATAGTTTGGAAAATCCAAAATTGCACGCCTCATGAGCGTTTTATTTAATTTTAATGATAAAAAGTTACCAAAATAAATCAATTACACAAAGTATAATATCCATATAGGCTGCAAATGTACCGTATTGTCTATCAAAGGCTAAAGAAGAAAATGAAAGCGCCTTTAAATTTTTAATAGCAATAAAATTTATAAATCTTAATAATCATTTTATTAACAAACGACGTGTACTAGGCTAATAATATGAAATAAGGAACCATTTGAAGTAATTATAAAGCTAATTAACAAACAACCCGGTCTCAAAATGACAATTTTTTCGGGAGTTAAAATAAAATTTAAGTGTCTGTATGTTATATAGAAATAACTTAAAAAATTGTCTAGTGTATTGACAATTTTTTCGGGAGTTAAAATAAAATTTAAGTGTCTGTATGTTATATAGAAATAACTTAAAAAATTGTCTAGTGTATACAGGCTGTATAAAATGCAAGAAGGTGTATTACCTTTGTAATAATAAGCAATCTTTGTTACTGTTTATATGCCGATGCAACTATAAATGGGACTGGTACTCGTAATACTGGTTTTGACTATATTCTAATAAATTATATTGCAAGCAACCGTGCAACTTTCCGTTTCGTTGGGTAGATGAATATCATGGGCATCGGAAAATTTTTAATGAAAGAGCGAAAAACTTTTATTACACATATTGAACTAAAATTCAGAATGAACAAAAATGTCACTCATGTGGAACTTTCATAAAGTTGACCAGCTTAATAATTAGTTTTATTTGAGATATTTAACGATTAAGACCGAATCAAAAGTTTTCAATAACTACGAATAACTTTATTATATTTACACATAATGAAACAAGTTTTAAGAATAATAAAACAAATGCGAAACAGACCACAACCACAATCTTTATTTCTATAAATTTATTTTATTCTTTGATAGCGACCCGCCATATCCAATAGTATGGCGTTATTAAGATTTATGATAATGAGGGCTAATAATTTTCTGCTTAACAGATGGCGCTAGTTGACACTGAGTTAAAGTTTTATGTTACACGATGTAATTTAATTGAGAAATTGGTTTTAAAAAAAAGTTTGTCAGTTTCTAGAGTTATTAATACAGAAAGCAATGCGTCAGTGGTTTGCTTATTAATTTTTGCACATTTTTAACTTTTTTTTTTAATTTTCTTCTACTATGAATATCTATACTTTGGTTTATTTATTTTTAATCTTATTAATATAAAATATAGCCAATAGTACAATGTACAGAAAGAAACAATAACCTTTACATTTTCCGAACAAATTAACTTCCCCGCTATAAAATCTGTCAAATATTATACCTCACTTTCTAGTGGCGCCACCCTGGTGGCGGAAAAACTCGTGGATGTCCTCATTGTCAACGACCATTTGTTTTATAAATCATTTGATTTAAAAAAAAGTTCAAGTAGTTCACATAGACATGGAATTTATTTTATTTCATACTGATTGTTGTTTTAGAAAAGCAACCCGCAACCATTGTTTTAATTTTAGTCACGGTGGCAAGTCTCAACTGAAACTAACTATCTGCACAGGACAGGATCATAAAAATAATGATAATTGTTTACTTCCATTACATAAACGTGGTAGAGCTGCAGTAGAGCTGCAGTTATATTAGTAGTATAGTTGTGTACGAATGGGTCTGCTCGACCGGGGAAGGACCACACTCTCACAGAATACCAGCGTAAAATAGCAGCTTAACACTATTGTGTTTCGTATGGTGTGTAGAGAACCGGAGACCCTTTTTACTGGAAAAGAGGCATTTCATCTTAGTCTTCACGGGTGACAACGCATTTGCATTTTGATTCGCAAACGAGGGTAGATGTAGATGTCTATGGGCCACAGCACCGATTACCATCAGGTGGATTATGTGCTCGTTTGTCACCCTATCTTATAAAAAAATTACAAACATCACAAGCACGAGTAAATGCTCAAACACAGTTGCTCTAACTTATCCCTTATTCTCATAGTTTGATGAGACAGCAATCCGACGTGACCAGAGCAAGATCAGCCGTGGGGCCAATGGTTTTTACATTCTATCTCCGAGGCCCGGGAATGAAACATCACCAAATTCCTGATTTCAGGCTGCTACTGAGAATTCCTTCACAAAAAACCCAATAAAAGTTTTTTGGCCCGACCCGGGATTCGCACCCGTGACAAACAGCCGCGTTTACGATCACTAGACCAACGAGGTAGTCGCTGTTAACTATACCATTTGCTTTACATATATGCTTTTAAAAAAGCTGCTTTTATATTATCAGAAATAAATACATATATATTAAACATAGCACTTGAATAAACACACACATTTATAGAACATTAATCCTCTTATACCTAGACAATCGAAATGCATTGTTCTTATTCGTGATAAAAGTTTAAAATATAATCCTTCAGAAGGTTTTGCTTCTGACTTTGTTTTTTATTATGACAAGCTAATATCGGTGTTAACGGTGGTAGAGCCACGCAGCAGTTTTTGTTGCACGTATGGGCCGGCTGAAGCCAGGTTTGTACCATGACCTCACAGAATACCGGCGTGAAGTAGAAGCTCTGCTTCTGTGTTTCGTCTGGTGAGTGAAGGTGGCCGGAGGCCGAATTCCCCCCCCCCCCCCCCATCAACATGGCAGTGGAGTTACACGTTAGACTTACCCAGGAGGGTACCAGCACCCCTGGAGAATCCCTCGCTGAGCATCCACGACCATGGTATTTCACTCCTGAGCGTGGGTGCTCAGGCTGCCCCGTGTATTCTGGAGGGGGGCAAAATTCTGGGGGGGGGGGGGCATCTGTTCTCGACGCCTCGGCAGTCTTGAAGGTTCGGACCTGTCCATCCTATGGCTACGCGTAGACAGCGACGACCATCCGCGCGTCTACGGGTGCCTCTATAGGTCCCATAGCGGTAATGCCGAAACAGACCGACTCAATGACCACGTCCAAATGGCTACAGATTCTTTGCTACAACAGGTCCCATCCGCAGAGATCGTGATCCTTGGCGATTTTAACGCCCAACACGCTGAATGGCTCAGTTCACGTTTACCCGATCATGCGGAGAGATCTGTTTATGACTTTGCTTTGGCATATGGTCTGACACAACTGGTTACTTCGCCTACGCGGATTCCAGATGTGGAGGATCATACACCTTCCCTGTTGGACCTTCTGCTGACCTCTCATCCGGACGGATATCAGGTTTCCGTCGATGCCCCTCTCGGCTCTTCGGACCATTGTCTGATCCGGAGTGTGGTGCCAATCACGCTCCCCTCGGGGTTGCGTTCTGCAGGTTGCCGCCGTGTTTGGCATTACAGGTCGACGGATTGGGACGGAATGCGGTCTTTCTTTGCATCCTACCCATGGAGGTGGGTTTGCTTCTCGCCGGATGATCCCAGCGCTGTTGCTGACTCTCAGTGATGTGGTGCTACAGGGATTGGAACTATTTATTCCATCATCTGTGGTACCTATCGGAGGCAGATCTCAGCCTTAGTTTGGTCGCTCCTGTAAGACTGCATTACGCAGTAAGCAGGAGTGTTATCAAGCCTGGGCTGCAACTTCGGCGACTCGGGATATAAACACCATCACACTTGAAAAGAAGTATAACTTCGCCTCCAGGTCTTTCAAAAGAGTTATTGCCAAGGCAAAGTCAGAGCACATAGGCAGAATTGGCGAGAAACTAGTTCGCGTTCCTTCGGGAACCCGTGCATTCTGGTCTCTCGCCAAGGCTGTCTAAGGAAATTTCTGTAAGCCATCACAACCATCTCTGAACAGGGTTAACGACTCACTGGCTCAAGACGCAAAAGACAAAGCCGACCTTTTAGGCTCCCTTTTTGCGTCCAACTCGACTCTTGATGACTGGGGGAAAACACCGCCGACCATCCCGCGGTGTGAGTGCTCCATGCCGGATGTGCTGTTCTCACAACGCTCGGTTCGCAAAGCACTCCTCTCCCTGGATATCCAGAAGTCGAGTGGGCCTGACGGAATCCCCCCAATTGTGCTGAGGACGTATACTCCGGAGTTGGCTCCGGTCCTAACGCGTCTTTTCCGGTACTCCTACTCCCAAGGCGTAGTCCCGAATTAATGGAAGACAGCTTTTGTCCACCCGATTCCTAAAAAAGGTGACTGCTCAGACCCGTCCAACTACAGGCCTATCGCCATCACCTCCTTGTTCTCCAAAATAATGGAATCAATTATTAACTGCCAGCTCATGCGGTTTTCATCGAGGTCGATCAGCTGGTGATCTTCTAGTCTACCTGACCCATATATGGGCAGAGGCAGTAGAGTCCAAAGGGGAGGCGATGGCCGTTAGTTTGGACATTGCGAAGGTCTTCGATCGGGTTTAGCACAAAGCGCTTCTTTCTGCTATCGCCAACGCTGTTTCTTCTGCATGTCAATGATATGTTGCTAACTGGTAACATTTATTATACATTTTATTTTATATTATTCATATATTATTCATTTTATACACCGGCCGTGCCAGTATTTCTCGGGAAAACGTCGCCGAGTACCGGAACAAACTTGTGTCTGAAGTCAAGTCTTTGCTAAACAAATTCTCGGATTGGGCGCGACTAAATCTAGTCCAATTTAATCCTCAGAATACACAAGTTTGCGCGTTTACCGCTAAAAAGAAACCCTTTGTCGTATCTTCTCAGTTTCAAGGCACTCTCCTTCTTTCCTCAGCCAGTATCGGAATCCTCGGAGTCGACATATCGAGTGACGTGCAGTTTCATGGTCACTTGGAAGATAAGCCCAAATTGGCATTTAAAAAGCTTGGCGTGCTCAGTAGAGCGGAAAAGTATTTCATACCGGCACACCACCTGCAACTTTACAAGGCGCAGGTTCGGCCTCACATGGAATACTGTTCCCATCTCTGGTCAGGGGCTCCCCAGTACCAGCTCCTTCTATTTGACCGCATCCAACGCAGAGCGGCTCAAATCGTCGACGACCCAGTCCTTTCTGATCGGCTCGATTCATTAGCACTGCGAAGAGATGTTGCATCCCTTTGCATTTTTTTTCGCATCTAAGTGCTCTGAGGAATTGTTCGGATTAATCCCAGCTGCCAAATTTTATGAACGCACATCGCGGCAGAACTCCCGATACAATCCACACCATCTGGATGATTGGCGGTCCACCACTGTGCGATTTAGAAGATGTTTTCTTCCTCACACGACTTCCTTGTGGAATCGATTACCATCAGCGATTTTTCCGGACCGATACGACTTAGGGACCTTCAAGAAAAGAGCGTACTCCTTTTAAAAAGGCCGCCGACGCATCTGCGATTCCCTCCCTGGTGTTGCAGCTGTTCATGGTCGGCGGTAGTCACTTACCATCAGGTGAGCCGCATGATCGTTTGCCCCCTCTCCTATAAAAAAAATATCAACTTAAAGTTAGAGCCCCTCCATTGGTACCCCTCCTGGTAAATTAAACTTAGTAGTATTAGAGTTATAAAGTCTTGAACAATATGCACTTATAATGAGCTCTGATGATCCTAGTGAGAATACTAGGTAAGAATACATTAGATTACACGGTTATGTTAAAAAGGATAGTAGCTCTGGGGCTAAACTCTTGCCGAAAATTTGATAGTACGCGAACAACCGGAGGTTAATGCAATCGCGTCGGCTTCGATAAAATTTTTAATCACAATTTTAATTTTAACTGTTAATTTACTTACCACATGCTCATGATAAAATAGACATTGTAAGAAATAGAAATAAAATAATGTATTTGAAAGACTATTAAAGTCCGCTAATACCAAAGAGATTTAAAATATTTATACTACTATATTAAATGTCTTTGGCTACAACGCACAGGGACATCGCGACGGATACTTTTATTACCCTAAAATCCTCTCAGACATTAGAGAAGGCCTGTCAACTATGGAGCTTATACTGGCTGTATCTTTATGTACGATAGTTTCTGTATCTGCATGAGCATTATTTATTCATTCTTCCTTATTTTGAAATGGTAGTAGATTATAAAACATGTTGAAGTCTGACAAAAGAGAATTTTTTTTCTTTTGTCAAAAATTAATGAGTTTTCATTACATTTCATTTCATTGGATGCAAATGTAACGAATGCCTTTGTGTTAGTATCCTCATGCAAGTCGGTCGGCGAAAAGGTCGGTTTTATGTTCAATAAACTAATAATTTAGAAAAATATTGTGAACCAAATTAAAGGTGCTTGACAAAATCATAAAAATAAAGATAAAATTCCACCAAGTAACAATAATCGCAAATATAAATTATAATAACAATTAACAATTACCAATTATTAACAAAGGAGCTCCACTTACACAAAATATAATATAACACCCAAACCAGGACAATTATTTGTAGACATTAAAAATAATTTTTTCGCGCGTGAATCCAACCAGGTGAAGTTTAGCAATTTTAAAACTATGAAACTTTAACCATAGTATCCAAAAAATACTGGTTGTAAAGGTGAATATGAATATAAATTGGTAAATTTGAGATATTTTATAATTCATGTATCGGTTATAAATGGCGAAGGTTATTAAACCCGGCGCCCCTCACGTGGTATAATTAATTATTTTTAAGTCTTTAAAATACGAAAACCTCATTAAGACAAGCGCTAACATCGCGTAAAGGGTTTGAGAATCGGGCAAAAGATAATTTTCACTTACTCATTAAAAGTAATTAAAAGTGGCGCTGTTGATGAAGTCAATGAATTAATTTGACGACGAAGGCTACACCTGGTCTACACTATTTATGATTGATGAACAACCACAAGCCCAATCTGGGTTTTATTAAAACCCAGATTAGGCTATTCTAGATCTGGATGTTTTTTTATGTAATATTATAGTGACTCCATTCCATCCATTACAGCCTATAAAGTCCACTGCTGAACATAGGCCTCCTTCATAGATATTTTTCATAGTCGCCACCATGAAGCAAATACAAAGAGGAGGTGTTGTAATTAGATTTCGCTATGTAACAACACGTGACAATTTTCGAGGTGAGAGAATGTTAATCCCCGCCCATTTTACACTATCTACATCTACCGATAAATAGTACAACTACTCGAATCGTTCCATTCCGATTTTGTTATGTAGTTTAGCTATCTTGACGATAGATGGCGGCCTGTTCACAAAATGATTATAAAGTATAAAAATAATATTTTGGCGGTTAAAATCTCTTTATGTCTGAATGCAAAACAAATTTCAGCACCTTCATATGATTATTTTACCAATACTGAGCTCTACGTACCTTTATATTTTTAGTTCACATGACACAATGTGTCGCTGTCTAGTGTCGAATATATTTAACTATATTTGAAAGCCGACGCAAAGAGATTTTTATAGAACTATTTTAATAAATTAGGTGTAAAACTACTTACAAATGAAATGTGATTCCACCCATAGCATCAGAGCGTCTATCTGAGTAGTTTTTACACGATAATACACAACACTTCATCCTTTTCTTCTTAATAATACGAAAATACACCGATTTACGATTTTCAACACATAAGCGCACAGGACGAATGCTGACAGTATATTAACTAAAGCCACGCCCAATATGATGACGTCAGGACCTACTTAGAATCACAGTGCACAGTTGATTTTGCCGTCTCCTCTTTGTATTTGCTTCATGGTTGCCACACGTGATAAGCGATTTGGCAACCGCAGTATTTTATTGTTTTGAGTTGTTATCACGAGGATGCTATTTGCCCATGTCCTGTTTTATTTTGCCTCTGTCGCCTCTTACTAGTATAGTAAATATTCTTATACAGCCACTGCACGGTTATATTGACTCATTTTACAGACTGTCCTTTAAATAGTAGTCCAAACGAAAAGTGGCGAGAAATGAGACCGTGCCCTATGGAAAAGTCAAGAAAAATTAATAAAACTGTTACAGTCTTCAAGATTTTTTCATTTTCATGATTTTATCGAAAATTTATCACATTAATACTTATAATTTATGTCATTATATTAAAATAACGAAAACTTTTTTATCGAATATTATTTCTAATATAATTTAAAATCTTCGCCCTCAGTAGACAACTGCATTTTGAATAGTTTTAGTTACGTACGGGGGACAACATCTACCTATCAGCAATATTGTGTGCTGGTTGTCACTCTTTTCTATAAAAAGAGAGTGACAAACGAGCACACATTCCACCTATGGATTCTCCAGCCTATAGACATCTACATTTGTCCTCGATTAAGAATCAAAATGCAGATGCGTTGTGACCCCTGAGAACTAAGTTGGAATGCCGCGTTTCCAGTAAAAAGGGTCTCTGGTTCTCTGCACCCACCATACGAAACACAATAGCCTTAAAGTGCTATTTTACGCTGGTATTCTGTGATAGCATGGTCCTACCTGCGTCTAGCCGACCCATTCGTGCTAGAACTCTTATAGCTGCTTTGTTTGCTAAGAGATATTTTTATCGATCTCCGTAATCGATACGTAAAGATGGAACTAAAAAGAAGTGAGTTATTAAGTCTTAATAAGGTTCACTATATAAAATTTCTCGAAAATTTGTTAAACATAATTTCACTAAACTTTGAGCTTGCGCTAAATTTAGAGCTGAAACCGCAAGTAGCAGTAAAATAACTTGAGAATAATTTTAAACCTTATTCATAGTCTTAGTATAACCGTAAAACTTAAAATACTGTTGGAATGTAACATAGTTAATGCCAGTGCATTATTTTACATATTGCGTTGTAATAAGAAACATAATCGCTCGTGTCTTGATTTATTGCGAAGTACTCAAGCTTAATTAGTCAATATCAATGAGAACTGATTACAAAGTTTTATTAAAGAAATTATAAAGAGATTAAATGAACGGTTATTGTATTTTTCTGATTATAAAAAGACCCAAGGAAAAAGGCCACGCTGGATTTCTTACGGGTTCTTCCTTAGTCACAGCATTTTACGAACCAATGGTAAAATATTAAATGACTTCAATAAGTATTTTTGTGTTATATATTAAATAAAAATTATTCTTAGCTATTCTATTAAATAAGTTTAAGATTTTTATAGCTAAAAACTACTTGATATATTACTTTACGTGGCACGACAACATTAATAATAATAACTATGTTAAAATGGGTTATAAGAAATTACAAAAGTAAAAATAAATCGAAATCCAAACCGGTGTCGGAGCGGCGCATACCTACCTATATAATATGCAGTGTCTAATCATACAATCACCAAGCTATGGTCGGTACAACTGTAAGCTTTAATAAATTTATAGCCAATATTGCAATAAAACTTAGTTAAAAAGTTTAACAGGCAGACATAAAATTTCACATTTCAACTTACATTAAAAATAAACCTGGATCTTACCGTGTAGTGGCGGTGTAAGAATATTCACTACCTCATATCATCCCGTGGGTGTCGTAAGAGGCGACAGAGGGAAATAAATCAAGAGATGGGCAGCAGAATCTTCCTAATGCATATAAAATAAGTGTGTATAGTAAGTCTCTATATAATAAATCTGTAGAAAAGTCGTGTCTGTAATTCTAATATACCCTTGAAAAAACAAGTCCAGGGGACAAATAAAGGATACTGAAGCCAAATTAATGGTTTGTCTTTTTTTTTTTTGTAAATGGTTGTCTGTCCATCTGTCTGTGTATTACCGATTTACGCAAAACCTACTGGACCGATTTCCATAAAATTTTATATGTAGGTAATTGGTAACCCGAGGCAACTTATAGGCTACTTTTTAACGGATTGCGGAACTTAAAAAAGAAGGTTAAGTTCTTTTTTTCCTTTAGATGTTAATTTTCTATTAAATATGATTATGTTAGTTAATAGGCGGAATGACGGGTATTTTTTCAAATAAGTGTCATATTTTTAAAAAGTTTAAAAATAATTTTTAATCTTTGCAACACAATTTGAAACGATATACGTTTTAATTATCAAAACAGCGCCATCTAACATAAAATGAAAAAAGCCTATATCTTGCCTTAAGTAACTAATATATTACCTATATAATAGAAATAACTTACACTTATATGTTTTATTTAAAAATACTAACGTGTAATTTAATAGCTATATCATTTTAAAAGTGTAATAATAAAATTTAAAAAAAGAATAGACAATAGTTACATCTATTAAACGTATGAAAATCGATATTTTTTTGAACTAAAAAACATATAAATGTTCATACGTTTGATTCTATCTCTGTATGTAAACTGATTAAACTGGTCTGCCTACAATTATTGCAAAATTCTCATTAAATCGTTAATTTGTGAAATGGCGTCGTTTCATGATATTAATCACTGTTTATTGACCATGTCATAATATACGAGGGTGGATTGAAAAGTACTCGGCCTAACCAAGAAAATAAACACATACTAAATCAGTTATATTTTTATTTTTCTACATAATCACCATCAAGTTCAATACACTTTTGCCACCTCCCCTTCCAAGCATTTAGACCGTTGAAAAAAAATGATTCTTCCTTAGAGTCAAAATATGCGTCTACAGCTGCTTTGACCTCGTCGTTTGTCGAAAATCTTTGACCTCCCAAGTGTTTTTTTAGGTTAGGGAACAGAAAGAAGTCTGATGGTGCCAGATCAGGTGAATACGGCGGATGCGGTAACAGTTCAAAGCCACAGTTGTGAATTTCAGCCATTGACTGTACTGACGTGTGAACACGGGCGTTATCTTGATGAAACAGGACTTTTCTTCTGAGCATTCCTCGACGTTTTTGTTTTATTTTCTCTCGTAAACGACGTAGTAAGGTGCAGTAGTAATCAGAGTTTATAGTCTGACCTCTTTCAAGATAATCAATCATAATCACCCCTTTCGAGTCCCAGAATACTGAAGCCATCACCTTATTTGCCGACAAAATCGACTTAGCATTTTTAGGGGATGGTGAACCAGGTCTTCTCCACTGTGTTGATTGTTGTTTTGTTTCCGGTGTACAGTAATGAACCCATGTTTCGTCTATAGTAACAAAACGATTCAAAAAATCATCTGCATCGGCTTCAAATAACTCCAAACAGTCGCGTGAAATAGTCAATCGCGTCCTTTTTTGTTCAACTGAAAGCAGTCGCGGAACCCACCTCGCAGACACCTTGTGGAAACCCAACTCGTTGACAATGATGTTTTGAGTTCGTTCATAAGAGATGCCTATAATCTCGGCTATCTCTCTAATTTTTAATCTGCGGTCTCCCATTATTAAATCAAGTACTTTTTTAATATTTTCGTCAGTAGTTGACGTCGAAGGCCTTCCAGAGCGGGGTTCATCTTTCACACTCTCTCTACCGTGCTTAAATTCTGCTATCCATTTTATATGACAGAATATGACAGAGCACAATTGCCTAATGTACTGACCATGTCATCATGGATGGCTTTTGATGATAGCCCCTTCTTATGGAGGTACTTAATGACGGCACGCTGCTCGATTTGCTCCATTCGCGGAAATTATGTCCGATTACTTTGTTAATAAATTTATAAAATCACAACTAATTATCGCACACGTTTCGAACTTCACAGAATAAACTAGTCTGAACTGAACTAAATAATGTGGGTAGATTTGATTTTTAGAATTGAATGGATCTGTGTTAGGCCGAGTACTTTTCAATCCACCTAGGTAGCTTAGCCAAATCAATGAATAGAGACCGTTTAACGATATTAATAACTAATTACAGCATTGCTATTTTATGATAATATGTTCATATCGTCAAATAGTTTTTCACCGCTAGCGGCGCTGATAGCGTGTTTTTTTTTAACAGAAACAGATTTTTAACAGAATCAACATCACTATGCCTTTTTTATATAATAAATAAATGATGTTGCCCATCTCCTGTATGTTTTCCTCTATCTCCTTTTACACACACACGGAACAATATGAGGTGGAGGATTCTTTTCGCCACTACAACAAGGCTAACATTTTTCTGCTTTCGATCATGAGTGTAGTTCTACCTACTTACTTACGTTCACTGCGAATAGAACTTCATTTGGAATAAAAGTAATCATAAGGATTTTATCGTGTTTAATGTTAGTTTGTTTGACTTATCAAAAATTCTTTAACAAACTGACATAGATACAAAGACACCGAAGTGGCTCTAAAAGTGATAGAATTTTGCTAAATTTGGCGCGGAATAGCATTTAATGAGGTTTCTAAATTGAAGACCAAACGAAGTAACCACTGAAAATAAAAACTCTTGGTTGCCAACCCGCTTGCCAAGCGTAGCAACTATGGCAAATAATCCGCAGGCATCATATAAGGCAGTCTAGGGGTGGTGGGGGGGGGGGGGGGTCTATGTTTAACAGTGGACTTTAGTAGGCTGTAACTGTAACGGCAACAGTACCTACGTAATCCTGGATTATAGGGATAAAAGCTGCATACGGTGGGGTTGTTGTGGCTTTATAAATATAGGATAAAGTAGAATAGAGTATTTTCATAAAAGTAATGGTGATAAACGGACACACATAAAAGACGTAATAAACTTGGTGGTAGGTCTCCTTTTCTGCCTAAGAGTCCTCCTGGGTAGATACCACACCCTTACCTATTCCTGCCACCAGGTAGCAGTGCCTGCACGGCTGTGTCCTGGTTTGACGGGTATAGATATCTGGTATAATTACACGCTGTGAGGCATTCAATCACCTTCTTTGTTTCAACAACGATGCAGGTGTTAAGGTGGAAGCTCTAGGTTGACCCCTGAAATTCTAATTTTCTTACGTTTATGCAATTTGCAGGTCAATGTCAGATTGTATGTTTAACAAAATATGATTCGCGAGCGTAACGAGCATGTATTTACAGAATTATAATCATTATAATCATCAATACAACTCCCTAAGTTCGTATAATTCCTTTGAATGAGTTTTTCTGGAAATAGCCATACATTGGAATTATACGAACATAGAAGGTAGTATTGATGATAATAATGATTATAATTATATAAGTACATACTAGTTACTCTCACGAATCATATTTTGTTAAATATACAACCTGATACTAACCTGCAAATTGCAAAACACGTAAGAAAATTTGAATTTCGCGGGCCACCTTGGAGCTTCCACCTTAATGGGCTGCAGTAGCCACTTACCCCCGCCCCCGTCCTCGAACAGGTTCCCGACTTGTAGTGGCGCGGCTTAGTAGCCATGGATTGGTCACCCGCGGTTTAGTGGTGGGGATGCGGGGGGAGAAGTGTCGGTATTGCGAGGCGGCGCATTCATGGCGCATTCCCTAAAAATATCGTAGGAATCAGTCTTTCGAATCTTTGAATAATTTGACAAGAAGGCGTAAGAGTAAGTTCATTGCAAAGATGTTTTATAGGTCCAGATACCGTGTACGCGCGCCTAAAACGCTTCCATTTCAAAGACGCCAATATTGGCGTATTCGTTCGATCGTTCCGCCATTACGCCAGCGACGTTCATTGTGAACATACGTCACGCACCAGGGTTTTTAATTTCGCAAAATGACTGTTTGTGCTGTGAAATCATTTAAAAATTACTCTTGGAAAAATGATAAGGATAAGAACATCACTTTTCATAAGTAACTATACAATTTTATGGTGTATTTCTTTGTAAAAGAATACGAAAGCTAAATATCAATACAACTAATAATACTGCGCAATAATATTCGAGTGTTGCCTAGTCTGTGAAATGTTTTTACCATTTTTTAATGTCATAATCAACCGCAAAGGTTATCTGTATAGGGGTTTTAAACAGTCTAATTTTAAAGATTTTACCCAACCTACAGAGTTAAACTGTTTTAAGGGTTAGGGTTGAACTACATCCGGCAGCATGAAATTGCACTTTCCTGTGCTTCTATCTTTTTTGGTCACTCAGAACAGTTATTTACTAGAGCGAGAAAGAAAGCGCGAGTGTATAGTTCCACTCTCAAAAAGCCGATTGTAAACCGGTTCTAAAAGTTTATCTATCATTCTTGACAATCCATACTAATATAATATTATAAATGTCAAAGTGTAATTTTTTGTTTATTTGTTTTTGTCCTTCCTTCACGCAGCAACGGAACGGAGCAATTTAAAAAAATTAAACATTTTGCTATCTCTTGGCCGAAGTTTACGCTTAACCAAACTTACTTTTTTTCGTCATTTTACTTAGGATTGAAAAATAATTAATGTCTTCGTAAAAAGCGGCAATATTTTGTGTTCTACAGTACAAAAGTGTAGTACTCTGTATATATTTAGTAATAATAGATTACAAATATATGTTACATACATAAATATCTACTGTGCTTTTTTATTTATTTTAACTGTTACATTAATTATAGGTTTTATTACATATCTTCAATATTTTAGTGCGATGTTCGTACCTACATAAAACACACATAAGCAACCATATCCCCATACACACACACACGCACACAAATGCACACGCCACGTACACACATTTTATACTCTTAGAATCAATAGGTACGTCAATATGAATGAAATATAAAATCTCCCACATTTTTTGGGTAATCGATTCGCAATGTTATAACCGAAGTCACGCACATTAATGCAGCCATGGTGCGTAAGATATGCGCGTCACGTGGTAATCACGCACACATGAATCAAAGACTGTCTTCACTAAGAACGTTGCGGTGTGTTAGCAACACGGTATCTGGACCTATAAAACATCTTTGGTTCATTGGTATAATATCCGAGATAGATAGCAAATTATGATTTCTAGCCTTTCCTTCAAAGCCCTAGTTCTCGACCATTGAGTGATTTAAGATGATGGATTCTCTAACTATGCCATCACACAGTGTCTTATGTCAAGATTATAAATAATTTTGAAGGAAATAGAAAACGAAAATTTTCAGATGTTAAATAAACCTATATGCGGCTCCGTGGTGCAGTGGATTAGCAATGAGTTGCTGCGCTGGAGGCCGCGGGTTCGAATTCCGCACGGAACAAGTAGTATGGCCTAGAAGTAATTGTTCTGGGTCTGGGTGTTTGTCCTTGTGCAATTTGTGTTTGTAAACTGCCTCCACAACACAGGAGAAAATCCTAGAGTGGGGGTAACGTTTTAAAAAAAATAAACCTCAATCTAGAAGAACAAACATAATAAAATAATAATGCATAAGCTTTACTTTAACCCGTAATAAAATAACATCATGCGCTCGTTTCTGACACTACGCAATACGTCGTCCGTAAATTAAGTATAAATGCGCTGAGCCAATTTCAGTCATATGTTTAACGAAATAAAGTGCAAAGACATCGCACCTCATAAGCGGTGGACTTTAATACGGAACTGATAATAAATAAGACTTAAAATTATCCGCAAGTTATTTTACTGGTACTCGCGGTCTTAATTTCACACCTAGAGAGCTCAATAAAATGATTTTAAGAGTGAATTTTTTTTTAAATAACACGCAGGAAGCAGTAAGGAAATTATAACATTCAATTATAAAAGCACATACCATATACCTAATAGCATAAATGTTACATGCACAGGTGAATAATATGAAATATATACACATATATTTCATATTATAATATATAATATAAATGCCACACGGCTTTGCAGTGGTCTAGTAGTCCTCTGATTTTGATTTCTAGTCGTAACAAATTATCATAAAATCTATGTCGCATGTAAAATATTCCATAATAGGTACATGGCCTCATGGTTGCCGTATGATTACACTTGTGCGATTGCGTGTGTATGTGATGAGCCATTTTATCTCACTTTTCTGTCGTACTCAGGGTCGGATTTAACATGTCGGGGCCCTTAAGCAATGTATTTCTCGGGGCCCCTTTGCACACAGAGAGTAAAACTTTTTAACGTAACGCATCCATATTATTAGTTTTATTACTCGATACTAGATGATTCTGTTCTGAAAGTATGAAGTATTTCATCAACTGACAGCATGCGCCGCTAAAACCCTGTAATACCTATTGTTATTGAGGATACAAATTTTCCAATTGAATTTTCACTGTATGATATGGCGGCTGTACACGCTCGTCTCGTCGCTTCGCGTGCCTCTCGTCGCGTAGAGGTTCGACACGAGAGCACACCATGTACACACTCGTTGTATCACTTGAACTCCAGATGTCCACTGCGATGGACGTAGAAGAAACTGTTGCTGTGTTTTGCCTTTGCTATTTTTTATTATGAGTTTTTACATATTTCCAATAAAAGAAAATTATGTCATGGTGGATGGTTTCTATTTACTGTAATAGAACCATGTAAATTCCTATATTGTATTTAACAATATTGAACCTTTTTTTTGATATTTTTTATAATTATCAGAAAACAAACGAGTGTGTACAGGCGCGCTCTCGTTTTCATCGCGAGACTCACGAGACCCTTTGACTCGAGCGCAAAAATCCGACACGCTTCAGAGAGCGAACGAGGGCCGCGAGACGCGACGCGACGCGACGAGGGCACCATGTACACACTCGTACTCGGCCTGTCTCGGGGTGTCTCGACGAGCGTGTACAGCCGCCAATACATTTTCCATTACTTTCGTGCACGCGCAGGGCCCCTAGGCAGTTGTCTACGCTGCCTAATGGTTAATCCGGCTCTGGTCGTACTGCTATTCAAAGTGTATAGAGAACCAGTATAATTACACACTGTGAGGCATTCTGTATTAGATCCATATTAGAGGAGACAGTGCATCTACAGCCGTTGATTGAAATTGGTTGCAGGTATTCATGGGCCACAGCAGCCATTTACCAGTTAGACTGTAAGTACGTTTGTCACTTTAATTTTATGTAAAAAAGGCTGCGTGCTATCACCAACGCTGTTTCCTCTACATATCAATGATATGTTGCAAACAGGTAGCATTCATTGTTATGCGGGCGGCAGCACTGGTACCTTACACCTTTATATACCGGCCGTGCCAATATTTCTCGAGAGGACGTCGCTGAGTACCGGTAAAAAGCTTGTGTCTTAAGTTAACACATTGTTGTACAAAGTCTCGGATTGGGGGCAACACAATCTAGTTCAGTTTAATCCCCAAAAGACTAAAAAGAACTCCTTTGTCGTATCTCCTCAGTTTCAGGGCACTCACCTTGTTGCCTCAGCCAATATCGGAATCCTCAGCGATCCATAACCAAAGTGTCAAAGTGGCCTCTCAAAAGCTTGGCGTGCTCAGCAGAGCGGGACAGTATTTCATGCCGGCACACCGTCTGGGCGCACAAGGCGCAAGTTCGGCCTCACATGGAATACTGTTTCCATCTCTGGGCCGAGGCTCCCCAGTGTTAGCTCCTTCCACTTGATCTCATCCAGCGTAGAGCGATTCGAATCGTCGACGATCGAGCTCTTTTTGATTAACTTGACTCACTGGCACTGCGAAAAGATGATGCATCTCTTTGCGTATTTTATTAAAAAAGAATGACTTTGCGTTGTTTCGATAACTAAGGAATACGCTAGATTAAATACTAGTATTAAAACAATAGCTGGTAAAAGTCTGTAATCCATAGTTGCGATGCACCATAGTGTATAGTGAATTAACTTGACCACAGACACCAACCTCTATGCATCTTGTAGTCATTTCATGAAATATCAATGTGTAGAGTAGCAATCATCACAGCAACGAATCGAACATCAACCGAAGCCTAAATCACACTATTGAAGTTTCGGAACGACTACATTTTATACAGAACAAGCTCCATTTTCCAACACGGAGTGTTGGCTGCTCCTGATGATGATCTCTTTTCTTTCACCGACGGATAAACATGTAATAAAAAAAATTAAAAGTTTAAATTAAACGCGATAAAATCCGTGAAATTAGTTTCATTTAATATGTAATAAAGACGATAAGCTTCCTCATCAAATTATTTAAGTGATCATGAAAATCCATCCAATAATTATAATTATCAGAATGAATACACAGAGAGACTTGGAGGTTTATAAACACGGTTTTAGCTTAAGCTTCGGTCACACACAACGAATATTCGATGCGAGTGTATTCACTGCGAATTTTACTGGCAGCCTCAATTCGCTGCCTGCCTGTCACACACAGTGAGTACTACACGAGAATTATCTATAATATGTATCTTTTATATTATTTTTTTTGCTTTTCAAATGCTCTTAGGTTACTATTTCGAATCCCAACTCAATTAATTCATTAAAGAATGAAGGCGACTAAAAATAAATGAACAACAAAATAATGACTGATATTTGTGTCAAACAGCTGCCCATTTATTCTATACACACCCAAGAAACGAATTATATCGTAATTTCTTCATTTTAGAGAATTGTTTATCGGTTAACTCATTTGATTTACCTACACACACGTATCATGCAGCAACGAAACAACCTATGCACAGGCGTGTAAGCTGACTACTCGTAACAAGTACCCTGTCACACAAAGCGAATTCTCGCAACGAGTGCTCATTCGCAGAGAGTAAAATTGAACATGTTCAATTGAATTCCCAGCGAATTCAACTCGCGGCGAATGAATCTAATCGCAGCGAATATCCTGTCACACATAGCGAATTCTCGCTCCGAGTGCCTAATCGCAGCAAGTATTGGCTGTGTGGCCCGAGGCTTTAACCTGTATGAATTCATTTAGGGATTTATGAATATAATAGAATTTTATATTTAATTTTGCGTGTTTTATGGCATCTACCACGGGAAGTGTTCAGAGGAATCGTTCGGATTAATTCCAGCCGCTCAATTTCATCATCGCACATCGCGACAAACCTCGCGATACAATCCGTACAATCTGGATGATTAGCGATCCACCACAGTGCGATTTACAAGAAGTTTTGTTCCTCGCGCAACTTCCTTGTGGAATCGATTACCACCAGAGATTTTCCTGCACCGATACGACTTAGAGACCTTTAAGAGCCCACCATCTTTTAAAAAACGAGCAACGCACCTGTTGTTCCGCTGGTATTGCTGGCTGGTGTTACATCGACACTTACCATCAGTTGAGCTGTACGCTCGTTTGCCCCCACTTCTATAAAAAAAATGCACCTGCGGGTATCTTTGCCTACAGTTGATAAAAACAGCAGTGCAGTACTGTTGAAGCTACTGGTGAGGCAGAGGTGAGATTGGAAGGATAAAAAGTCAGTATGATTACAGTGTATGACTCATGCCATATTCGACTTTCGTGGTGACAAGATGAGCTTTTATTGTTTGAAGTTAATTTATGGTATCCACGGACTGCTAAAGCCACTCACCATCAAGGTGATCGTTAGGTCACCTGTTACTCCAAAGTAAAATGTAATCACGTACATGCTTACCTCAATAAGTGTATACTATACCGCCAATTTTAGCCCCAGTTCACCTTTAAAGAGTTTTCAATTTATTCTCTACAATAAGTTTAATAAAAAATTATTTAGTCATAAGTTGAAATTATTTTTTTTTGTGATAAGTTGTACGTGGTAACTCCATTTAATCTGATATAAGTATCTAAAAGCTAAGACTTCTAAATATACTACACATCGAAACCTTTGTTTAAATAAATACAATTAGGAAAAGCCTATACCTAAATATCTCAGACAAACGGATAATAAATAGACATTGAGCAATACTACAGACGTGAGTTTATATCTCAAAGATTTATTTTTATTATTGCTAAACGATTGTTCAGTAAGATAGTTTACGAGGAATACATAGTTTTTTTTTTGACAGCTTCTGCCTTTGAGAGTGCAATACCTCTAGGGTCGCCATCCACGGTGTTAAAACTTACGAACATTTTCGGGAAAACTTGAGAAAGAAAAATCTACGTTCCCTAAAATAAACGTCTTTGCTTTATACATAGAAGCAATTTTACAAACATTAAATACATATTACTCTGGGAAAATTAATTAATGCTAAATACGTAATATTTCATTAACAAAATCCTATAAATTAGAAACAAGTCACATCATGCTGAGAGTAAATACCTGCCGCTTTACTCGTTATTAATTCGTGGGCTTCATCAGTGGCGCCCTCTTTTAATTACCAACGTTTAATGAATAAGCGAAAATTACCTTTTGTTTGATTTTAAAACCCTTTAACCGACGTTCTTGCCCATTTTAATAAGGTTTTGTTAGTAAAATTATAAATAGAATGTTGTGAAGTGATTGACACCTGTAATATCAGACGACCTAATTTAACTGGATATTTTTCTGTTAATAGCTGTTTTTCAGTAACGTATAAAGAGTCAAACTTGTTTAGCAAGACCTACATATTTAATTTTTCGTCACCATGATTCACAGTATATTTAGGTTGAATTATTTGACGAATAACATGGACATATAACACATAAAATACAGACCTATTACTAAATACATACGTTTTCAACTTTAGTGACAAATATTTCAAATTCTAAGATCGTATTATTTTATATTTTGTAAGGAAATGAGTACATTGTATACAACGTGCAGCAACAATGGTGACTTTAATTTAACGCACATATAGGTTTTCACATTTTCGTTTCATGAAGAAATTATATTTCCATGAGACGTTATTATTTACGGATTTATTTAAAATTTTAGAAAATAGCATCTTAGAGCAACCTGTACTTAGAGAACTTATGGTACTGCGATAAGCACGCTTTGTTTTGTTTTCGTTTCCTAATCTAGTAGGTATGTTTACATCTCTTGCGATAAGGACGTTTTTATTTGTGTCATTAGTGCTTGTGTAAACTTATGATCGTAATAGCAAATACAACAAGGTGATCTCAATTTTAGTTACTTTTTATTATTAAGTTTGTTTGAAAAAAACACATTTTCAATTTACGAGTTATTTTAACCTATCAAAATTATTTATGATTAATGGGCACTAGCCCTACCGGTGTGTTAAATTAAATTCACCATTGTAGCGGCACGTGGTATATCCTATTTTTTTTAAATTGTTTTGCTTAGTTTTCTCTACAATGTCTGCCTCATTGGCCTAGTGGTCGACATCGCGACAGTTGATCATGAGGTCCTGGGTCCAAATCCCGGGTCAGGCCAAAAGATATCAAATATTGAGTTTCTCTGTTAAGAAATTCTCAGTAAGAGCCCGCAGTCAAGGAAAATGGCGGTGATTTACTCCCGTGCATGGGAAAGCACATCGAAACATTTTTGTTAATTTCTCTGACATGTAGGCTTCCTCACGATGTTTCTTTTCACCACCAAGTAAGTTTAACTGAGATCCAAACCTATCCGAAGCCAATTCGAGGGTCAATCAGATTCTTGATAAACCGACAACCGATGGGGAAGAAAGTTTTTGGAATGGCAGTCTCGTATCAGTAAGTGAAGTGTAGGACGATGTAGTTTAGATGTAGGACGTCGATGGATGTAGGTGGCTCACGGTCGTGTTTTATAGCGTTCCTTGGGGGATCGCTATGTTCATCAGTGGACTTGTGAAGCTATAATGATGACCAGAAACACTAAGTCTAATAGCTTTAGTAACATAGATGAGACATACATTTACGTGGTAGAGACATGCTGCAACTATATTAGTGGTATAGTTGTAGCACAAATGGGTCGGCTCGACTGGGGAAGGACTAAGCTATCTCACAGAATACCAGCATAAAATAGCAACTGAACACCGCTGTGTTTCGTATGGTGACTGTAGAGAGACGGAGACCCTTTTTACTGGAAACGAGGCATACCATATTAGTCCTCACGCGTGACAACGCATCTGCATTTTGATTCGTAATCGAGAATAGATGTAGATGTCTATAAACCACAGAAACCACTTACCATCAGGTGGACTGTATGCTCGTTTGTCACCTTTATCCTATAAGAAAACATATGTTATTATTTATTACTTATTCAAATTATTTAACTATTAGTTTTTATAAATAAAGAATATTTCATTGCTACAGGATTTTTTTCCTTTGACCTTTTTGCCTTGAATATATTGTGCTACTTCTTCCGTTCACTTTATATCAAACTAAAAACAAAAAACTAGTATAAAATGGAATAATACGACATGGAATATGTCATAAAAATTTCTTTGTTGACGCGCTTAAAGCGCTGAAAATGTGTAAAAATTTTTCCGTGCCATAAAAGATTTGAATAGACGTACGGAACAGGCGACACGGATAAGACAATGTAGTCAAGTTTGGCGTGAGTTTGATGCGATGTTTGAACAGTTTTGATTGCGCTACACACAACTTTTTTTGCTTCCAGTTTGATTAAGTACGCTAGTTTTCGCTTACTTTGATTTAGTTTTAACATTTTGAAAAAGTTAATTCTCCTTAACTGGAACTGACTGTAGATCTGGAAAAGGCTCTTTTGGCCTCACCAACGCCCTGCAACTCTACGCTATAGCCTGGGGTAAGGCGAGAAGTGGAGGGCACGTCTGCAGCCGAACCACAGTCGGAAACGAAACAGAGAGGGGAGAAGGAAAAGTTCACTAGGCCTTATAATCTTAGTGGGGCAGCACGAAAGAGGTACCGAAGGCTGATAGCAGCTGAAATTGGAGCCGAAGAGGCCCTATCTTACTCGTAGAAGCTCTGGGACAAAATTTCTCTGCCCAAACCTCCCTCAGTTCTGAAGGCGAAAAAACGCAGTCGGTCTGAAGAGGAGTCCCCCAAAGACCAGCCCAGGAAATCTGTGAAGCTGGCAAAGGGGGAGAGGAAGCTCAGCTGCAGTATCGTAGCTGGCCCGTGCGTGTATGAATTTGCAATTCGAATCCTATGAGCGTGGAGCAGATGAGGATGGTCCACCGGGGACTAACGCAGACTATTGATAAGACGGCCTGTGGAGCGCAGCTGGCAATGGGATCAAAATTTTCGGGTTTGACCCACAAGCCAGGTTGGATTCTGGTAACGTGCCTGAATAAGGCAAGCCAGGACTGAATTGTGGGTGAAATCGGAAAACTGAAACCCTGGCCGGAGGCAGAGCTCTCGATAATACCCGAGAGCGAACTGCCTAAGCTTCGACTGGGAATTAACTTTCTGCCCCGCAGCGAAGCTGACCCTCTAGAGGAGTCGGCTGTGCTGTTGAGGGCACAAAATGAAGGGCTCCATACCGAGCTCTAGAAAATCCTTCACAGTAGGGTCAAGAAGAATGGGTTCCTAGTAACCTTTTCTCTGGATGACTCATCGACGGAGACTCTGCGAGTGGCAGGTGGTAGAGTAATCCTTGGCTTTAAAATGATAACTTTTAAAATCAGTGAAGGCTCTGTCGCGGCAATTGATCCAGAACCGCCCCAACTCCAATGCCCCCATCCCTTCACCTCTAGGGGTGAGACTGGAACGACATCAACCATAGTGACTGTGACCCAAAGCGCTGATCTCGCCTTAGTCTGAGGGCCTCCGCTGGTGTCAGCCAGGGGTAAGGGGAAGGGAGGTGGGTGCGGTAAACCAAGAGGGACGGCGGAGGTCAAGAGAGCCGGTAAAGTACGTCTTCGTCCTAAGCAGGTGCAAAAGGCCCCTTCCCCGCCCCCACGCCTATAAATGGCTAACCCCAAGGGTAAAGACTAAGGTCCTTCAGGCAAATCTTTACCATGCAGCAGCTGCTTCTGCCGTGGTGGAGGTTTGCTTCGCAGAGGACAACATCGACCTTGCCCTCATACAAGAGCCTTGGGTGGCCAACGGTCAAGTTCTGGGATTGTCGGCTGCCGGTAAGATCTTAGTCAATACTAAAGGCAGTAGAGAGCTTGTATAATCTACAATAAAATATTGACCTTTTGGCTGTTCTAGAGTATTGCAATGACGACCTGGTTACAGCTTTTATAAATCTTAAGGAATGCACAGGGGCCCGAGTAATCATTTGTTTAGCCTATCTTCTCGGAGAAGAACCAAGATCCTGCAATCGAGTTAGAGTGACTGGCGGAGTTCGCCCGTAAGCACAACGCCGAACTTGTGATTGGATGTGATGCTAATGCTCACCACACAGGACGGAAAAGCACTAACATCAACGAAAGAGGTGAGTTACTTTTTGAACTTCTCATATCCAATCGCCTGGTAGCATAAACTTAGGGTGTACACTAACCTTTGTAACGCGTGCCAGGCAGGAAGTTTAAGATATAATCTTTGCTACCAATAACATATCCAGGGGGAAGACTGACCGGCATGTTAGTAGTGAAAACTTGATGTCTGATCACAGACACATAAATTTTGTGATTGAAGTGTAGCCTACTTATTGTATATCATACGTACATATACATATAATTTATGTATTATTTACGTACATATACACTTATAATTTATTTTATATATATTTACTAATTTATACTATACCGATATAAACTTACATATTTATTTCTATCTAAATATTTACAATCATACAATAACATAAATAACATAGTTGCAGAATGATCACAAGACAAAATAAATATTGAATAAAAGATTTTTTTCATTCACCTGAAGATTGCTTTTTTTACATTCACCTTGTTGTGCAATGGAAACGCGCTAAACAACGATACCGTTAGAACGAAGTTCCTTGCGCGGGCGCATTCAATGCCTCGCACTGCGTTTGCCAGTATGCTTACCGACCTCATACGCGAGGCCCATGTCGCCTGGCTAACCGTAGTGTCCCGTTATTCTCTCGTGAATACTAGCTTTTATAGTTTTGTTTTATACTATCGCTTTCTACTCCTTCAATTTTGTATAGCTATTAATTTGTATATTGTGTCGTGTGGAACTATATATATATATATATTTTGTGTAACTGCCTATAGTGAATAAATGTTAACTTTACTGTGTACGTTTGGACTTAATTAATTTTTACCAGACTGTGACCCATACAAATTCTACCATACACACCATCACGCTATGACTGATGACCCCGATAAGGACACGAAGATTAAGATGAGTGATAGCAGTGACTCCGCGAAAACGGTTGGATCGCGCCACGATGCCAATGTAACTATACGACGGACACACCCAGTGCGCGTTTCCACGAAACATGAAAATAAATATGTATCCAAATTAAAAATAAAAGTGCCACCATTCTCACCTGAGGATCCAGAACTTTGGTTCGCGCTTATTGAAGGTCAGTTTTCTCGTCACTGTCACGTGTCGAAGAACTGCAGATGCCTATCGACTTAGACCTGCTTGCTTCGTCTCAAGCATCTGATCGAGAGTTGAATCAACTGCTGGGAGGTGAATCTTCACTCCGCCTGGAAAAGTTGAGAATTCCTAACTCTCAACTGCAACTTTATTGTGACGTCAGCACGTCTAAACCTAGGCCTTTTGTTACCAAGCCGTTGAGGAGACAACTGTTTGACAGTCTTCACAGCTCAAACCATCCAGGCGCCAATGCTAGTGCTAAATTAGTAGCAGAACGGTTTGTCTGGCCTGGCGTTCGTAAAGACTGTCGTGAGTGGTCTTGACAATGCTTGGCGTGTCAGCGCGCTAAGGTTCATCGACACATTTCGTCACCGTTAGGCACGTTTGATCTACCCCGTGCCCGATTTACTTTCATTCACGTGGACATTATTGGCCCCCTCCCTATTTCTCAGGGTTACCGCTATTGCTTGACTGCGATGGATCGTTTCACTCGATGGCCAGAAGTAATATCAATGGCAGACATAACAGCCGAGACAGTTGGAAAGGCATTAATATCGTGGATATCCAGATTTGGATGCCCAACCGATATTGTCACTGATCGTGGTCGACAATTTGAATCGTCACTTTTCCAGTACCTTGGAAAGATGATTGGATTCAAGCATCGTAGAACAACCGCGTATCATCCATCTTGCAACGGCCTAGTGGAACGATTCCACTGTCAGTTAAAGGCAGCCATAATGTGCCACGCTGATAGCAATTGGGTAGACACGTTGCCTCTGATACTATTGGGCATTAGGAGCTCATTTAAGGAGGACCTTTGGACATCATCGGCCGAATTAGTTTACGGCGAGCCTTTACGTTTACCAGGCGAATTCTTCCAAGCCGCAGCTCCCGGCTCAATAGATGTATCGGACTTTACTACCCGACTGCGGCAAATAACATCAAAGCTGCTACCTTCACCTGCTGCGCGTCACAATAAAGTAAAGATTTTTATACACAAGGACTTATTTGCGTCAAGTCATGTATTTTTAAGGGACGATGCATTACGTGGCTCTTTGCAGCCCCCTTACACTGGTCCGTACCAAGTATTAGAGCGTAATGCGAAAACGTTCAAAATATTAATAAAGGATAAAAGCGTCACGGTATCCATAGACCGTCTAAAACCGGCCTAAATGCTGATTGACCCAACTTCCAACCCTATCCCTAATCCCACTCTCACATCCGGCCCCAATTTCGGTTCCTTCCTTGATCCTGTTCCCAAAGAGCTTAATGCTCCAGCTCAGGATGACGTCAGAAGGACGCGTTCAGACCGCACAGTTCGCTTTCCAGATTTTTATCACCCGTAGTGACGGTCTCTGGGAGGGAGTGATGTAGCCTACTTATTGTATATCATACGTACATATACATTGTATTGTATTGTATATACTTTATTGTACACCACACATATACAACAAATAAATACAGTACAGAGAAAACTTAATATATACGTATGTACAATAAGGCGGTCTTATCGCTAAAGAGCGATCTCTTCCAGACAACCTTTGGGCTAAAGAGAAACTGGAATTAAGAACAGTAGGAGGTGGTGCGTTTTATGTTACACTTACATACTAATATCTAAATAAACTAAACTATATTTTGTTAAAATACCACAATAATACATAAAAAATTATAATAAAATAAACATACATATTAATAAATAGGTATATATATATAGATATATACACATACATATATATACATAGATAATAAATAAATAAAAACAAAACAAAGAGGAAAAAAACACAGAATAACTATCTGTTGCTAGAATTGGTTATCAATAACCACAAAGTGTTAGGTAATGCTTCTTGACGTCACTTTTGAATCTTTCCAAAGTTTGTGCTCGTTGAATTTGGAGTGGAAGTTCATTCCATAACCTTATGGCTTGGCTCGTGAAAGAATATTTCATAAATTTAGTTTGAAATGAACATGGTTCTAGAATTAGTTCGCCGGCTGACCGAAGAACTCTATCAGGTCGATCATGACCAAGAAACTTAAAGTTTTCCTTCAAGTAGCTTGGAGTCAAAGGATTGAACAACACACAGTACAAAAGAGATAAAGTTTGCAGATTCCGGCGAAAGCGAATGGGTAACCACTTGAGCTGTAAACGATATTCGGATACATGATCATATTTGCGCAAACCAAATATGAACCTAATAGCAATATTTTGAATTCGCTCAAGTTTGTTCAGTTGGTCTTCAGTTAAATCGAGATAACTTGCGTCCGCATAATCGAGAATAGAGAGAAGTAAGGATTGTGCTAACATAATCTTAGTGGGAATGGGGAGAAAAGAACGTAAACGACTAAGTAAACCCATAGTAGCAAACACCTTTTTGCTCACTTGTTTTAACTGCTGCGACCACGACAAGGTAGAATCTAGATATATTCCCAGATTTTTTACAGATTTACTGTAGGGTATGACAACGTCATTTAATGTCACCGAGGGTAGGTTGTTCCAGTCAACTCTGGAGACCATCCCTCCACCACCAATAACTATAGCCTGGGACTTGAAGGGATTAATTTTTAGACCATAACGCTGACTCCACTGGTTTATCGCCGCTAAGTCATTGTTGATGGTGGCAACAGCAGAAGGCAGATTTAACAGAGTTGACTGAGTGTAGATTTGGAGATCGTCTGCATACATGTGATAGAGAGAAGTAATATTTTGAGAGATAGAATTAATGAATATAGCAAAAAGTAAAGGAGACAGCACACCACCTTGAGGCACGCCAGCCCGTAATTCGCACCAAGATGAGAACTCATCTTCGATGCGAATACGCTGCCGTCGGCCGTAAAGATAACTATGAAACCAGCCAATCACCGGAGGAGATATGTTAATAGAACGTAACACACTCAATAAGATGTCAAAATCAACAGTGTTAAACGCATTGCTAAAGTCAAGCAATACTAACACAGTGAGCTGTTTGTTATCCATACCTCGTCGAATGTCATCAGTAACTTTAACCAACGCTGTTGTCGTACTATGACCCGATCGGAAACCAGATTGGAGAGGATTCAGGATACAATTTCTATTTAGGTAGAGATTTAACTGAAAGAAAACTAGTTTCTCCAGGAGTTTGGATAAAAACGGGAGAATTGAGATAGGACGAAAGTCGGAAAAAATGCAAAGCTTGGGCTTTTTTTGGGAGAGGCGTTACAAGTGCACTTTTCCAAACATCAGGAAATTTTGAAGAGGAGATGGATTTATTCAAGATATAGGTGAGGATAGGAGTAACAAATTCTAGGATAGGTAAGATCATGTTACGACTAACATTGTCATCACCCACGGCATTGGACGAGATGGACAAAATGTTCTTTTTAACATCACTATCAGTGAAAGGAGAGAAATTAAACGGTGGAAAATCAGGAGTTGGTATTGAAGAAAGAATTCTCAGAGTCCGGTCTTTATCTGAGCTGTCTAATGTGCTAGAACAGGTGAAGTATTTGTTAAGGAATTCAACATCAACATTATGATGATGAGAATTATTGGATGTTTTACCAACTCCAAGAGAGTGAAGAAACTTCCAAACTTTGGCTGCGTCGCCGTTTTCGACGGATTTATGAATATGGCGTCTTTGTGCATCCCTACACAATGTATTGCAGCGATTCCGTACTTTATTATAATATCGTAAGTTTTTCTGCGATTTATCAGCTTTTAACTTACTTTTAGCAAATCCTTTTTTTATAATAAGTTTTTTTAAACTATCAGTTAACCAAGGTGCAGGTAAATGTTTAATTTTTATTGGTTTTACTGGGCCATGGATATCATAAAGTTGGATAAGAAAGGAGTTAAATAACTCGACTTTCAAGTCGACTGTTGAAGCATTTTCAACAGCTGACCAGTCCATGCGACGAGCATCTTCCAGAAGACGTTCTTTGTCCATTCCAATAAAATTACGTTGCAGAAGGATTCTCGATTTTGCTTTAGGAGGACGAACTTTGTATGTAAGAAACAAGAGATCATGATGAGAGAAGAGATCAGCGTCATGCTGGCCATGCTTCAGGACAAAATCTGGGGAGGATACAATAATTAAGTCAAGTAGTGATGGAGTACAGTCGGGCATTTTATGCGTAGCAGATAGTGGTAATATGTGTAGATTACATGCCTCGGTTAATGATTTTAGCTTTTCACACCGATAGTCACCCTTGAGTAGGCATGTGTTAAAGTCACCCATGATTATGGTGTGAGTAGGGTAAGTGCACCAATGAATGAACACCCCCCAGTGAATGAACAAAAGTGAGTTTTTTCAATATAATAAGAAAAGTAAACATTTCTACCAAACACTGTATTTTTTTTTCGAGTGGTCTAATTTTTTTACGTAAACTGGTCACACAAACATTTGCCAGCGACCCGTAGTTACAAAATGGCGACTGCTTAAAGTGGACGTGTTGTGTTGTGTTTCGTGATTGTATGAGCGAGAATTTAGGACTCAGGTAAGACAGTGCATTTTGGTATTAGCGTTGTTCACGTTATATGAGTGACAGTGTAAAGAAAACTGCATAATAAGATAGAACAATGATTATTTTATTCATTAGAAAACAACTTGTTTATAATTTCATGTGTTTAATAAAAATAAAGGGGTGTTCGATTACTAGATCATGAAAGTGAGAAAGTTCTAGTAAATGAACGAGTGTTCATTCACTGGTTCTGGTCTGTTTTGTTACTTTTGGCTAATTTTGCATGTTTCTGTTCTCAGAATTGGTTTATTTTTTGTAGAAAGGTTTAATTATTGATTGTCTACCTTTAGGCCAGTATTCGAACACCCTAGTGTTCATTTACTAGTTTTTAAATCTAATGAATGAACTATAGTATTGTTGCTACGTTCATTTACTGGTTTTCAAAAACCAATGAATGAACTATAGTATTATTGCTACGTTCATTTACTGGTTTTTAAAATCCAATGAATGAATAAATAAACTATTAATGTTTTGTTATATTTCAAGCAGTGATATTTAGTTTTATCTCAGTAATTAGTTACAAAAAATATTCAGACGCTTCAACTTCAATTTCTCTTTTTTTTTTTAGTTCAAAAATAATGGAATCTACTAAAAAGAAATACGCAAGATTCCGTTATACTCAACAACAGTTAGAGGAGGCTCTTACCCGTATAACAAATAACGATTTGTCTATTAATAAAGCCAGCAAAATATACGACATACCCAAATCAACGTTAAGTAATAAATTAAATAATAAAGTACCATGGCAACGAAAAATGGGTCCATTAACACAACTAACTTTCGACGAAGAAAACAAGCTAGCAGACTGGATTTTAACAAAAGCTAAACTTGGGTTTCCAATGCACCCGGAAGAAGTTTATGATACTGTGGAAATATTCTTGAAACAAAATGAGAGGGAGAATAAATTTACAAAAGGCCGACCGGGGAAAAAATGGCTTACTTTGTTTTTGCGAAGACATCCCGAAGTAACTAAAAGAAACGCTGAAATAATATCAAAAGCTAGGGCAGCGGTTACAGAAGAGGCCATCAGAAATTGGTTTACTGAATTGAACAAGTTTTTAGAGGAAGAAAATGCCTTAGACATTAAAGATGACCCGACTCGTATTTTCAATTCAGATGAAACTGGCGTCATGACTTGTCTTAAAACGGGGCTGATTTTGGGGCCCAAAAATTATAAAAATACATACGAAATCGCAAGTGGGAAAGAAAAAGAATCAATCACAGTCCTATGTACATTCTCTGCTGATGGTACTGATGTACCACCGTTTGTTTTGTATCCATATAAAAGAATGCCACCAGCCGTAATTCAAAATTTCCCAGATACTTGGTATATTGGCCGTTCCGACAGCGGGTGGATGGTATCAGTTGTATTTTTTACCTACATTAAGTTATTTCATGAATGGTTGGTAAAAAATGAAATCCGGTTGCCTGTATTGCTATTTCTGGATGGCCACAAGTCCCATATCAATCGTGACATGTTTGATTTCTGTCGTGAAAAAGGAATAATGATTTTCTGTTTATATCCCAACTCAACTCATATTTTGCAGCCCTGTGATGTAGGAATATTTGGACCGTTGAAGAAAAATTGGAAAAGGGTAGTGAGAAAGCATAAACAGGCATCCACTGTACCTATAACAAAACAAAATTTTGCTGCGTTGTTTAAAATAGCTTACGACAGAAGCATTAAGCCAACTACGATAAAAAATTCATTTAGAGTTTGTGGTTTATATCCAATGTCTCCAGATGCAGTTGACTACTCACGCTGCATAAGTAATAGAAGGCAAGAAATTGCGCAACAAAACCAAAAAGGCACCACAACCTCTAGTCTTCATGACCAAAAAGAGGATCTACGAAGTACGATCAAGGTTATAGAAGGTGAAGTTGGCCAGATGATAAGAAATGAGTTTGTCATGTCTTACAATTTAAACCGTTCTCATCCCCATCAATATTTTGAGCTGTGGAAAAAATGTAGAAATCAACTTGAGAATAAAAAACAGAGTGACACGATAACACCGAATACCCCGATCATTCCTCTTGATCTGTCAGTATCATCTATAGAAGCGTCTACTTCAAACGAGGACGATTCCAAACTGGAATCAAGCCAGGCACTGGAAAGGAATAGTGTTCCCGAAATCGTCGAGTCTGAAATTACAAATGTGGAAACTGAAGAAATGCATGCAACTAATAGTTCAATTATAATAGATTCGGCAATCCGACTGCCATCGGATAATTCCATATTATTGGGTGAGACTAGTATTTTACCCAATTTACCACCCTTTGATACAACTGAAGATGTCATAGATTTTATTATTCAGAATGAAATAGACATACCTGATGTGATACCATTGCCATGGTATGATACTTTAGAAATAATAGTAGAAAAAGACCCCATTATTGACGCTCCTAATAAATGCTCTTCTCCTCAGAATAACGCATCATCCATACCAGCCATTCCCAGTTGCAGCAATAACACTAATCAAGCAAAAAATTCGCTTGAGTCCACAGTTGATAGTCAGACTGCAATAAAGTCTGTAATAGATCCCACTAATAGTATTAATTCATCGAATGATACAAATCCATCCAATCCACTAGAAGGATTTTTGAAAATACCGGATTTACCACAAAAGAAATTTAAAGTTACAAAAAAAATGCCTGCACCTTATGGATTAACAGGGCTCAAATACAAAGAATATTTAAAAAATCAGGACGATGAGAAAAAAATTAAGGAGGAAGAATTAGCGAATAAAAGAAAGGAACGAGAAGAAAAAAGACTGAACAAACAAAAATCTCAAAGCAAAAAACGTGTTCAACTGAAACGCCCAAAAAATCCCCTTAAAAAGCAAGCTAAGAAAATGAAAGTAGAACATGATGATCACACACAACCTGCCGAAGATTTTATAACAACAGATAATTTAGAAGCAAGTGAAGAGACTGAAATAGAAACTAGGAGAACTACTACGACTTGTACTGAATTTAAGGACAATTTATTTGATAGATATGTACTGGTTCAATTTGAGAGTGGAAAGAGAATGCGTCATTTTGTAGGAAAAGTGATAATGGTAAATGACAATGAAAGAAAATATAAAGTAGATTTTCTTAGAAAAAAATCCGTTGTGGAAAATGTTGTCAATTTTGCAAAACCAATAGTGCCAGATATTGCAGAAGTTGATTTCGATGATATTAAACGTGTATTCGGTACACCGAATATTTCTAGGCGCGGATTAATTTGTTTTGACGATTTAGTATTTAAAGATATTGAATAATAATTGTTTTAATTCTTTTGATATTTTTTATAGTGAGAAAAAATGTACTGCTGATTACGCTTATCTCACACTTTATGGTTAGTTTTTAAATTAATAATACCATTAACCGGTTTAGTTATTTTTAGAATGTGAAGAGATTAAGGTATCATATTTTTGTTACGCTTATTGTTGATTAGTTATATTGTAAGCTTAAGGTTTAATTTGATAAGTTTCATAAAAATTGTTTTTATTTGATTTAGGTACAACATGTTTTTTAATCTTTGTTAATTATATATTTTTATAACCAATGATGATTCTAGTCCGCTATTGTTTTAATTATCTAGGTAGAACATAATCAAAGTTCTTAATTAAAAGTGATACCTAAAGCCTAATTTGTAAGAGTAAAGACTGAAATAATGTATCTACTAATGTGATTACCTAGTTGGAATTAAGAGTAGTATGTCGAATAGCATGTAACGGCTACGTTGATTATTCTGTGATTTTAATGTGCCTACAATTTAAATAAAAGTTATGTTTTCGTTTTATTCTCTTTTTATTTTTTTTATATTTCCCACTGTGTTTTTATAAATATGCCTACACCATCGCTTTCAAATTCATAGTTATATTATTCAAAGAAGTATATAAATTATAAAACCTCATTTACATTTAATAAATAATCAGAAACTTGTGATTTCTAGCTTAATTAGTATCAACAGAAAACGTTCATTCATTGGAGTTTAAAATGTTCATGCACTGGATTTTGGTGTTCATTTACTGGTGATTTTGGGTGCTTTGGCATAAAATGTCGATTATCTTAGTAATTATGTCCTTTAACGGCAGATTGCCCATATAATATTAAACTTGAATAAATTTTGAATGTAATAGAGTGGCATTATTAAAGCACAGCCACCCATATATAGATGCTTATAATTTTCAAAGTTTGAAATTGCCTTAAGGGTTCATTCATTGGTGCACTTACCCTATATAATGGGATTAAATTTTCTAATAAATATTCGAAAGAAGAGAAATAGTCAATATGAAGAGAAGGACTGTAACAAACGCCAAGAAGAATTTTCGTATTGGATAGGGTTACTTCAATAAAGAGATGCTCAGCCGCATTAGAAGGAGATGGTTGGGGGGACAAACTTACTACCGCAAAAGGTAAATAAGAACGGAGATAGATTGCCACACCTCCACCCCCCCTTCCAACACGGTCGTTGCGAATAAAATGGAATCCTGGTAATGAATAAGAAGTGGATGGCAAGCATGGTTTCAACCAAGATTCAGAGACTAGAATGGCGTGAATGTTATGGGATTCAAAGGACGCAAGCATGTCGGGATAATGAGCCGGAATGCTTTGGGCGTTTATATGAATTACATTAAAGTTTTTCAGGGAATCTGAGAAATATGAATTAAGTGCTACATTTATCGGAATGGAAGATGTTGTACTGTGGAAGCTGAGTTCACTAGATGTATTATCATTTGACGACAAAGACAAGAAATCGTCAGAATCATTACCTACATCATAATCATCTAACAACATAGTAAAATGAAATAATATATATGATATATAAATATAAAACTAAATAGTTAAATTAAATATATAAGTAAGTACCTAAACAGATCTCTATCCCGCCAGCAGTCTGAAAGAGATGAAACAAAATAATAATAATAATAATAGATGTTTCAGAATAACTTAAATAAAAAAGAGACAATTTTTAAACAAAACAAAACTACCAGAAACTGTAAACAAATAGCATTTAACAAATAAAAATATGTAATAAGCACAAAGAGAATTGTTATAGAAATGTTGCTTTGTGATAAGAAAAGAAAAAAAAACAAAAACAAAAACATGAAATGTAGAAGTCAAAAATTCCATAAGGTACGGCTGTATGACTATGTGACCTTTGCCTACGCCGAAGAAAGAAATAAAAATGTGCAACTGTTATCCAATGTCATGTCAATTCACTTATTGTTTGTTTACATTGAAATGGTTTTTTTTTTATATATAAGTTACTAGTAAACTACCTCACATCGTATATATAAAAGAAAAATGGTAATATATATTAATAAAAATAAAAATAAAAATTTTTACAATAAAAGAATGTAAACAAACCCGAAAAACGGTAGTCCCACAAGATACAACAGATTTAACCAGCTCCAAAAAAGGATTCATTTTTTACCAATTCTCTTGGTTCTTACTTGAGCAGACCTGGAGTCTTTCACCACACTTGGAACCGAGGTTGCAGCAGATGTGACTTGAGTCACCGATTCAGAGGTCGAAACAGCATCAAGATCAAGCCTAGAATAGATACGATGGCGTACTTGATCAGGTCCTAGTACGAAGATGATGCCATCCCTCGTCCAGCACCTTGAAACTCCGAAACGTTGGCGCGCCGCTTGGAATGTAGTATGGCGACCCTTTGTAAGAAATTCGGACAATGTAATCCCAGTGCCTTTCAAGTTTTTCTTTGCAAGCCATATCTTCTCTTTTGTCCCATAGTCTCTAAATTCTACAAGCACAGCCCGGGGTTTATCAGTGCCAGGTTGACCAAGACGATGTGACCGGCCTATTGAATCAGTGGTAATACCAGGGACTTTCAAGTGGTCAGATAGAACCTTGACAACACTAGAGGATGTGTTCTCTTTCTTGTCTTCGGCTATACCATGAACAAGCAGGATTTTTCTTCGAGATCTCATCTCCATGTTATCATTTTGTTGAGCTAATAGTTCAACTTGCAGTTGCAAATTTTCTAAAGCAGTTAAAACAAAGCACCGGAATGAATGAAATTGGTGATTAATATTTGAAGTGGGGCTTGTTGCTGGAATTGAACTCTTGAGATCTTTTTGGAACTCAGCCATCCTTAAATTGAAATGTTCAGTGAGGTCCGCAACAGATTTCTTAATTGACTCCATTTGTTTTTAAGGTTATAACAATGTGGTAGTGAAGTGAATGTGCTAAAGAGTTCAAGTTATTCTAAATATATTTCAGACTTGACTGGCAGGAGTTTATATATCACAGGAACATTAAATTTATATTCAAAAGTCCCTAGATATAATATTATACAAATTAAAGATTTCAGTGTATTAAAATATGTCTAACTTAATCAACTCCTACCCGCGAAAAAAAAGAATTATAAATACATATAATTTATTTATTATTTACGTACATATACATTTATAATTTATTTTATATATATTTACTAAATTATACTATACCGATATAAACTTACATATTTATTTCTGTCTAAATATTTACAATCATAATAATAATAATTTTTAAACTTTATTTAACAATCTTACAAAACATGCGTATGAAAACACTATAAGTAATAAAAAAAATATATGAGGTAATATTAACTTAATTAAACTTAAATATATACATTTATTATTAGACACCGGTTTTGTGATTGTCTTGCGTTTCCGCAAAGGCCTCCCCTAGAGCTTGCCACGCTTTTCGATCCTGGGTAATTCTCCTCCAAGTAACTCCAGCAATTTTGCGAATATCATCCTCCCATCTAAGACGCTGCCTACCTTTCTATCGTTTGTTTTGTCTCGGACACCACTTGGTAACGTTCTTAGCCCATTTTCTTTATTACTTCTCATCAAATGACCTGCCCACTTCCATTTTAGTTTTCTTACACAATGTGTTACATCATTTATTTTAGTTTGATTTCATAATGTTTCTAGTTTTATTTTGTCTTTTAACTTGATGTTGAGCATGCTCCTCTCCATGCTGTGTTGACAGGTCTCTAGTTTGCGCAGGTTTTGTTTCGTTAAACTCCATATCTGACATCCATATGTCATGATGGGTAAAATACATGAATTAAAATTTTTTTTCTTAGCTTTTAGTGGTATTTGTGGGTTTTTGACAATTTCTTTTAGGGACCAATATCTTTTCCATGCTAGCTGTACTCTGTTGTTTATTTCTTTTGTTGTAAGATCTTTTGGTGATATTATCTGTCCGAGGTATATATATTCTTCGACATATTCTATTTTTGTGTCGTTGACTGTGATAGGAATTTTGTCGTGGTTTGTCATTACTTTCGTTTTTGTAGCGTTCATTGAAAGTCCAACACTGTCGCTTTCGTACACAAGCTCTTCAAGCATCTCTTGCAGGCTTTTTGGATATTCTGAAATTAGAATTAAATCGTCTGCAAATCTTAGATGGTTTAATTTGATGCCGTTGATGTTTAGTCCATATTTACTCCACTCGAGACGTTTAAATATGTATTCAAGCACTGCCGTATAAAGTTTGGGTGATAGTGGATCCCCCAGTCTGACCCCTCTCTTTATAGGGAAGTAATCTCCCACTCTTTCTGTTCGTATTTTTGCTTTCATGTTCTTGTATATGTTGCTAGTTAGTCGTATATATTTATTCGCAACTACTTTGTGTTGCAAGTGCTTCCCATATTCTTGTATGTTTTAAAGAGTCAAATGCTTTGTTGTAGTCCACATATGCCAAATAATAATGAATTTTTTATGTTATCGTATGATTTACAATCATACAATAACATAAATAACATAGTTACAGAATGATCACAAGACAAAATAAATATTTAATAAAAGATTATTTACATTCGCCTTGTTGTGCAATGGAAACGCGCTGAACAACGATACCGTTAGAACGAAGTTCCTTGCGCGGGCGCATTCAGCACCTCGCACCGCGTTTGCCAGTCTGCTTACCGACCTCACACGCGAAGCCTATGTTGCCTGGCTAACCGTAGTGTCCCGTTATTCTCTCGCGAATACTAGCTTTTCTAATTTTGTTTTATACTTTCGCTTTCTACTCCTTCAATTTTGTATAGCTATTAATTTGTATATTGTGTCGTGTGGAACTATATATATATATATATATATATATATATATTTTGTGTAACTGCCTATAGTGAATAAATGTTAACTTTACTGTGTACGTTTGGACTTAATTAATATTTACCAGGCTGTGACCCATACAAATTCTACCATACACACCACCACGCTATAGAAGCATCACCAACTTATGAAACTGTTGCTTTTAGGGATCCAAAAGCGACCTCCTTGGATGTCTATAGGAACAATTATTTGAAGCCATTCAAATACTTGTTCCGTGCGGGCTTCAAACCCGCTGGCCAACTCTTTGCTAAGCCACTGCGCCACAAAGCCGTCAAATCTGGTCTGATACACCAGGCTTAAAACATTCTAAAACCCTAATCCAGGCTTTCGATCGCTAATTCGCTACGGAAGCCCTGGGATTAGGTAAAGATAAATTGCGCATTCTGGTAAAAGCCCTGACTGTACACTGTTGTCTTAAAAAGTACTCGTACATGTCCATTCTGAGACTAAGCAACTCAAGGATGTGCCGATTTTCCTCCCTACAAGAGGAAACGCCTTTACACATCCTGACTGTTTAATATTAAGTTTATTTTGTTTATCTAGTGAATAATAGATGGCGCCACTATTGTTTTAAGGCACACTATGGTTGCGTTATTGTAAAGCTAGTTAGTTAATAAGAAATAATTGTTATCGGTTGGTATTCGTACACACTGTATACTTTTCAAGTAAGGTTTATTAATTAAACAGTGTAGTGTACTGTGGGCAATGTGTATCATTTAAAAGAACAGATTGATATGTATCTTTTGATCACTTGGATATGTATCACTCTTTTATATCTTTATATCCTTATGTATCAGTAGATCAAGCTCGCTTTCACGACACGCATCGCTTTACATTGCGTTACTCACTCGCGTGGCTCGCTTCGCTCAACTCAATCCTATCAGTAAGAGTGATAGATAAGTACCTATAGAGCTGTTTGCCTTTTGCTTTTGTCGTTACGTTGTGTATCTTTCTGATATATTTGGCTGCTGTTTCTTTCTAGGTATCTATTTGTTATGATTAAAAAATTAAAGTTTTCCTATTTCTCAGACATGCAGGTTTCCTCACGATGTTTTCCTTCATCGCCGAGCACGTGGTAAATCAGCACTTAAAATTGCAATTAACAATTTCATTGGTACCGGCGGGGATTGAACCCGGGTTGCTCGCGTACTGTGAAACTTACAGTGAGCGCTATTATTGTTATGATTGATAAATATTAATAGGAACTTATTCGAGAAATTAACTTAAATTTTTAGTTTAAAATAATAATTAAATTAATGATTAACGTAAATAACGTAGGTAGGGTAGGTATTGTTTGTATTAATTTGTAGAATATATATATATATATATATATATATATATATATATATATATATATATATATATATATATATATATATATATATATGTCGAAGAAAAGTCGCATTCAATGAAGCCATTATTATCAACAGGTCTTGTGGGCGACATTTTAGGTAAATACAAGCACAACACACAACACGAATAATAAACTTGTTTATACTTTTACTAATTTAAATTTAAATTAAACTTTACAGATAATAACACTAATTTAATTTTATTAAAGAATATTAAAATTAATTAAAGAGCAGCGAGTTCGTAATGCGACACAGACATACACCATCACACACCAAACAGAAAAACCAAAACTGTACCCCACGCCAAATCTATCCGCTCCTCTTTTGTCTTTTGTTTTCATCCAGTCGCACCACGACTCCGCTCGAGGCGTTTCACCAGCGAACCTCGCTCTAATTGGTTGTTGTGATCACCGTATTAATCAAGCCATGAACCTCTGGCTTTTGATTGGTTAATTAAAAGAAATACAACAACAATAAATAATCCTAAATACTTAAGAAATATAATGGCTAAATTAATATTAATGAAATTAAGATAAAACATTAGAATTGATATTATTTAAACTATTTAATTCATTATTAAAATTTCATAGTTTTATTCCTTTCCGTTACGGCCTTCCTGACATTTCACACGTCCTCGTGTGATGCTTTTATTTTGGTCTACAAAGTAAAAAGAAAAATCTACGATGAACTATTCCCTTCATTCATAAATATTAATTATTACTTTAAATTAGCTTCCACTATCCAAACAGCCAATGTTGTTATATTATCAGCCTCTGCTCTAAAAGCAGACTCCGCATACAAAACAGTTTCCCCTGTCAATGCAGCCTCCGCTGTCGAAGCAGGCTCCGCTGTCAAAGGAACCTCCGCTGTCATAGCAGCCTCCGCTGTCTCAGCAGCCTCCGCTGTCAAAGCAGCCTCCGCTGTAAAAGCAACCTCCGCTGTCAAAGCAGCCTCCGCTGCCAAAGCAGCCTCCGCTGTCAAAGCAGCCTCCGCTGTCAAAGCAGCCTCCGCTGTCAAAGCAGCCTCCGCTGCCAAAGCAGCCTCCGCTGCCAAAGCAGCCTCCGCTGTCAAAGCAGCCTCCGCTGTCAAAGCAGCCTCCGCTGTCAAAGCAGCCTTTCTTATCATTAAATTCTTACATTAAAAAAAATGAAATAGAGACCAAATCTTACCATAGTCACTGTCTGATAAGTAGAAATCCATTTCTGTGGGAATATATGATTAGGGTAATAAACGTAAACGGTCTCAAGAGTATTTATAAGTGCAGTTAGAATTAAAATTATTAAGTTTATACCTGTCGCCGTCTAAAACTTCAATTACTAATAAGTAATTTTATATTTAGGATCTAATTTGATTCGATTTTGCTCATGATTTTCAAACAAGACACAATCTCCTACAGCAAATGATTTTGCTTCATTGGCATTAAGCCGTTTTTGTCAATGCTAGCGTTTTTATGCATTAACTTTACAGCGCTCCCTTGCACTCTTTCAAGACAACTTCAATTTCATGATCATCGACTGCCATTAAACTTAAAGGTCTTGCAACTTTCCCAATCAAAAATCCTAGTCGACTTTCTTTCGTCACTCTATGTGTTGTACTATTTAAAGACACGTCGTCTAAAACATCCTGCCAAGATCTATCATGACTACTCTCTACAACCGTTAGCATGTTTTTCAGAGTACTTATCATAAGCTCCACTTGACCTTTAGGTCGACTAGAGCCAGTTGCTATAACATGTAAATGAATATTATGATTGTTGCAAAATACCCTAAATTCAGTATTTGCAAAACATCTACATTGGTCTCCTATTATTCTTACAGGAGTACCAAAAAGTACTATAGAAGCTTTAATGGCTTCTACTGCACTCATGGCGTTTATTCTCAACGTGTGACTTAGCAACACATATTTACTAAAAGCGTCAATGAGTACAAATACGTACTCTTTTGAGTCGCTTTTGCCATTAAGCTTACCAGTAGCGTCTATATGAATTGTATGCCACGGTATCCTAACTTTTGGGATTGGATGTAACTCAATTTGCTGTTTGTCAGATTTTCCTTTAGCCACTTTACAGTTAATACAGTTTTCAACAAATTTTCTAACATATTTTGCCATGTTAGGAAACCAATAATGTTGATAAGTTTTTTTCTAAAGTTTTTTTTTTCATCCCAAGTGTATCAAGGATTAATGAATATGATTTATAACTGACCAACAAAAAGCTTTAGGTACAATAGGAAGCCACATATTTCGATTATTCTTTGAATTTTACTGTACAGAACATTTGATCGTATTTCATAAATCCGGCTACTTTCTAAACCTGTGTCATCGTTTTAAATTTTAGATATAATATATTTACATTCAGGATCATCTAGCCTTTACTCTGTTTGCAACCAATTTATTGACAACCCAGCAAGATTAATATATTTTTGCTCTACATTTTTTTTTTACAACTTCATTATTTACAATTAATTTGTTCTGTATTGAAAAATGGTTTCTAGAAAGAAAATCGACATGGGCTATTTTTTTCCTTCTCTATATTGCACCCCAAAATCAAAAGCTTGCAAAAATGCCCATCAACGATGTACCCTGGGTGTTAGATCAACTTTAATTCTTGATGACTTCAATGAGTTACAATCATACTGTAAATGAATCTACCTTACAAATAATGTCGAAAATATTTAACCGAATTCACCACCGCTAATCTTTCCAAATTTATTAGAATTAAGTTTTCTATAGTCTACACATATGCGGTCGGATCCATCACGCTTCCTAACTAACAAAATAGGACTCGAGAAAGGAGATTTGCTTGGACGAATCACACTCGCTACAAAAAGTTCATTACACTTATTACGAACAATTTCACGTTCACAATTAAATGATAAGGTCTCCTCTGCACAATTTTATTAGTATCTACTAAAATTATTTTTAATTCTCCCGTTTTTACTATATTAGCCAGCTAGTTTTTACTCTATTAGTTCCCTCAACAAACGACTTTACAAAACTATGAAGAATTTCCCTTAAATTATAAATAGAACGATGGTCAATATCAGGGTCGATATTATCACATGTAGTCACAGCCCTACCTAATTCGCAAATATTAACAACGCTAGACTTCTTAACTGTTAGATAATCGGATGAAAGCTCTACTATAAAACATAGCCCTAATAAATTACGTCCTATTAAAATATAATTATTCAAATATTTATTGGGTATAATGAGAAATAATATTACTATGGTGTAGCTGCAAAGAGTTACAATTTAAAAAAAAAATGTGATTTACATATTACGTGAGACTTGCCTATACCAACAATGGTGATGATAGCATGCTGTAGTTTGCCAGACAATTCATTGGCTGTAGTTTCTCTAATAAGGGAACGATGAGCTCGAGAATCAAAACAAAATGAAATTTATCACCAAACTGTGTAAATAACTCCGGTGACAGGTTTCAAGCCGCACAGATTAACTATCTGTTGCTGTATAATACTACCTGCAGACGATCATGTTTTAAACATCGCGACGCCATATGACCCTCGAACCCACACCTGTAGCACTTGATTACATGCTTGATCATTGTTTCACTTTTATTAAAAAAAATATCGGAAATTGAGGTAGGTTTAATCTTCTCATTTGATCGACTGAAACATTCATATTATCTGTGATCAAGTTTTCCGCAAGCATAACATTTCATTGCAAAAGATGAAAATTTTGAGCGTTTGATATCCGGTATATAAGTATCTCAGTTCGTATTTGTTTCTTGAACCGTCCGTTATCGATAAGAAAATGCCATCAATTTGCGTTGCATTTTATAGCGCTTATTTATTTTTTTCTGTAATAATATTGCGTTATAAGCGTGGTTCAATTTGACCAATATGGGCAAGAATTGTAGATACAGGTAAGTAAAGAAAATAATCTGGCCGAGTATGAAGCAAGTGATTCGCCACCATGCGGTTTACCATTGAAAATTTTAAAAATTATAACTGCCCATGTATCTACCGTATCAAAGCGGGACGAAAAAAAAATTCTTTAAATTCTGCCCAAAACATTTTAGGATAAGCAACCTGTGGGCCTATGAGCCTGTGTAGCAGCAGATCCTTACATAGCTTTACTAATAATTATTATCAATCGACTTCCCTGTATTTAGTACTCGGTAATACAGATATCTGCAGTTGCTAACCAAGCTTGAGCATCAGAATCTTCATTTCAAGGATGAATTTCTGGCGCGTAAAGTCCTTGATATTATCTTGTGGTTTATGATGTAAGGCCTCCAAGAGAAGTTGGATACTATTAATGTATGTATTATGCTTCGAATAAAGTACGCCATCGGTCATTATCATCCCACGAAGTTCACTAAATAAATTATGTGCTTGCAATGATCCCACTTCTGATGTCGAAGAAAAGTCGCATTCAATGAAGCCATTATTATCAACAGGTCTTGTGGGCGACATTTTAGGTAAATACAAGCACAACACACAACACGAATAATAAACTTGTTTATACTTTTACTAATTTAAATTTAAATTAAACTTTACAGATAATAACACTAATTTAATTTTATTAAAGAATATTAAAATTAATTAAAGAGCAGCGAGTTCGTAATGCGACACAGACATACACCATCACACACCAAACAGAAAAACCAAAACTGTACCCCACGCCAAATCTATCCGCTCCTCTTTTGTCTTTTGTTTTCATCCAGTCGCACCACGACTCCGCTCGAGGCGTTTCACCAGCGAACCTCGCTCTAATTGGTTGTTGTGATCACCGTATTAATCAAGCCATGAACCTCTGGCTTTTGATTGGTTAATTAAAAGAAATACAACAACAATAAATAATCCTAAATACTTAAGAAATATAATGGCTAAATTAATATTAATGAAATTAAGATAAAACATTAGAATTGATATTATTTAAATAGGTACTGTGGGATGTTTACTTTTTAAATGCATTTACAGCGGCTACATTTAGCATGTTCGCACAATAAAGGCATTTTGCTTTTTTTGGTTCTACTTCCTCAAAATGATTACACACTGCGCTTCGTTTTCGTGAAACCATTTTTTTATTAATAAAACACTAACTGCGCAAAATTATTTACACTTAAAATAAATGAAACAGTCATTAACTGTCCGTACACAACAAAAACACTTTAAACTATTTACACTGAATTTCTTATTTACCTACATTTAAATTAAATAGTCATTAAGTGTACAAAACTACTTCATATATTTTTCTTTTCGATGCAATTAACGCAAACAATATTACTCTCGTTCCTAAACCGAGGTTAAGGTTGAACTAATGAAGTAAACTGATATCTTTGTTTAATTTTGTAAATCACAAATCATTTTTCTACTTTTTTTATGGATATAAACGACTACTAATTTCGGTTATAAAACTTTTTTAAAAACGACGGTTTTATAACTGAAATTAGTCTGCATTGTTTACTAAAAAATTCAAAAAGGCAAAGTACACATAGGTACAGTTCAAACCAGTATAATACTTAAATGTTAACGTACCGCTTAATGACTTTAAGGCCTATGCACCAGTCATAGAGTTATCAATTTACCTATTTGTGCCAACGTATTACAGTTTATAATGGTCTAACAACTCACTCTCTCCGTCTTGCCAAAGCGCGACAGAACAATCTAAATAGTGACCTGCGAAAGAAACGTCTGTTCTATGGACTGTCCGAAATCTTCCTGGAACGACCGGCCGTGTCGACCCAAAGCAGTGTGCGCAATGTGTGACACAGATGTTAGAAAACCTTAAAAGATGCCTTGAGTGAATAAGTTGTAAAGATACACTGATACAGTGATACATTCGGATGCGGATGGATATAAAGAGTGATTGATGGAAACGGATTGATTCATATCTTTTGTATCTATCTCTCCTGAGTTACCCATCTCTAGTGTAGTGATAAAGTTGGTCTTTCTTTCTCGTATATCGGGGGATCCATAGTGCTCCTAGTGTTGTACACTGACAAATTAATCAAATTATCCTTAATGCGCAAATGCAGCACTCATCTGGTAAAATATATTTTGCCCAGAAGAAGTGAAATTACTCACAGCTAAGCAATTCCTTCTATTCATTGAGGAAGTGGGGCTAAGCAGTGAACTGTAGACATAACAGTTATCACAATAGATCTTTTAGGTCGCAGTGATAGTGGTTTCTCTAGACCTGCATAGCTGCACGTACATTATAAAAATAATAATAATAAAAATGCTTATGGCTTGCGAGGAAATGTTCTGGAACTCATTGTATATTATACGAATAACAGAAAGCAGTATACAAAATTAAAAATAGTAAATAACATCACTAAACACGAACAAACAGGCAAACAGACCGGAAAATGAACTGTAAGTTGCATATGTGCTACAAAGACTTAATAATGTCCCAGTACTTAATAATGATGATTTATTAATGTCATGTTACGGCTGAACCAAATCTACGTAGGCAAACTCAACTCAAAAAGATAAGGTGTTCAAGCCACAAAAACGATACATTCGAGCCATGTATAGACTAAAAATCAGAAACAGTTGCAGACCATGTTTCATCTAGTCTAAAGTAGCTGTTAACTAAAAAGCTGTTAACACTCACAGCAGGAATGCAGATCCGTCCGACGTGAGCGTTTAGAAGAAATGGGATACCTCCCTTTTTTTTGCTCCCAATGCAAGGCTACCCTCTTGAAGCGGGGGAGAGAGGTGATGAATGCTCATAGCATACCACGCATCGGAAGCCTAGGGAAGGGAAGAGCGGGGCACAATTGTATGGAGACGGGAGCGCGGAGCAACTAACACAGGCGCACGGGGGTGGCGGTGCCAGAGGAGTGAAGATGTGGGACCCACATGGGCGAGAATGCACTCATTGTACGGGGATGGTGAGCACGGTCTGCTAACACAACCACATGGGGGCGGCGGCGCTAGTGGAGGCAGGAAGGGGAGGGAAGGTACCCACCGTACAGGGATGGTGAGTGCGGACAGCTAACGTAACCCGCACGGGGGCGGCGGCGTTAGCGGAGGCAGGACGGCACTCACCGTATGGGGATGGTAAGCGCGGACAGCTAACACCTCCGCACCGGGGCGGTGGCGGTAACTGCGGCGGGAGGGCACTCACCGTACGGGAACGGTGAGCTTGGACAGCTAACACAACCGCACAGGGGCTAGGGCGTAATGGGACGGGACTGACGTTTCATTCTGAGACTGAGGAATTCCCGTACGGGGACGGTGCTCGGTAAGCAAGCGGACTCCGCTATCGCATGACCACACGGGGGCGACAGCGCAAGCAGAATGCTCTGACACCTCTCTTAGTGGGTCACGGGGTTTTATACCTCCGCCGTATGCATGGAATGTGAGGCCATGCGCGCTCCTTTTCCAGGAATCCAACAACACAAAAATTCCTTTCGCCGATTTTCTTACGACCAATCACGTGTTAGTTAATAACAAGATTCTTATTCTTTGTTGTAGTAATCTTAAGACTGTAATTATTTTAAAATATGCACTTTTATTGGTTAAAATTTTTGCACATTTTATAATAAACTATTCTGCTCGTTTCTACTGATTCTACTCTTTCTACTCATTCATACTGTAAAACAGCAGTGGAATCAGCAGCAAAGTGGTGACCTGTCTGTACACCAAAGTGGTGCCCCGAACGAAGAACTCTGATGAAGAATAAGTAAAATCTTTCAGATTAAAAGAATTCAGGAAAAAACTGGTTGGACCAGCCACAGTGGAAGATTCAAAGAACATCAGCAAAGACTCCACCAGACAGTCTACAGAGGTGTCACGCATTGTGCTTTCAATGCGCATTTCACCTTTCTGGCGTGAAAATCCACGGCACTGCTACATGATTTTCAAAGCAGTCACCGACGACCTCAAAAGAAGTTCATCACAGCTAGATAAGATGGTGCTCGTTAAGCTAGAGAAGGCAGACATCGAACAATTCTCCTACATACTATTCAACTTTACTAAACTGCAGCATTACAACGCCATTTAACGTCGTCTCATATCGGTCTACGAAGAGAGCGAGAGCCGCCAGTTTTTTTTTAATTATTATTATTTTATAGAATAAGGGTAATAAACGAGCACACAGTTCACCTGCCGGTAAGTGGTTGCTGTGACCCATAGATACATACATTATTCTCATACCATACCATCCAGATACCATACATTTATCCTCAATAAAGAATCAAAATGCAGATACGTCGTTACCCATGAAGACTAAGATGGAACGCTTCTTTTCCAGTAAAATGGGTCTCCGGTTCTCTACACTCACCATACGACACACAGCAGTTTTGCTGCCATTTTACGCTGGTATTCTGTGAGAGCGTGGCCTTTCCCCGGTCGATACAACCCATTCGTGCTACAACTATACTACTAATATAGCTGCAGCATTGCTCTACCACGTACAACGTACGTACCACGTACAAGTTACAGAAGTTTATCGCTAAAATTGTATTCGACGATCAGTAGCCTACGCAACTACTACGGCGCATGCGTGACCATGAAAGAGACAAGATGTCAGACTCAACACAGCGTATAATGTGGACCAAGCTTCTTCGTAAGCGAAAGCTTTAGCTGACGTATCGAAGACCATACTAGGAGGTAATTTTTAAAATCACCCTTAATTAATTGTACACTTGGAAATTTTTTTTTTTGAAATTGAAGATTAATTGACGCAGTCACAAATACCAAGATCAACTCTCCACTAGGTTCTTTAGATATACCTACCGTACGAAGTATTGACAACAAAAGAAACTGCCACGACATATTAGCTGAATTTCCTAGTATAACAAGAATAACATCACTTCAGCTAAAACCGAAAATCAAAGGTTAACATTTAATTGAAACACGAGGTCAACCTATACGCTGCAGAGCTCGACCTATTCTGCCGCATCAATACAAATTAGATAAAAAATAATTTGAGAACATAATTTAACGACGATTATGTAGACCTAGCAAGAATCCATGATCATCGCCGCTAAATATAGTACCGAAGAAAAATGGCGACGTACAAGTATGTGGCGTATATCGCAGACTCAACGCGATAACAATAGACGATTGCTACCCCGTCGTACGAGGCAAGGACTTCACACATTTTCTGTAAGACAAAACAATATTCAAAAGACATAGAAAAAATAGCAATGATTGATGATGCAACAGACATTGTTATACGTGGTAGAGCCATGCTACAGCTATATTAGTAGTATAGTTGTAGCACGAATGGGTCGGCTCCACCGGGGAAGGACCACGCTCTCACAGAATACCAGCGTCAAATAGCAGCTTAACACTGCTGCCAACGCAGCTGTACTTGCACATCCTTCGCATCCAGCGGTACTCCCTATATTCACCGACGCCTCAGTCAAGTCAGCAGGATCAGTTATACAACAATATATTAATGAAAAATAGCAGCCACTCGGTTATTTCTCAAAAAAATTCACCGACGCTCAAACGAAGTATCCTACATATTATGATCGAGAGATACTAGCTATATACATGGCTATTATTATTACATTATTGTATATTTGTACAGCCTACATGACGCTCCTCTGGAAGGAGTAAATGACGTTCGAGACCTAGGCCTGGTATTAGATTCTAAACTAGACTTTCATCTACATATGACAAGTATCTGTAAGAACGCACATAAAATGTTAGGTTTTGTTATTAGGACTGGAACACAATTTGACAATGAAGTAGTTGCTAAAATACTATTTAACGCGTTGGTTCGTAGCAAACTGCAGTACAGTGCTGTTGTCTGGGACCCATTTGAGTATAAGTATGTCCTTATGGTCGAGAAGATACAGCGTAAGTTTGCCTGATGGTTCTTTGGGAAGTGATACGGGTACTATCGGTTGATATGGAAACGCTGAAATTTAGGAGGGTTATGCTTATGCTGACACACTATCGCTCTATACTGTATCACAAAATCGATAGCCCGCAGATACTAGAAAGTGTACGCATCTTAGTTCCCCGTAATATACAGCAGGAATCAGGGCTGCAGCTAGCCTCGCACGCACCATGCGCGGCGAGCACGCGCCTATTGTCCGCGCACTACAAATGATTAGTGACATACTTGCTCAGTACTGTGGCGGCGCTGACGTCGCGCCACAAGCGAAACACATCGAAGCCTAAATCGCGCTTACAAAGTTCCGAAGTTAAAGCAGCATATATAGAATAGCTCCGAACTACCAATCGGAGCGCTGGCCGCTCCCCGGGCAGAACACCTTGCCTGGCGGGAGATCTCCCCTTTTCCTTCCATCCGCCACAGTACGATGATCTGGACTTATTTGCTGATGGATTGAGGAAACTTGTTAGTAAATTAAAATATATTCTAACTGACATTTTTTAATTTTTAACCCAGACATTGACTTCATCATTTTAATTTAATTATTCTTCATTTTAATGATGTGTAATATTAATTTGACTAAGTATGATTTTATTTTTATTTTTATATTTTGTTAATTAGAGGCTATTATTTTAATTGTTAATGTTGAATTTATATATATTTTTTATTTTAATGTAATTTATTTTGAAATTTAATGTAATGTTTTTTATTTATTTAGAATATGACTTTAAATTGATTAAACGTTAATTTAATTTATCTAATGTTACAAGCGTGTTTGATGCTATCATCTGTTAGCTTGTAAGCATGTATCTAATAATAAATAAATAGCTATAAATTATTTTAGAAAAATATTCAAATAACGCGAATAAAATAATATTCGCCGATCATAAACCTCTTACATTCGCAATGCACAAAGTGCAGTCATTAACATAAACGCCGCGATGCGCCCGACAACTTGCCCTTCTAGTATCGACTACAAGGATATACGCACAAGAAATGCCGAGAAAGGCCTACGCTTAAGAAAACGATGGCAACATTGAAAACCTACTAAAACAAAGTAATATAACTATCAAGAAAATGAATATACCTAACACGGATCTGTACTGCGAAACATCTACATATTATATACGCCTATAATTACCAGGGTGGTCTGAAAAGTTTCCGACATCAACTCTTACCATTCGTCTCGTTCGTCCATCGTTCCTGCCATACATTCATAACTTCAGCCCAAATTTCGAGCTCACGCCTGGTCAGCTCCCCATTCTCTACGTTTCTACGCACTTGGTCAATATTACGAACACGAGTTACCTCCAGTTCAGCCGGCAGGACACCGGCTAATACAGGGAGCACTGCAGTACTTATCGTTCTGTACCCCTTTGTCAACAATACGAGCGAGGATCTCTGCGATCTCACCAGTGCCGTGCGCACTGTATAATTCCCCACCCGATCAAGCCCAAGGGCCGCGCCATACGTCACTATTGGAACATACGTTCCCTTATGTAGAACACGGAGCGCCGGGTAGCGCATACCTCAAAAAGATGCCGACACCCGCGACATCTTTCCAAAGCATCTCTCAGCCCTCATAACGTGCTGAATAAAGAACAAACTCGTGTCTAACGTGACACCAAATACTTTGGTCAACATTACGCTTTTTATTGACTCCATCACCATCCTTATAACAGGTAGTCGCTGGAACTTGCCTTTAATAGTACTTACTTACTTACTTACTTATCGTCACGCACAATCCCTGACGGGGTAGTCAGAGAGAACAGATCGCCAAGTGTCACGATCCTTACATACCTCTTTCGCTTCTTTCAGATTCATCATCTTCTTCATACATGCACGTCTAGGTATCCGAGTACTCTTGACCCTCCCCTCTTCGAGCAATTTGCTCACATGGTCTTCGAAAGTTAGTCTCGGTCTACCTCGACACCTTTTAATATTAACTTTCGCGCTATATATTTTCTTCACCATTCGGTCTTCACTCATTCGCTCAACGTGCCCAAACCATCGAAGCACGCCCTTATCAATTTTTGTGATAAGGTCATCTTTCAAACCTGCCATATTGCGAATCTCTTCGTTTCGCTTTCGGTCAGCCATGGTGACGCCGCACATTTTACGAAGAGATCGCATCTCCACTGCATTCAACTTGCTTTATGCTTCTTCTGGCATACCCAGGTTTCGCTGCCATATAACAAAGTCGGTACCAACACTGCGTTATGTATTGCAAGGCGTGCACTCTTCACTACGCCTTGCCTTTTGACTAACGCAGTCAGGGCACCATTGACTTTGTTCCCGGCAGCGACACGCCTGTCCACATCTAAATCATATCTTCCATCCCGGCTAAAAGCACTCCCCAAGTATACAATTTCATTTACCTGTTCTAGACATTCCTGATTTACCCATATTTCACACTTCGTTCTCTCTTCGTCCCTTTCAAATACCAGAACCTTAGTTTTATTAGCATTCAAGCGGAGACCTTTAATTTCACATTCCTCTTTCATACACGTGACTAATGCCTGCAGTTCTGCCTCTGATGGTGCAATAAGCACTGCATCATCAGCATACAGCAGACAATTTAATTTAATGTCACCCAATTTCACACCCAAACAGCTATCTTTCAGTTTCTGTAAACAGCTGTCGAGATACAGTATGAACAGCCAGGAAGACATGACACAACCCTGTTTTACGCCCGTTTGGACGCTAAACATGGGTGACAGGTCATGCCCTACCCGCACACAGGCTTTACAGTCACAGTAAAGTGACTGCACAGCCCTTAGCAATCTACCATCCACACCATACCCCGGCAACAGTTCCCACATTTTCTTCCTTACAACCTTATCAAATGCTTTCTCAAGATCCACAAAAGCACAGAAAATCCTCTGGTTAGCAGCCAGAAGCTTTTCCGTGATCATGCGGAGAGAAAACATTTGATCCGTGCATCCTCTTCCAGGTCTAAATCCGCATTGTGCCTCCCATAGAAATCTTTCCGATTTCTCTTGCATCCTAATTAAAAATTAAAAAACAATCCTTTAATAGTCATGGTACATAACTTCGTGGAGAAGAAGGATAGCCTATTCCTCTCTCCCCACGTTGGTATCAACCAACTCCAGTGCAGATTTGACCGCTCTCTCTATTTCAGCTCTAGAATTCGCCTCTATCAAAAGTGTCACGTCATCTGCATATGCCAACATTTCCGTCCGTAGGGGGAATGGCAGCCTCAACAAATCATCTAGTAGTAAATTCCAGAAGGTCGGTCTAAAGAATGATCCCTGCGAGCAGCCCATGGTCGAGCGTTTCCATTCGGCTCAGTTACCTACGAATATACTCACTCGTCTATTGGTGAAGTAGTCTACCAACATGCGGTAGATGTTCGGTGGAATCCCTCCTCGTTTGTCCTACATCTGTATAATTGGCCACCATGCATTATCAAATGCTCCCGATATGTCTAAGAAGACAGCTTGTACATACTTACGCTACGACTCGTGCGCAGTACTAAGCACAGCTTGCAGTGCCGTTACTCTGGACTGACCCGGCGAAACACTCCCCCGGTGTAACCTTCCGCAAACTTTAACGCATTGACCATATTGCTGGGAGGACAGCATCTGCCCCTCGCCATTTGATAAGCACGCCTCACGGTTCCACATTGCTTGTTTTGGCTATTTCCCAAAAGTGGGCCAGCTCCATTTCCACCATCATCTGTCGGTTTCTCGCTTGCACACTATGGAAACGTTCCATAGCTAATTCCTCAGACCTGCCTCCCTTTTTCTGGTCTTCTGTCACACTCTTCTCGCATTACATATCTTTTTCCTCATTCTATCGAGTTCAGACGTCCACCATTAATAGCCGCCTTTTCGCCTCGGGCGCGCATTCCTCAGCATATCTTCCGCATATCAGATGACTTCCGTGAATTGCGCACAGAGTCGGTCAGCTGGCTGATGAGCTTTCAGATTTCCCATTCATAAGTGAAATGTACCGCGAAAATAGCGCCAGTCAAAGCCCTGGTCACGGAAATGGGCAGACACCTCCACCAGCCCCACAAGCTTCGCATGGCGCTCTCTCACAACCTTAAAGGTGATGAGACGATGGTCGCTCATGCTGGCACAATCTAGTACTCGCCACAATGATACTGTGACACTTCTAGTCGCAAGGGTTAAGTTGATGTTTTGACTCACCCATGGCCCCAGCGAACGTGGGCGGTTGTCCCTCCACGTTGGCCAGTGAGAGCCCTCGCGACATGACGAAATCCTCCATCATCCTCCTTCGATGCTCTGCTTCGTGTCCTCTTCCCACACTTTGTACCCTGTCACTGTACCAGAGTGGCGAGTGCGCGTTGCTATCAACTCCGATGATAACGCGCTTGCCATTTAGCTGGTCAAGTAAGGTCTCTAGATGTTGATTATGGACCCTTGATGTAAACAAAACCGCAGATTTATGGAGGATTTCCGTGACAGTTACTGCGTCCATAAAATATTTTATTGCACCTCGTCTTGCTATTATTTATAATACTAGTATCGAATCTGGCGTGTTTCCTGATTTAATGAAACATAGTAAAATAATATCTTTATTTAAATCTGGTAGTACATTGGACCTCGCTAATTTTAGATCTATTTCT